>CM068306.1:75074776-75798164 GCA_034768735.1 Schistosoma mekongi | reverse complement strand
CCTAAATCGAACATACAATGAAAGATGATCATAAATCTAAGATATGTGTTTCAATATATTTAGCCAATGTAAATACAAACTTGACTGGTGGTAACATGGGAATGATGATAGTCAATTCTTCAATAATTTAATGAGGATATTGTTTTATTGGGTATTATTAGTTTTAATGCATGGTAAGTTCTATTAAATTCAGTATTAGGCATCCGGCTAAATAGTTCTGAAATATCATCACTTTGAAATTTAAAATAAATAATCATGAATTTATTATAGACAACAGTCGTCTTGTTGTCAGTAGTTCTTTCTTTCTCTTAGACGCTTTCAATGTTCACAGTTTCCCCATACTATCTTGTTTTCAGTCGTATATATTTTCTTACTCTCTTGAATACTTTTGATACCATAGTTTACTTATAACTGATGTTAAGTGTAGTGGATTGAATTCATCAGAGAATGGTGTTGGTAGGATATAACTGAAGACCATGGAGAGCTGAACAGCTGTTTCGTGCTAGTATGGAACTCTTCAGCAGTGCTAACTCCCTTGGTTTCGGAACTAAAATTGGATCCATGGTCTACAGGTTGGCGAACAGTTAACACATCAAATTAGTCATAACTGATAGTACACAAATTATTGCAGTTCATGCAATCAATTTTGAGTATTATTTTAGTATACTATATTATAAATATACTATCTACTCTTTATTGTATGGCAAAATTATGAAACTGGAACATAACAGCACTGCGATGTTCCATAATTAACATAATAAAATGAATTCACTTAGTTCTACTCAATAAGTTGTTCTTCTTCTCTATTGGCAATATATGTGTTTAAATATATCCATTAAATCATTAAACAAATATATTGAGCCATGGGATCGCTTTTCAACGAATTCATTATCAAGCTGTACAATCGCATATATGTAGGTCAGTGAATGAATGTTAGAATTTCATTAGGTGTCAAGTGAAATTTTCAACTACTTAGTGTTTCAGATAATCATTTAATAGCTGAAGGGATAGGATTTGCAAAACATGAACAGTAAATATTGTAGTTGGATGAAGTGAATTCATTTCATCTGACAATAGGTTAAATCGTTTATAAGTGTGTTGCTGAATGTAACATTCATAGATAACAGTTATTTGACTTTTAATGATGAATAATAATCCTAATGACAAGTTTACATTTATGGACGAAAAGGATAAGTGAGAGAGGGATATCATGGTGTGACTTAATAAAAAAAGCATATACTAATAATTATGTAAACCTAGTAGCGCCATGAGAAGACATAGCATGAATGTAGTTTATTCATTGAATCCTGATGTTGCCTCCCACATAATAAGTAGACAAAATAACACTGGAGTTCTAAATTATACAGATGCGGAAGCTATTCGTTATATAAACACGAATTTATGCACACAAATGGAATTTATGGTTCACTTGGGATTACTATTGTAAACGATTTCTTCATGTTCCTTTTTTCTTTGCCATTTGTTCATCTTTTACTAACATTCTTACGTATTCTTAATAGGACTTTTAATGTTTTTATTATCCTTATTATATTTAGTTGGATTATTTACTAGGACATTTGACCTTCTCTCAACATTTTTTCACGCAACCTTCAAATGTTACTGTCACATTTATTATCGTGGTTGATAATTTTGATAATCATTATCGATTTTGTCACTTTGTCTATTGTTTACTGTAAATGTTTTCCTTATTAGGTGCTATAATGACCTCCTTCTCCCATTTATCCTTTTCGTCTATAAATTTGAACTTGTCATTACAATTAGTATTCATTATTAAAGCCAAATAATCATTACATTTTGACATTAAATTCAAGAACATACTTGTAGAACATCATACGTATTGCCATAATTTTATGCTTATGTGAGATAATTAAGGCATTCGAGATGAAATAAATTCACTTCATCTCACTACAGTGTTTGCAGTTTTTTGTTTTGCTAAAATTTTTTAAGAGAACACACTGTATGAAATATAACAGTTGTGACCATTGAGTCGAGATGGTTTGTGAAAGTTGGTATTAATTTTAATTGGTTGAATTTGTCAAAGATTGACGTTGTCAGAGTACAGTTAAAAACCATGGAACAGTGTGCAGCTGATTATTCCTCAGCAGTGCGTAACCTAGATTCCACTCAGCGACTTTAGATTGGCAAAAATCTAACCCTCTGCACCACCAGGCTAGCCAGCATTCAGCTGTAAAATTCCCAGTTCCATCAATTTGTGATATAACACCACGATCATCCATTCTCATTGGAGCGCCGCTGAGGAGTCCCATACTAGGACGAAACGGCTGTCAAGTATTCCTTTGTTTTTAGTTGTTATAATCTCTAGATTAGGGTGATTTATAAATAAAAATCAAGAAAATCAAGATGAAGACAGTTTTTCGCAACGACAAGATGGTGATAATAATAATAATTATTATAACAACTATAATAATGGTAATGGTGATTAGTAAAATCAGTGGTAAGAGATTGATGTGGAAAAAAAATGCAAATAAACGAATAAATCAGATCGAGTGAACTGTAAACTATGGTTGTGGTAAAAAAAATCGATCTCATAAGTTGTTTTGGTACTCACAATTAAACCTGATAGCTAAATCTTGTTGATGGCTAAATCTTTTGCAGTATAGTATAATACTGAATTCGAGTTATTCAGAAAGAGATCATTTTTGGCTAGTTACAAAGTAGATTGTGACAATAATTGTTGTTTATTCGAAAGGTGATGAATGTCTCAATTTATGGTTACGATTACAGTCATGTTAGGACTGTCTATATTATGGTTTCAAATAGTGATATTTTGTAAACAGAACAAGATATATCTGTAAACTAAAGAAAAACATTAGAATTGAATATTTTTACTAAACACTTATGGTTTTAAAAATTAGCCATAATCCTAACCCTAAACCTAAATGTTAATCTAGTCTCAATGATAAACCTAATAGTTAGTAAATAAACCTAAATTCTAAACCTGTACTAACTGCTAAGCTTAACTGGTATTGGATATAATGGCCTTGTTGAGTGACTGATTTACTTTTTAGTAAGTTATTGTGAGATTTTTTTTGATATTATCAAGTCCTTGGTCGATTGTCAACATGGTTATTTGAATTCTGCCTTGGAACTTGAATACTGTTTTCTAAGCAAACATTTCATTATCTTTAACATGCAGTTTTACTAAACTGTCTCACTACTGACTATTCACTCATTTAAAAAAGGATTTGTTTTCGACTACAATTTAAAAATTCATCGGTTACATTTCCGAAATCAGCTGCTATCAGGAATTTAAATTATATGGTTTGATAGAATAGCCAAATTATTCTACATTTAGTCAACTTCCTAGTCCACTTCTACATCTATATTCTCAATAGAGGAGAGGTTTTTATCTATAACTCAAACAGTTCGGAGAGTTAGATTGTTTGTCTGTCTAACAACCGCATGGCTTAATGATATTATAATATAACCTCTGATATGAAAACAATTAATAAGCATTACCACAGAAACTGAAACTAGTGCAGAACTTCTGGTGATATGCGAGTTCTTGGATTTTTAAAAAGTTTCCCAACATAAAATATACATTAATTTGAAACTAATATTTTGTGCAAACCACTTCATTGATAAGATGGGGGGGGATCTGTTTTTGTAGATGATTTTGGCGAAATATTTTTTTCTCAAAGTTGTATACTTAGTTCAGTGAATTTTCATTGTTAGACTGTATGATTTCGTTGATACTATGTCTTTGTTGAAGGAAATTACTTTATCAACAATTCGGGGCTTGTTATATCAACTTTCAACGTAAATGGTTATTATCGACATTCATTCTGTCGTTGCTTTGTATTCCAATTGCAAAACTACAAATTAAGTTTTTAGTACTTGCTTACACCAGTTACCCCTCACAGAAAAGCATTGGCTGCTCATCAGTATTCCCCAGTGAACTATGTCTTGAGCAATCTTATCAAGCTGTTTCCAATGGCTGTCCATCCTTTCAATGTCCGCTTCCAATTCTTGATGTAGTATGTTCTTTAGCCTTCCTCTTTTCCGTTTTTCTAAGCAAACATTTCATTATCTTTAACATGCAGTTTTACTAAACTGTCTCACTACTGACTATTCACTCATTTAAAAAAGGATTTGTTTTCGACTACAATTTAAAAATTCATCGGTTACATTTCCGAAATCAGCTGCTATCAGGAATTTAAATTATATGGTTTGATAGAATAGCCAAATTATTCTACATTTAGTCAACTTCCTAGTCCACTTCTACATCTATATTCTCAATAGAGGAGAGGTTTTTATCTATAACTCAAACAGTTCGGAGAGTTAGATTGTTTGTCTGTCTAACAACCGCATGGCTTAATGATATTATAATATAACCTCTGATATGAAAACAATTAATAAGCATTACCACAGAAACTGAAACTAGTGCAGAACTTCTGGTGATATGCGAGTTCTTGGATTTTTAAAAAGTTTCCCAACATAAAATATACATTAATTTGAAACTAATATTTTGTGCAAACCACTTCATTGATAAGATGGGGGGGGATCTGTTTTTGTAGATGATTTTGGCGAAATATTTTTTTCTCAAAGTTGTATACTTAGTTCAGTGAATTTTCATTGTTAGACTGTATGATTTCGTTGATACTATGTCTTTGTTGAAGGAAATTACTTTATCAACAATTCGGGGCTTGTTATATCAACTTTCAACGTAAATGGTTATTATCGACATTCATTCTGTCGTTGCTTTGTATTCCAATTGCAAAACTACAAATTAAGTTTTTAGTACTTGCTTACACCAGTTACCCCTCACAGAAAAGCATTGGCTGCTCATCAGTATTCCCCAGTGAACTATGTCTTGAGCAATCTTATCAAGCTGTTTCCAATGGCTGTCCATCCTTTCAATGTCCGCTTCCAATTCTTGATGTAGTATGTTCTTTAGCCTTCCTCTTTTCCGTTTTCTAACAAGATTCCATGTTAATGCTTGTCTCGTGATGCAGTCTGATGGTTTCCGGAATGTGTGTCCTATCCATGTTTATCGCCATTTCCTAATTTTGATTGGTCTTCCCACTCTCTCACATTGTTCGAACATTCCATGTAGCTATGAAAATGTTTTCTTAGGTTGTTAGAAGGGGCACTGGCCTCATGATTTTCGTAGGATCTTGACTTTCACCAAGAGGCGTCATAATCATTCCTTCCACTCCCAGGGCATATTTTAAATGGTTTAATTTGTTTAATCTGGTTAGCGTTTTTTGCATGCTTGTGTTTTACGGGATGAGAAAGCTAGCCCTATGCCCAACCCTCCTCCTTTACCCGGGCTTGGAACTGAATGTAATCCTAGAAGAGCTACAGGCGGAGTTCGGTTTTTGGCAGAGAGAATAATAACAATTATGAACAGAATGATAGAATAGGTGTTAGCAATTACCCGTTAAATTCAAGATAGACAAAATGGCAAACAGCTAGTCAATTGTGGAGAAATTCCTACTACACACTTTTATCACTGAATTGATGTACTGACGAAGGTCATCTACTACGATGATGAAAGCTTCATAAATATACCATCTTAATTCAAGGAAAGTAAACTTTATTAACTTTCTTCACATAAAGTACAAACATTAAGAATAAGCAGATATAACTTTGAATAACTAATTCGATCTGCATAAATAAACTGACTACTATTTTTACTACTTAATTAGTCAATAACAACAATACAAACTAAATATAGCAAAGAATAAACAGTTTTTTTTTTCATTGTTGTCATTGGTGATTAGAATAAGCAGAATATTTGTTTACTTCTGATTGCCTATCCTTTCACCACTTCATTAGTCTTTATTCTCTATATTCATTTTATTAAGAGAAAATAACAACTAAACAAAATAAAACAGGTTATTATAAGAAGAGTAAAATATAGAAAAAAGCTTTAACTTAACATTAGTTTCTATGCATACATAAGAGGTTGTTATGAATTTAAACAATACACTTTACTTTTATTAAGTATAGAATAGGTAAGGTTGAATATAAACAGAACACTTACACGTTAGTTTGTTTATTTATTTTTTATTAAAACATACAAAAAAAATATAAATTAGATGAACTAAAACTGATTGAATTAATAATAATGATAATAACTTGATTATTTAATTAGAGAAGGAAAAAGTATGAATTAAGTGCTCACTACGATGAATATCTGTCACAGTATGAGTTGATGCATAAAGTTATTAATAACTGATGTGGGACGGTTTTGTGGTGATAATTGCTAAGTTTTGTTGATTGAATTCATCACAGACTGATGTTGATAAGGTATCATTTAAAACAAGACAGCGCTGAATAATTGTGCCGTTTTGACATGGAACTCTGTCTGAAAGTGCACCACCGGATTAAATTCAATGACTTCACGTTGGTGAATGTCTAATTATAAGCACCTCAAAGGCAGTGATCCATAGCACAATTCTAACTTCTATCATTTTGTGATATATGAAAACGAATATTCATTGTGATTGGTGATACCTGTTTTACTCATGATAAGTCTAAACTGCACCAGTAACAGCTGTTCACTAGAGTTTCAGGAACACCCTGAAGTTAGTCACCAGTGAGTTGAAAATTGTAAATAAATTAAGGTGGTTTGTGGAAACTAATATTAAGTCTTGGTTGATTGAATTCGCTACAGACTGATGTTAGTAGGATGAGCACCACTGTAGAGTCCCATATTATGACTGAACAGATGTCTATTGTTCCCTGGTTTTCAATGCTACCCTACTAACATGAATCTATAATGAATTAAATCAATTAAAACTTAATACCATTCTACTCTACAAAACCACTACAATTTAATTTGTATTCATATTATCACTATTAATATCATATTTGTTATTATTCCCTTTTTTTTACGATTTAGATGGAATTCTTACAATAACACAAGATGTAAAGAATACAGAATATGTCTTCTTAATATTCACTTGTTCATATCGTTTTGGTCGTGATGATTTAGATGTATTAGGCATAACATTTCAAAAAGAATTAATCATTTATACAAAATGTTTATGGCCTAATCATCCATTTGATAATAAACAATTAACTAAAAGTAGTGTAAAATGGACTAAAAGTTTTAAAAAATTAAAACGTTTATCAAAACGTAAAACACAATTAAATGAACCAATTTCATGTACTGAAGAAAATGATGATCCATATGGAATATTTAGTGAAACATTGAAAGATACAGATTTAGCACCATTTCAAGGAAAACTATTAAGTAAATATGGTGAATTAGCATTTCCATTTCGTATAATTGTAAGTTATTATAATGTGATATACTTGTTACTTTTTTGTGTTTGTAAAATATGAAGGAAACATATTCAATGTTTCATACTATAGAATCGACCTTATTTAAGTTGAATTGTGACTGACAAGTGGAATCCAAGAAGCGCATCTTGTCCTATTTGGGACTCATCTGCTGAATGTACCTGCATTTCACTGTGAACATCGACATTGAGATGCAGGTACCTCCAGCCGATGAGTCCCAAATAGGATTCCACTCGCCAGTCACAATCCAACTTAAATAATGCTTGCTAATAATTTGCTTTATCGAGTTAACCCGTTCAGAATGCACATATAGCGACAGAGACTGATCAGCTTCAGTCTATAACAAATCGATGGGAATATAAAAGTTCATCTTAATATGAGTTGACCTTAGTTATGCAGCTACTAAATAGAAATTAAGAAACAATCAAATGATGTTTCCTGTTAATGTGGAACTATTTCCCAGTCTCTGACACTAGTTACTATTGAACACATGGCTTCTTGTATTCCTAGCTATTATTTATTATTTACACCATTGGGTTGCCGATTACTGATTTGATAATAAGCACCTGACTGCTAGTTGTTTGCATTTATAATAGGCGAGTTTATGATACTTTAAAAATTGCTGTAATGTAATATGATATCTTGGATTATCAAAATATTGTTAGCCTTATAATCTTGGTTCATACATGTAATAATCACGTGGATATCTGTGCCTGGCCTTTATATAGGTTCAAACAGTGCGATTTATATGTACTGTTAGGATTCATGTCTCATACACACCGATCAACACAAAAACGAATCGAATATAATAAAAAGCAATAAATTCATTATTTGAAAGTATTTGAATTGTCCAGCTGATGTTGATGTGGACCGGAATCTATCGGTCTGTGTTGCCTCGTTTGCTTCTTGAGATGATTATCTATATACATCAGTTGTTCACCAGTGAGATTAAAGCTTAACTGTGACTAACAAGTGGAATCCAGTACACGAATTTCGTTGTATTTGGGACTCATATTAGCTGGATTTACTTTGTAGTCATAATCCAACATTTCTCCTCTGATGAACTGACATAAAACAAAAGGTAGACACAAACCCTCTGTACAAATAAAGAAACACCATAAACACAACCTTACCAAACAGTGGGTAGAAAAGTTTTCAGTTTTCAACACGTAGCATACAGTTAAACAGTTAAGTTTGCTTTCCACTGATAAGCATTTCCATTTTTACCCGATTTATGAAATATTACGGCAATAATTTATTATCACTAATAGTACTTTTCTTTGTCTTGATATGATTTAATAATTTCAGTAGAGACATTTTGTCAGAACTAAGAATTTTATTGCATTTCTAATTTTTAATGAGTTTCATGAAAGGCAAGCCGTTTTTTCATTTTTCCTTATACTAGTAAGATTAAGGGGGACTGCAACCACAACACTAGTCGACTACTCACAAAGATAATGGCAAATATAATGCGAATTTTTCTAAGTTCAGCATGCATACACAACTCATTTATACCAACCTTAATCAATTCTTAATACACCAAGACAAACAATAAATATATTAACTAGGTAATAGTCTCATAGTACACCATAGTTATCTTCATGAATAACAATTTAGTAGTTATCTAAACTCGGTATCTCAATAGATAACGTGTTAGCAGTTAAAACGAACGAATAATGTATTCATCAATAGAAAATACTTTGAGTTACATCAGTTAAACATTTAGTTAAAATTAAAATTAACAGTAAATGAGAAAACAACTTTTAAAAATGTAATTGCGAGATGCAGAGTTGTTGAATATTAATTTGATATCAAGAATTGGTCCAAATTGGTCAATCATTGATAACCAGGAAGCACTGGACAGCTGTTTTTTTTATTATGGACTCTTGAGCAATGCTCATCCACGACCGCATTATGGGTCCAGCGTAGTAACTTCTGGCTCTGTGACGAACGCTTTACCATTAAACCACTGAGTCAGTGAGCTCTCAACGGTTAATATTCCTGATTCGTTTAATCCTCGATAAGTTTGTGCGACCTCATCAATTTGGTAGCTACCTCATACCCGACACGGTTGAACTCCACTAAACACGTCTTCTCACTAGAACTTTAACAGGTTGCGAAAATGTATCGCAAACTGACCGAGTTAAAAATATCATCCGTTGGCAACCTGGTGACCCAGTAGTCTAATAGTAACTCATTCGCTGCAGGGCAGGAGGGTCCTGAGTCCGACTCCTGACGAGGTTATGCATGCGCACCGCTACAGAGTCCAACACATGAATGAAGCAGCTGTCCAGTGCTTCCTGGTGATTATTAATTGTTCAATTCAAACCAATTCGTAATAACCAATTAAGATTTTTAAAGTGATTGATAAATAAATTTGTATGAACAGTGTTAGAGATAAGACAAAAAGAATAGTAGACAATAAAAAGAAAAAAATATTATGTTGTTATTTTTCATGAATAAGAATAGCGCATATATGGATAGTTATTTACTAATCAATCAACAAAATAAAGTTTTTTTTTAAGGATGTTCTGAAAATAACATAGTGAAGTTGTTAATCCTTACGCCTAAATCCCATACTAAGACGAAACATCAATTAAATATTTATTGGTTTACATTAGTTATCTGATACAAGTCAATTTGTAATAATTAATGGGAAATAATTTCCTTTTAAACAAACTTACTAATCTAATTTTGCCGACTCATAGCTTGCTTACTAAAATGTGGATGATATAAAATTTGTCCACTACTGTCGATCCGTTGGAAACATGAAAGTTAGTTTTAGTGACTCGATAGTGTGCATACAATGTCTTAATGTAAGCAACAGGAAATACTAAACTTAGGTTTAACGTTTTATTGGCACTGGCTATGAGTAAGTACCTGAAAAATTGTAAAGACCTGAAATTGCTATAAGATTTCACTTTGCATTACACAGATTTATGGACTAATTTATTACCAGTGAACAACTTGAGCTACAATTGAATTCTTTAATGACTGTGTTGTTGACACTAATTCATTACAGAGTAACGGTTAGCATCACGTTTGTTAACTTCTTGATATTGACCAATTTCTAGTAAACTAGCTACCACGTTATCGCTACTCTGTAGGACTCAAATTGGTGCATACACAATTTCGATTTTAGGTGGCTGAGGATAACCACCGCGCCATCAAACATTTTCATAACGTCACAGCATGTAAAGTTGAGTGATTAGGCTTCAAACTTGACAAGTCACATCACTTCCGTTACCTTCAATCATCTAACGAAAACATGTAGTCACATTACTTATTTATACTTTAGTGTTTACATTGTATACTGAAGTTCACTTCCAAACAACGATAAATTAAAGTAGATTACAACTACTATCGTTTAAACAAACGATGAAAAATTCTCATCATAATCCAATTGATATCTTGATGTAAATATTTGTTTTACTTTGTAATAATCGTAAACAAACAGTTGATCATTAACTTCTCTACAAGAAGTAAATTTATCTCATTTATCCCACTCAAGTTAACATAATCCTACAAATGTTCATAATTGTTTGTTATGTCATAAGTTGCTTTAATAATCTAATAAGTTGTTTATCAGAGAATTCTCAACTATTCTAAACGTTAATCAGATTTTAAGTGTTCTTTAGGAATAACTTTTGAAAATGTTATGAAATCAAAGATTGTCTATCATCATAATGAAAGATTTATAGGTATCTTCCTAATGTCCAGTAACTGTAACCTGTCTAGAGGTTACACAATTGAATGATTTTATCCATTCTATTCAACGAGTTTCAGAAAAAAAGTTCTAGAAATCTAAGCTTGACAACTAAATTAGTCAATAAAACTTTACATGAAGCCGATACTTTATCACAGACGAACTGGTAGTGAGTGTAGAGTTAATTACATTCAAACTCAGTGGCTAAATCATTTTGTACTTACAATGTTGTTAATTCTTAAATTCTATCAACTATGAATGTTTTTATTGTTGGCCGTTGATTAGCTACTTACGATGATTTTACAGCTGTTTAGTTTTCTCATGATTGTATTAATTTAATCATAGTAGTTTATGTTGTGTGGCAACTTTACAGAGTATAATCACTTTATTTTATCATAAATTGGTTAGAATAAGGAACTATTATGATTTATTGTAAATTCTAACGTGTATAAATGTCTTTGTTTAACTGTAGACAAACATTTAAGGCATAATGACTAAACATTAATTTGAAAAAGATGAAACGTAAAGCCTGAGAAAATTTTCTCACATCTACAACTCGTGGGAATCTTGATAAATTAATGTAGAAGCAGTCAAGAAAATGTAACATTTTGTAATAAATTAATAGTAATAAGAAGCATACAAAGCAGGACTAATGGTTCCTGATGAATATACAGTGGCGATGACTTGTAAAGATCATTTATTAATTTGTAAGAGTAAATAATTCCCTAAATATATAGTTTCATCGGCACTCGTCAATGATGTTAACTATATTTCTTGTAATTAGCACGATTAGATGGTGATAGGCCAAGCATCACCAGCAGATCAGGAAACGACGCACTGTGGCCAGTAAACCTGCTACTGTAGTCAGCCAGTATAAACACTACAGCCTTATACTCTACTCACAATCAAATATATCTCCCTCTTCACCCACTATTGGTTTCTGACTTTTCTTATTTGTGCGTGCATACTTAGTCGTTAGAAGCTACTGTGGTTAGACGACATTTGTAACTTCATATTTACTTTCTACTCTATTTATTACTTAATAGTGTGTGCTTCATGCTACTGTACAATCAAAACTTATATATGTATATATATGTTTTGACTTCAAATTAAAGACAGTTAGCTATGTTGTCTCTTTGCTTATAATCATAAGTACAAGTTATTCTGATAGCAATTAAGTTTCAGAAAAACCTGTCAGTCAGAACAGTTGAAGCTCCTGTTTATTTTGTAACTGACAATATTTTGGCAATATGTTATACAATATGCTTTCAGTAAACAGCTTTCTGGACGATCGGAAAAGATTTACCGTATCCCACTGTTAATGTTATGAACTTAAAGTGAACAGTTTCTGTTACCATATTTAAATCGTGAGTTAGTTGCCTATATTTTGTCACCTTGGAACGTAGCTACTAGTGGAGTCGGAGAAGCACCTTTATCCCAATTTTATAACAACGGAAACTGATGGATTACTTTTCTAAGTACCGGAAATGATGAAATACCGGCCTTTACTAATAACGTCCTAATCTTTGAAAGATTCAGATATTATCCGGCGAATCGATGAAGTAGACTTTTGGACTGTAATTATCTTAGCTGCATAAAATGTCTTATTAATAACTAATTTAAACCTTCATTTTATGATAAGGTTAACTGAATCACCTCTGAATGATAAGGTATTATAGTCAGATTTCTTAGGTGCTAGAAATATGATAGGTTTCATCAAACTGCGACCTTTCCGTTGATTTCTAAACTTTTATGCATATCCGCTCAATATTAACGTTTCTATTAGGAGATTTTCGTTCTCTTTATTAGTATCATTAGCATAGATAAGAGTGATCATGTTGATTCAAATAGACATAAACCAGTTATTAACAGGACATTTTATGTAGCTAAGATAACTTTAACTGAAAGTCTGGGTCACTGATTTATAACAGACGTTAATAGCATGTTTTATCTAAATGAATTCACCACAGAATTATATGGGTAGATTACCACTGGAAACCAGGGAGCACTGAACTTCTGTTTCCACCTAGTATGTATTCGAAGGCGTCACATACCACTGTGTCTACTAAATTACGTGCATTCATGCACACATGTACATATGGAAGAGCAACTGTGATCTGCATATAAGAATAGCTGAAAACATACCTAAATGGTTCCAGTAGCAAATGAACTCGAAGGACAAAATACGAGTGCAAGATAAACAACCCTCATCATATATTACTAAATGTTTAGTTGAGACAGGCCATAAAATCGATATCAAGTATTCCTTTTTAGTGTTGTATAAAAGTGTCTTAGGATGTATACTAGGGTTTTTTGAAGCCCCCTCCTAACCCACTGTATGTTCAATAGCAGTTTGTATTTTTATTAAACTTACCGTAGTAGCGTGTAATTTACATTGTTCTTCTTATTATCCCTCTTTTCTTACCTTACACTTTAATTTGTTTAGTTGATCTTTATCTTCTGTACATAAACGTGAAAACATGTCATTGTGTAATTGGATTATTTGAAATGTGTATTGAGTAAATAGGCACCAAATGGCACCGTGATAAACAGGGTCTTTTAATGACATTATCAGAATACATATTTCTCCACGTTTCCCAAATCTGTCCTAATGAAACTGATCCAACGATAAAACTAATCAAACTGAAATCATATTTAGTTACAAAGTCAATTTGTTGTTGTGAATGTACGTCGTCAGTTAAATTGAAATTAAACTTTGTTTCGTAATGACAGAAACAGAATTACATTAATATTCATCTGGTTTTCCAAAATTTACACTGATGAAAATTTTTCTAACGATGGAACTTATGTCATAGGGAAACGCTAAAAAGATATTTGTTCATGATAATCGGTGAAGGGTGCTTATATGTAGTACATACCGGTGCTTTGAATAAAAGCTTCAGTAACAAACAGCCGATGAGTTTTAGGCTCGAAGGATACGAAACATATTCAGAATACTTAGGAAATAAGTAGCAAAACAAGAGAAATCAGTTGAGTATCAATTTAGACCGAGGAACGCGAACGATATGCAAATGGGTGACTACCGAAGCAATTGTTTTCATCCTATCCAAAAAGGTTTTGATCTCATGTTTATTAACAAGTAATAAGTGTTTTCTTCCAACCACTTGTTAAGACGTAGTGTCTTTGCCGAAAGATGTCATGTTTTAAATATCAGTTTCCATTAAAGTAGGCATTTTTCATTGCTGTTTAAAGAATACCAGATGGTAACTATTCACTGGCTTCTTTCTTTGAACGTATTTTCTAAGTGATGTTGTAATTTACATAACCTAGATTTTTGTGTGCTTAGTTTGTTATTAAATTATTTTTTTACTAAAATCACTTGATAATTTTAGTTACCTACGACATCACCATCATCAGTTGCCATTCAACCAAATGAAGATGATTCTCGAAAAGTGAGTAACAGTTTGGAAATTTTTCGCTTTTCTTTTATATTGTACAAGATGAATACAGATGTGTCCATGAATTCAATTTCTAGGTAACATTGAATAATCAAGGGTTAATCAATCCAATATCAGGAGTTTATTGCAGAGTTATGTAATATAATTGGAAGTAAAATGCTCTCTGTTACGTAAATACTTAATGATTTTAGTGTTGTTATAATAATGTATGTAAATAACATAGGATTCCCTCAAGGATGTATTTTATGAAACTATCAAAAAGTAGTTATATTCGTGAGGAAAGACAAAGAGGAAATAGTTTACTATCTACTTAGTTAAATATATCGCATCAGCACAATTATTCTCAGGTGAACGAGGTAACAGTTACATTATTGGTCAGTACATTTTATTTAATACGATTCGTCATAGATTGATGATGAGAGTGTACCATCGAAAACCAGGGAGTACTGGATAGCTATTTCATCCTAGTATGGGACGGTATGTAACTTGCCAACATCTATCTGCAATGAGTCCAGCCAACTATAATCTAACGCCAATCTCTAGAAACCAACTCAATTCAATACATTTTATGACAGGATAACAAAATTAGCCAGATAACAATTTTATTTTAATTGTCTTTTTATCATTGATTTGCGTCATTGCTAAGAATTAGCTATACAACTGATAATAACATCATGACCAATTGACTGATCAGAGGTAAATTAAGTTCATTATAAATTTTTAATAACTTATGAAACTATTGATAAAAGGGATAGATCAAGAATTTCCAAAACACTGTACCGTTGAAAATTTCCCAGGAAATTGATGGTGGTCAAGGTTAACTTAATTGCTTACATAGTAACTAGTAAGTGAATCAGAAAGGTGTTAAATAGGAATAGTTATCAAAGAATAAGGTGGCAAAATGTATAAAAGATTCTATATAAGTGAACAAGAAGTTACTGACATTGGGCAAAGACAACATTTTTATATCTTTTGCCAACTGATGCAATCTTCAGGAGACAGTAATGCGATAACTATATCATTACCCACGGCAATAAGTAGTATTGAAGCAAGGAACTCTCAGTGCCGTTCGAGGTATACTATGATGCACATCAAAATCGCAATTATTTAAAAACCTTTTATTTAAAAAATTTTAATAGTCAATTTCTTTCACCTACTTTCAAACGTGAAAGTATTCTGCCGGGGCCAGATACTACAAATAGTATTATCATTGATATAATACAAAAATTCTTAGGTATTCATGTCGTCATTTTTAATGGATACTTGAGTAAAAACTGTAGTGCCTCCTTTTATGTCGTATTCAGCATAACAATAGATATTATGCTTCTGTGGAGATATACAGTTGATATTCGTAATCATAACGTTCAAGTAAACTAAAATCAAGATTATTAGCATACATGAAGTAAACGTAACATTAGATGAAGTCAATCAATCATTCAATGTCTGTTAGCGCATGTGGAGCATAGGCTGCCGACCAGCATTCCCCAACCAACTCTGTTCTTGGCTTTCCTTTCCAACTCTTCCCAAGTGCTGTTCATTTTCTTCATGTCTGTCTCCGATTCCTGACGCAATGTGTTCTTGGGTCTTCCTTTTTTCCTTCGGCCGAGTTAGTGCTTGTCTTGTGATACTTTTTTTGTGATTTCCTCGATGTGTGTCCAATCTACCTCCAGCGTCCTTTTCTAATTTCTTCCCCCACGTGGAAGTTAATTTGTTTTGTACCACAGAAGGTTGTTGATGAAGGTGTCTAGCCAACGAATCGTGATTATCTTAAGCAGACAGCTGTTTATAAATACTTGTATCTTTCGGATGGTGCTTTCCAGCTCCAGACAACAGAATAGTCTTCACATTTATATTGAAAATTCTGACTTTGATATTAAATAACAATTGGTTTGATTTCGGATGTTTTTCAGTTGTGAAAATGCTGCCTATTTTTCGCCTTGATAGTTCGAGCCTTCATATATGCATTAGACCCTCCTTGTTTATCGACGATGATCCCCAAGTATGTAAACGTCTCTACATCTTACAGAATTTCTCTAGCAAGTGCAATTGGGTCAGTGTTCATTGTTTTGTATCAAAGGATTATGCTTTTCCCGTTGTGTATGTTGAGGCCTATAGCTGTAGAAGCTGTTACTACACTGTCTATCTACACCTGTATTTCTTACTGTGTGTAGGACAGAAGCGCTAGGTCATTTCCAAAATCTAAGTCGTCTAGTTGCGTTCAGGTTGTCCACTGTATTCGGTGATTGCCTTGAGATATTACAGTTTTTATCATCTAGTCAATCAACAGCAGAAAGGAGAAGGGCGTGAGTGAGCAGCCTTGTCTGACACCTTTCTTTGCTTAGTATAAGTCTGTGAGCTGACCTTCTTACACGATTTAACAGTATAGTCCGTTCTTTAGGGTACGCCATAATGTCGGAGAAAACTCCATAATGTTCTCTTGTTCAGGCCATCAAATGCTGATGGTGAGTTCTGTTCAGTCGACTGTTAAATAATGAACCGTAGAGTCACAATTTGGTCGGTACGCGATCTGTCCTTACAAAATCCGACCTGCTGACCTCGAAGTTGGGCATCGACTGAATCTTTCATTCGGTTCAATAACACTCTGTTGAAGACTTTTTCTGATAGTGAAAGTACAGTTATGTCTTTGTAGTTCTCGCAATCGCTTAGATCTTTCTTTGGTATTTCGATAAGGTACCGTTCTTTCCAGTCTGTTGGTACTTGTTCGTCCTCCTAAATTTTCCTGAAGAGAATGTGAAGTATCTTTACAGTTGCTTCTATATCTGTCGTCAATGCTACCGCTGGTATGTTGTCTGGTCGCCATCGAATGCTTTCTCATAGCCGACGAAATTGATGCGAATTGCAAATTTTATTCGACTGAGACAGGCATATAGTTGCTATTAGTCATTTTATTAAAAGGATTAGCAAACATTTCCTCTAAATATAGTGGTAATAATGTTGAATGTATGCCAAAACTAATTGTTAATAGTGCTGAATTTTTTATTTTCCCTTCAAGATTTGGTTACGATAAAGTAGATGAAGACTACCATTTCTATTGTTGTTTAAAAGTGATAAAACATAATGGAATAAATAGTAATCATTTCTTTAGTTGATTATTTTGTATTTATGCACGGATCGCCTAATAGATCAGATGTATAGTTTCATTATGTAGCACTGATAATGGTATGATAACTTAGTCCAACTTACATTTGTGTCAAGCACAACGATGATTATGACCAAATTGACCCATGATGCTTTATTAATTATCATTATAAATATAGAAGACATAACAATAGTTCTAGTTCTACTATTTTACCCTACCTATCTTCAAGTTTTTACAAAAAATAAAGTTTGTTAAATTTGTATCCATTACAGACTGGTTTATTTGTAAGTCACATTAATGAATACCTACTGGTCCAGTGGTACTGATTGTCAAATGTTTACTGCGAGAACATAAAGTTTTAGGTTTTATCCCGGATAAGATCATTGATGTACACTGCTGATGTACACCAGGGCTAAAAGCTGTCTAGTGCTACCTGGTTTTTAGTTGAGATGAATTCGTGATGGATACAGACAATAAGTTGAAAACTAGTATCTAATAGTATCCACGTCAACTTAGTTAAAATCCTATTCGCTAAATGAGTTGTTTTATGTTATGCAGTTAGAAGTAGTTAGTAACAAACATTAAGCATCAAAATAGAATCAAATCAATCAATACTTGTTACTCTCAAGTGGAACATAGGCAGCTGTCCAATTTTCTCCAACCAACTCTGTCCTGAGCTTTTCTTTCCATTTTTTCCCAAGTGCTGTTTATTCACTTTATGTTTCCCTCCTCAGAATGCGATTAAGCTAACATCATTATTTTGCATTCAGTTCATCTGGAAGAAAGAAATATTTTCCATATGCAGATGTTCAGAAAAAAGTTTTTATCATAAATTGGCGTTAGTCAGACAACCAATGAAAATGCGAAATTAGCACTCAATACCTGTTACGTTCTAGTAATGATTATGAAAATCTAATCTCCTGAATCATTTCGTTAAGCAATATTTGATGATAAAAATAGACAACCAGAATATATAGGATCTTTTACTATGCAAATTCATTAGATCCCTATGCAATAATCATCAAGATTTCAATGGTTATGACACGTGTAAAATTAATGAAAATGTTGTTTGTAGGATAAAATAACAGAATGAGATGTTAGAAACCTAAGGTTTATATTTAGTATGCTTAAACGTAATATTTGAAGTTACTGAGTGTGAGGTATTATAATTCAAATAGTCTCTAACCTATGAAGACCTAAGTAATTTTATCGTTGTACTCAGTAACACATGGTCTAAACATCTTCAATGGAAATATTCAATGTTATTAGAGGTATAATAAAGGCCTAAACAATATACCTGTCCTATCTTGTTAACGTTGAATATGTATATAGTAAGAATGTGAAATGTGTTCAACATGTACTATATGCTGATGTGTAGCAACAGACATGTTTTAAAGAATTTTGGTTCTTTCCAATTCAATCGTTTACGGAGATTGAAATGAATGTAACACTATTAGTTTCCAAGTGCTTTTTGTTTCTTTCAGCTCTATATTCAATTACTTATATGTTTTTACTTTATACAAAACGATACAATCATTCATTTTGACTTACGATATCATGTCCATGAATATCATTAGTGGCGACTGAGTGTTATTGGAAGGTTAAAGGCTTACAGCGAAGACAGAAATTATTACTTTTAATTCTCATTAAAGTCGTGTATATAGATTGCTGAAATGCTTCGTACTAGGGAAAAACTGCTATATGCTGTTTCATAGCTTTAACTGGTTGGCCAACTACAATCGATCTAGTTGTTTGCAGTCGTCAATAATTGATGTTAGTTGGGTACCACTGAAATCTATAGGGCACTGAATAGCTCCTCACTGGAGCACACTTTCGATTTTGTCAGGGAATCAAACATAACCCCTAAGGTCTCATACAGAATACTTAACCATCAGAACTACTAGGCCGGTATTCAGTGGTAAGGTTCTCACTTTAACCAACTTGTGATATACATTCATTGTCACCAGTGATAAATGTTTAACTTTCATCAAGAGTGAGCTCCACCACTAACGACTTTGTAATAAAACTTCAGGGACATCCTGAAGTCCAACACATGTGAGTTGCTGTCACAAATTACTATAAGCAAAAATTCTACCACTGAACACCAGCTCAGTGGCTCAGATGGTTAGGCGTTTGTCAACCAGAAGCCCTGGGATTCGATTTCCTGATAGACTCATAGGTGTATACCGGTGAAGAGTCCACAAAACAGCTTCAAGGAAAAATAACTTTTGATTATAAATGTTAATTCATTACATCTAGCCAGGATGCAGTGTTCTGGTAGTCAAATATTTAACATTCATTATGTTTGTCGTCTAACTATCAGGAAATATTTTTCTACTTCAGTCTGATCATTTACTGTTGAGAAAATAAAGAAACTGTCATATCATTCTCAAGTACACTACGAAAACATTTGGCGTATACCATTTTATTTAAAATTGTAGATGCTATAATCATTCTAGATATAACAGTTCAATACAAATATGACATATTATTACGTAATCTCATAAATGTAGACTAGTTTTAGGACTGTCAACTTTCTTCATCGTATGATGATTTTTATTTGTCATCTTCGTACTAGAAAACAAATAACCTCATTTATTATTCATTATTATCAATTGACTTAGTTGTATTTTATCAGTGGATAAACGTACGTATCCTACTATTTTACATGTTAAGTAAATTTCTCTCAAAATTACTACAGAACTGAGATGGTTTGTGGAGATTGGTGTATTTAGTTCAATCTCTACAAACCATCACAATTCAATAATAATAATGAACTCGTTAGTGACCAACTTCAGGATATTACGGAAGCTCTAGTGAAAAGCCGTGACTGTTGGAGTTCAAACTTGTCGAGAGTGAGACGGTTATCACCAGTCATAGTCGATGATCGTCTAGCTATATTTCACAAATTGATAGAAACGGAAATTTCATTAGTTGTTGCCTGCCAAGGGGGTACAGATAGTTAGAGGTTCGCTAGCCTGAAGCACCTGGAGCGGAATCTAAGAGATGTATTGGTGAGGCATCCTATACTAGGATAAAGTAGCTGTGCAGTGCTTCTAGGCTTTCAATAGTATTCCACTAACACCAATTTGCAACGTATTCAATTAACTGAAAATTACTATTACAAAATTGAAGTTGAATTTATAGTCATTGTTAATACAGACAACCACGTGTTGTTCATTATATGTATGACAAAATATTTATTATGGAATTCACTAATCATTAGCCATATTGTTATTTTCATTATAATTACTTACTAATCTTAATCATTTGTGATTACTGAAAGAAATTAGTCAACTATTTTATAAGATGAAGATGTTGTTGACATCGTCATGCAGTCCAGCAAGCGTAAGGGTCAGCTCAAAATCACTGAAACAATACTCAGTGGTTCACATTTGTAACTTCTATCATTTCATGATATCAGGTGATCATTATATGTTACTATTGGGGATAATTATCTTACATCCAACTTGGTTAAACTCTTCTGGACACAGTACTCCACTAGAAATTTGGATTATTTATTGATAAGTATAAAGTAATTGCTAGTGTAGAAGTATTTTTGAGCATTATGCTATGAATTAATAGCTGTTTAATTTTATTATGTGTAATCGAAGTCAGTCTATAGAACTTAAAAGCAAAAGGATCAAGACTATCATTTATGTATGGCCTTTCAAAAATTCACAAGTTGTATATTACTTTGTTGACTAGTAATGCTTATGACAAACTCACCATATCACAAACCGATTCGTTGGGTTTTGCTAAATTCGTAAAACTGATCCATAAAAAATTAATGGCCCATACACTGAAAAACACATTTCAGTTTCCTCATGAAATAGATAATGTGAACATACTGGATAAATTAACAGCTTAATTTGACGTCTGTTCGTTATTTACATGTGTACCGTTAACAGAAACAAGTGACATAATTTGTAAACAATCTGATCTACTCTCCTTACTTTAAAATGATTTAAGAAGTCTACAATTGCTCTGCACAAAAGGGGCTTAATTTGAATTTAGTGAACAACCGTGCAAACAACCAAGCCAACTTTAAAGCTAACCTGGAGAAAACAATACTGAATTCTCAAACTGAGACCATATTATACTACTCTAGATACATTGATGACACCTCTATTATATGTGATGATATGAATTATACTTCCCAAATGCTTCATTATTTTAATAGCGCTCATGAAAACAGCTAGTTTACAATGGAACATGAAAATAATAATCAACCTTAATATAAATCTGTGAATGGATTGGACAGTTGAGAAAACATGAATGAAGCAGCACTTAAACTATAACGGCTTTTGTCCTGCCAGTTACAAATGTACTCTAGTAAAACGCTCTTAAGGAGAGCCAATATGTTACGTTCAAACGATAAAACCGTTTAAGAACTGGCAATAATTTAGACATGCCACATCAACAATCGATACCTGAAGAAACTTGCCAAAAAGTATGAAAAGATGAATCCGAAAAACGACGATCATCTGACTGTACAGAGAAAGGCTGTCTTCATACACCTTACATTCAAAGGAAATGTAACCTCTAAAAGAATTAATGAGAGAATCGAAACCTAATTTAAGAAATCCTACCTTGAGGCTTAGTTAGTTTCTTTGTGTAACACCATACGTTCGTTAAACCACGCAAATATGGGTCGATACCCTTCAGATGTCACCACTAACTGTATCTACGTATTCGCACGAACTCCTGGTAGCAAGTATACAAGAAAGACTGAATAAAAGTATTCTACGAGGTGTTCCGAACATGTTCCTTGAGACGAATGTCTGAAAAGCAACAACGTTCTCACGAGTGAAATCTCTAAACATCATCTTAACAATGGGCATTTTCCAGTCGCTTCCGAAATTGTCAACAAACAGGCAACATCACTATTACCACTTTTGAAGAGGAAATTGCTATCAAACGTTTTAAACCTGACCTTTGTATGCAGTAAGATAACGTGACAAGCTTCTTATTACTGTAATGTTTATCTTCTTTTAGACTATCACTCAAATGTTTACAAATGAAAATGACTTTCGTTTGAATTTCATCAAACAATTACGCAATCGAATTGAAATGGTGATTTCTGTAGAGATAGCTGTTTTTATTTGATTGAAGATATTATAGACTGATGATGGCAGGGTAGTACTGAAAACCAGGGAGTAATCATCTGTTTTAATTTTCTTACAATTATGTAACACTTTCCTTTGGGTTTTCAAGGATTACTTTTCTCCCACCCCACTCACTTTCTACTCTCAATTCGCAGAATGTATGTTGCAATTAACTACAATTATATTAGCATATCTTGAATCTCTATTCTGATTATCATGACTTTCTTCTTTATTCAAGACACTCATGTCAACCCCCATCAGACATAGAATATCATGTATTTAATTCTATCAAACTCCTCGTAATTTTAAACTGTTAGCAGGTGATAAGAAGCCTACTATGCAAATCTCTCTTTTTTGTTTTATTCAACACTCCATAACATTCCATAAAAATTTCTTTCCATTACTTTGAATGTACATTACACTAGTGTGATCTGAAGTTAATTTTTACCTAACGTGCCACTCTTGGTCAGCTTTAAACTATCCACTATTTATTCATTCATCTGCATTAATTTATGAGGTTAAATTTCTAAAGAAGGTGTTTAGTAGATAATGACATATTGAATTGAGATGGTTTGTAAAGATTGGTACTAAGTTGTGTTGACTGAAGCTCTAGTGGGAAGCCGTGACTGGTGGAGTTCAGATTTGACGACAGTATGACAGTTATCACCAGTAACAATGGATGATTGTCTTGCTATGCTACAAATTGCTTGAAATGGAATTCTACCATTAGATACCGACCTTGTGGTGGAGGGGATTAAGCGTTTGTCAACCAGATGTTTGTGGGGCGGAATCTAGGGCGCACACCGCTGAGGAGTCCTATATTAGAACGATACAACTGTTCAGTGCCTCCCTATTTCCAAGGATATCCTGTCAAAATCAATCTGTGACGAATAACAAATTACCTGATTTTCTAAATTTTTAAAATGCATACCAAATGTAGTAGACAACATTTTTCCGCCTCTTCTAATGATTTGTCATTTGCTTCTAGCTTTATGGCGTCAGCTATGCATTAACTGTATTTGCTGGTGAAAATCTTGAAAGCAGTCAACCATTTAAGTAAGTTGTACTACCTTTTTATCAATTAGTATTATTATATTTCTTAATTTGATCAAATAAGTAGTCAATTTACAGTCGACATTTTTTCACAGATTAACGATAGTCCAACCTAGCTATTTATGCATCTGTTTTTAATAATGCAGTACATTACTTCCATTAATAGATACTCGTACTATACAATTGCTCCTGAAGAAGAAACTAAGATGGGATGGGATAGGTTTCGAACCTGCGATCTATTAATTAAAAACTAGATGGTTAAACAAGAATAAATCTAACTTCAATTGTAAAACAGTTGATAACTAGTAACCACTAAGAAATTGATTGAACATTATATATACTCATTTTTAAACTTCAAAACAATGAAAAGTTATGTCATTCATAAAGTAAAAAAATGTATAGTGAATTTTGATTAGTTAATGATGTTTTTACTACAATCATTTAATATTTCATTGATTAACATTTTGTCTTGACTGCCATCTGAATTGAGGTTACAAGTTCCAAGACTTTTCATACACTTTGTTCCCTTTATTAATTTCAAAAGAGAAAGAACAAATATTTGTGCAGAATAAGATGAATTCATTTTATTTCGTTGGTTTCTCATCAGCTGCATACAACCTAGGATAATATTTTACAGAATTAATATTTAATACAAAGTTTAACGTACTCATGAGAGTGTTTGAACTTGGTTGAAATCAAACGTGTTAGACATGTGAACATAACTAAAAAATTGAAGAATATGCTGGTACCTGCCTTTGTATTCGATATATATTTACAGCATATTCTTCAATTTTTTAGTTATGTTCACATGTCTAACATGTTTGATTTCAATCTAGTTCAAACACTCTCATGAGTACGTTAAACTTTGTATTAAATATTAATTCTGTAAAATATTATCCTAGGTTGTATGCAGCTGACGAGAAACCAACGAAATAAAATGAATTAATCTTATTTTGCACAAATATTTGTTCCAAGACTTTCACAAGACTGTTCCTTTACATAACAATTTTATTGATTTGATAGTGTTAACATTAAATGTTTCATCTCTATTGAATTCAATTTTATCATATTATTTAGTCATGATGAAAGATGATGTATATATTATCTTAGTACAATAAAGCATAATGAAAATACACCATATTATGTTACTCAACTGAAACAATAATGATGAATGAAAGTTACTTAATCGTATAAAACAATATTTATGCTGATTAATTGTTGTTTAAAGAACAAATTCAGTTAATATACTTTCATAAACATATGACTTTAATGCATGCACTACAAGAAAAATTTGAAACTAATGATCAAGTAGAACATAAATGTAACAGTTTTTGCATTTATGTTCCTGAAACTGAAAGTAGTTTATAAACACTTGTTAGTGAACCGACAAATCACCTTCTATCACAAAATTGATTATGATGTTGAGTTACGTAGTCCAATGACTACGTGTTAATTTGATTGATAGAATTCGATTAGATTAAACAAATAACACATTGATCACAACCTAATGATCATTGCGAGTTGTATATTAGTTTAGTGTCTAGTTTTTATTCTCATTGTGAATAAATAGTCATTATTACACATTTAATGTATGGAATCAACCATATTAAGTTAAATGTTTGCTAATTAAATGATATAGAAACATATTAGCTATATAAAGTCAGGTGTGGCGGCATATCAGTAACCTTGCATGAGAAATCAAATTCAAAGGAAAATATATTAGTGCATATATAAGTTGGATTGTGACTGGCAAGTGGAATCCAGGACGAGCGTTTCGTCCTATTTGGGACTCATTCCCTAGATGTACCTGCATCCCACTGTGAACATCGACATTGAGATGCCGGTACCTCCAGTCGATGAGTCCCAAATAGGATTCCACTCGCCGGTCACAATCCAACTTATATAATACTTGTGAAAAAATTCGCTACATCGAGGCAATCCTCTCAGAATGCACATATAACAACAATGACTGACCTGCTTCAGTCTATAACAAATCAACGGGAATATGCAAGTTTGTCCTAATACCAATGTGCCCGTTGCAAAGTGTGGCTGTCTGGACTCAGTAGTCTAGTGGTGAACGCGGTGGTGTTCGAAACGAAACGGACTGAGTTCGAATCCCAGTGTGAACATCAACATTGGGATGCAGGTACATCCAGCCGATGAGTCCCAAATAGGACGAAACGCGCGTCCTGGATTCCACTTGCCAGTCACAATCCAACTTATATAATACTTGTGAAATATTCTCTATATCGAGGCGATCCGCTCAGAATGCACATATAGCAACAATTACTGATCTGCTTCAGTCTATAACAAATCAACGGGAATATACAAGTTTATCCTAATATTAGTGCATACTTGAACGTCTAATTGTTTTCACATGGAGAAAGACTCTTATGTATTATTAAGGGATTCAGTGAATAAGTAACTACCAACATTTATATGTGATTAGCGAAAAATCCAGAATGTCTGTAACGTGCAATTTAGGTGTCATCTGCAAAATCCACGTGAGTTCCAGTGTGACCTAGGAAACATGCGTTATTTAGTAAACTACTGATCTTACATGGCTACAAATCGGTTTGACAGCAATGAAGTTATATATATAGTGGTTAGAATTTTTTACATTTTTATTATTACAATTACAGGAAGTATTAAGCCCTTATAAACGATAATATATGCGACTTCTGGACTCAGCAGTTGAGTTGGTAACGCATTGTCGATTCAGAAAATAGATGCTGGATTCAAGGCCTATATTAATTAGTGGAATTAAAGTACATCCAGACTAAATGTCCTAAAACAGAAATTAAGGTATATGGCTATGTTATCTGTAAACTATTCAACATATTTGATAAAGTTGGATTGTGACTAGAATGAGTGTTTAGTCCGGTTTAAAGAATAACAGTTGATTATACTTGTGTTTCAGTGTTCACGATCATACCGTTACATAAACTTACTATTATTCTCTTTAAAAACTCATTGTTACTAAATGATAATATCAAGGAAATCCACCCAGAATGTACATATGTCGATTGAGACTGAACAATTGAAATCCTTAAGATCAGTAGTGACAAACTCAAAACACTTTACTTATGAGTATTTATTATCTAGATATAACATGACTAACTTTTGCTTACGTTTTGTTCATTTATTTTAGTTCAACTGTAACAATTATTCTAAGAAAGTATATTGCTGGACCTAGGCTTGTTCATCGTCCTATATATCCTGTAGCTGAATCAGTTAGAAAAACTACCAATTTTATGTGTCAATCTGGAGAAGTCCTTGTGACAGCATCTATTGATAAACCAGTAATATTAAATTTTATGCCTTAATTTCAATGTTTCAATATTTAGAGATGTTTTTTCTAAAGTTAGTCGGATACCTAACAAATGACCTCATTGTCAATTATGCAAATTTATTATCCATTTTATGTTTGCTCTTAAATGTTAAACGTACACACTAAAAGCATTTTCTTGAAGAAAGTATCCCCTGTCCCATTCATATTAGTTAAAATCTCTTCATTATGATAAGAAGGTGAATTCCCAGGGTATAAACGGTATCGCGCCCTTTAATTATTTAGCACTAAAGGGAAATAAATTACAATCGACAGTTGTACTCGGTCGAATTTCCTGATGGCTGTTAGACAAAATTTCTTAGATGGTCTACTAGCACATCTATACTGCACGTTTAAAATGCTGTTATTATACCGTAATACAGCATATCCAGTACATTTTTTTCATCTAACATCATGTTGCATCAAGATAAATAACTTCATTCTACTATCATATACAGATTTTGTATTTGTTCATAATAGTGATTGGTGACGATCGAAAGATAACAGTGTATGATGTAAATACTATGTAATAATGGTGAACGTAGTCTCTAACTGACTAAAAATGAGAATATGCTATGAATATTTTTGACCAGTGATTTACACTTGGAATAAATTTGATACACATGCATATGTCTTTCAGTATCAAATAGTGATTAAGTGATACACAATAGTATCTGCATTCTTTCATATCAAATATATGATACTTATAACAAAATGATTGAAATAAAGCTAGGAGACAGAAAGTAATTAACGGCTACGTTTAGTTTTTAATAATGAATTTCACTTGCTCACACTGTAAGTTCCAAATATCCTTCAACTCCGTACTATGTAATGGTATACATTTATAGTGATAGGCAGCCTCAAAACAAAATTCTACATCTATTCAATGACCATTGGTTTTTTTACTGGTGTCATTGTAATTTATTAGTGTGAAAGAAATAGAGTTTTCATAATTTCAAAGAATTTTACATACTACTTAAATAAAATGCATCACATTATTTATTAGTATGACAGTTTGCATGCGTTTTGAATGATAGTAATAATCAACAGGAATAATAGAATGAAATATAGCGAAAATAGTTCCAATTTTGGTTGGCATTAACAAAGGACGAATGGAGCAACGAAATACTGAAAAGGAATATTTATTCGCCCCCCCCCCTATCGTCCTTTCATGATGAAATATTTCAGATTTTATGACTATATGAAAAATTCACACAGTTCTTAGGGCCCTAATGAGGAATTAATACCATCGGAGTTGATAAATGTCATGTGTTAGATAGCTTCCATCAAATGGTATTGAATAATGGCTACGTAACACCACAAGTCAATTGGTGTTTGAATTACAAATGAAAGACTGCAAACTGAATGAACTAGGGATTACGGGATTAATTCAAAGCCTAATTGTGGTAGGCTAGGTTTTTTTCATAGTCATGGGTACTAATGAGTTCCTTATTCATGCTCAATATCTATACAAGGCTTCTTGATTTTCAATGATAATCTAACTACGATCATTCTGTAATATAAGTCACAACTAAATGTTTTATTATAAACATCATGATCTAAAAAGATAAGTAAAAAGATGTTTGGAATAGAATTACGCTTGAATGATCGTACTAAGACCGTTATTTTACCATTCGTCTAGTTTAATAAGATTTAATGTAAACCCACATCATTTGTCTCCATCTACTTTTGTAAAATAATGACTGTTACTTAGATACAACTACTGAAAATTTCATTTCCTAATTCTAAATAATCTTAAGTTACACTTTTAACTGGCTATTAATGTTGTCACTCATTGTGAGTTCCATAGAATCGATTCACAGGATATGTTTGTATTATATTGGTAATTGAACTTGAAATACAAACAATCAATGAAGTTAGTAGTACTACGAAAAATTCAGTTGGTGATGTAATAACTTATTAAACTGAGGTGGCTTATGGAGATCGGTATTTAATTTTATTTGATTGAGTTTGTTACAGATTGGTGTTAGTAGAGTGCCACTGAAAACTAGGAAGCACTGGATAGCTGTTTCGTTCTAGTGTGGAACTCCTCATAAATATGAATCCTAGATTTCATGCCAGCGGCTTAAGGTTGACGAACGCTTAACTTTCTGCACCACCGGGCCAGCAGGCATCCAAAAGTAGAATTCATACTTTCACCAATTTATGACAGCGCGATGATCACCCATTGTCACTGGTGATAACTATCAAACTTCCGACAAATATGTTCAATCCCATGCTAGTTTGAAACAGCTGTTTAGTGCTCCATGGCTTTTGATTGTATTCTACCAATATCAGTCTATGAGGGATTTAATTAAATGAAAGTTCAGTTTAGTTTAATGAAAGCAACGACAACTTTTACCTAATAGAATTTTAGTCATTATAATGGAATGAAACATCTCTCTGTTTTTATCTAAATAATTGATTTTCCCAAAGTTCTCGTTAATAAAATGATTTGAGGAGTTATCCAGTGAAACATCAAGTAATCAACAATTATATTCATTTGCATTATATAGTATCTCTGCTAATATTGGTAACTGAATACTTTCAACCGTTTTGCACTGTGGGCATTTGTCTAAGTAATATGACAGAGAGTATAAATATTTTTTACACCAAACTGTTGTTTGCGTATATAGTGGAATATCCAAACTTACTTAAGCTTTATGCTAGTCAACATTATGTATCTGATGTCTTGACGTAACAGTTGTTACTTATGGGATTTGATTTAATGTTTGACAGTCTGAGATGTTACCACCGAAATAATTTAACTGTTATGGATCCGTTGTAGGACTAAAATATTTAACTTGATTGATTACTAATAAATTGTCAATATAACGTGTTGTTGAATTTCTGCATAAAAGACAGTGACAAATCTTTAAACAGTCCAGTTAGGGTATGTTGCTTTAGATTCATCAGGCTCATTAATCCCTCCGTCTAGGGTATTCA
Source organism: Schistosoma mekongi (assembly GCA_034768735.1). Lineage (NCBI taxonomy): Eukaryota > Metazoa > Platyhelminthes > Trematoda > Strigeidida > Schistosomatidae > Schistosoma > Schistosoma mekongi. Next base: position 75,768,208 of record CM068306.1, on the reverse strand, counting down.
GTGCGATGTGCTCTTAACACTCTGGATTACGAGAAATGAACTGAGAAATAACTAAGCGTTAAATGGTAGACCAAATTATCCTGTACTTATAAGGTTTTCGACCGAAAAAACACTTGTGTGCTGGTGATCAAGACAAGTAACTTTCATACTCGGAAAAGTAATAGGTTTACATTTCGTCACTTTATTCCTGTCCTCTTGTCGACCACGAATGTTTGACTTTTCGATGGATGTGAGACTTTTGACATTTTAGAAAATTGTGGTATCTAATAACACCTGTCAATACCCTGATAGCGAATTAAACTAGTCCTGATTCTAAATCAGATATGTTTTCTACCGACTACATTCAACTACCTAACTTCAGGATTGCATAAATGCGCATTACATCTGAAAGAAGTTTTCACTGACTTTCATGAGTTGGTAATGTATTGCTGCAAGAACAGCGTCAGTAATCAACTAACTTTTGCAGAACAGATTCTCCACTAGAGTGCAATCGTACGCCCAAACTTCTTACGTCAACGTAAGTTTAATGGTAAACTGCACATTCAGAATATTTCTACTTCCAAGGTGTCTATTTTTAACAGAAAAGTTCACGTTTTAGTGCAAAAAATTTCAAGTGTCTTTGCACACTTGTACTGTAGAATTGTTAAGCATAGTTTAAGATGAAAGCTTCTGTATGCAATTCATCGAATAGATTTCTCTGCATCACGCTGGGACTCAAGCACTATTTCACTACACATTGAACTATTAAGTTTAGATAGTTACATAAATGCAACAATTGAGTCTAAGCAGATTATCAGTTACGATACAACTTGAATCATACTTGTGAAACTACCAATGAATCGAATCAATTTTATTAAGATTCACAATATGAAAGCAATTTCATTCGATGACTACATCAATGAAAAATTACAGACCCTTTAAAAATATGATTAATAAAACACTTATTACATATGCAGTAAACCAATGAGTCTGATTGTTCCATTTTGTTCAATAAATATTTGTTGGTTATCATCATGTTTTCCTGGAACTTATTCATTCATTACATGGATCGGTTGGTGGATATTTCATGAATAACCAAGGAACTGAATATGCACTCTGTTTAAATGATAACTAAATAAATTCAAAAAATAACTGTTTCATCACTATTATCACATATGTGCTGGGATTGGAAAATGTCAAGTAGTAACTAAACGTAACCAGAAGATACTCTTAACAATAGTCATTTCACTTGTCAGTACTCATAAAAAATATTCGATATTCTAACGGAATGTAAATTACTACAAGCGATGAGTTAATCACATCTAGTGACGACTTGGCCAACAGAAGTTAGTCAGTATTACTGATTATGTGCTACTGATTATTAGCGAATGACTGATTTTACACAACAATCAATCATGATAAAAATCAGTTGCAATCTAAACAATTTCGTACGAGTTTCTATGATTGTAATAATAAATGCCATGAGCTTGCAATGCATATGGAGTAACAGCAAATTTTATCCCAGATCTATTTGAAGATCACTCCAATTAGTCCACAGTAAATTACAATAGTTAAGTTGGATTGTGACTGACAAACTGAATATAGGACGCACGTTTTGTCCTGTATAGGACTCATCAGGTAAACGTACAAGCTTATTCTAAATAAAATATAGTGAAATATGTTTTTCATTCATTAAGTTGATTTATCAGATTACAACTTGATAGATAGAATTTAGTCATCATTGTTGAAAAGACCATAATTAAAGCATAATAGTAAAGATAACTTGCTGAAAACCAGTAGTTTGGCATAAGCATAATATTCTTCTAAATCTTTAATTATTTTGAGACTGAAATGGCTACTTTCATAGAAACCATTCAAAATCATTGAGTTCCGTGATTGTCACACATTAGAACAATTTCTGTGGTTATAAACAATAAGCTGTTAATGTTTGTAATGCGGATACATCTGCATTCATGTTCTCTTCTTCTTACTGTTTTTACTACTCTTTCATAGTTATATTATCATGGTGAATCAGTGCCTGTATCAATTGTATTGGATAATCTGTGTAATATGTCAGTTAGAAAATTACAAATATCAAGTAAGTCTCATACAATTAGTTACTTTATTGAATTCAAATAAAGCATGAAGAACAATTTGCTATAGAATAATATGAATCCATTCATATTTCTTTGGTTCGAATCAGTTGTACTACAACGGTGATTTTTTATTGAATTCTAACGTCGTCGTTATATTAGGTAACCATATACAATATTAATGCCAAACAAGCAAACTGAAGAGAGCGTTGAAAAGATAGTGAGATTGTGATTATTTAGAGTCGATAAGTAGGTATAACATAGTTCAGTACCCACTGTTATACAATAGGCTCGCAACCATTGTCATAGAAGTAAAAAGGATCTAACTGAATAATAAATTCATATGGATTAATTAGTGAATTGTAAAACTAAGACTGACAACTTAACATGGAGAATTTTGATGTAAAAGCTATTTGTGACAAGTAATTAAAAGGCTCAAAGCTGTTAGGTAATTTAAGTAGAATGAGAATAAGTGACACCAAATGTCTTTTAAGTTATAGAATTTGGATTGTGACTGGCAAGTGGAATCCAGGACGCGCGTTTCGTCCTATTTGGGACTCATCGGCTGGATGTACCCGACACGAAACGGACTGAGTTCGAATCCCAGTGTGAACATCAACATTGGGATGCAGGTAGTCACAATCCAAATTCTATAATACTTGTGAAAAAATCGCTATATCGAGGCAATCCGCTCAGGATGCACATATAGCAACAATGACTGACCAGCTTCAGTCTATAACAAATCAACGGGAATATACAAGCCCTTCCTAATAGTCTTTTAAGTTATCTTAAAATGAGCTTAACATCGATGAATATGTTTCTTTGGTAAGATATAACGAATGGACCCTTATATAACGTCTGCCTAATGACATATACACATGATATAGTGGTGATCAGATTATTCGTGGTTAAGTAATCATATAAAATTTGATGAAAATGTCACATACATTTTAAAGAATTGGGTCAGCTAGCATCATGGCTGATAAGTGAGATGATTGTAAAGTAGCTGACAAATAATAAACGCATATTGAATAACATAATACAAGATAAGTGACAACATTAATAATAACTGGTAACCTAATAATAATAATAGGATTTGGTGAAATTCACCATAGCAGTAATAAATTAACAGCTTTCGCCTTCTGATTCGATTGATTTGGATTGGGTCTTTTTACAGTCATTGGTTCAACGAATTGTACAGAATTTGTATTCTATTGTCTATTGATTATTTGAAAAGTTCGAAGAATGTTCATAGTGTGATCACAATCATTCAAACGACAAGTAACTGCATTATTTAAGTTGATGGCACCTTTAAGTCTCAAACATATGGAACTTACTTAGCGATACGATTATGTACTCTTTTCTCTGTTCTTCTAATTTATAAGCTTACTAATGCTTATGATTACGTAGTACAATGATGGTGTCATGATTAAATAAGAGATTACCGTTGTAATACGGCTGATCAGAACCAAAAGGTACGAATGAATCTATATTATTCTTCGCCTAGTTGTTGTGCTTTTTTTTAATTCCTCTAGTATTCCTTTATTTGTTTCACTGCTTTATTGGATGAGTGATATATTCAAGAAAAAGGCGTAGGGCATTCACTGAAGACATCTTAGGTCATTGAATTTGCTATCAAACTGTTTATTTAGGAAGAATGATAATAATGTTATAGTATCATTTTAATCAATGAACTGGTGTCAGCCATCACATTGCAACCTGTGGTATCAGCCAAATATTAGGTTACATATTAATTCACAGATTATGTAATAAATTGATCATGCTACATCACATCTTAAACGAGTGTTGTACTATTGAATATTGAGTGACTTTTTAAGTAGTATTATGTTTAAGGCATAATTTGATAAGACAAGTTGCATGATTGAACTAATTCAAGGTAGACACTAATCCGTCTTAAAAACTCAATGTTAAGACAAAACATTTCACTACTTATTTAAAATTGTCAGCTGACCTCATTGTGTTGAAGATTTTTTGAAGTTACATAAAAGGTTCCAATAAATAAGCAATATAATCTCCAACAATATTGAATCACATCTTGTGACCTCTGGATAATACAATAAAAGTATAGTAAACAGATGATAGTAACAACTAACATTTTTGTTTGATTTACATTCGATGGAAGTGTTTAAATGCTAATTATTAATTTGTGATCATATTAGCTTGCTAGAAGTCATTAGAATTTTGTATGTTAATAACCAGTATTATGTCAGTGAAGTAAAAAGTTACTAGAATCATAAATTCAGTCTTATATAGGAGTGTATAAGTTATTGAAACATTTCAAACTGTATTGTAGAGTGCATTTACGTATTCATCAACTATTAAACTCGGGAAAACACGAACTAAAGGTAAGCAGCTAAACTTCAAGCAACTGTGTTTAGATTCAGTGGTTATTATTTACCTAAATTCGGTCAAATCACTATATTTACCAACATAGTTTTATGCCACTATTCACTGCATTTGACTAGAATTTCATAAAATACTTTCCTATATTTACTATTAATACCTACTTCATAGTTGTTATATCAAGATATTATGGCAATTAATAGTAAGAGGGTAAGTGTGCTAACAGTAACAATAAGAATAATAAGACGACTCGAATAAATATTTCAATACAGGAAGTAAATTAAAACTTGATAGAGTAAGCTGATTATGAAAAACTTCACAAAATAATAATGATCAAAAAAGAATTACATAATAAGAAATGTGTGAATAAAATTTCCAGTCACTTAAGTAATAAAGTCAATTTACGAAACGGGTGTAAAAAAAGATAATTAAGATAAAATAAGATAAACACAAAACTGAAGATGTGTCGAGTTCATGAAAATATTCATCAAATCATATTGGATCTAGACAGAGGTATAACAATTTTCTTTTAAATACATCGACTAGGGTTGGTAATTCGAATTTCCAAAGCTTCTGCTATGTGTAACGAACGAATACGGACCTAATTAGATTATTATTATTGATTACTAATTATCACAGTGAAGATTAGATAGCCATTGAAAATTACAAAGAAATACACTTGACAGCTATTCTCCTGTATGGTAAAGATGTTTCATCATTATGAATCCACACTCCTCACAAACAAATCAAACACGGAACATTCAAATGATTTAAGTTTTAATCACTCTGCATAGCACCAGATTTCAGTCTTTAATCATTTTATTTAATCAATAACTACAACATGCTGACAAAATGAAATAGAAGTTGCATACACTCTGAATATACTTTTAATCATTAGAATCAATCAATCAATTAATGCCTGGAATCTCCTCTAGGATTACTACCGGTTCTAAGCCCGGACAAAGGAGAAAGATTGAGGATGGGGTTAGCGATCCCAGCTAAAAAGACGCTAATAGCACTAATCGTTAGAGATAGCAACAGATATTTTTTAAAAAAGAATCAATTTTTCAAATGAATTAATATATTCTGAAGATCATGATTACGATGAATAAGGAATTCCTCATCAATCTTATCTACTTCATTAGAAACATCGCCCTTTTGTGTCATTTTTATCTTGTGAATCTAGTAACGTATTTATTGATCGTAATTCAATGTTGAAATGATAGAATTATGAATATATTTATGATTTTTCATGAAAAAATTATTGTGAACTTGATTGAACTCAAATTACTTTAAAGAGTATCTTGTTTCATCAACATAACAATATAACTACTAAAGGACATTGATTGAGTTCGTCACATATTAGTGTTAGCGAGATGCCACTGAAAACCAGTCAACACTGGAAAACTGTTTCGTCGTAGTATGAGACTTATCAACAGTGTTGCACCCTAGATTCCATCCCAGGAGCTTCCAGCTGGAGAACGCCTAGCCCATTTTCCATTACTAAACTCGCGCGTGCCCAGTTGTAGAATTCCCACTTTCATCAAAGTATAACATAGCTCAATGATCATCAACGACAATCGATGATAAATGTCTCACTGCCAACAAAACTGAACTCCATCACTCACGACTACTCCTTGAGGTTAGTCAGTGGTGAGCTGATTATTGTAAGCGAAATGCAGCAGTTTTCATAGATTGAGATACAGTTTTAGTCTGCTGAGTTTGCCTTGTATTTAACACCTTTACTCTTACGGCAGAATAACACATAAAGCTCATTTCTAAGCTGACAACTTTAATAAACTAAAATCTTTCATCTAGAAATAGTAGGCTGTTAACTAGTTACAAGTGATGATAGAAACATAAATATTAAATTTTAAATCAGTTAATGACTGATCAATAACTAGTATCATGTATATCTTATTCTATCTATCACCAATCACAGTCATTAGTTCAAGTGGCATAATATAACATGAAACATGTTTTCATATCAAGTGGTTGATGGAACTCAGTAGAAAAATGTTTTTGACCTAGATTTCATGTTAATAGGCAATCGTCAATAAAGTAACTTATCGTTTTAAACAAATTCATTAGCTGATTCGGATGGTGATTTCTAGGGTTGCAAGGTGTATGAAATGGTTATCACTTTACCAGTTGACCACTCCGGTATAGAGCTTTTTTTCTTTAGACACCTGAAAAAGAAACTTAGTAGAATTTGGTCTTAAGAATCTGGAAGTATGACCTCAGACACTCCCCCCCCACTCCTTCAAGAAACAAGGCCAGTCAAACTTGTCTTTTTTATGAGTAGCCTTTGTTGTGTCACTCTACCACAGGAGAAATAAATCCATGAGTTAAGGTGAGAAAGGCTTTTTTTATATCCTGCCTACCTACTATAGTAGGTCCATGAAGAACGATTAATCCGACCAGTATCATCATCATCATCATCAGCAACGTAGAACCGGGCACAAACGCCTGTAGGTTCAAGTTGCCATACCACAATAGCACTACGAGAGTATTGAGGTAACGTATAGACAGAATACAAGAAAGATGAGTAAGTAAAGATGTGCAGAAAATAACAATAGAATTTAAGATCTAGATGAGGTTAAAGAGTGAATACACTTGCGCCACTGTGACCGGTTCTGAGCCATATCACCTAGTGTCTCCAGCCATTTGTTGCGATCATCACGCGGACCCCAACCAGGTAGTCTACATCTACCTACATGGCTTAGACCAGTAGTCAAGGACTTCATGGACTGATGCCATGTTTTAGTTTGGCCGCCCCTAACCTTCTTCCATCCTATTTCGGCCCTAGCTAACATGGCGCGACGGGGTAGACGGTGGTCGGGCATGCGCAATACATGTCCTAGCCATCTCAGTCGATGAAGGTTAATGACCTCTTCAACTGATTTACCGTGTTTCCCAAGAACCTTTCGTCTAACCTCACTATTACTAGTCTGGTCATTCCATGGTATACGAGCGATGTTCCGAAGATTCCTATGGTCAAATATCTGGAGACGACGCATATCTTGAGTTTTCATGGCCCACATCTCGCAGCCATATGTTAAGATGGCGCGGATTGCTGCGCAGTACACCCGGCCTTTCGTTGAGACACGGATATCTCGTCTGCGCCACAAGTGCCGTAGATTGGCAAATGCCAATCGGGCTTTCTGGATCCGCGCTGAGATTTCATCAGACACCGACCCACCAGGGGTAATGAGACTTCCAAGATAAGTGAAGCGATCAACGCATTCAATTACTTCACTCCCTATAAATAATTTGGGGGAAGAAGCAGACCAGTCCTGGAGTAACATTTTGCATTTGGGAGGGGAGAAGCGCATCCCAAATATGCCTGCATTGTTACTCAACGTGTTCAAGAGACCTTGAATGCTGTGTGCATCTTCACCAAATATGACTATATCATCTGCATATTCTAAGTCGACAAGAGAGCCTCCTGGAAGGAGACTAATCCCAGAGGACTTAAAAGAAGTGAGAGAGATTTCTAACAGTACGTCTATGATGAAGTTAAATAAAAATGGGGATAAGGGGCAACCCTGACGGACTCCACTTGAGGATGAGGTTTCTCGTGACAATTCGCCATAAGCTCTGACTCGACCAGTGGTGACCGAGTAGAGAGCCTTTATAAGGTAAATGTACTTTTCAGGTACGCCTTTTAATGACAAACATTGCCACCGTATGCAAGCCAGATCACTAATACTTCAAGTTAAGTAACAAAAGTCAGATAGATTCTTACACGCATCACCTACATATTCAACTGCCCGAATAACTAATGAATGCCAACCAGTAAGGTATATAGATTAGGCAAAGCTTACCGTCAACTACTTACAAGCACCTGATATAAATCTTTATTTGTTTATTGCCAGTTCTGTTATTGGTGTTGCGGGTGATTTATCTTTCCTTTTGTTTGATGGTAAATGATGCAATGAGATGGAGTCGTTAAAAGATAGACCAAATAATTACTGTTATTCGATAAATTATTTCCATGCTTAATAGCACAATCATATTCTTAGATTAAAGGAGTATTAAGTAAACCTATGAGGCATCCCCATATTGGGCGTTAAATGTTTTATTGATCACTATTGTAATATTTTGAATGTAATTAAACTCTTATTGGTTCAATAAGAACACTACACAAGTGTTTGCAATACTTCTCTTCACATCTACAGGACATAAAGAATCAAAAACTTTCTTGTTTTAATACCTTAAATAACAAATTTAGTGGTTGCAAAATTTGGAACATTTGTGAATCAGTAATAATGGTATTTCTGTAGGACGTTTGGTTCATTTATGACTACGTGATTTAAAACTAAAATAACTAGGAGTTTAGAAACGATTACCCAAGTAAATAGTGTGGACATTGTCTTTATCATTGAGAGCATGACGGTTACTGTATAGTTATGGGGGAAGGTGTATTCATCTATATAAACAGTTACATGAACGATAATTTGTCTCTGATTGTTAGCTCAATTGTATTGGATTCTTCCTCCGGGATTGACGACTAAGAATAACAGGCCATCACATATGGCACACGACAAGTAATGTTTGTTTTCTGATCGTGGTATTGATTTTCACTAAGGTTATTGTTTTCTGTGTATCTTGATTAGCGTAGTTCACTACACATTATTATATGAAATAGGAATATGATTGTTACAAGTTACGTAACCAATTGTATTTTTATATAACTATAGTAAACTTTATAAAAACGAGTAATATATATTAGTAGTATTCCAATCAGTAGAAATTAAAATTTTTATCGTATCACCGTTTAGTGCAAGTTGCTTTACTAGAGAATAAATAAATAATACTATGGAACCAATTAAAATAAATTAGTACAGTCGAAATATAAATCTGATTGTGTCATGTCAAGTTATGTAGGTTGAAGTAATTTGCATATATTTGTATATAAATTGATATGATGTGGATCGGTGTGGAAAATCTATGTAATGATGGTAAACTGATACAGTTTAATTATGGTCACCTGGATAGAATGTAAAATGTTGAGTGAGTGAGTAAGGCCTTTATTTTTGCAAAGCGCTGTTTAATTTAACAGTAGGTCAAGCGTTACAGTTATTCGTCTTTCTTTAAAAATCCGAAAATGTTTTGGATAATTTGGATATTTTTAATATCGATTTTATGGTTTTTGTAGATAGTATGTACTGCCATTAATGAATTTATTTGTTATTTTTCGAGTTCACCATGATTATTAGGAGGTAGTTTAGTGTAGCTTTCATGTTCATTAGCATGAGTTTTGGTTTCTCAGGAAGACTCTCCAATAGGGAAGGCTTCATGATCTACAAAACCCAACCTGTAGACACAATTCTCTGTAGCGGTGAAATGGGTCTTGTGCTTTGTTTTAACTGATGGACCTTGAAGATTGTTGGTGGTTTTGTAGAACGTTGGAATCCTCGGTTGTTTTAGAATCCTTTAGAATTCTTCCGTTGTGTCATGACTATAAAGTAGAATGACCGTACCAATCCATGATGTTTAATTTATCTAATATTATTCAGTAACAAGTCATTCCGTCTTTGTACATTTTTAATAATATACATTATTTGAAACTGTTTGGGATTCGAAACCCCCGAAAAATACAATTATTCATTTAATCATGCGAAAGGCGCTGTATTGATAATTTTATAGGATTGATTTATAAACTTGCATCAATTAATTCAATTTTAAATGCGAGATATATAAACGTTGTTTGCTAGTCTCATCTGATATATCTTACCCCACAATATAATCTCACAAGTCTAGTCTTTTGGAGTGGTTGTGGGCTGCGAAGAAGCAAATCGTGGTATCCGATTGTAGTACAAGTATCAGAGATAACGATTTGCACTAACCATACCAACTATCGATATAATCAGACATGGAATCTGGTTACCCTAGATAATTTAACTGTATCGTATCACGGACCGTACTAAATCAATAAGAACCGAAGCGATTATCTCATTTTAGAAAACATATCAGAAACTATCAAATCTAACTCTAGTCATGATATAAAGTAGAATGACCGTACCAATCCATGATGTTTAATTTATCTAATATTATTCAGTAACAAGTCATTCCGTCTTTGTACATTTTTAATAATATACATTATTTGAAACTGTTTGGGATTCGAAACCCCCGAAAAATACAATTATTCATTTAATCATGCGAAAGGCGCTGTATTGATAATTTTATAGGATTGATTTATAAACTTGCATCAATTAATTCAATTTTAAATGCGAGATATATAAACGTTGTTTGCTAGTCTCATCTGATATATCTTACCCCACAATATAATCTCACAAGTCTAGTCTTTTGGAGTGGTTGTGGGCTGCGAAGAAGCAAATCGTGGTATCCGATTGTAGTACAAGTATCAGAGATAACGATTTGCACTAACCATACCAACTATCGATATAATCAGACATGGAATCTGGTTACCCTAGATAATTTAACTGTATCGTATCACGGACCGTACTAAATCAATAAGAACCGAAGCGATTATCTCATTTTAGAAAACATATCAGAAACTATCAAATCTAACTCTAGTCATGATATAAAGTAGACTTTCTTTAACTCATAATGAGTATCATCTAAACATACAAACAACTATTCATCTGAATGTTTTTTTTTCTAATTTTCTTTTTCAAATTAACATTTAGTTATTCAAGTAACTAAAATGTTATTATTTACCAAAGGAACATATCGATTGGCGATAAATGAACATCTCTGTAGGTAAGAATAATTCAAACACAAAGTTTGATTACATGATTGTTTTCAATTTCAATGAGATTAATTGATTGAGGCAAGAATGTAAGATTTATTTAAAATGGATTGTTTAAATAAGTGATTTCAATATTTTACCATGTAAACTAATGATTTAGAAGTATATGGTTTTATGATGTAGTTATTAAACTTGTAAATTCTTGTAAGTAAAAATCATTGAACAATTCCAATATGAAAGAACTTACAATTTCAAGTCACAAATAAATAACTGAACTAAGTTTTAGTTGATTGTATTCATTACAGATTGATGTTGATAGGGTACTACTGAAAACTAGAGGGCACTGCGAGGCTGTTTTGGCCTGATATAGAATTCTTCAGTAGAGCGTGTCCTCGATTTCATCAGAAGGAATCCAAACTAGGGCCTTCAGGTTGGCGAAAGACTAGTTTTCTGCACTATTATGGTGGTGTCCAATGGTAGAGTTTCAACTTCCACTAATTCGTGACAAATGAATTAGTTTAGCATGTGTTTAAATAGTTTAGTGGAACAAATCAGATATTATTTCGAAACTGACCATAAAAAAACTGTTTAATCATTTAAATGACAAGCATGTTTATGTTGAGTTAAACAATTGTGTATATATGTAAAGAGAAGTGACGTGGAACATGATGATGGTTATTTATAATATGGAAGGGGTAGAGCTAATTTGTATGTGCATTTATAATGAAAGAAACGTGATTGTTTGAAAAAACAATTGTCCAACTTTAATGAATAATAAGATCTTCTTCTCTATTAAACACCAACGGATTTAGTACTATACGAAAAACCTCAGCCACTTGCCACTTTTTTTTATCGGAGAGTTTTCGAATTATTTTGGTATTTTGTAATACCGGTTTGATGGTTGTTGAAAATAGTATGTACAGCTTTTGTTAATTTTATTTAAAGTTTTTCATTATCTATGCGATTATTAAGTGGTGTTATTGTGTAACTTACATTCTTGAGAAAACTGTCGAATGTTAAAATTATCACGGTCAACACAGCCTCGTCTTTCGGTTAAGTTTTGTGTAAAATTCACCCTAATACAGTGCGAAGTGTGTTTATCGTATTGTTGGAACATCTAATATTATGTAATTTAAAACTCCGTTGTAGTTCATCGATGATGCGGCAGAAGCACTACAACAGTGCAAGGTGTAATCATTTGTATTCTTTCAATGTCTAAAATTTCCCATATTTTTCGGAACGAAAACGCTTAAACGAAGAATATTTTCTTTGATAAGTTCTCTAATCAGATTGATCAGTTATAAATTCCAAATTAATGATCACAAAATTAATTAGATATAAACATTCTTCTATTCAGGCTATTTGTAAAATACAAACTTTAATGTTAAAATAATCACCAACATTAACATGTTAAACTTAGACGACAATTGAAATAAACCAGATTATTAATCGGTATCTGTGTCTATGGGTGACATAGGAGATGGGGGGGTCTAGTGACAAAATACAATTAGATTAAGTGTTTGTAGTCAACGTCTGAATTCTACTTAAAATGAAATCTACTAGGTAAGACTTTGTATAATGAAGTGAATTCAGCCTAAAGAATACTTTTGATTTATAGCTACGTCGAGGCACTGCACTCAAGATACACAAGTAGCAACAGAGGCTGACTAGTTTTAGTTCATGACAAATCAACAGCTTATATACCAACTGCACAAGTGTGGCTGGTTGGACTCATTAGTTAAGTGGTGAATGCGGTGGCGTTTGGCAAGAAGCGAAATGAGTTAAAATCCCAGTGTGAACATCAACACTGGGATTCACGTACATCTAACCGATCAGCCTCAATTAGGGCAAAACGTGAGTCCTGGATTCCAGTTGCCAATCACAATCCAACTTAGACATGAAGTGAGTGATAATTAAATTCCGTCATATAGTAGTAATAATAATGGATGAATAAAGTATAATCACTTCATTTGCTTCGTTTTAACAAAAGGTTAAGATGTAACTAAGACGATTGGATGATATTCAAATTCACTATATGTGCATACTTGATTAATAATAACAATAACAACAGTAATAATAATAATATTGATAATAATGTGGAGATTTGTTAATAAAAAGAGTAGTATTTGGATAGGAGAAACTGAAGTTTTAGAAATGTACATAGAGAGAAAGCTACATGTGTATTACTACATTTACATCATTGTATGGTTAAGGTGACAATCGGCTTTTAAATTATTACATGGTGAAATCGATTTTAGTTATTATTAATAATACTAATGTAGAGGGGTTGGGGAATTATTATCATTTAAGATGATCGTCATATTCCCCATTTTCGTTTCTCTATCATCATATGATGTAATAACTCTTGTCACTTTTCTGATTAGATTGTGAATAAAAGAAATTCGCCTTAATCGAATGTGCTGAATGAAAGTCTACTTCTCGAATAAAGTGTGTTGGTTTACAGTACATAGTAAGACTAGAGGTTCCATACAAGTTTCTCTTAACATAATAATGTAAAAATGGGTGTATTCTGTACGTTTTCATTTTTACAGGTAAACTTAGCATGTATTAAAAATGTTGTTTTTAGCAAATGTGATTTGTTCGACTGTATTATTTAAATTCATATTAATGTTAGTCAACATGGTTTTCAGAGATTGGTATTAAGTTTAGCTGATTGAATTCGTCACAGATTGATGCTCACTGGGTGTCTTTAAAAGCAGAAACAGTCACTTTAGATAACAATTAGTGGTCGTTGCCCTATAGCACAAATTAATAGAAGTGGGAATTCTACCATTCGACGCTGACTTAGTGGTACAGAGGGTTAGGCCTTCGATAACTTTTGGCCCCTGGAGAGGAATCTAGGTTCGCATTGCTGAGGAGTCTCATACTAGGACGACACAAATGTCCAGTGCTTCCTGGTTTTCAATGGTACCCTGTCAACATCAGTCTGTGACGAACTGAGTTACATTAATTCGATTTAGTTATTTGTTCTCTGAAGAATCAACTTGAATGAAAGACGGCGAAACATCAGAAATTTAACTTTTCTACAGATTCGGTTCGTTTATAGTATATTATTTATCATAACCTACCGAATCCATGGCTCAATTTGTCTCAAGTGATCAAGTCGACTCTTGGTAATGATATGTAGATTATTCTTGGTTCTGTTTCAAGTGTTATTACTAACATGAACCTTCTGTTGTGCATTTTTTGCACCACGTGGTATTAACCGTGATTGATTTTTAATAATAATAAATTCAATATATTAGTTAATCTTAAAAGACATTTGAAATTTCATTTCATGATGTGTATAAGAGGATTAGTTCTCTATGTTAGTCACAGAATGATGGTGGTTTGGTACCAGTGAAATCTCACCATCACTTAATAGCTGTTTCATTCTACTGATGAACTTCAAACTAGGACAAAGCAGCTTTCCAGTTCTTCGTGATTTTCACTACTACCCAACCTCTGTCAATCTGTGACCAGCACAGACAAACTATATAAGACTTATCTACATATAACCACCTCAACCCAAGTATAAAATGATTAAGAATAGAAACAAAACATTAAAGTTCTTTACAAAAAATGAACTGTTTGAAAAATATGTATTGAGTACAATTGGGCATCGAAGGACAACTTGAATACCGTAGTGATAAATGACAAAAATTGTTAGTTGGAACTCCACATGGAGCAAACAGATCAAGTCAATTAAATGTAAATTAAAAATGAAACAAAGTCATGTAGAGTTCCCTGATGATTATTTTCAATGTTAAAAACATATGAAGCAAAGTTTTATTATTTATAATTAGGGGGATTTGTGGAGATAGTTAATTTTAAGTGTTGATATCACGAATTGATCTTAATCAGACAACTATTAATCACCTGGAAGAACTGGATAGCTGTTTTGCCCAAGTATGGGACTCTCCAGCAGCGCGCATTCACGAGCCCATCAGGGATCAAATCCAGGACCCTCTGGCTCCGCGGTCAACGCTTTACGATTGGACCACTGAGTCGTCTTCTAACGATTGATATTTCCAATTCAGTCAATTTGCGATGTGTTGCGCAACCTCCTCTATGCCATCGGTGAGTTAGTGCCTCAAACCCGACACGATTAAACTCCACCGGTCACGTCTTCACACTAGAACTCTAGGAATTACCTGAAAGTGCAAGTCACTAGTGAGCTGATATTAGTTACAATTAGGGGGGAGTTTGTAGAGATAGTTCGATCCCTGATGAGGTCGTGAATGCGCACTTCTGGGGAGTCCCATACTAGGACGACACAACTGTCCAGTGCTTCCAGGTGATCAATGGTTGTCTGATTCAGATCAATTCGTGATATGAAAATTTATCATTTATAATGATACTTTTAAATATTGATTTCATTAATTTAATCGAATATAAAATCTCTTTCTTATTACTAGTTCATACCACTTTATGCACGATTCATCATGTTCACCTCTTGACTGATTTGTTCATCTCATATTTTTTTTGTTAATCTATTTATCATCTCTTTTAATAAATTCTTAAATTTCAATACTTTAAAGACATCTTTCACTCAGTTATTGTTGTTGTTTTTTTTATCTTTCAGTCAACCTATTTGTTTTAATAGATCATTATCGAATTTCAATCTTTTCCTTGTGTATAGTTACAAATTCAGTCATATTTCTGTTGTTACCTTAAATGAATTAAATAGTGTCAAGGAGGGGAGAAGGGGGGGTATTTGGTGGTAAGGGCAGAGGGGGAGGGTAATGAAGGTTCATTTAATTCGTATTACCTTAAGAATTAATGTTAATCTATGCTTTTGTCTTTGTTCACTTATTTTACATATGAATTTATCAGATATAATGACGTAATAGGAATTGAAAATGTTTTTCTTTTTAATTTAGTTTCTAACTAATTATTGTTATCTATCCTATTAACTTTCTGTTATAAGTAGTTTTCATTAAATCGTGTTAACTTATTGACAATATTCCAATGTTATATTAGTAGTATAAACATTAGCGAATTGATTTAATAATTCATTACATTAGAAATCATACAATTAAAGAAAAGTATAAATGTTCTACCATTCCGTATTTAGCATATGAAGTGAAAAAGTTATAAAAGCAAATCCATTTAGAAATCTGTACTCCTAAAGTATAGTTTATTATGCAATACAGAGAGTCCTGTTTCTCATGTAACGCATAAACACATAATGTATTTCGTTCTATTTAAGATCTGTCGGTTAGGTGTACATGCATCCCAATATTGATGTTCGCACTGGGATTCGAACTTAGTCCATAAAAAATCAACGGGAAGATACAAGTTCATTCTAATACCTATGTGCCTATCGCACAGAAGTGACCAGTTGGATTCAGTAGTCTAGTGGTGAAGGTGGTGGTGTTCGGCAAAAAACGGACAGAGTTCGAGTCCCAGTGCGAACATCAACACTGAGATGCAGGTACATCCAACAAATGAATCCCAAACAGGACAAAACGTGCCTCCTTGTTTCCGCTTGCCAGTTACAATCCGACTTAAATAAGACTTGTGAATAATCACTATATCGAAACAATCCTCACAGGATGCACACATAGTAACAGAGACTGATCAGCTTCAGTTCATAACAAATTAATGGGAAGATGCAATTTCCTCTTAATACATATTGTCTTTATTTTTTCTGTTGACATATATATATGCATTTAGTTCAGTTATGTACATGGAAAAAGTGTAACTTATTGAGATACTGTATCTTGAAAATTCCTATTGTGCTAAACGTGAGACTAAATATTATTATTATTATTATTGTTGTTCAGTGCTTAATATGGGATTTTCTTAACTGTTAACTTGTTTTAACTCATTACTTTCACAATGATACATAGTGTTTGATGAGAACCATAGTCTTATTCATTTTGTTTTACTTATTACTACGATAAAAAATCATTATGTGAAATTTTAGCATGAAGTTCTATTTGGTCAAATTAAAAATTTAATTTGAACTTTACCTTATTTGAATGTATATGGGTCTTCCCGTTGATTTGCCATAGACTGAAATTGTTTAGTCTCTGTTGCTATATGTCTATCCTAAGCGGACTACCTTGATATAGCGATATTTCACAAGTATTATTTTAGTTAAATTGTGGATGGCAAGAGGAATTAAGGACACACGTTTCTTCCTATTTGGGACTCGTAGGCTGGATTTACCTAAATCCCAGCGTTGATGTTCACACTGGAAGTCGAACTTTGTTCGTTTCGTGCCAAACCCCACCACCTTCATTATTTAGCTACTGAGTCCACACATATCCTGATTATATATACATAGCCGTTGCACAAGTGTTGTGATATACATAATGGAATATTTTCACAAAATAAGCATGACTGAATCTGAATGTGACTCAGTCTTCTCGTTGGCTTGATATAGGCTGAAAGTGATCAGTCTCTGTTTCATGTAAGCATCGTGAGTAGATGACGTAGACTTAGCTGAAGTTCATAAGTATGATTTAGTTTGAATTGTGGCTGGCAAATGAAATTCAGGATGAGCGTTTCGTTCACTATGGGACTAGTTAAACGGATACACCTGAAACAGTATTAATGTCCTTACCGAGTTCGAGTCCTGGTGGAAGACACCAACACTAAGATGCAAGTGCATTCCGTCGGTGGGTCTAAAATAGAGCGAAACAAGCCTTCTAGGTTCTACTTGGTAGCTACAATCCAGATTAAAACATGATTAAAGTTGATGTAAGGGATAATTAATTATTAAGTTCTAATTGCATGTAACACTTAACAACTTATGAAATTACGGTAGATTTACCGTCCTTATTCACTTCTCTGTTGTTTCATTCTCCAAATCTATGAAATAATTCATAAATAGCATTACTATGTGTTACTCTAGTACTCTTTATATTTCACAATTATAGTGAGCTGTGCATTTCAATTACATAAATCAAGAACTGTGAAATAACATAATTTGAAATTATTTCTGACTACTTCATAAATTCCTTGTGACTAAATAGCCTATGTGTTATATTGGACAACTAAGGAAGATTATCAAACTCTCAGAACTATGTTTTAGAATACTGTTTCGGTTAGTTTATTTGTGAGTAATGTAGACATATCAGTTTTGTCATCGTTATGTTTGTTTTTACCCTATGCTCCTATTCAGTATATTTAATGTTAGTCTTTTGTCTCTTATTATGCACTACAACCACTTAATTGTATTCAAGTTACCCCTGTTCACTCCCACGATCTCTATTTGTGTTCCTATTAATGTTGAATTTTTAATTGGTTCAGTGTGTGGCAAGAATTTACGTATATATAAAGAGTTATTTGAAATATAATTCGATTCTATCTGGTTGGTTCATTAATCTTGTTTTCTTTTATATCTGGCTTGGGGCTAAGTAGGTATCGGGTAGTTGTGCAGTGATCAACTAGGAACTCTCATTGGCAATTTTTATTGTGACTTTGTGCGCACAAGGCCATATCCATTAAGTGATCTCATACATTAACCAAATCAGTTTATTTTTAATACCATAACACTTTGTTATATTTCTTCCCCACATTATCTTATTCAGAGTTCATACATAGTTTTGATTTATTTCAGTTCATAAACTTACTGTGTTCATTGATGTTTAACTAGCATTTTATGTTAGTCACTGTCCTTCATTAAACCATTCTATCAGCTAGTGATATAAAATGTCTAACACTTAGGTAATTTTGTTGATATCTAAACCTACTAACCATTTTTACTACAATTCATACTATTGAAAAAATTTTCATTAGCTACTTCTTGAAGGTTAACTATTTTAATAATCAAAGTATATTCATTTCAATGTCTTGTAGTATACTTCAAATTAGTATACTTTCTTTATATATTATTTTTAATTATAAAATAAAATATTCATTTTAATCTATGAAATAGACTTATACTACTTAATTATTTACTTTTATTCTAATTTCTATTAAAAAAAAAAAAAAGAGAGAATCTTCCACAAGCTGGTGAACAACAATGGAAGTATACTACAACATTAGATACTAATTTAACAGAGAATTTATTAAATTATGGTGTTGCATTAGAAGGTTATATAAAACAAGAGAAAAATTGGTTAGCTTCATCAACAATATTAAAATTAACTAATAATTTAAATGAATGTCTTGAAATGATGCAAAATCTCAATAAAAATAATGATGAGTAAGTTAAAACAAAAACAAAAAGAAATGTATCTAGATTTTAATGATTTATTTATTTAATTAAATGAAAAATAATCTATTTCAAAGGGTTTATTATACATGAAATCTAACAATAAAACTTCAAAGGTAACAATGACTACAATATCAATAGAATTAACTTACAAATGGTGTATATTTACATATTTAGTTAATTAACATTATAGAGTTGAAGTTATTGTGAATTGATTGAAATATAAACAATAGAGATACTATAGGCAATATAGAATCTATTAAGGGTATTAAAACATGATATGCCGGGCAACTAACGAAGATTGTCTATCTTCGAGAACTGTGCTTTTGAATATCATTTCAATTATTATAACTGTGGATAGTTTAAACATTTCATTTCTATGACTGTTATGTTCCCCTAGCCCGGTTCTCTCGTTTGTATATTTACTCTTGGCGCATTGTTTATTTACTATGAACTACGCTTACTTAATTGTGCACAAGTTGTAACATTCACTGCCACTCTTCCCTTTGTTCTGTACAAATGTTAGATTCTTGATTGGTTCACTGTGTGGTCTGACCCTATGTATATATAAAGGCATGATTAGAATATGATACGCTCTCAGTCTTCCTGTTCCCAGTTCTCTCTCAGTTCTGGTTGTCCTATTGTCGGCCTAGGGGGGTGAATGGGCTTAAGTCAATCGTACGTTCTCGACTAGACACACATCTCATTGGTGTTCGCGTCAATCAACTAAAATCATCTCCTCCTCCTTTCTTTCTTCACGTCATAAGAAAACATTACTGTTGATGAAGATTAGAATAATCTAAATCACTTATGCAATTATTAATGGAAAGTACGTTAAAAGAATATCATACTTTTAAAAGCAATCAACAACATATTGACTCGAATCATAGTTGAGAGTAAAATGATTTGAAAATAATAGATTTAGGAGTGTAATAAGTCAGTATTCAAAGCTATGAATTATTGTTTATCTACTAACAGTGTATAATGATGTGTGGAACAGTGAAGAAGACTTTTAGCTCCAATGAATGTTTTTGGTAATATTGTGTTATAATTGATGGTTGTGGGTATTGCTGAATTTCAGTTTGACATCACAAACCAGTCTAACTTGGATAGTCATAAAAAACCAGAAAGCACTGAATAACTAACTTGTCCTAGTATAGAACCCTTCAACAGTGAGCATCCACAACTCCAACATGTAATCGATTCCCAGACCTACAAGTTTCACGGGAAATATTAATTCAGACAGATTCTTCGTGTTAAATTCTAACATAGATTTATCTAACCTGTCTATGCTATGAAGCTTCCGTCATTTCCGTTCAAAATGATGTCATACGTGCTTACTTTCATATGAGATGACAAATAATGCTAGCTAGATATATTACAAAAACTTCATAACGAAACTATTTAGCCGAACGCACTCCAAAACACCAGTGGCATCCATGTGAGCTGCAAATCTTCTGTCTATACCTGTTATAAATGGCGTTTTACATAATTTATCTAACTTTCTGTTTAGCGATAAACAAAGCTTTATATATATATATTGATAGTTTAGCAGTATGATTTCATAATTTCTTAACTCTTGATAATTCCACTTATACTTTCATCTTGTCTTCTATCAAGATCTTCAGACTATGCAATAAAAGCTAATAAAGAACTACATGGAGTTGTAGTATCATATTTTGTTCGTGTTCGATGTTGGGTTGGAATCGGGTAATACATGAATTGTTGTTAATAATCTTATTATCATTTCTATGATATATGCAATGTTGAATTATATTTAGATATAAATGTTGTTCTTTTAAGGAAAGTAAGAAAAATAGTGATGGTTTTATGTTTAAGATATAAGTACAGTTCCGTAACGATACATAGGGAAATAGTGAAATAAAAGGTGTTGAATTATTAGTTCAGAAAGTAAATTTTGGAATTATTTGTTGTAGTAGTCAGTAAATGAAGTAACTTCACCTAGTGATATTTAAATAGTCCAATTTCTTTCACATGCTCAACTTCAATAATTGGGTACCCTATTTTTTTACAAAAGCTGAGTGATTAGCTGTGAGTTGACTGTATATGATTTCAATAACTTAATTAAACATGCTAGTTAACGTAAAGATTTTTGTTAATAGTCAGACACTAACGTGAAAATGACTTCAAAAATTAATTTATTGCATTTCCTTAACTGATTTACGGTAAAATGTACTTTTAATAGACGCTGTGTAAATTACTGAAATCAAATTCCTCTAGCAACAAACTGATCTTAGTTATACAGCCAATGAAAAACTGCAAGCACTAGATAACTGTTTTGTCCTATAATGCAACTCCAAAGTAAATGGGGTTAGATGAGATTGACCAACACCACAAATTGACAACAGTTATGAATGCAAATCACTGGTTGCCGACTCAGCGGTATAAATTTTAAGCGCTCATCACGTATTTTAAATGTCCAGGGTTCAATCCTAATGTTTGTTGTCGATAAACACTGTTAAAAAGCCCCGTATTTGGATAAAATAAATATTCAGTGCTTTATACTTTTCACTTGGCGTCGTAATTTGATCAGTTCGTGATAGAAAACTTTAAAAACAGAGTGATTAACGTAACACACTAAGTTTAGTTCTTAGCTATTACAGACATCAATTGGCACCAACAACTAAATTTGTTGCAATACAATAATGAGAATTACAGTTTACTTATTAACTTCCATCATAATTTAATTCAATTTACTCATTAGGTTCGAATATTCAAGTTCAAATGATACATTTTCTTTATTGCATTTCGATGTATGAAGTTAAAACGTCTTAAAATGAACTAAGCAAATAATCTTAGTATCATCAGTTAATATTCTGATTAAGCAATTTGATCAGCCTTCTTGGTTACTTCATTAAACTATTTGTTAAAAATGTTGTAATGACACACTTTATATGATTATTCTACAGTTGGTTCGAATATGTACTGAATAGCTAATTAACTAGTTTCAATTCATATTTACGAACTGATTTTAAATAGTCAGTCATAGGTAACTAGTAAACATTCAACAACTGTTCTGTCCTAGTATGCGATACCTCAATAGCACGCGATCATAGGAAACCATTTAGAGGCCTACAAATTCCTGCCAAACGGTAAGCTGTTTGACCAGTTAGCTGGTTGACCTTCAGCAGTTGGTAATTTTATCTTCAGTAGGTCTGCGATATAATTTCGCAACTTCGCCAATTGTCATTGGTGGGAAACTGTCTCTCGACTGGCATGATTTGAGCATGTAAAACATCTATCACTAAACGGTGGTCGTAATTTACTTTACTGTTACTATCATCCCCTTATATCACATATATTTCTTTGTATGTACTGAACATCTAATTAGCAAGTCTCAGTTCACACCCAAGAACTGACTTTAAGTAATCAAACAGAAAACTTGGAGTAGTTCGATAGCCAGTTCTCCTTAGTATTCGACTCTGTGGTAGTCCACATCCATAGTCCCACTAGTGTATCAAGTTCAGTATCTCCATGTTTCCAGCGAACGCTCAACCGTTCAATCATTGGGCTGCCAGGCATCCAACAGTTGATAATTTTAACTCTAGTCATTTGGCGATAAAAATTTGTGACCTCATCCATAGTCATTGGTGGGTAACTACTTCATAATTGACTTGGTTGAACTCTAATGGTCACATTTCACTAGAACTCAGGAGTTGATTCTTTCCACATATCAAATTAAACAGTGTGAAGAGAATTAGCAAGGTATGTATGGATACTCGGTTTTATTAAGTATATACTAAAACGTCTAAATGTGTTGTACTGAAGCGGAAGGATCGGAAACTTAGTCCTGATTGTTTTTATTTTATTTATAGCAATGCTTTTAGTAAATGATTAGCCATGAAATACAAAATTCACGTTTCGTCTTATTTGAGAATCATGAGCGTAAAGTACCCGCATACCAGTGTTTCTTTCCACAGTGAAACTCTGATTAAGTAATTATCTATTCTAATACTAACGAACACAAATTAATGTTAATTTCCTTACATGAGACACCAAATTTGTCATATTCATTGATAGTTACCAAACACACACAAACTTGTCTTATTTTGAATCATCTTGACCCAAAATTGAAATGACGTAAGTGTGGTAATCTCTAATACCCAAGTTCACCTGGGCGATCACATAACTTATGTGTACTTTTATTCTTCATATTTCTGCAAGCGTGTTACTACGTCTTGTAATTCATGTAGTCTACCCACCCCCCTCATATGTCTGCCTATTGATTTCCTTTGTCGGATTGTTTTGGTGAAGTATACATATTTATTAGGCTGACCTTCTTATTCGTTACTTGTCATTTGTTGTCCAGTTCACACCCCTTTGTACCTACCTGTATTTGCGACATTGGTATATACATATATATAGCATTTCTGGACAGACTCCTCATAACCTTGATTACTGGATTGCTGAGTGCTAACTGCCGACGGCTGGTGATTCTATTACTTGTTATTACAATACAATTCTTTTACTAGAACTACTACTACTTCTGAGTTCGCACTGTGCCACTTCATGATTGTTATTTGGAATACAAAATTTCGATAAAAACGTTGCAGTTAGTTGGATAAGATTTGTATTCTGACTACGCTTAATATTTTGATCATGATTTGTCCCTCCGTATTATTTATATTTGTCTTAATTTAACTATTTATTCACCGAAGAAAAGGCTTACACTAATTTGCGAAACGTTAAAAAATTCTATTCATTAGAATATTACAATTATAATAATTTAATTTAGATGCTTTGTGGAGATTGGCATTCTTAGTTGGTTGGATACATCACAGATTGGTGTTGGCAGGGTACCACAGGAAACAAGGGAGCACTGGATAGCAGCTTCGTCCTAGTATGGAACTCCTCGGCAGTGAGCACCTAAGATTCTACCCCATAAGCTCCAGCTTATTGAACGCTTTAATATCTGCACCACTGGGCTAGCAGGCATCCAGTGGTAGAATTCCCACTTCCATCAATTTGTAATTTAGCACGACAATCATCTACTGTCATTGGTGATAATTGTTTCATTCCAAACATGTCTGAACTTCAACTGTCACGACTTCCCACATGAGCTTCTGGAAGATCCTAAAGTTAGTCACTAGTGAGTTGGTTCAATGATACCCTGCCAACATCAACCTGTGATATATTCAATCAACAAATAAATTACTTATTTCTGTATGTGTAGTAGTAATCTCCTAATGATTGATTCTGGGGATGCTATGATTCTTCTTTACTTGCACTTTGTGATGACTTATTAAATTACTTCATCCGGGTATCAAACTCATAATCCTTCATACTCATATAAGTGATAGTTTAATGAATTCCTCTTTAATTTCTTTTCATTTCGCACTCTAGTCGTTGTTCTGTCTACGTTCCATTTTTATTAATGCAACCAGAAAAGGAATCTATTACTACTAAAAATAATGCTGATACTACTACCAACACTACTAATATTAACAATAATACTAATGATAATAGCTGTCCACCAACTGAAACGGTTCATGCTGATGTAGTAGAAAATCAGGTAGGTTGGTAACTTTATGTAAAATTGAATGTTTTTCTCTAGTAGCACTATATGAACATTATTCAATTACTTGATAATAACAAATTACATGCTGTCTAGTCTTTAGTATTAACAGAAATGTTTTTTCGTAGTTATTTCAAAGAACCTGGAATTGCAGTACATTGAAACTCATGTTATATTGGTTTCATACGACGGATAGTAATCTTAAAAGTTGTCTTATTTCCATTGATACTATTCAGAGTGACACATTTTAAATTTAAAAAGACATGTACTACATCAAAGTCTAGAACGTAAAACAGTAAAATAAATGTTTGAGTAAGTTATTTCAATAGCAAGGCCCTTTAGCTAAGAAGTATTAACAAACACAAAACTTGGCTTAGGGCTAACTTAATCCACTCTGGTTCATTGACAATATCCACTTCCTATGACTGACCTGGCTAGTATGCAAAATGAATACGTATATATGTAAGTTTTGTCATTTTAGCTTACATAAAGACATGTTGTATAAAACCTTGACATAGCCCACTTACACTAGCAGCCTACGTTCATGACAATTTCACACTGACTGTTTTACATTGAAACAGCTATGAAATCAATCATTTTTTGAAGACCATAGTATGACTAAACTCTGATTAATATGGAAAATTCCATTAAAACATTTAATGAAAACAACAGTTGAGCGAAGTAATTCCCTTTCAGTTAATTTTGTCAAGGCTCTGCACTAATAGACCTACAAATTATTATTTTCAATAATAATAAAATATATACGAATCAATTGGTGATGTTTGTTAGTCATATTACAGTCTAACAAGTGTTTATGTGGATAATTGAAAAATGAATAACAATAGTTGATATGGACAACGTGACTATTGATGAAAAGTCACAAATCATAAATGAATTAATAGTGAAATGTTGATATATAATTGACTGGCCACATCATGTCAAGCAAGAGAATCTGCAAATTGTTATGACAAGGACTAAATATTGATACTAGATCTGTAAAAGGAAATAGAATGAACTATATACACATAAGAGACGAACCGATTTCGAATCCACCAAATTGTTGAGAAACTGTCCTCAGAGGAGGGAGGGTGAGTTTTAATGATCTATATATAGATTGATAACAAAGTTAGAAAAATACTTTAATAATAGCTAGGTAGCAATAACGAGACGATTGATAAGATGATGTAATACAAAGATGAAATCAGGAAAATGTGAAAAAAAAACTAAACAAACTGGTATTTTAACCCTACTTTGGTATGGCCAATGTTAATGCCTTTAGTAGAACAGGAGTTATATTGATTTTTTCTGAATACACAAAACTGGTTTGTGAATACAGATGGCAGTGACCTCAGCCGTATGATAGATTTGTAAGCCATTTTGAATGGTTGATGAAATAATTTTAAAATTTGTTCAATGTTGCAATCACGCTTGCATCATGAATGAACCAGTGAAACTAAGGGTACTTTCAAAGAATCGATATTATGATTATTTCTGAACCTAGTTACCTAATGATTACATGAGAAGAAAGTATAATTGTGTAAACTGTTTATTATCGTAACGTTCTAATATCATTTTACTTGATGTGTTTATATTTTACTTTATCACTGATAACAATGAATGATCGTCATGCTATATCACAAATTGATGTAAGTAAGAATTCCACTATTGGACACATCCCGAATGGTTCAATGGTTTAAGCATTCACCAACCTGGAGGCTCTAGGTTTAACTCCACTAGTGGGATCGAGGATGCACACTGTTGTCCAGTGTTCCCTAGTTTTTACTAGTACCCTATTAATATCAATCTATGACAAATCCACTGAACTTAAACTGAATACCGATCATCATAAAAGAAACCACATCATTTCAATTTTACTTCATGAACAGTAATATTTTGTTTTGTGTGTGTGTGTGTGTAAACACACTTTTCTTTGATCTTTTTACATTTATTTTGTACACATTTAGCCAATTGAATGTAGACCAATCAAAGATAAACCAAATGAAGTACCTTATGAAGATCAAGATTAAATCATTGTAAATCATAGTTTTAAATTATACACAACTAATTTGAAATGATACAAACAATTTAGTTGTTTGTTTTGTAGAAAATATCACTTTTTTTGCTATGTAAATCACAGTTAACTAAGTAACATTAATTTTATGTTAAATGGTTTATATTGTTTGAAATTGAAGAATCCGTAGAAAATGCAATAGATTATCATGTGCATTGATTTATTGTTGTTGTCTAGTCTGTTTTCTTATTTGAGTATTATGGAAATTGTTAGGTTTGAATTTCAATTCTTAATTAGGTATTGGATAGAAATTAAGTGGTATTAGATATACAACTCATTGGTGGGTTGTATCCAGAATCTAATCGGAAATCAAATTGTTTGAAACTGTCATGTGTTACAGTAAATCTAATAGCAACTTTAAAGTGACTGAGTCAGTAGTATTCATTGGTTTACAGTGCATAATATCGAAAGATTTAATCTTCAGGTATGATGATTTACATTCTATGAGGCTAGGAATTATTTCATAAAGTTATTAACTAATAGACACATGAATGTTTCATTATTGTTTATCGTAAAGAATGTTGAATTTCAATTTCTTTTCTGTTCGCTGTTCAGTTCCAGAAAAGATGACGTTGGTGTGTGTTGTGAAGCTATCGTGTTACGATTGAAATGACTTTAAATCTACGCGGCATTATCTTTTTTATTACTCTAGAACATTAAAACATTAATAAATATCCCATATTAATTTATGTTCACTTGACTTCTCTCTACCTGTATAAAAGACCATACCACAAAGCACTGAAAGTAATAAATCTGTAAACCCATAACCATGACACTTTCGACGTACATCTGAGTGACGAGTTTATGATGAAGTCATGTAAGCAATATACAGAAGGAGACATACCAACAAGTAACTGAACAAATATGAAATATCATAAACTGGATGTTAGATAAGAGATTGCATGATTCCTTACTTCACTTATACGTCCGCAATCCAACATATCATTTGGATATTGATAGCTCTATGCATAGGTTAAAATAAGTTAGTGAATTTTAGTTGTTTGATATCACAGAGTTACTTTAGTTAAATAACTATTATAAACCAAGAAATATTTGTAAGATATTTAGCCCTAGTAGGTGAATTCATTGAGTGTTAGTGTAAATCACTGTATATTACCTTACTGTCTTGAAAATAATGCTTCTACCATGTTCCTTAATGGGCATGGGTTAGACCCCTGGTAACATTGTAAAAGCACATATTTGGAAGCTTTACTCTATAAAGAAACACATATAGTCCTGCTTGGAATTTAGTAGTCACTGCACCGTAATGCAAACAATTAATTATTGATTCTACATGCATAACTGCCTTGTATTTGGTGTTAGTGTATTATTGTTGGTCCTATTAAAGATTATTGATTAAAAGATCAGATTTAGTGGGAACATAGGTTACGTAATAGAATGTTTGATTCACTGTCGTAGTATCTAGTAGTCATATTAATACTAATCTATTATCGAATCGTCTTCCTGTCTGTACAACATTCTCGAAGTTTTTTATTCATCTATGTAAGACAGCAGACTTTATTAATAATCAGTTACTTTGTTACTTTCCGTTGTTTACACAGATATTCTGCGATCTCATTTCTGATGTATACATATAACACGTATCTTAATTTTCATGTCAAAAGCATTTTTTGTCCTGGACTTACTATCCCTAACATAAAAGTGTTTCCTTTCTCCAACTGTAATAAGTAGTTGTACTTCTAAACTTTATAAACTAGAAGATAATCTAAATAACTATTAGTTGGATGTGAGGGATAGTTTATTTTGTAAAATTACAGGTGATAAACTGTGTATAGCTTAACTTCATTCGTTCTAGTCCACATATTCATGTTTTTATTTCATTACATGTGAGTTCCTTACTGCTTTCTTTTGTTCACCTTCATATTTCCTAAACTTTTTGAATATACCTTTCTTCTTTTCTCGTCAAATGTCTGCTGTTATCACTTTACGTTCTGCTGTACACTACTTATATGAAACAATGTAAGTAGTATCCACTATATTTGCCCATTTCTCATCGAATTAGCAAGCCCGTAGGTGTATTAATCTTCTGTGCTTCGTCGTCGACGTCAATCTTAATATAATTCATCAGTTCATTAATTCCATTCTTAAAGCTAGATTATGTTTACAAGTTTCTTTTTTATTTTTTTTGAGCTTTTTATTTACTTTACACAAGCAAACATTATGCAACAGTGTGATTTATCCTAACTGAAATATTAAAACTGCATAATGTTAAGGTATATTTAATACATATCTGTAACATACTGTAATATTACAAGCTTAAAATTATACAATCACGTATAAAAATATAGGCTTCAATACATTCTGCACAGATCTACATCAAAGAAGTAATCATAGTAGATTAATTGTCTTTATACACTCACCCCCCCCCACTAACTCACTATGAACTAACAGTGTCTACTCATGGTCCAGTATGTCCCTGAACTAATTTTGAGTCTAATTGTTTACATTGTCTATTTCAGCAGACTTACGACGAAATGTAAAGACTGTTTAGTGTCATTAACTACAAGCCAATTACTCTTAATATGGTTAAACTCAATTAGTCACAATATCATAATGAGAATTTTGGGGATGTATATGGTCATTTTCCTCAGCAAATTTCCCGATATAACTCTATATCAAAAATGTTAGTATATTTGGATTGTAGATAGTGCTAACCACTAAGCTTTTGAGCTATCGCATAGTAATCAAGAAATACTAGCTTCATTTTTGAATATAAACGTCAAAATGGACATTCTATCTTGATAATGAGCTTCAAATTAGACGAAATCTTTGCTCTAGAATATGTGTTATGATTAAAAATACATCAAACGAATTGAAAAGTCTCACATCTATTGGTTCATAAATGACCTACGTAATACGAAACCAATAATCATTCAAGTCGTAAAACTCTTATAACAGTTTTTTTGCTTTCTATTCATTGTGAAACTGAGTTAGTAAGTTCAAATATATGATCGACTATGACTAGATTATATGAAACTTATCAGGTCACGTGAATAGTCAAAAAAGCTACCGTTATATCAAGAGATTCCAGGAGAGTAACTAACTTTTTGAACTGTCTTTCAGGTGGCTATTTCATTAATTTTGAGTACATGTAAATCTCCGAATAGACTCATATACTGTTGTCATATCACTTGTCATTCAGGAACTATGGTCTATTAGTCGTGTACTTGTACCCTACTTGTTAGTCGTTGTTGCTACTGTTTTAAATAAATGTTATTCTCCCTATTGGTATGATGCCTTGTCAGGTTTTGTGTAAATATAAAGGAATGTTTGTAATACTATACAACTCTGTCTGGTTGGTTCATCCATATTGTGTTCTTCATTCCACCTTGGGAACTGGTAGTTGCGGGGCAGACGAGTACGAACACTGATTAATAGTTATCGAGATCACACTATATTTTCCATATGTTATGATTGAGCCAGTTATATCAAGATATAACATTTTCACATTCAGTCTTCGAAATATTGTTGCACTTAACACTTTCAATTAGTTTGTTTGTTCATTTAATGGGTGATTATTGAATATTGGAATGAATCGATTTCTGATGTTTTGTATTACCGACAGCAAGTCTAATATCAGTACATTCAGTGTAGTACAGTATGTCATGTCTATTGACTATTGAAGCATCAAATTAGAATTCTTTTTATTGATTAAAACACTCTAATGTGAATCTCTAACCTAATAAATGAATAAAAGAATGAGTACAAATGACTATCCGACCCACTTTATGAGCACAGAAACTGTAGCATATGACTTATACCATGAAAACAACTTCTTTACACAGACTCAAAAAATCCGCTTATTATTATTATTCCTAGTATAATATTTCTACAATTATACTATTCGAATACATGTATTATCATTATTAGTTGGTAATAATGTGAACTACGGCCTATCACGATATACGAAGACAGTAACCATGATAGGAACCAATGCCGAAAAATCTAGACACCAGGGTGGTTGTTCTATGCTCACGCCCTGTTATTCCTAATTCACAAGACAGATTGAAGAACACAGGATAAGTGAGCCAGTAACCAACCAGTCAAATTATATTTCACTCATCAATCTCTATACACACAAAACCTGACTACACAGAAAATCACTAAAATGAATAACATTAATACAAGGTTGGGCTTAAATATACTGTGATTTGAATTTTTAGTTCAATGTCGTAAATAATGATTACATTGTAATTGGATTCTTCGTCGTGGTTTTCATCCCTAGAGTTAAATTCTTCAGAACTTATTGAAATAATGACGACGTCATAAGAAATTGTCGATGACTCATCTAAATCAACGTTCATTTCTTGCTGACTGTCTTCAGTGGTTTCGGCTTGCTAGGATAGTAAGCGTCTTAGTGACAGGAATTGAGTTATTATTATGGTAGTTTCTCTTCTGGTGGATGTGAACACTCTAGCAGTAGCCATTAGACTGACATCTAGTGCAACCATTTGATATAAGAAAATATTTTTTTGTTTGTTTTGTATATTCCATCCAATCCAATTGCTTCAAAGATACAAGAACTTAGAGTCAACCGGTCGGCAGTCGAAAAAAAAGATTTCAGGCTAGATTAATAATTCAACTAGCGCCTGTATGCACCTAGAATAGAAGTTACATGTGACTTCAGTTTTTCAAAACTACCGACATATCAACATAAACAAGAATCAGGTATTTACCAGAAAGGTTTGATTGTGAGAAGACTTTGTGACAAATGTTAAATGCATACATCTTGAGGCTGCGGACGCCTACGAAATGTTGAATACACGAAGTCAACAACATTAAATACGGCTGTGTCTGAAAACAACAGAGATTTAGTTGTTAAAACTCTGCATCTGACAACTTTTTCATCCACGTATTGTTGTCGTACTTTAGAGAATTACTTTTATCGTTGTGCTGCAAATGTTTGCGTACGACGGTCCAATAACCATGTACTATTTTAGCGAACATAAATGACGGTCATTTATATTTTGATGATGCTTTATGAGGATTTTGTTTAAAAAGTAAGCAACTTACTTGCGAATGACATCCCGATGCCGCCAGGTACTTCTTCAGCACTGAAACTTAATATATGGTTTCTGATTCCGATGGAAACAGGAATCATAAATCTCAAAGCGACAAAACATTACCTTTTCTAATTCATTTACTGCATTCTTAAGTGTATTTACTGGTGGAAATGCAACCAAGAACAGCATAGTCAAGAATAAATTCTCTCTCTCGGTTACGACATTACTCGTTGACGTCAAACCAACACTATTTTCTGTAGTAGACACACTACCAATGTCATTTAAGCTCAAAATTCTAGAAAAGTGATCACCCACCTATGGTATCTCCATTCTATAGCACGTCAACGAAGAGTTAAACCAATAAGACGAATTATGACAAAGTATTTTTTCATTGGATGACCACAGTTAGGATTAGGGAAATTTTAAAACATGACAAAATTTCCTAGCCCGTATATTTTACACTACAGTATACATAAGTACATTCCAGTATAGATAAAAGCATATTCTTTACACAAAAGAAGGATAATAATGACTAAGAAATGGAGGAACAGATACATAGTTAATTAATTATTACTTAGTTGATTTAATATGTCACAGATTGATGTTGGCAGGGTACCATTCTAAAACCAGAGAGCACTATCAAGTTGTTTCGTTTCAGCGTGGAACTCTTCATCAGTGCGTTGATAACAGTTCATCAGTCTTGTGAGAAGTTAAGGTTGGATCAGAGGGGAGGGGTGAACATGACAATAATAGAAATAAAATAATCGATTTACGTGTACTCAAATATAAATGAAACAGTCTTTTGAAAGATAGTACCGAAAGTAAGTTATTCTTCTTGAATTGTCCAATCTAACGTTAATATATAAAGGCTAGATTAGGAACAATATTATTCAGCTTTTAGTTTATTGTATTATGATAAAGTTCATAACTTACTGTATATGAATCTTATAATTATAAATCATATGATACTAATCACCTATAACTATAAATAATGACCATATGCTTTAGTATGACAATTGTTGCATCATCAATAAATAAGATGATTTCTTGTGACAACAAAAAATAAAGAATAATTACATTTTGTTAATGAATGAATAATTTGTATCAATCTGTTATTAAATATTGTAAGGATTGTTGAATTTGAACTCGATAAACACGAATTGATTTGAGTTATACAATCATGGTGAACCAGGAAACTTTGGATAATAGTTTCATCTTTGTATGCGACTCCTCTACAGTGTACATCTATGCTCCCATTTGATAATCCAACTTAAGATCTTCAGATTTCTAGTAAACGTCTGTTTGTTCTATCAATAGGCTAGTCGTCATCTAACAATTAACAGTCCTAACTTTAATCATTTCGCTATCAGTTTGTTGTCCCATCACTTGTCATTGGTAGAAAACTGCCGCATACTTGACATGATTAAATTTCGCTGGTAATATTTCACTAAAACTCTAGGAATTACTCCCCTTAAGTCCTAACGAAGTTTGACCAGTGGAGTTCATCTAAGTCAATTATGCAATGAACTACTGACAAATGATAATGATTGAGGTCTAGAGCAAACTAAAGATTGTGGAATGAATTGTCGATAGTAAATACGAACTTTTGAAAATCCTCATACCAAAACTAAATAGATATCAAGTGCTTCATGATTTCCTATGGTTGCTTAACTAAAGCCAATAGCTGATATAAAATTGCATCCAACTACTTGATATGTGACACCTTACCAATTAGAAGAATACAATTTAAATAATCAATCATTGACGCAATTATATATTATCAAGTATCACTGTAGGGATTCCCATTTGGATTAAAACACGACCTTGTATCCAAAAAGAGTCAGTAGTTAACTTTCAATTTACCATGGTAGTAGAAACAGGATTATTATCCTCCTTTTATATTTAGTAATGATACCTCCTGTAGAATTTAAACTTCAATCTTGTATTTTGACATCCTGAGTTTCTAGATAGAGTGTGTAAGATCGGGACAAAGAATCGAAACGCCAGTTTGTGCTGTCGGGACCTCTACTGTTACATTGCGCTTGTTGAACACTTAGTAACTACGCTATGTATATTACTTAAATTGTAAGCTTTCCATAAACTCATTAACTGATGTAATATCTGTTTACCGTCAGTAGTTATTGTAATCTTCTCATGACCTCATTATTCTGATTTCTGTACACAACTCTCCTAGTCCAGTTTTTGCGCTATTTTGTATTTTCCGTTACTGTTCTATCTAATATACGATGTTTACAGACCATTGTTTTCATTCAATCAACCACTTGGTCTTAGCACTTATTCATTTGTGTTTGTTCTATCTACTTATACCTCTGTGGCAGGCTTTGGTCACTAAGGAATAGTACCAACCGGTCACTGTTTTCCAAGGCTAACAGGTCATAGTTGCAACACAAGTCACATTGACCAGTTTCCTTCACAGAATCATTAAGAAGATCAGTTCAGAATGTATTAAATTCATCATACTTCATATTATAGCATATATATATAAAGTAATTACTAAAAACACTTTTGTATATCTTACATTCTCTTCTAACACTATATAGATGAGTTACCATTTTTTTAGTAACTACGTATATGTAATAACAAAACATTACGAAACTTGTTAACAATGTCTATCTCTATGATATTGGACTTAAAGAAATAATCTTTTTTAAATGTTTATCTATCAATATTCTGATGAAACTGATAAAATTTCCTACTTGTCTATTAGGATAATAAGTGTTTGAGAATATGAATTAAGGATATCGTGTACATCTTGAATTCCTAACAGTCTATTGACGATAATTTCAATAAGTAAACTGTTTAATAACAAAACACTGTAAATTACTCATTATATTATTAGTTGTAAAACTGTTTGTGTAAGTTCCTTTTGTGAAAAACACTTTGTATGTCGCTTATATAATCATGTTATAAGTTGATGTTTGAAAAAAGTTAACTGGATAAGTATTGTTTATCAGGTTGTGAACTAGGTTACATAAATGTACAGAGATTTCATTCGCCTTTCACATTACGATTTACATTAAAATTGAATTAAAGACTATATAATGAACAGAAGATATATGTTTTATCGCATTTTGAACTGATAAGCTACCTATACCTGTGTTAATGCTCACATATACACTCGATTCCAGTAACTTTCGCTTTTATTACCCAAGCTGTAATGTACTAAGCTAATTCAGCGGGAACGTAGCAAGTGATGTATTAATGGAGAAACTATCTAAATCTGATAAAAGAATATTTTGTTTGACACTCACTAACCGATCAGTGGTAATTACTCAACTATAGGATACACTACCACATCGATGTTTATTTATGAATACAGCTGTTCTTGTGAAGAGTGTCACACTGCATAACATTGACGTTTCCGGATGGGATTTGATCTTATCTCCTGAACATCGTCGAGGCCATATGGATACCAGTTAATAACCCGAGTCCGAAAGAAATGTGCAACATCTCTATCTTTTTTATGGCTATATAAGACTTAATAAACAACTTACACAATTCTCTACATTCTTCGCTGTTTAATTATTCACACTCCATCCCATTCTTCTCCAATGTCTATTTAATTAATCACATGTTTTCCACACCTAGTTTTGAACGACTTATTATCAATTTTATTCCTTTAACAACCTTAATTTCACACCTTCTGATCTATATCCAACTTATGGTGAAATATTCATCCATGTTGTTGTCATTAATCCGTTTATCATGACTACTAGCAGTACAAATACCATCCTACTACCAATCTACACCTATCCTTCCGTATCATTTTTATCATTGACTCATAAATCGCCTTTTTTGGTTAAATAATTTTCATATTTTTATACAAATACCACTGTATATTAGAGTAACGCATCATGGTAATCCAATATTATTCACTTATATGTATTACTCTTCATATCACCTATCTCATTACAAAATAAATCACTTGTTAATTGTATTACATCATACAGATTCATTGACGAACAAATCAGATATACAGAACAAAAGAACATCTCATAAAATACAACTAAAATTTTATTTTCATCCTATAATTTATGCATTTTATTTTAAATCAGTTTAAAACAGGTTTTTAAACAAAAATGTAAATAAAGTGAATTTCATGTAAAAAACAGATGAGGTCATTTTAAACAAAAAGATTCTTTTCAAAAAATTATGTTTACTTGATGAATTAAAACTAAATTCATTGAGATAAGTTAAAAAAATATTTTGTTTGACTCTATATATGTTGTTGTTGGTAGAAATTCATTTAGAACATTTTTGTAAAATTTGCATATACTTTTAATAAGTCAATAAATTTGTGTATATTATTTTATGCTACTTATTAGTAAGCAATTTTATTTAAATTAAATAAGATATGAATTTGAACAAAGAGCTACTTAACATTATTTATGAATTAATATAACTATATTAAGTGAATGTATCATGATTAAAGGTGGTGGTGGTGGCAATGATGATGATGATGATGACGTTGACGATGATGTTGATGATGATACTTGATTGATAAGGTCAAAATCGTAAGTGAGATAATGTTAATAGTAGTAATGATAGTACAGTTAACTATAGGTCAATGATATAGTAATGAAATGATGAATAGAAAAAATGAATTAAGAATTGGATAACCTGGTGAACAGAAAAAAAACATTAAATGTTGACATCATTTATTAATAAGACTTTGAATATCTTATAAGCAGAAAGAAAAAGGTGAGGAAGAAACGATAAACAAGAGAATAAAACAAAAACGGTAAGGAAAGAAAAAAGTGAGCCTAAAAGAAGAAGTTAAATATGTATTCTTGCATATATACGTCCGACTACTTTGAATTAGTCTATATTTTTCCAGCTACGTAGAGAGGGTAAAATCTAACACTATTGAATACAATATTTAAAACCATGTATGTAACTGAGAAAACTTCATCATTCTTCATATTGTAGTTATAGTCAGTGAGGCAACAAAAAATCATACAAGTATCAGATTTCTTTAAACCCTTAGACAACCAAGTCAAAATATGTTAGCGTGCTGTAGTGGATAAGTACCTTTGAGTAAGACCAATGTAATATGTTCCACAGAAGCAGTTAAATTAATGATTGTATATAAACATGGTTATTATTAGCATCTTATGATTAATTTACTGTTTTAGTAGTAGCTTAATCATTTTTTATTTTCCTTTACCTTTCTATTTACAACATATCTAAACTTTTGTCAATAAGTGATGCCAACATTTGCTCCTCTTTTTCTTCACAAGGTTATCCAATTCTTAATTCTGTTTTCTATTCACTATTACGTCATAATATTTTTGGCTTATAGTTAACCGAACTGTCATCACTACAATTGACATTTGAAGTGCACCTGGTATATTACCAAGTAACGTCTGTTGCATAACCAAAGCAGCTTCTAAACCCACACATACGAATAAGAATAAATCAGAAGGCAGTGAGGGATGGAGGAGAAGTTATATATTGATAATGAGTTGAGCGTCAATCGGATATCAACGTCTAGGCTGTCTGACTAAAGAGAGTTGTTTCCAACGTCGTATCGTGTCGTGATTTGATAGCGATGCTTGACCGAGCGCTTTCAACTAATCATGTCGGCTAAAACAAACATGGTCAGCATCAATGTCGAAAGTTTATGCAATTATTTATTGAAAGGATTATTTACTGCCACATATTATTTCAACTACAACTTTGAACTTATTAGTTAAATATCATCATCATCATCATCGTGATTATGACCTATTCAATGTATTTTTACATAACCTTTCACAATCTTCTATGGCCATTTTCAGTAATTAAAGGTCAGACTGATAAGCGACTTGTCAATTTCAATCCATGACTTTGTAATACTCATTCGTAATCTTTACATACATAATTACCATTTGATATTCGTTAACTGTTGTATGATAAAGTTGGAATGTTACTAGCATTAGATTTTATGATATGAGTTTCATCCTACCCGGCATTTGTCAGTTGAATAACCTTATGCACATGCTAATAGTGAAGCTACATGCAGTCTATATTATTTTATATATTGAAGTTAAACTCTTAGTAATGTAACAAACTTTACTCTTGTTGAACTAGCGTCTATCCGAACTCACTAACTCAGTGGGTAATATGTTTTACATTTTGAGTGAAAGTTTCTTGGTTCGAGTTCTATTCCAGTTAGATGGTAACATTTCTAAACATCTAATTGATTATCACATGATTTACAAATTACTTTTATTAATGAATTCTGTGATAGATTGTCTCAATTCGACTATATATACATATAGACAGTGAAATGTATCAAAACAAATTGTTTACTAGACTTGTGTTTTAATCGATTTCAATAGATTTAATCCAATAAACTACTTAGCTTCTTCTCATGATACCTATTCCCACCAGTTAACTGAATAATACGGCTAGATATACAGTTTCTTTCGTATCTAACTGAGGCAGTTGTTACAAATGACAATTAAACTTGTAGCTTCACACTGAAATTTAATTCAAATTGTTTGTTTTAAGAACAAAGATCACGACAGATTTTACAAAAATATTCGGAACTCTCAAAGAGATACTGAAAAGACGTTACTTCTATGTATATAACTGCTTGACAGTACAAAAAGACGACACTACAGGAGATTTAGCTGACGATAATAACTTCTGAAGTAATATTTTTACGTATTTTACTTTCTGTCGTAGAATGAAGTGCTCGACGTGCGATTGGATTCAACTTAAAGGTTGATAACTTACCACGGTTGTCTTGAATTTTTGCCTGGTGGATTTACACTCATTTGAAAAATATAATTCTCATAAACTCATCGTTATTGATTTCTAATATGTACATTTATCCTACTGCATGTGATGTAATATATGTAATATATGATGTAATCAATGTAATATATGATGATTGATGAATGTATAGAAATTATACTGCTACTGAGCTGTGCTTGATCGTAACCTGATAAACATAAACAATAACGAATTATATTTCGAGCGCGTAATCAAGTTTGTAGTCTGGATGATCCATACATGACTGTCTATAACAAAACTTTACTAACCTTCTATAGCAACGAGGAGAAGCTAAAGAGGTTTAACTAAATATATTGAAGACAACACTGAGACAGACTAACATTCACCCAATTGTTGAAATTCTTTAAATTCAGTCAATTAGTAAATTGTGCGAGAACCATCCCTTAACATTGGTAACACTTATCTCATATACTGTGTAAATGAACTCCACTTGTTACAATTTCTTATATCACCGTAAGACAAAGAAACAGTGGCGGCGTATATGTGGCAAAGAAACATGAATGCGACAATACACAAGCTGTTTTGGATGTTAACGTAACAGTTGCAAACAGTATCAAATACCAGATGTCTATGATAGAGCTAGGATGTTATAAAAAGAAATAAAATGTAATTAAGTAAATGATCCTTATGAATAATGGGTACTCTTAAAAATATACTAAGAAAAATAGAAAAGGCAACAATGAAAATCATAAATCTTTGAATGTTACCTAAAATCTCTGTTTTTATCATTCCCGCATTCGTGAATGATCGGATAGTAAGAAGGGACAAAATAATCACGGAAGAACTGAATAGAACCTTTTCAGTAAACTTAATTGGTTTTTTATACAGCACTAGATCCTTGTTAAACGATACCCTTAAGTCGTCGCCTCCAGAAATTGTGAAAGGGTTTATGTTGAAAGGACTGAAAGTAGGACATTCTACCAGGTTTTCTGAGCACTTCTCTAGAAACCTATGCATTAGGACAGTATAGCTTTTGCAAATGCAACTCTCAGGCACATTGTAAACAGCTAATATAATGGGAACATTTTTGAAACATACAAAATTATTGACAAATAATCTACACAATCGTCACACTGTTTTAGGGGGACGATTGTTATCAAACGTTACCTACTTGACATGGCCTTTCATTTTTAGAGGGAGTATAAATCTTAGCGTAGGTGACAGCGTAACCATACAACTATTTTATTCGGTCGGATCGGGTGCCTACTAGCTTCATGGAAGACATTCAATATCAGATAGTTTAACATTAGCCGTCAAATAATCCTGCATGATCCAAGTTTAATGTTATTTTAGTACTCGTCAGCATGGCGTATCTGCAACCTGTGATCGATTTGACCCAATGTTGGTACGCAGTAACTAATCACGGCATTCATCTCAGTTTTTAAGGGGTCATTCGCTGTTTGAATACCTTAGTTGTATCAATCATAGACTGTGAAACTGAGTTAGTCTGTATCGACTTTTATATGATACAACGAAGAAGCCAGCTAAAAGATCCATTAGGCCGGAACGACCGATCAAGAACAAGGATGACACACCAATTACTGGGACCAAAGAACTATGAGCAGAGCACTTTGAGG
The DNA here is from genome assembly GCA_034768735.1 of Schistosoma mekongi. Classification (NCBI taxonomy): domain Eukaryota; kingdom Metazoa; phylum Platyhelminthes; class Trematoda; order Strigeidida; family Schistosomatidae; genus Schistosoma; species Schistosoma mekongi. The sequence continues at coordinate 75,727,872 of CM068306.1, read as the reverse complement.
TACTCTCGAATAGAGTACTGAACCCACTTGTCACCAAAGCAGCTTTAGGAGATCTTCTTATAAATAACGACCCACCAACAATCTAAGAAATCAGCAAGGCCATAGGAAAAATCAATAGTGACAGTCAGTTGGGCCAGAGAACATACCAGCTGAGGCACGGAAGTAAGATATAGAACAGCAAAGATGTTCCTCTTCCCGTTCAGAAAGATTTGGGAGGAAGAACAGGTGTCAACAGACTGAAAAAAAGGTTATCTCATCACAATGCCAAAATACGTAGATCGTAGCAAGTGCGACAGTTACAAAAGGATCACTCTACTGTAAAAACCAGGAAAAGTCTTCATCAAGGTGTTATTAAACAGAATTAAGGATCCCGCTGACGCCCGACTTTGCTATCAACAAGCCAGATTTCACAAGGATTGTTCTTGTACCAACCAAATCGTGACACTACGGATCATTGTTAAACAATCAATTGAATGGAAATTACCATATTGCATCCATTTACTTGACCATGAGAAAGTGTTTGACGGCGAAGATAGGCAAATATTGTGGAACCTTTTCAACACTATGGTGTACCAGAGGAGATAGTCCATAGATTATAAGGAATTCTTACAACGGAATACACTGTATAGAAGATAGCTCATGGATTAATTTCAAGTGAAGACCGGTGTCACATAGATTTGCTTACCTTAGCCCTTCCTCTTTATTCTGGTGGTTGACTAGATTATGAAAATTGCAACATCTCGAGGAAGCACGGAATACAGTAGACAACCTGGATGCAACAAGACTACTTGAGCTATGTAGGTGACCAACCTTGCTCTCCCATCCCACACACAGCAACAAATGGAGCTGAAGACGGGCATTGTAATAACAACCTCTGCAACAGTAAGCTTTAACATATACAGAGAAAAGGCAAGATTTTTCGATACACAACAAAGAGCGCCAACCCACTAATAGTTGATGGAGGAACTCCAGAAGATGTGGAAACCATTACACACATGGGCAGCGTTGTCTATAAACAAGAAGGACCTGATGCAGATGTAAAGATACGGATTGGCAAGGCAATGGCAGCATTTCCACAATTAAGGAAGAAAATCTAGAACTCAAACTAACTGTCAGCCAACATTATAGTCGGAATCTTCAATAAAACATCAAGGCAGTTTCATTGCATGGAGATGAATCACGTACGGAGAACTAAGAAAGTACCATTCAAAAGCTGTAGGTATTTATAGATAGCTGTTTATGCAAGACCCTTGGATCTGTTGATCAGACACCATCAGCAGTAAATTTCTATCGCAGAGAGCAAAACAACCAGCATTCGGCTGAGGAAGAAATTATGAAGGTGGATAGGACACACATTGCAATTAATCGCCAAACTACTTCACAAGAAGAGCTCTAACTTATAACCCTTAAAGCAAAAGGAAAAAAGGAGGACCAAAGAAGGCATTTTGCTGGGTATTAAAAGGAAACATATAAAGAATGAACGGCACTTGGTAAGAATTGGAAAGAAGAGACGAGGATAGAGCCAGTTGGAGAATCCCGATTATCAGTTTATGCTGTAGGCATTGATTGATTGATAAGTATCGAATCCTCCAGCTAGACCTTCCTAACGAGTACCATATAGGTCAGACAGGATCACCTAACTACTGCCACTAAATTACCTCCTGATATTGATTATTCTCCATGAAGTTATAATGCATTATATCCAACCGACTAAACTTTGAAACCATGTGAATAAATTAACCATATAATTATGTTGTTACCTACAATACAATTAATATGTTGAATCGTCACGATATGTTAACTTCTTATTATTACTTTTTTATTACACTAAGAATATAATAAGTAAAACAATTAATAAAAATAATGATTCTATTATAAGTTCCTCATTATTATGCCATGTGTGCACATATGGCAGCAGAGACTGACCAGTTTCAGTCCATTACAAATCAACGGTAAAATACAAGCATATCTTAATTATATATATATGCCCGTTGCACAAGTGTGACTGTCTGGACATAGTAGCCTAGTGGTGAACGCGGTGGCGTTTAACACGAAACGGACTGAGTTCGAATCCCAGTGTGAACATCAACATTGGGATATATGTACATCCAGCCGATGAGTCCCAAATAGGACGAAACGCGCGTCGTGGATTCCGCTTGCCAGTTACAATCCAACTTCAATACATAACTTAATGATTAATTTTTATTGATATAAATAATAAATTAAATTATTTAATTAATATACATAATGATTATTATATATTGATTATCAATAAACAATTGAACCCATTCAATGCTCAATTATGTCATTTCATTAAAATATAATTGTCATGTATACAATGTATTGAAAATAAATAAATTCATTTATTTCATAGAAATAAAGAAAAAAAAAAGAGAATAAAATATAATTGATCTTGACGATAAAACATGATTATTGATTAAATTTATTGATTGATATCGAATAATTATAATTTGAATAAAATGTGAATATTATGTAATAAAATGAGTTCATGTATGCTTCATGATTTCTATTTAACACTACATACAACCTAGATAATAATAATAATAATAATCAATTGAAATGGTTTATGGAGATCGATATTTAGTTTAGTTGATTGAATTCGTCAAAAATTGATAGAAATGACAATTCTAGCATTGGGTGTTGACACAGTGGTGCAGAGGGTTAAGTGTTCTCCAGAAGTCCGTTGAGAAGGGGGTAGGAAATGTAGAGTGCACACTGTTGAAGAGTTTCATACCGAAACAAAACAGCTATCCAGTACTACATTGTTTTCAATGGTATCCTGCCAGTAATCATATTCATTACGCAAAATTACCGTATATCCTTCGTAACGTGTGAATTATGAAGAGTTGGAAATAATGTGCAAAAGTATCACGGACTGACTGGTTTGGAAATATCAACCTTTGGGAGCCAACTCAGTGGTCTATTGGTAAAGCGTTCGCCGCAGAGCCAGAGGGTCACCGGTTCGAACCTTGGTGAGGTAATGGATGCGCACTGCTGATGAGTCCCACACTGGGACGAAACAACCATCCAAATCTCTGTATGTTAATATGATATCACGAATAGGTTTGGCGATCAATGATTATCTAATTAAAACCAATTCAGGATACCAAATTAATATTTAACAATCACCACAAAACCCAGTTATGATCTCTGTATCATTTTTAAACATAATTTTGATTTGAACAGTTTCTGTTAAAAGTAATAAACTAGATGACGTTTAAGCATTGATTATTTTGAAGGATTTTTAAATGTCAAACACTGACACTATCATCTTCCGATAATCAGCGCATTCAGATAGATACCTAGTTTATAAATTATCACATTCTCTATCCATGTTAAGAGAAGTTTAATTAACTTAAGCAATCGTTCGGTCACAGAGACGATAGACAAGTAAAATGAAATGAACATAATCTTGTGAACACTAACGGCACACAACTACTCAAGAAAGCAGTTTTTTTAAGTTTGTTAAGAATGAGAAGAAATGAAAATAAGTGTATACTCCAAGAGAGAGGACCAGTACAGTAGTAACCATATACGGTATGGAAACACGGGTGTAGATCAGAAGAATTCTTAATAAACACTATATGAAAGTTTATGTTGTGCAAGTGAGATTATTAGATTAATTTTAATAAAGGTAACAGTTAGAATACCTAGGGAGATGCAGAAGAGTCATGTTTATGAAATAATGTGTGGTAAGTGTAATCCTGTTTATGTTCATCACCCCTGGTGGGTCGGTGTCTGACGAAACCTCAGCGTGGATTCAGATAGGCCGATTGGCATTCCAAATTTACGGCGCTTGTGGCGCAGACGAGATATCCATGTCTCAACAAAAGGCCGGGTGTACTGCGCAGCAGTCCGCGCCATTTTAACATATGGCTGCAAAACGTGGGCCATGAAAACTCAAGATAAGCGTCGACTCCAGATATTTGACCACAGGAATCTTCGTAACATCGCTCGTATATCATGGAATAGCCGGATTAGTAATAGTGAGGTTATACAAAAGGTTCTTGGGAAACACAGTAAATCAATCGAAGAGGTCATTAACGTTCATCGACTGAGATGGCTAGGACATGTATTGCGCGTGCCCGACCACCGTCTACCCCGTCGCGCCATGTTAGCTAGGGCTGAAGTAGGATGGAAGAAGGTTAGGGGCGGCCAAACCAAAACATGGCATCAGTCCATGAAGTCCTTGACTACTGGTCTAAGCCATGTAGGTAGATGTAGACTACCTGGTCGGGGTCCGCGTGACGATCGCAATAAATGGCTGGCGACACTAGGCGATATGGCTCAGAATCAGTCACAGCGGCGCAGGTGTATTCACTCTTTAACCTCATCTAGATCTTGAATTCTATTGTTATTTTCTGGACATCTTTACTTTACTCTTCCCTCTTGTATTCTGTCTCTACGTTACCTCAATAATCTCGTAGTGCTGGTGTGGTATGGCAACTTGAACCTACGGACGTTTGTGCCCGGTTCTACGTTGCTGATGATGATGATGATGATGATGATACGGTTTATGTAGGAGAAACACATGGACTGCCGAATGTCAACGTAAGGGAATTCGGAAACTGTGTACGGAATATGCTTTCAGATCATTGGTAAATCTAAGGAAGCCTAAAAATAGATTGGCGATCAAGCTGCACACCATGAAAACAAACCATAAATTTGATTGCGAAGGAGCTATACCACTTCAGAAAGAATTCGTTGCCTATAGATCACAACTAACAGCTGAATTTCTGTATATACGGGTGAACACAAATAGTTAGAACAGAAGAGATGGAATACAGTTAGCTACACCATGGCTAATGTTGATTAATAAGAATTAGTTTGTTCATTAACATCTACCTCATCCTTATTACCAATCAGTCTAGCAACAATAACAACGACAACAATTTATAATTCGTGGTAAGCACAAATAGAGAAAAAAAATTATTCTCAATCAGTTCCTTATCATGGATCAACACTATTATCTGTGGTTCTACATTGGAATATGAAATAAATGCCGATTAATTGGTGATGAGTAAATTATCAAAATGATTGCCTGACAATTATTAAACATAACGCTAAAAGGTTAGACTATATGAAAACTGAATACAACAAAAATGGATTAGATTTAATGCCTCAAAGATTGATGTTAGCAGGGTTCCATTGAAAACCAGGAAGCACTAGACGATCGTTTTATTTTAATGTGGGACTCCTCAGTAGTACGCACTCCAGATTCAGACATATGGGCGTTGGTGAACACTCAACCCTCTATATCGCTGGGTCGGCATCCAAGAGCGAAATTCCCACTTCCATGAAAAAATGGATTAGTTGATTGTCTTTAAAGTTTATGATTTAATAGAATAAAAGAATGCTAGAATCAATCTAAAAATCAGTTAGTTACTCGACTTCAGGTTGATGTATAGTCCTCATGTATTAAACACATTAATAGGTGGTAATATTAAACTCCAAAAGTTATTACCCAACACTGATATTACTGAAATGATTAAAAAACAACTAACTTGTTCACTAAATAAACAAAAACAAGTCAATTTTACTTCCCACCTAGCCCCTTAACACCTGAATTATATGCAAACCTCAAGCCTACAGGTATAAAGACACCTAAATTGTATAGTCTTCTAAAAATGGCACAAAAAGAGTTTTGTCTCTTCAATCAGTTCTAAGCATGTCAAACTCAACATAACATGTAATAACTATTTCGAAATAACTATAAAAACTCATTAAACCACTTCATTAAGAAGCCTTAAAATACAGTTTCAATTATATCGAAAGAATCAGAGATCTGAAAGCAAGTAAATAATTTATGATACCATTAGATATCATTATTTACAAACCGTCCATTAATAAGAACAATCGATTTTATGTGTAATTAACTAGAAAATGGAAGAATAAAGCTTTAAACCCGTATCGCTTCTTTGAAAACGTTTATTCTGAGGTGCATAATGAATGTAAACTTCTAGTTCAACAGAGTGTTTTATATAATGTGATAGTGTTGCAATTGGGCCATCACTAGGTCATTTCCTAGTGGATTACTTATTGGTAATACTAGAGAATGCCCTCCCCCGAAAGAAATAGATTAAGGCCATAATATCTCTAGGTAGATGGTACGTTTGCAGTACTAATAAACAAATATGAGGTACAAAATACATTAAATAAATCCAATTATATTCACGAAGTATTTATCTTTACACTAGAAGATCGATTCATGATATCAAAATTGACGATCAGCTATCGCCACAACACCAGCTATTAGTTCTGAAAGTTAATTACTCTTCTTTAATCGATCAACACAACAACTTACCATATATTCATGGTTATAGAATCGGTTAAAAGGGTATTCATAGACTAGATGTTAATTGGCATTACTTTTTAACAATCCTAATAAGGTTAAAAGGTAGAACAATGACAACAATTTGTAATGGTGAACTCAAATAGAAAAAAGAAATTTCTTCTTAATCAGTTCCTTATCATGGATCAACACGATTATGTGTATTTAAGTTGGACTGTGACCGGCAAGCGGAATCCACGACGCGCGTTTCGTCCTATTTGGGACTCATCGGCTGGATGTACCTGCATCCCAATTTTGATGTTCACCCTAGGCATATATATGCCCGTTGCACAAGTGTGACTGTCTGGATACAGTAGCCTAGTGGTGAACGCGGTGGCGTTTGGCACGAAGCGGACTGAGTTCGAATCCCAATGTGAACATCAACATTGGGATGCAGGTACATCCACCTGATGAGTGTCAAATAGGACGAAACGCGCATCCTGGATTCCGCTTGCCAGTCACAATCCAACTTAAATATTTAACTTGTGTAATAATGCTATATCGAGGCAATCCGCTCAGGATGCACATATGGCAACAGAGATTGATCAGTTTCAGTCCATTAAAAATCAACGGGAATATACAAGCTTATCCTAATTATTATTATGTGTAGTTTTACATTGGAATATGATATAAATGCCGATTAGATGGTGGTGAGAAATTATCGAAATGATTGCATAATATTTATCAAACATAGCGCTAAAACGTTATATTACATGAAAACTGGATACAGCAGACTGTGAAGTAGGCGAACTTAGGTCCGAAGTCCATTAAGGAGCATCAGTTTCTGTTGGGACGGCTCCAAGGGACAAACAAATAAGTTACTGTTAAAACTTTAATGATTTTAAGTTGTTAACCAATCATAATTTAATTAATATCTAAGTCAGGGAACTAGAACTCGAAATCACAATTAGAATAATGTTAACCATTACAAAAAAACCGGAGCTTTACACCCAACAAAGTAAATATATGCAGCTACATTTTATACTATGTCTAGCATCAGAGCAAGTATGTCATTAATCTTATGAATGATTAAGATAATTTAATTTACTTAACATGCACGCCAATTTTTGTCTCTGTTCATATCGTCCTAACTTTTGTTCTGTTTTTAAAATATTATTAATAATACTACTCATATGATGGTATTATCACTAGTAGTAGTCATCTCATGATTACAAATACAATTTGAATGAACATTCACTACATTTTATTAATTAATAATTTTGCACATTAGAACATTCTGTATTGAAACATGTTTTCTTTTCAATTCTTAATAGAAATTAAGATTACAAATGTATCATTAACAGACTGAAACTGAGATGTTAAGGTTTCTACAGTTGGATTCCAGTTGGTCCAGTGGTGCAGATAATTAAGCATCCGCTGTGAAACATGAAGACCCTGAGTTAGATTTCTATGAAACATCAATTGAGAGTGAGCACTGCCACTGTGATAATATTGAACTGTTGATGTTTTTAATAACGTCCTTACTTAACCATGTTAAGAGGTGCTTATGAACTCGGATGTGTATGATCCTAAAGTATCTGCTAATATAACTGACTCCACATGATCAAGTGAACTGACAGATACAAAAAGGGAAGGTAACTTTAGGTAATTTGACCTTCACGTTCGGTGTTACTATCGGGTCGAATAATCTTCGGTTAGCTCCGCGTAGCCTCAGCATTAACATTTTGTCTACTGCATCAACTTTAAATGATGGTCGCATAAGAAGACATTATTATTTACTGTCTGCAGCGGCTTTCTATTTATATTCGTGGATGTGTAGTTTCTTATAAGCTTTATAAAATAGCCATTCACTCTGATGGTTTTATGCAAGACATTCTTCTCTTTGTCAACTGCGTCAGGAGAGCACATTGTTATTATTCCATGAAGAAAGGTTTCCAAGAGATTTTTTTATACTGTAGAGGAATAAAGGTAGCGAGGTTTGTGTACTGTCCTGTTCAAGTAGCTTTTTTTGTACAGCTTCCTTCTTAGTGAGCCATCCATTCCTTTCGCTAACAGAATTGTTATTTTACACTCGGTTTTCCCTTCGCATGTAAATTTATTATCAAGATGGAACCCCATTAAACTGGTTTAGCAACTCAAATCGATTAGTCTGGCGGTTGTATTAGACGAATATATCATTCACATACCAACAACAGAATGGTAAGTTTTCACTGAGTTATAAAAGTGAACCATTTGGTTAAGAAATTAGCCGCTAACGTGGAATGCAATGGCCACTCAATCTCTACTCCATCTACCTCTTTATATATCTAATCATTAGAAGTGAAATTGACATTATAACATGTCTATTGAGATATCGATGTTTATATTAGTTACTATAATTGGGTTTTATGGATTATGTATGCTTAGAATGATTTGATAAAAGTTAATCAACAAAAGGCATCAAGAACTGCCTACACACCCAGTGGCTTATAATAGGCCATATTATAAGCCTTTTCCACCCAATTATTGAGTGATTGTACATTTTCAATAGAATTAATTTTAGTTAACACCCAATTTTGCTTTAGCTTTATTTCATTGTATCATTGTCATACAGTATAATGAACGCGTATGCATTTCTTGCCAATTGAATTTTATTTGTTGTAGATTTCTTATGAAATTATGCTCACTATTGACAAAGATGACCTCTTCTATACTTAAAAAGGGTGTCTTAATGTTTAGAAAGGGTTGTATTGTTATGCTGATATAGTTAAATTAAAGACATTTTCAAATGAATAATGTATTCGTAAAATAACTGTAGACCCGAGTGCCACAGAATTATAGATTGATTGTGACTAGTAACGATAACCACGACGTGTGTTTCGCTACAGTTAAAACTAATACGCCGTATATATATATATATATATATATATATATATATATATAAAGAGGGAGAGTGTGTGAAGGAGAGAGGGGTCATGGTACTAATGTCCACATTTGGCGTCGAACACAGCAATCACCACTTCGAAAATTAACTCACTATTCACTAACTATTGAGTGAGTTCAGATAGTCACTAAATTGATCAGAGAGTATGAGTTGTAAGCACATCTGGGTAACGAATTCTAAACTGGATGAAAATTAAGGCCAGTATTTCATATCTAATCATCATCTATCTGTTTTAAAAGAAAGTGTATCAAGTGGTTACGCTAAGGTAATTTGTTGATACTATACAAGTGTCAAAGACTGAATAAAATTCAATTCTGAATATTAACGTATTAATATCAATTTAAACATTTTATGAATTCAACTATTCGGTAACTATTTAATAGTTCAGTGTTTGGAGCTGGGTTCGAGTTTCAGTATGAACATCAACGTTGGAATGCAGATTTATCCATTAAGTCTCAAATGCCTGTTCTGAAAAACATTGATTTCTATAAACAACACCTTATCTAAAACATATGGAAGGAAATTTCGTAGAAGCCTATCGGACCATACGTATATACCGTAACAAAGAGTAATCAGTTGTCGTCTTGAATATTAACGAGATAATTCAAACAACTGCAGAAAAAATTTTTTATAAACCTATCACTTTTACACTTAGTGCTCAATGGGAATCTTGCTAGACTGAGTTATTTATCCTATGGGTCTATATAATCACAAGACTGTTATGTGCTAACCAATAAGGAACTATGCTTACTAAACATTTCAGTCTAATATTAAATATTGTTAAGAACTGGCTTTACAGACAACTTTCATAATTCGATTGCTATTTGAGTAAGTGTTTTTCAGTTCAGTAGTCAGAATTTTCCTAAAATTAATCATTGATTGTTACTGATAGGGACTGTCTCGTACCTTGTCAGTAATCATCTGTACTAGTGTTCTAGATGTTGAGGCCTCATAATATAAATATATATATATATATACACTCTAGTCATCCATTAAAAAAACGACAACAGAATGAGATTACCTTCAACTTTTCATTGTTCAACACTGTCAAGATAACTAATAGAGAAACCAAAGAATTCTCAAAGAAGCTAAAAACATACCATTCAATTATTATTTAGTAGAACATTTTTAATTAATCGATTGATCAACTTCATGTTTTCGAATGTAATGAACTTTAATCATGATTTTTGGTTATCTCAAAGTTACATATACTTATAATTACTTGTATATATTTGATACATACATACATACATTTCTTAGTCTGTCTTCTGGTCTACACTATTCAGGGTTCTGATGATTCATGTACAGAAAAACTAATACTCAAATCGGTATGTTATAGTCTAACCTAAACCATCGATATATGCTATTTTCTCAACTCATGATAATTTTCATTCATTCAATGAGTTTACTAGTAGATCATATAATAAAATTCATTATGAATGTTTTCTTTCAAATGAGTAAAGTTGACCACAACTTCCTTCTATCATGTGTAACACAGTGTGTAACCCATATCAAATGAAAAACATAAATACAATAAAAGTTACAAACTGAAATAAATTTTCAATAAATATCATACTCAAGTGTAGTATTCACCTATTAACTAAACGATAAACAAATACAATATGCAAAGATTATAATACACTTTATAAATATTGAAAGTATAATAGATAATATCATATTGCCTATATAAATTAATTAGTATGAAATGTCAGCCTATGTTCTAATTACTATTGGCTTTTATTGTTTTGTTAGTCTATGCTTTTTTTGAAGCATTAAGTGAATCATCAAATTACTTACACATTGTAACTAATTCAATTAATATTGAATTATGAATACAAAAGATTATGGAAGAGAAAGCCTGTTAGCATCTGTCATTAGGACCATATCAAATTATTGATTTGAAGAATCTTATAATCATCAAGAATAAGATCATAATGGACACAAGTCAAATTGTGAAAGAATTAAGACCCATCATTAGTGTCATATAATGGTTTACTCTATATCCGAAATCAAGTGTAACTTCATGTTTCTATGCCTTAGCAAAGATTCATAAAAATGGTATCCCGTTGAGACCAATAGTAGATTTCAAGAACATACCCCCCCCCCAACGTAAGCACTATCCAAGTATCTAAGCTATCTATTGAAACCACTACAAAAAGAACCTACACAATGCAGTTAAATATACATACGATTTCAAATTGGTCAAAGATAACGAGATGATAGTATGCTATAATGTTTTATCTCAATATTTCAGTATTCCGATTGATGTATCTAGACTTCCTTATTAATTTACTGGAAAATGATTATGCATTGTCTAGCCGATGTCCTGCAAGCAATAGTTTAGTTATGAAATCTTTAAAACTATGCTTAAACTTAGCTCTCTTTACCTTTAAAGGAATTCTATACAAGCGAACTGACGGGGTAGCAATGGGATCCCCCCGGAATCTCCTATTACAGCAAATCTATTTATGTTGCATGTAGAGTCCTTTATTTTCCTGAATAACATCAAACCAAGAATTTGTTTCAGATATGTAGAAAACACTTTCTTTATTATGAAAAGGATGTTTCTGAGGACGTTTTTTAAAATTGATTAATATGTTGTCACCTCAGATAGAATTCACTCTTGAAATTGAAGACGAATACAATGAATTACCGTTTTTAGATTGTCTTAGTAAGAGAAATTCAAATGGAACTCTTAATCTATCAATCTGTCGAAAGCCAACACACTGTAATCGTTATATTGACTACACTTCAGCACGTTCATTCAGTGCAGTTTTCACTGGTTTTAAATTTTTTCAGAAAAGCTGCTAAATATGATTACGTCAGAAGTAGATAGATAAAAGAACTTAATATCAGTAATTTTCCCGTAAACATTAAAAATATACAAAAATGAAACGATCTATTATTAATTAATAATAGTAAACCAAACGGAGTTTCATGGATTGCTACTGTTATTCTACCTTATCGCCATGACGCAACAGAAGAATTGCAAAGAATTCTAAAACCTCATAGAATGCAAGCGTCCTACAATACAACTAACATGATTCGAAGTGTTTTGGTAAAAACAAAAGAAAAGATCCCTTTCATCTCCTCACAAAACTGTATCTACAGATTAGATTATGTCAACTGTGATACTTTCTACATTGGTAAGTCTTCTCGAGAAATCATGACTCGTGCCAACTAACTACACAAAACGACCTCCCAACAATTCTGTAGAGCTCGAAAGGCTGCAGATCAAATCAGCAACAGCAGTGAATGCTATTTATAACAATCACAAAATAGACATAAATAATATCAAAATCATCCAGAAAGGTTTTTTGAACTACTAAAGAAAGGTACGTGGCTGAGAGATTACATATTTTGCTAACCCCCCCCCCGCACTGCACTTAATAGATTGGTAGGACTTCTCATTCATCCGACATGGTCTATCTACCAAAACAACGATAATTAAATGTGCCAAATTTATCATAGGTTAAAAACACAAATTATCGCTAAAAGATTTTCCTCAGTTCACATACTGCACTTCTTATATGCACTGACAAGTAACAAACAAACCTTCGAAAGTACACATAAACATGATTCACTATGAAACACCCTGACGTAGATCAACATGACTTCGACACATTCAAATTGATAATTCGATTGTACTAAATTCCTTGTTTTTGATTTGTTCCATTATATTAATTAAACTCAATGCTAATGTAATTTGGTTATTTATTATTCACTGAAGAAATGGCTTACATTAAGTTTTGTACAGTCAGAAATTATTACTTAATTTTGCAAACTATTTGTTCAATGCTTAATCTATTTAAAGTTATCAAGTCAAACCTTAGTAATGAGGTATACAGTCTACTATCATTCTATTAAAAGATCTCAGCCAACACCTGATCTGTATGGAGGAAATACTATTATTAATACTTATAATAAATAATACTAATAACAATTTTCCATTTCGGTTAATGACTAACTAAATAGATTTTTGTTTTTTCACACTCAACTATCTGATACAATCTGAAACAGAAATGTGTATTTTCTATCAGATGTAATAGATATAAAATGAATGATTAAACAAAAATAAAGTAGTAACATAACAATACAGAATATTGAGAGGTTTATACTGAAGTTATTGTATTATCCTTCTTTATCTTATTGCTTTTTATATACCATTTTCTCTGAAGAAGATAATCATAAACAAAAAAAATGAATACTGTACAATATTAATAATAATAATAATCAAACCTACGTACAAATAAAGCATTATTGATTACATTAAATCCATCCATAAAAGTGAAGGAACCACCATAATGTTTTATCCGTATGATTACCTTGTGGCATCAATATGAATTCACTTTGATTATATAAGTCACTTGGGTCAAATATAAAATGATTAAACAAATTATCACGTGAAAAATGATTTAATAATTCGATATTAGATGAAGATATTTTAACAAGGTCATGAACAATTTCAATTGATCTCTTATCAAGATTTAATTGGGATAAAATATTTTGGCGCGTACATTGATTTAGAAAGGCAGGAATTTTAAATTTTTCTAAATTATTAAATGAAAATTTATTTATTTTCCTATTTAATGATTGTAATTTCCATTTTGGATAAAAATTATCTATTAGTAGTGTTAAACCATCATGTAAATAATTCTGAAATTTTAAAAATGCGCTTTGATGTCCAAATGATATGAATCCTTTTTTATGTCTTGGTGTTTTATATCGTCCAATATATTCAGGTGGTCTAGTTAGTTTTAGATTAAAAATTAGACCACGAGCGGAAAATTCATCATCTTCGCTTCCCCAACCCCAATGACGTGTTGGAAATCCATTTATCTGTTTGTGAAATAAAAGAGAGAAGATTACAGGGTAAGAACCGTTTTCTTTTTTCGTAGGTAGTACACTTTTACAAAGTATGTTGAACACTAATCAATAAGGTAATAGTAATTAATTGTGTTGGTACCACCTCTAGAGTGTTGGCAGGATTGTCGTCCTAATAACTACACATCATGGTGATCTCTTGTGCTGTTAGAGGTATGAGGGCGGTTTTCACTTCCTGGCTGCCCACACCATGGAAGAATATTACTTCCTGAGGTAACTGAAAAGGAAACTGTATTAGTATTGGTCATAGTGACCTGAAAGCGCGATCGCAGAGCCCAACGGGCAACTGCTTGAGGCCGATCACGCACGACCTTGTTATGGGAATCATGGTGATAGATGGTGGTTGATACTGTGAGACGCATCATTGTGTCTTACAAGGTGTATAAGTTTCTTCAAAATTCACAGATAACATTAGTTAACAAGTGATAACTGATATGTAATGTGGAAACTAGTTCCAGTTACTCAACATTGAATAAACTATGTATTGATATCAAGTAGTTGGAATTAGTTGAATCCTATAGGTAGCATCAATTCTCCGAAGATATCGGGCATGCCGGGCTGAGTTCCAACCGGTGTATAAAATATAGGTCAAACAGGCTTTCCTGTCAACTACTTCCAACGGCTAAACATTAAAACATAATGCACTTAATGTTTGGTCTCTTAAATTACAGTTTGATCGACTAGAAATCGGTTAACATTAAACACTCAATAAACGTGACATTAATTATTACTCTATGGTTAGTCAATGTACGCTAAGTAATTCATGTTACTGAAACATACATTTTAAAGTAGGATAATCCCGTTTCAATTATTACGAATTTTTATACATAGATTGACTGAATATAACCCATCAGTTGCAGAGTCATGGACATAGTTTTGAGCTACACTCTAAGTAAGAAGGCTTGCAGTACTAATTGTCAAATAAATGCCACCCAAAAAACCTAATTCATTTGATTATCACAAAGATGAATTTCACATAACAAGTAATATATTCTTCTGAGCATACTTTGCTTGATCTCTGTGATTTAAATAATAAAACAGCGTGAAACTGCTTACGAAGGTAAATCGGCAGTTAGTCAGTTATGGGTAAAAAAATAAGCTGACACATTTGTGTTTAGGTTCAAGTTGGCATGCCATAATACGACGAGATCACATTTATGCGTTTAACACCACGAAAACATACGACAGGATGCAATGGACCAAAAGTGTTTGAGAAAAAATAACTGGACTTTAGATCTAGAAGATAAACAGCGAATGCACTTACACTACTGTGACCAATTCTGAATTATGCCATCCAGTATCTCTAACCACTCATTATGGTTATCACGTGGACCCTAACTATGTAATCTGCATCAACCAACATGGCTTAGACCAATAGTCAAAGACTTCATGGACTGATGCTATAGTTTGGTTAACCGCCCTTAGCTTTTCTCCATTCTACGCCTAAGCCAACAAACGTCGTGCAGTGAGTCAGCAGGTGGTTGGACAAAAGTAATACGCATTCCAACCGCCTAGGACGGGGAATGTTCACAGACTCATTTACTGATTCAGCATGTTTTTTTTCCTAAAACTATGTATCTAACTTCACTATAGCTTACTCCGTCATTCTATAGTATAAGGGCCATACTTAGAAGACCCATGTTCTTCATCCATAGGTTAGTACTGAGTTGACTACTGAAAAGTACACTCGGTCTATCGTCGACAGTTATATATATCGCCTACATCAAAAGTGACATAAATTGGCAAAAGCCAAGTTGACTCACTAGATTTCTATCTCTAAGCTCTCTGAGATTTCGTCAGACACTGACCCACCAAGGCTGATGGGACTCCTGGAATAATTAAAGTGGTCAACGTACTCAGCTTCTTCAATCCCTTTGATTAATCTAGGTGATACAGCAGACCACTCCTGAAGTACCATTTTGCACTTAGAGAAGCAAACACAACCTAAATATGCTTGCGTTATAACTCAATGTATATACAAAAAACTGAATATTGTCAGAGTCTTCACTGTATAGGATTATATCCTCTGCATATTTTAAATCGATAAACAGTCCTCTTAGTAGGGGGTCAATTCGTGAAGAGTTAGATGAAGAAAGCGTAACTTTTAGTAAGATATCTATGACAAAATTAAATAAAAGGAGGCTGGCTTTCTCTAATTTATTGTTCTATTGAGACAGATAAGCATCGGAGAATTATAGAGGTTAACATTTTGGGCATTAAGCTTATCAAACTGATTCCCTCGTGGTTATCACAAGAGGATCCCTGTCCTTCCTTATAGACTTGAATAATCAAAAATCAGGACCAATTAGTTGGGATTGTTTCTAGCTCCCAGTCAACGTACCCATCCAACGTACCACCATCCTCAGAGCTTCCTTGAGACAACCTGTCAGGTCCTACCTCTTTCAAATTCTTCAAATTGTATATAGCCTTTTCAAGCTCGATAG
The DNA here is from genome assembly GCA_034768735.1 of Schistosoma mekongi. Classification (NCBI taxonomy): domain Eukaryota; kingdom Metazoa; phylum Platyhelminthes; class Trematoda; order Strigeidida; family Schistosomatidae; genus Schistosoma; species Schistosoma mekongi. The sequence continues at coordinate 75,711,308 of CM068306.1, read as the reverse complement.
GAGTATAAGGCGGAGACATGAGTCAGTTTTCAGCCTATGTAGTTTTCGGAAAGTCAGTACGTGAACGGTAGCTGGAGGCCAGTTGAGCTGTTAATGGAAATGTTCCACCCATCAGTTTAAACTCCTAGAGACAAAGTAAATATCACGAACCAGTTTTTTCTGAAATAGCCTTGGTAACAAACGATATTTTAATACTGGTTTCCTTGATAAACCGAAATAGTTTATCTTGTATTGCATACTGCCCTCAGCCTTTCCCACCACTATTGTCTTTATTATTCACCACTGCTTCCAATCTTCGAGTAAACTTTTCTTAGTTTACGTTTTTTTAGATTTCTATCTCTAAGCTCTCTGAGATTTCGTCAGACACTGACCCACCAAGGCTGATGGGACTCCTGGAATAATTAAAGTGGTCAACGTACTCAGCTTCTTCAATCCCTTTGATTAATCTAGGTGATACAGCAGACCACTCCTGAAGTACCATTTTGCACTTAGAGAAGCAAACACAACCTAAATATGCTTGCGTTATAACTCAATGTATATACAAAAAACTGAATATTGTCAGAGTCTTCACTGTATAGGATTATATCCTCTGCATATTTTAAATCGATAAACAGTCCTCTTAGTAGGGGGTCAATTCGTGAAGAGTTAGATGAAGAAAGCGTAACTTTTAGTAAGATATCTATGACAAAATTAAATAAAAGGAGGCTGGCTTTCTCTAATTTATTGTTCTATTGAGACAGATAAGCATCGGAGAATTATAGAGGTTAACATTTTGGGCATTAAGCTTATCAAACTGATTCCCTCGTGGTTATCACAAGAGGATCCCTGTCCTTCCTTATAGACTTGAATAATCAAAAATCAGGACCAATTAGTTGGGATTGTTTCTAGCTCCCAGTCAACGTACCCATCCAACGTACCACCATCCTCAGAGCTTCCTTGAGACAACCTGTCAGGTCCTACCTCTTTCAAATTCTTCAAATTGTATATAGCCTTTTCAAGCTCGATAGGAGTATAAGGCGGAGACATGAGTCAGTTTTCAGCCTATGTAGTTTTCGGAAAGTCAGTACGTGAACGGTAGCTGGAGGCCAGTTGAGCTGTTAATGGAAATGTTCCACCCATCAGTTTAAACTCCTAGAGACAAAGTAAATATCACGAACCAGTTTTTTCTGAAATAGCCTTGGTAACAAACGATATTTTAATACTGGTTTCCTTGATAAACCGAAATAGTTATCTTGTATTGCATACTGCCTCAGCCTTTCCCACCACTATTGCTTTTATTATTCACCACTGCTTCCAATCTTCGAGTAAACTTTTCTTAGTTTACGTTTTTTCGATTATTGTCACTCAAACACTATTAGTCGTGTCAGAGCATATGGCGAACTGTCATCTGAACTTGTAACTTCAAGTGGTGTCCGTCAAGGCTGCCCACTTTCCTCATTTTTGTTTTATTTCATAGTTGACATACTGTTGAAAATTACACTTTCATCGTCTGACTTTTCAGGAATTGATCTCCTACCGGGAGATCCACTTATTGACTTAGAATATGCTGACGATATAGTCCTGTTTGGCGAAGACGCTGATACGATGCAGAAACTTTTAAAAGCAATAAGCTCGAATGCAAGCATGTTCAGAATGAGTTTCTCCCCCTCTAAATGCAAACTATTGCTCCAGGACTGGTTTTCGTCAACACCAGAACTAAAGATAGGGAGTGAAGTAGTTGAGCACATCGACCACTTCACTTATCTTGGAAGTCTGATTAGCCCTAATGGCTTGGTCTCTGACGAAATCTCAGTACGAATTCAAAAAGCTCGTTTGGCTTTCGCTAACTTACGTCACCTATGGAGTAGACGAGATATTCGTCTCTCAACGAAAGGGAGTGTACTGCGCAACAGTTCGCTCTGTCTTACTGTATGGGTGAGACGTGGCCATTACAGGTAGACAACACTCCAAGGTTATTAGTTTTTGACCATCGATGTCTTCGAAACATCGCTCGCGTTAACTGGGATCACCGAGTAAGTAATAACGAGGTTAGACGACGGGTGTTAGGCAAAAGTGGTAAATCAGTCGATGAGGTTGTGAATCTTCATCGACTGAGGTGGTTGGGACATGTGTTGCGTATGCCCAACCACCGTCTTCCTCGACGCGCAATGCTGGCTGATATAGGAATAGGATGGAAGAGAGTTAGAGGCGGCCAAACGAAAACATGGCATCAGTCCATAAAGTCAGTGACTGCTAGTTTGAGTCGTGTCGGTGGATGCAGACTACCTGGTTGGGGTCCTCGCGATTACCGTAACCAGTAGCTAAAAACATTGAGTGACATGGCCCAGAATCGGTCACAATGGCGCAGATGTATTCACTCATTGTCCTCTCTTGAATTATGAGCTTTAACTTTCTTTCTACGCTTCCTAAACCATATTCTATATGTTCACACTCCTTGTTACTATTATTATTTTATTTTATTGAAGTAACTTCTACTAATGGTGGTGGTGTTAACCTTACGGTGCCATGGATGTATGGCAACTTGAACCGATGCACACATGTGCCAGGTTCTATGATGATTATACATACATACACTCTTCACCATTCTTAGAGCTCTTTTGAGAGAGTTATCGAGCTCCTATCAGTTCACTGGAAGCTTCAGATGTCAATTGGTCTTTAAAAGCTAAATGATTTAGGTCAGATGTGAGTATTGTTGATGCATTTATAGCTTCTGGAAAATCGTTTTAAGCTTCCTCTCAATAAACCTGCCAAACGTGATCAGCAGAATACTTCTCTAATCCTTTTTTAAATACATTCTTGTCCTCTTTGTTGTTGAACTGATATCCAAGAGGTCTTATTGCTGTGACTTCTCTGAGTCGAGTAAAACGCATGAAAAGATATGCTCTCGCCAATGTGTGCTTAGAATCCGGAAACGTGTTTCAAACTGAGTGATGGTTTCTTATGGATCCTCTCCAACAATGATTGATGCCGATATGATCCATTTGCGTCCATTGTTATGCTAATGGTGGGGGTTTACCAGGCTTGATAACGTCTCTCCTTATGATTGAAGTTTGTATTTGCTAAGAAAAAGCAGTAAACTAAACATGATTACGGATAAAATGTCTCCATTATTCATTCCGTGGGCCGGAGTGCGAAAGATTTCATTTAGGTGTTTTCAGCTTAGTTTAGCCTATTGACTTTGTCCGAGCATCTAGCTTTCTGAAGGTGGTTTGGGAATTTTCTTGTAGAACTTGTCCTCTGCTTTATCTGGGCTGCAGTCAATGTGGCCATAGGCAGAAACGACGACAAGGTATTAGCGTGTGCAGCTGTACTTCTGAGTTCTTCTGCATCATCTAGATGAACAGAATATAAATAATATGCAGCACCAATCCACTCAAGTGCCTGTTCTGCTCGTAAACTTGGTGCTATGACGATACCAATGAGACAGCAAGAATTTGCTCTCAGGTCTCTAGATAAACAAAGAGTGAACTAACTATGTAACATCAATTAAATGATCACCCCAGGATCCTGTATGCGGTTCCCAGACACAGTATACATCATTGATAAAACATTCTAGGGTTTTAGCAAGAGAGGTTAGTTTATCAATTTCGCACTGTTCTCACATTTAAAGCCCCAACGTGGAGTGCAGACTGTGGTTTCAGGACACCTAGGACAACATTTTGTGAATTCAAATCACCAGGACTTGTGGCATTTGCTGAATAAGCGGGTAAAAGATGAGAATTAGAGGTAGAAGTAGAAAAAGCATTAGAAGGAGAGATTTGAGCGTAAATAGGGTGGTCTTGAATACTGTTAGAGGTAGGCTGACTATAACGAAACGCATTATAATCAACTTATTTTTTCTCGGTCGAACTAAAACTTAGTAGTGTTTGATATATATTGAAAAAACGTCGCAATAGGCAGTCGTTGAACCTAGTAAATCGTAGCACACAAAAATAAATAGATGTTACAAAATACTTATCAGTATCCATTTTATAGAGTTTTATCTTACCTTGAAGATGTTTTCCTTTGACATTGCAGCGACGCCACCTGCATAGTTTATAAATGGTGGATGATACCGAAAATCGTCAATGGCAGGTGATAAATGTCTCAGCTCTGTATCACACAGGTAAAGATTTTCGCTCCTCTCCGGTAAAAGATCAACATCATGAAAGACAAAACAGTTAATACTTGGATCAGTTTCCAGTGCGTATAAGACTCCAACATTAAACAATAGTCCACGATTGAAAGGGGTGGTCCCAGCCTGCAAAATAAACAAGATATGGGAAAACCTCATTATATGAATATAGGAAACCTACAGATTTCTTTGAAAGCATGGCTATTTCGGAAACGGTTAACAAATACATACTAACTCCAGCATAACAACTTAGATAATTATCAGTTTCTGATCTAAACAGTGCAAATCTAATCAACATCGGTGCATAATTTGTTACTATTTCATGTTTTGACGAGTCGCTCGTCTTGTATAACATTTGGTTGTACAGCATACATATTTTTTTTGCTCACTTTATCAACACTAATGTCACATAGATCAAAAAGTCCTTCATTTCTTCCGATTACCAATTTTGTCATACATCAGATGTCAATTGAAAAGAAACTTGATATATGTAGCATGTAATATAAACATTTATCCGAATTTAAATGGATAGTTTGACAAAAAAGTAGGCGCCATAGATACAGAGGTAAATCACGTTTTACATGTGCTCCATTTAGTCAGGTGGTATTGTGAGCTTAAAGGTGAATGAAATGCACCTAGTAGCTAATGGTTGTAATTAGTTAATTAATGGAAACACTAAATAATACATCCTACTTTCCTGTATTCGCACAAGCCAGACAAAGTAACTGAAAGTTTAAAGAACGTTGTACGTTTTGGACTTTCAAAGTGAGCCTGGTTATCATAAAACATACCATCTATAAAAAATCTGACCAGCATAATATGAAACACTCATTTTATTTCTGCTTAATAGGTATACTATCCTACAGGGGAACAATAATTCTTAGAGGTTAAATGCATAAACCTCACGAAAATGAATGACCAAAGCCAAGATATCATTCATAAGCAGGTAAAATGAGCGGGCTTCATGCTTTCACGCACTACTTGAGTAACTAGGAGTAAATTATGCTATAACGAATATTTTACCTTATGTACATAAGACCGTTTAGCCACAGTCTTCAGAAAAGTATGCTTCGTATTTCAATAAATGTTTGACTTCAATATAATGCAATACCAGTACATTTGTCTATTGTCTATACTAAGATCAATCCGAGTTTTCTTAATTAATGTAAGCAACAAAATAAGGCAAGTATTCAGCATAATCATAAGCTCTTTTAGGCTGAGACGAAGAATTTCATAAAAATCACGAAGTGACAATGATACAACATAGAAATGGAGATACAAGGTCGTTTTTAAATAAGCATAATTTGCAGTAACACCTTAAAGTGAACTTCACCAACGGGGTGATTGATGAATGTATGAGTAATGAGGGTGTATTTCTACAGTTAAGATCAACACCCTGCTACCAGAGATTAACATGAAAATGATTACTTAGAGGTATATTTATTTTCTTGCAAGCTGTTATGCAATTGTCATGCACTAGCATTATTTTCTACGCAATGATGAATGTTTCCAGAGTTAGCGAACAAATATTTCTCACTTTTAATATCTTTGCATCCTTTTAATCGATTAAACTTCAACCTTACAAAAAACACTGAGTTTATGGCAGAAACGTTAAGTATTGAAATTCACACAATATGTATATTATCAACACAAACCATTTACCTGCTCGATCACGAAAACATAATATGGCATATTTTGTCGTAACATTAGAGCGTGTAGTCTGGGTAATAGTAACTTAAGATGTTTTTCTCTTTCCCGATAAGGTATAATGATAGCTATCTTTTGTGAGGACATGCATTTCGGTTTCCAACTTCCATTGCAAACGTGCTGGGTGAAGTTTAAAATATTCAAGAAGTCTGTAGGAGCGACAGAACTAAATTGCGACAGATCAAGGTCACTTTTGTTAGGACAACAAACTACACAATGAAAAATTGATAATCACAAAGGTACCTTCAGATTCTGGCAAATTACAGAGGGCATTATCAATAAGTTCATCCGGGTGGGAATATACGACCCGCCTTGGAGAATTTGAAAAATATGCTATGATGGAAAAGGTTAATATCACTATGTATATTGATATGTATAGCTTGTAGCGCCACTGTGCAAAGAACTGCTTAAGACGAACAAAAGTTATGATTTTCCTCATCTATTGCACAATAATTTGATATGTTTATTTTATTAATGAACGACATTTATGCATTTTAACATTTTCATTAAATAAAAAGATGCTTAGCATGTGAGATAAACATTATAAGAAGCATCTTCTAACTTTGACGTCAAACCACTTAGTTGTTTTGTGATGCTGGTAAAATTGAATCAATTAGGACTACAACAAATATTAGTTAAAATGAAAACAAACAAACTTTAATTACTTGATGAAAGCTTACAACAATACTTAATAGCTAGTTCATCAAGTTAGGATCAAGAAGGCATTTTAGGTGTAGCACGTGTTATTGGCAGTTATTGACATGCAGAGATCTAAAAACCAGAACACACAACGTTAATCAGGAACCTCATGCAAAGTGAGAATACAGAGTAGAAACCACAGGTCTTTATTTTAAAAATTAAAATACGCGGTCCTAGTACAAAAGAAGGGATTATTTACAGGATAGTCTCATACGTCATCTTGCAAGTTCATTTTACACAGGGCTCGCTCTTTTTCTTCCAACACATTTATACTTGGTCGCCCTGCAACAGAAAGAGAACAGATTCAAGTTAATAACACGTACATAGTAATTTCAACACTGTTATATAGGCAGTTAACAAACACCGCGGTAGTGACAGACTATCAGGTTGTCATGTAATGGCCAATAATCAATATTTACAGTATCTTTGAAACAAGCCTGTTGGTTTCTTTGATCCTGAGTCTCAATATCAAGGTATAGTTTTGAGACACTGTAACGTCAGTGAGGGTGGTCTGGCTGCTGCACTATTCATAACGAATTCAGGATAACGTTCATGAAATTTTTTCTTTTCTTTATTCTTTTTGTGCAAAAAATTCTATCGCCGTTCTTAGTTTGTGTTCTTGTATCTTCAGACATAAAAGTTTGTACGATTACTACACAAGGTAACAGAAGGAAAAGAACAGATCAAATGTGTTGGACGAGGTATCATATTTAGATAGAAGTAGTGCATCGTTAAAGATAGAAGGACATTGTTTAATAAAGCAAGAGTGTTTGCTCCAGTGTCGATAATTGATAGCTCCAGGAAAATGAAACCAATCGGGGTTAATTAGAAACGTCCTTACGGTTCGGCATAAATGATCAACCCCCACCCCCATTCCAAGTGTATGTCAATAGACTGTCAAGATATACGAAGTTATCTCTCTTCACCTCAAAATTCCATACTATAGAGCTATCATCCCACTTTCTAAAAAGGTGTTCTACATAAAATATACCTACGATAAAAGAAAAAAAGATTCTACGTGAGTTTATACTCTGTGAAAACCAGTGTACTGGTGGTTACCTCAGAGTGGTTAAAGAAAGAGTAGACGGGACCTCCGCTGAATAGCTCTTCATGTCAAGTATCATTGTGTTGCCGATATCTTCAGGTACAGACTTATACGTAGAGACTGGAATTATCTCTTAACACGCCAACTATTACATTATACATTTCCTTATGTATGCATGTTTGGTTTATGATAGGACTTCTAGTCTCCCTCTCTGGCAGTTTGCGTGAACTTACATCGCTGGTTGGATTATTTTGGCTAGAAAAATAGTATCATCTATCTAGTTTATAGACTTCTTCTTTCATGTTCAATTTGGTTACTTGATTATGGGCGTGAAGCGGAAGTGATATACGCGAGATTAGGTTCTCTAAAGACATTTACAAACTAACCTATGTAACTAAAACTCAACTTCCCCAACTTTCGTAACAGGCGTCACACGTGGTCACTCTGCCATCTCATGATAATGTATACCAAACATATATATATATAACATGTAAAGGTAAAAGGACGGTTGGTTTGCATGAGATTCTGTCACGAATTTATAAGAATATATCAAGTTATTTCTTCTTGGACTTGGTGAAATTAGCTTGAACTGCTTCGGCAGTTACAGAATTCTAGAACTTAGTTATTATTAAAGAAGAGGAAGTTAATCTATGGTTAAAAGCACGATATATTTCACCTTCCATAAGTTGATCTAGGGTTGTTTGATTTCTGTGTGAAGGTATTCACTGAATTCTGCCGGCATGTGTGTTGATACATGTGTTATCAGTGTTTCCTTCAGCAAATTAGTGACGACTAACTAAACTTCTGCAATGAATACAAGTCTAGGGATGAGCAGGGTTCCTGGTAGAGTTAAATTTGAGTACACGGACAAGCTTTAATGCTTGTCCTTGAATGTGCTTAAGGCGTTCTCGTTCTTCTTGAGTGGAAGGGCACACATTATGTTTTGACAACGTATATGAGAATAAATTAACGATTTGGCATTACTTGAAAAATCTTACCGTCAAACTGGCTTATGAAGCGTATAGGAGTTGATTTTGAAGTTAGATGACATATCGGTACCATGAAACCTGTTCGGTGGATGTGACCATCGCTGATTATCGATACAGTTTCCAGTAGTTACTGAGTCAAGCCATTCATGTTTCAACAAGGAGCGAAAGTCTTTGATAAGCATATTCTTACTAATTACGTTTTCATTGCGCCGTAGATTTCTAGTCTTTACATATTCTTGTTGACTCTGACAAAAATTAATGACTGCATTGTGCTTGAGTGAAGTTATTCCATTTTAATGACGAAAAATGAAATCGTTTTGGTTTCGACATTTCGTCGGAAACAGTGTATACATAATGATGATAATATCTTTACTGCCATGTGGCATTTTCACATTATAGCATACCAGCCTACAAGAATAATCAGAATGATGTGGCTTAAAAGTGTTTTGATAGGCTGTCACTGTTATAGAGTTCACACAATATGAAGATACCAATTAAGAACAGAGCCAACGACAACAAGGTTTACAGTTTATAGTATTAGGGTGCCAGAAGTATATTTTGTATTATAGTGCACAACCGACAAACAGCCACGCGCTTTTCGACTATGGCGTAATGATTCTAGATTCACGCAGCTACTGCATGGTGATAATAGCGTGGAACATCTGACAGTCAATTATGCACTAGTTTCTTTGGAAGCGGTTCCATCACAATTGGTATACTAGTCATAGGCATCAGGGGTTAAAGACTAATCCTTTTGTCTTCTTGCGACTCACATATAGGTCAATTAATTAGGTTATACGTATAGTTTTCCTTGTCCCACAAATGGCCAACTGTTCACCAAGTCAAAGTCAAAGTTATTCCATTTCGTTTTCCTTACTTCGTAGTCGAGTCAGACCGTTCTTGCGTCTGAAACCGCTCTTTAGAAATTGCTGTCGTTTACTAACTATTAGCCACACAGAATATACTTGCTGGGCGAGCAAAAGGAAAAGACTTGAGCCTGGGGAACAATAAGAGATCCCTTAACATGAACTAGCGAGCAGGATACCATGTTCTTTGGCAGCCGCTTCTCTAGCTAGGGGATAATTTACATAAATAGCGAATGCTACATATTTATCTATTTTGATTCGTAAATGAAACAGGGATAAAAAATTTGATCTAAGGCTTTTGGTTAATCGGGGTTAACTTCACCTTGATCAAGGAGGCCGCTATAATTGTCCATTGCAGAAAACATGTTTTTGATGTATGTGCGTCCTCTTAACAAACCATGCTTTCGGCGAGTGGAAATCAATGGACACCAGGTAGTTTTGTAGGCTATTGTAGACTAGGGAATATACTATCATGTAGACTATCGAAATAAGGTGTTTTTACAGTTAGCTTGAAGGATCACTCAGTCTGCGTCCTATAAAGATTTTGATGGTGTTTGCAAACATCTACTTGTCTGGGACTACATGGTGGATTTTAAAATTTTGGGACAGTTCACTGGAAGCAGCTGCGGGTAGTAAAGTCCTCTTCTCTTGTCACACAGGAATAGAACCTACTTACGTCAACTGAAGTATATTCAGTTAACTGCTCACACTTCTGGTAAATCTGGCTACTGGTCGGATTGACTTCAATGATCCCCTGTACTTTCAAATTGAAGCTCTTTAACTCGCTATTTGAGAACATTGGTCTAACCTTGAATAGTAGTGGTTGACCATGCTCACCTTAAACGGTTTAGCTAGACACAATGAAACAGTGATGTTGACATGTTAGACCCATATTAGCGGGCAGCTGGAATTCCGTAAATCATAGCTAACCCACTTAACTTTCGCCTGTAGGTTAGAGATAACTACCATTCTAAACGAGGATTGTTTGAGTATTGTCTATTATTCCTAGGCCTTGAAATCCGTTTATTTATGTACCTCACTGCTTCTGTGCGACATGAAGAAATGTTATAAGTTACTGAGTACGACTGAATGCATCACATGAATGGCAAGAATAGTTTAGGAACCAACATACTCGAGCACCATCGGACTAGTGAAAGACGGCATATACTCCAGAAGTGTCTCTAAAAATTTTCACCTTTTAAATGATTTAATCTTAGCCATATATTCTGAAATTTCTTCGTAAATTCAAGCCACCTTATAGGTATGGTGATAATGACGCAAATGAATTAACAATTACACGATTTAACATACATTTGAAGTAGATAGGTGCATGATGCAATAAAGAAGTAGATATAAGGAGTTTGCGTTAGTGCGTCTAGCGGTTCACCTCTAGCCAGAATGGCTACCAGCGAAGTAAAATAATTATTAACTGAAGTAATCAATCAAAATAGGATTGGTTGCCATGATGAAACTCGCGTAATTTAATAGCCGACAACTGTTTTAAGCTGTTATAAGTAAATAAGCCTTGTTGTAGTTTTATTTGCCTTGAGACTTGATTGATAAGATTCCAACAGGCCTGTCAATAAACCTATATTAATTTAAATTAGTCGTATACGGTAGAATAAAGGCACCAACGTGGATTAAATTGGGAACTACTGAGATCTAAACTATGATATGGTGGTACATGATCATATTTTTTTGGTAGCTGGCTTTAGAAATCAGAGATTTTAGCAAACTCCAGGCGCTCAGTACTTTTACTAAGATGTTTTGGTTCCGTATGTCGTATTTTAGCTTTCAGTTAGTTACCAAAGCATTAAAATCTTCTAGTTTCATTATGAAAGCTTCTGAAGAGTACAATACGATTTAGCTAAAATTTTCTGAGCCGTAAATGGTCTGCTTTTCTCAAGTAAGGCATCTATATTTATGGTGTTACTCAGGAATTAGTAGTCTTAAAAATATCATTGAATTTTCTTTGTGTTACCCATAAGAACGGGTAAAAGTGAATATAATCGATCGGTATCTAAACAATGACAAGATACATGCTTCAAAAAGATTAACTGTAGATTTACTATGATGTCAGTTACGACTGACAAAACCAACCAGTTGGTGTGCTTTAGAAACTTATGATAAGGCTTACTGTATAAGATGAGCTTCTTGAGTATCATGCTCCAAAATCATTGATGAAGTTTATACGTCGTCAAGGTGCATGTATCCTGACTTCTGTGTATTAGTAGAAAGAAACCATGTATTATACAACTTGCTTAGTTTGCTGAGTTCTGTTAGTAATGTGTAATTAACTTGGCAGATTGTATAGACAATCCTAAGGTCAGTAGCAAATATAAAGGTTTTGTCCCTCTTGACAGCATTAAAATATGTCATCGACACACACAACAATCAATAATGGCCATATAACTGGACCATTTAAGATAACACTGGTCATATCTTAAGGGCGTGAAGTCGGATAATGTATGAATTGTATATCCTCTTTCTTTCACGAAACTATGGCCATTGCGATACACAAAATTATAATCAATTTTGAATGTAAATTTGTAAATATCAAGTGTACACCTTATTTTGGTTTTTGGAAGAAACGATGGATTGGTTCAGTACATTGAGAATTTAAGAGATTATATACCAGGGGAGGGGTAAGTTAGATAGAATAGTAGAAAACTGTATGGAACAATGTAATTTTTTACTTCATGAAGGGTTTTGTTTCCAGTATGCTTTTGTTGAGTACTTATACATTTGGATTACCGTTATTCTTCTGATAACTTCCACTTTATATTGGAGCGCTGCTTATCTTTGAACACTATAATTTGTCATTCCACTGAGCTAGTAATCATCATTCTCAATATCGAGCGTTGTTCTACTAATTCGAATGGAACTAGCTTCATTTTGGCCCTTATCTTAATCTTTGGGGAAACAGAGGTATACCCCTGGAAGACAATGAGGTAGACATTATCAACTCAGCTACAAACCATATGGAATTCGTTACCTTCACTTATAACAATATTTGTAAATCCATAAACTCACTTAGAACGCCAAGTAGCTATGGAGTAGATGGCATGGCATCCGTTTACTTCAAACTCGGAGAATCGAATTTACCATTAATCCTATTAAAACTGTTTGATCTTTCATTAAAAACAGGATCTTACCCTAATCGATGGAAAACCCATATATATGCTCTTGCTTTAAATCAGGTGACAGGACAAACCTGCATAACTATAGGCCCATAAATATCACCCCGGTTATCTCTAGAATAATGGAAAAAATAGTATGTGATCAAATGTCTCATTATCTACTTTCCGAAAAACTCATCTTTAGTTCCCAACTGCCGAGCTCAACAAGGTCGCAGTGTGGTGCTCAAAATAGAATTTAGATCTTAATGCCTCCAAGTGTGGTTGGATATGTTTTAGGGATAAGTGTCTCAATTTTGATCTCTCCAAAAATGGTAGTAAGTTGTCTAGGCTTCAGTCATGAGTTGACTTAGGACTAAGGTACTCTTATAACCTGTCTTCTACAGAACAGGTCAATATGCAGACGTCTGAGTCACATCGACTACTAGGTTGTATACTACGTAACTTTTATAGCAACGATTCTCGTATTCTGCTATATAAAGTTTGTGTCAGACCTTTGCTAGAATACTGCACCTTTATTCTCAGTAATGTTTCCATTAGGGATAAACTCAGACTGGGGTCTGTGCAACGTCGCTTTACTCCGTAATCTTGAGGCTAGTCGTACTTTAGACTATAAAACTAGATGCACTAAGTTAGGACTAGATACCTTGTGGAGGCGACGGCTAAAATTAAACCTAATCTTCTTTTACAAAATATTAAACAAATTAGCGTTCTCATCACCTAATACAATTCAGTTCGAGGAACCTTCGTGCTATAAACTGCGCAATTCAGCCTCGAAAGTAAAAATATCGCACTCTAAACCTGCTCTTTATATGAGTTATTTTATAAGTAAATTCTCGAGAAACTGGAACCATTTGCTTCAAGCCATTCGGGAAACAGATTCACTTCCTTTATTTGTACTGCACGTTAGTAACTTCATCTGTTCTGAAATCTCATTAAAAATATTCACACCAGCTATTTTTTCTTACTCCACTAGGAAATGATAGGGACTCTGAACGTTTGAGCACCACTCACCTGTCTTGGTCATATGCTAATGTTCTTCCCTTTTAATCAGCTTATAAACATAATTGGTATGTCGGAAGCATAAACACTAATCCTGTCCATTAGCTTTGTTAACCCCGGAATATCAGTGATATTGTTTTGTGTTCTCCCTTCTTTAATCTTTCTACTAGTTGTAGAAGATTATGTGCAAAAATGTATGGAACCTACTGGCACACAAGAATTGCCTTCTCCTCAACACTCAAGTTCCAAGTATCGTTGGTACTATCTCGTGTCTAGACATGCTCAGTGATCCATTCTGCTAACCCTCAGCCATTTTTTTGGAATTGTAACGCGTTGGTCAAGTGGCGTGGTACTTTGTCGTATGCAGCATTCTACAACATATATATTTAGTGTCCAAGTACTGTAAACTTTGTCACAGTTGGTCTAGGTTCCAATTTAGACCTTTATATGTTATAAAAAATCTAACAGTAGGACTTCCTTGAAATATTTGTATGTATGTAAACTCATATTACTCTGATCATGCCTGTAAACTGGCATGCTCTCTTGTACACAATGATACTTGAGAATAAAAGATATTTATTTGTTTATTATTTTTGGCAGATTGAGAGGAATTTAACTTGTGACGAAATGGACAGGTATTCAGAATGTGGCTGTCATATCGTGACAAATAGTGAAGTCGCTGCTTTGACAGTTTTTATTACATTGGTCCACTCACCACATTGGTCGGGCAAGTTAACAGGTTTTGGTGTGGAAAATGACATACAGTAAGCTTACGTGGATTTTTTAGCCTTTAAAAATGTAAATTATACACCTTCCAAACTTCACTGAACCGGCACTCTATTAGTTATATCTTGCGAAGTTGGCAGCCTTTGTTTCAGAGCCGTTTTTTTAATGGACATAAACCAACACATTTACACTAAACACCTCTGTATTGTTTTCCGACCATTGAGATAGCCATGTCCAGAATACTGTTCAGGATAATTTTTATGTAGACTATCGCCTAGTATCTTTTTCTTCAGTTGAGCAAGCTGAGAGCTTTGCTAAGTAGATAAACGAGTCCAGGTCAAGTTGAGGATATAAGTTAAAGAAGTGAGTTTCGAATTCGGAGTTAGTTGCGGGTGTATTTTCAAGACTTAGTGGAGGATTGCTCACCTCAAGACAAATACAATGGTACTTCAATCCGCCACCGCGGTGAAGTCCGGCAATAGATGATTAAATAGATACTGACCACGTTTGTTTTAGTGGACACGACTAGTTGAAGGCGCTCAGTCTCGCATCTTCACCAGACCACTAAATAGCATGGCGTGGGCAATAAATCGCTTACTAGTTAGCCAGCCTAGACGTTGTTATCCCATCGAAGCTCGACTTACGATCAAATATAACTTATCTTCCATCCTTCATTACTTTTTGATTTATTCTCATTAATAAGAGTAGGTTCACTCGTTAGAAGTTGTTCTGGTTATACGACAAACATAACTTGGTCATATACCAGTCGCGCTTCAATTGCAATCTGATGACAATCACATTTACTCCCTCCCCCTTGCTGATTACACGATCTCTATGTTTCACAAACCTCCTTATTCAGCTACAAATTAGTCCGTTAAAACACTAAGCGGTCAAAAATTTTATAAAATGACTGATCCAAATTCAAAAATTACATTAATCTATAACTTGTCCTATATATATACACATACAATTGTATAGATTAATAATAAACTATTCAGAGGAAGATACCTTCACTAAATAACCAATTTTGTAATATAATATTTAAGAAGGGAAGGTTAATAAATAGTTGGCTAATCGCGATAATTTATAAACCTGTTGAAAAGATAATCCAAATTATGTCTGCGGTTGATCAAAGCGAGGCAGACAACTGAACTGACAAAACAGAAGGGACTCTGTTAAGGTCTCCCAGTCTTGTAAAATAAATCACAAGACATCCATAGAAAGCTCAAGAGCTTTTCTGCAGGCAAAATCATGACAAGAGCAAAAACGAACGTAGTGACAGTCATTACGAAGACAGAGATATACTAACGCATTACATATTTTTACAACGGTACCTGAAATCTTAGTACCTTCATCATTGATAGCAATTTCTTCATCTGGTTGTTTGTATTCAGCTTGAAACGATACTGGCAGGATACAAATGAAAACAAGGAGACACTGTGTAGCTGCATCTCCTTCCTTGAATTTAGGATGTTTCACCAACCATCTCTGACGGCTTCATTAGATGGTCAGATGTTCTCTCGAATTTTAAATAATTGACATAACTTTAATTGTTTCTATACTTGGCTTGAATACCTCCTCCCTTAAACGATAACAAGCTGCTTACAGTAAGGTGAAGTCAGTTTCTCTGTTTTATGTTACAAGAATCCCAAGATCCTTAGGATTTCCTTATTACATACATACACTAAACAACACTCGAAAGTATACATGGCCAACAAACCTTTACGGACTATCTGGTAGATTACTTGAAGCACACATCACCTCTCAGATTTATTAAATACAATCTCAAATATGCTGCATACACCCACTGACCACATAACCATTGTCGCACATATAGTGACTGATTCCATTTACTAAAATTACAAAACGAAACATTATCCGTCATTCCAATAAATCACACACATTATCTCTTTCTTGAATTTATCGATTCAATTCGGTGAGTTAATGTGCTTAACTCGTATATTTGCTTATTATTTGTTTTCTGTTCCACATTTGCCATAAAATAAAAGTATATCCACTCACATTATTATCGAATCGCATCCCTTGTAAAACGTGACTGGTTATAATGTGTACGGAAATCTTCCCAACATCTAGCTCCAAGCTTCCGGCAAAACTCAGAAAAAGACTTCGGTCCTATACCCCCCACCGATCCACTACTAAAAACATCCAGCGTCCCACGCGATGTAAGTCAAATAGAACCTAACGAACATGTTCCCATCGTCATCGTCGAAGACGTGATGAAGTCTTTCCTGACGAGACAAGATGCAGGTCATTGCAAGCACAGTGATGACATGAAAGGCATTCATGACAACCTTAAGATTCTCAGCCCTCTCAAATGCCTCGTCAATCCAGATAATACTGAGACATCATATCATCTCAATGTAATGAACAATATCATCAACTATGTAGCCTCCGAAGTATTTGAACGCATTAAACGCTCTAACAATGTTATAATCTTAAATGCTTCCGATGCCTGTCCTCTACAAACTTTGAAAAGTAACCTTCTTAAAGCTAGCAATATGACTAACGCCCCATGCTCATGTACAAGACTGAATAAAGGCCCCCATGGCCTAAGTACACCAGTACTATTCAGATTCAACACACCAACGGAAGCACAAGAATTTCTAAATTCATCCAGTATGATTCGACTAGACCCTGTGTACAAAAACATAAAGTTAGTACTAGATAGGACTCCCTGTCAACGTATGTCGGGCAAGTCCAGCAAGAAACATCTATTATTGAAGCGTCACGCTAAATTTAACATCGATAGCCCAAAAAGTTTATTTGACAGGAAGATTATAAAACCACATCCCTCAAAAGCATCGGTTGTACCCATTAAAAATCGAAATGCTGTAAAAGCTATTGAGGAAGATATCAACAATACGCCTAGTACCCACGTTATTGACTTGGATTTACGAGATCCAAAATGCAGCACTCTGTGTAATAATGTTGGCAGGAAACTCAGGATGAGCTCAGTAACACCAGTTTTACGCTCATCAGATAAAACTACTAATAGCTGGGATGCTGCAAGAAACATTAAAAATAATAATAGTAGCTGCACACTAAACACCCAAGCAGTTGACTTGGATTCATTGGAAACAATAAGCAATGAGTTACCCCCTGACATTAGCTACAACACTTATACTAAACCACAAACCCAGACATCTGACGACGATTTCAGTATCGAACACTTTATTCAGCCTGAAGGGCAAACAATAAATGGAAAGCCATAGGCTTCCCAAATATCATCACAACATCCATGGACAAGTAAAGAAAACGCACCCCCCATAAAAACCTCTATAACACAAAATATACATAAATTCGACTATACAACACTGATAAACTGTCCTCGCAGGTGTGACGGCATTCTTGGGCCTGCCCCACACATACCTGAAATCTGTTCGGCCGGCCAAAGAAACCGTATGAAACAGAACCATTTTTTTGCAATCACGCCGGTTCCCCAACCGGCAACCTCATCCACATTAGGATTCACTACAAATATTATAAAACTGCTTCCACTGCTTGCAACTACCTTACTACTCCAGACGCAACTTTGACAGACGAGACAACCCAAGATACACCATCAAAGATCCACTCGGAGACACAAACATCAGCCAACCTATCAATAAACAGGCTGGCCGCATCGATTAAAATATCAAGTACCCAACCCGACGACAGTTCAAAGTCATTCATCTCAGTTAATGCTATGACACCCAACTCGTTCAAAACACGTGTTCTGTTGCAGGACCTTACACATCACGAAAAGTCACAGCTGCTCGTCGTCTCACCTAATGCTAGGTCACTTATAAACAAAATCAACTACCTCAAATCTATTATGATCATTACTAAACCCAGTGTGGTATTGATTACCGAAACTTGGTGTAAACCAACTATATTAGACGACACAATTAATATCGATAATTATACCCTCTTCCGAACTGATAGGCAAAACACTAGTGGAGGTGACACCATAATCTACACGCGTTCCGATCTGAAGGCCTGTAGGTCCAATAACGAACAACTAGGTGACACAGGGGATTCAACATGGGTAAGCGTAGCCATTGGCCATCAAAAGTACCTACTTGTAGGTTGTATATACAGACCACCCAACGCAGACAGCATCTATGACAAAAATCTAAGCACCCTGTTCTTCTTGGCCACATAGCAACCCCACGTATCCAAACTAATCGGTGGAGACTTTAATTTGCCGAACATCGACTGGATGTCGCCACACACTTCACAACGATTCTCAAAATTGATAGAGACGATAGAATTCAGTGGTTGGACACAACAGGTTCAAATTCCAACTAGGGGCAACAATACCCTTGACCTCCTTTTTACTATTAACCTTAACCCAACCTCAGTTAATGTCAGCTCTGAATTTCACAATAGCGACCATAAAGTAGTAATAAGCACGTTTAATTACCAACCCACAAATAATCTCAGCCCGAATGGACTTAAAAAATACAAATGTCGAAGGTACACCAATGAAACGTGGAAGCAAATCGAGGCATTCATTCGATGCATACGATGGGACTCTTATCTCACTACTGGAAATATCGACACAGCCATCTCAGTCCTCTACAGCAGTCTGATCGGTTGCTTAGATTGCATAGCCCCATACGTAGAACGAGTGTCTGATATTCACAATGCACGCCCACATATCCCGAAATGTCTTAGGGAAAATTGATGCACCTGAGGCTTCGATACCACAAGCATCGTGACATAACCGCATTATGTAATGTATTCAAAATAGTCGAAAATCTCGACAGTGCCCAGCACAAATACTTACTCAATATGGAAACAAAAGCATTGAATAGTATCAACCCAATTTCCTCAATGATCAAACTATTCAAATCTCGCCACGACTCAAAATCTAATAAACCTCCCACACTATTCATCACAAAGGACGGTATGGAAGACGACCCAGCTTTCATTATCGAACAATTTAGTAGCTACTTCTCCTCATGCTGTTCCACAGAACCTAGAGCCACTGCGAACCCCATATCCATGATGACATCTAAATGTCTCTCTACCGTTGAATTTACCTGCACAAATATAAAGAAAGCCATAGCCACGCTAAAAAAAATCTAATGACAATGGGCCTGATGGCATTCCTGCTTCCCTCATGAAATATGGTGGAAAATATTTACCACCTTTCTGCCTGAAACTTTTTACTTTATCTATGGACAAAGGGCATTATCCAGCCATATGGAAAACATCGTTCATAGCTCTGAGATTCAAAAGCGGATCACGCAACGTTATAGAAAACTACAGGCCAATTAATATGACATCCGTGCTGTCCCGAATCATGGAGAAAGTCATTCATAAACAATTGTCATCATTCTTACTTTCGGAAAACCTGTTCAATCCATCTCAATATGAGTTCATGGAAAAACGCCCTTGTGCTACATCCCACTTGGAATTTTTTGATTATATAACACTTGGAAGAGACAAAGGTTTCTCAATTATTGTACTTTATTTTGCCTTCAGTAAAGCATTTGATTGTGTCCCCCACAAACTTCTCCTCTCAAAACTACACTCCTATGGCATACGAAATCCACTGCTAAGATGGTTTAAATCATTCCTCACAGGGCGCCGCCAAATTATAAGGATCGGTTCTAGCTACTCAAAGCCAGTAAATGTATCCAGCGGAGTTGTACAAGGAAGCGTAATTGGACCATTACTCTTTCTTCTCTTCATCAATGATGTGTGACAGCAATTTATGCATGGTAAAATCTTCCTATTTGCAGATGATCTAAAGGTTGCCTATTTATTCCCACCCACTACAAATAAAAACACTATTACTAAAATAATACAAAAGGAAATTGATAACTTATCAGAATGGACCAAAACATGGCATCTCCCCCTAAACGTGCACAAAAGTGGATACATTTCCACTGGTCGCAGATGGAACCTCAGTCTCCACCTATGCAAAATGCGTCGCTCAAGATTTGGGGCTCAGATATACTGATAGCATTAACTTCTCGGAGCATGTTGCATTTCAAGCTTCCAAAGCGAGGAAGTTAACCGGATTTGTAAGAAAAAATTTTCTCAATTTAAACTCAAAAATATTACTATACACAAAGTGTGTTCGTAAAATATTAGAATACGGTTGTCTACTCTACAGCAACTGTAGACGCATAGGTTTGATGAAAATCGAGCGAGTTCAACGAGCATTTACTAAGAGCTTATTAGGTGACTACAGCACACAAACTTATCAACAACGATGCGATAAACTAAAGCTAGAACCCCTTTGGTTCCGACGCTTGAAACTAAACCTTACTCTCATGTACCGCCTTATTAGTGGCGCAACTTATGCGTCGACATCACAGCCCATCCTCTACACCTCCACACATAACCTACGTAATAAGGAAAACACTATTACTATCCAGCGATGTCGCACTCAGCTACAACAGAGCTTTATCACAGTGAGATATGCGACTCTATGGAATAAACTTCCCAAGCACATTCGCTGTAGCAAGTCGTTAGCCGCGTTCAAAACACTACTTCAAGAATACCTCTCAGGTGAAGGTCTATGTAACCTCCTCAACTACCCTGAAATAACTGATCATATATATAAACAAGGTCCCAGTTTTAAAATATATCAAATGCATTCATAATACACCATATGCCTAAGGATTCATAATTAATAATGCATATTTTCATATTGTTTCAACCCACACGCATACACCTTAATTCACTTATGCGATAACTCATAATATGATTACACTGATAACTTATCCATCTTCTATCATCAATTATACACCAATTCACTACTTCGATGACAATTTGACCTTTTAATTATATTGGGTTCATTAGTTGTCTAATAATCCTATACACATTGAATCCATACTGTAATTATCCATTGATTTTCAACACCATATACTTATTCATGTACACACACACACAAGCACACTTCTTTATTCAGAAATTTCACCCCTTTAATATCACTTGAGTGAAAATTCACAATTTCATCACACTCTTAATTGCACTGTATGACCTCTGCATTACAATAATTCTCTATATTGTTTAAAAATTCCCATGCTTATTAAAAACAAAGACGTTTGAACGAAGAATATTCTTTTCGATAAATGCTCATCAGGTTCTACATTTATTAGTTCAAAATTATCAGTGACAAAAATAGCCAGTTTTGAGGCGGGTATAACATCATTTAAATATAAAGGATAATTTGGATATAAATTTTGTCTCTTCAGATTAATTGTAAAATACGAATGTTAATGTTGAAATCATTATCATGTAACTTGGGGGGTAGTGACAAAATGTGATTAGACAAAGGCTGAATGCTACTTAAAATGTAACCGAATAGGTAAGAAATTACAAAATGGAGTAAGTGATAATCAAAATTCGTCAAATAGTAACAATAAGATGTTGTAAAGTCAATAAAATTAGGAAAGAAGATTGAGTGATATTCAAATTCATTCTGTGTATCTTGATTAATAACATTAATAATAACAATAATAATAATAATAGTAATAATAATAATAATAAATATGCATATATGTGAACAAAGAGAGTAGTATTTGGACAGGGTACAAATACACATATGAAGAGGGAAAGACACATATGCATTATTAAATTTAAATCGTCGTATGATTAAATTGGAGAATGGTTTAACGGATCTTGCGTCGGCCATGGCAGGAGAAGGGGTTGAACGTACTTCTTCTGTATGCATAGTTCTGGCCTCATGATCCGTATAGCTATCGCTTCTGCCGTTTTAAGGACTTTGAGTCTAACCGATCTTGGCAGCTGTTGACACAGAATACGACTTATCTCTATATATTTTACATGGTTATTAGTGCATATTTTCGCTCTGTTCCAATCTACTCTATTATTATTATTATTATTATTATTATTATTATCCGTCTTCTGTCATCACTTATAAACCGATTCAAAATTTTGATTTTTTTTTATTTACACGTCGTACATCACATTAGCGTTTATACTCTTAATACTACTTCGCTAATTTGATTTATTGAATTATTATACTCAACTGATGAAGCCCAAAATGGTTTCTTCATAACGTTTATTGTAAATGAGCTACTGCTGCTATGTATTTCTAAATGTTTCTGTCACCTCTGATAAAACATACGAGAACCATAATAAAACATCAGCACTCAAACAACCCGAGACTGCGAACACATGAACAAACATCCAGACCTCTTTTTAACTGAATTTTTGAGGTAGTCTGCCGTTGCAGAAGCAAAACTATGCCAACAGTTAATTACTCAGTACAGAAGTAGAGGCGTCCTTATTTACTGCATTATCTTAGCATTTAGTCGCCAGCCTACTTCACACTATTCTATTACTCCTTTTCTATTATCTACTTTACATTTCAACAGGCCTTACGAGTCGCCATCAAAATGTAAGAGGTAACATGATATCCTTCTTACTTTTGGTAATGCTGAAAGTTCGATTTGGCTACCAAATGAGGGCTTGTAAGCATGACCAGATGTTTAAACAAGAATTTGAAGTTTGGGCAACTTGGGTGACCTCAGACTTATATCGAGAGGTTTAATATACCAAATAAGTTAGGGCTAATAAAAAATATCCATACACTTATCATTTATTGCATATAGTGATACAATGTGGACCAGTATAATAATTACCACATACTCTTCATAATTACTGCAACCTCGCAACATCTCTTTCCTATTAAACCGTATTTTACTTAGAATTCTAGTCAGAACATTATTTGAGCAACCTTTAATGAAAGCCGACCTGTTAAAGATAACAAATTAACGCTATCTAACTGAACTGTAATACATGAGTCTCCACCAGTTTAACGATTTTACTGTTCTAGTTGCTTTAACATTTACCAAAGCTTCGTTTTCCCGTTTGTTTTCCTTCTTTCTTATCAGCACTTGGATGTCGCTTCATACTTCGAAAACGTCTGAAGTGCACCCGATATATGACCAAGTTACGTTTGCGGTATTACCAGGGCAACTTCTAACGTTTGAACCCACTCTTAAGAATGAGAATAAATCAGAAGGCAATTAAGGATGGAAAGGAAGTTATATTTGACCGTGAATATGGCGGCAATGGAATAGCAACGTCTAGGCTGGCAAACTAGAGAGAGTTGCTTCCCACGATGCGGCGTGACGTGATCTGGTGGTGATGCGTGACCGAGCGCCTTCAACTTAGTAGTGTCCGCTTAAACAAACATGGTCAGCATCAATGTCGAAACCTATGTAACTATTTATTTTTGGGATTATTTACCGCTACACGTCAAACACCTACATCTGTCATAATGTCATCCCTCGTCATGGCTTACTGAACCTTCCCTGCAGTTCTGTTTCTGTTTCACAAAGTCTTTCCAAGGTCTTGATCGTAATGGAGGCCACATAAATACCAATTTAAAACGATGTCTGTTATTCCTTGTAAATAAACCATGTGCACTTCATACCTTTACCTCTATTTATGTTCTTTCGTTTTGCAAATTATATGTATTAGCGAGAGTGATGGCTCTATATCACCATGACCATGCCTGTTAACTGGCGTCAATTCTGTAAGCAGCTTCAGAGTACGACAATAACACTACAATAAGTAATCTTTTTAAATCACTTTTATTGACCAGATGATTATTTTCTCAACCGTACATCATTTGCAGTTTTAAGATTAGTAGTTTAGTGGTCGTTTCCACCACAGCTAAAAAAAATCACGATTACCAAAACATTCTTAATGGCATAAGAATGGAATGGTTATGCAGTTAATATGTACTTAGAAACAAGCCGAAACTATGACAAGTTTTCTTTAATCAGGTTAATAAGATAGAAGAAAGGAAATAGGTGTTCTTGGTAATATTCACGTTAACGTGAATATAAAATATGCAGATAGTTTTCAAATAATAATAACTCTAACAATAACACGAACATTTGCTCAGTCATTTCAGAACCAATTACTGCTAACAATGGAACTTGGTCGATCCGAACAACGTTCATTGGTATCACTGTTAAAATCTTTTAACACAAGCGTATTAACAGGATTCACATAGGAGAATTGAACGTTTTTCTTAACTGTTATTCTGTAGACTAAGAATGACATAAAATTCACTCTCTCAAAATTACTATCTATAAGTGACATCAGCCAAAAGAGTGTTAATCCAAGTTAGAATTTCACAGCACGTAAATGCTTTTAACTATATCGTTGTTGGTCGAATGTTGATGTCGACAAGAAATAGTTCGATAAGTATACATGATAAACGGAAATATACTTCTGAACAACATCGACTTCCAAAGTAATACCAACGTTTGTTCAGTCGTTTCTAAAATCATTTAGTACCAGTAATGGTACTCGATCAGACTAAGCAAAGTCAAATAACATCAATGAATATGTCAAATTAGCTTAGCTAATTTGTTATGACTGAACAGATAGTAAGGCCCTGTTCTAGACCTAGGGTGAACCTTGAACCGCAGTCGACATTAACCATATTATTCTTAACCAGCCAGTTAAAGCGAAAGACATGCTGATACGATGAAATTTTATAACTACACAACTGGCAACATAATTACAGAAAGTCCAAAGCATACAGTAAATCAAATACACAATAGAGAAAATTATACTTTTAGATAACATTGACTCCGAATAGCGTCATAAATACTTCTCTCAATTAATTCGACAACCAATGTTCGCCAATTACAGAAATCAGTCTAGCTAAACAACGTTCGATGATACCAACATACAATCTTTCTTCGCAAACGTATTGGCTGATTAACTACCTACGACTGCTCAGCAAGTAGTCCCATTCTATGCTAACCTTGAGCAGATAGGTACTAAGCGTAAAATAACGCTGTTAAGCAACTACTTTCTATAAGTAGAATGAAGTTCTGTATGATAGTTACCAACAATGGTCTCTGGGTGTGGGGTCGTAATATAGAACCCTCACATTGATAACCGTGTTTTTAATGCGCAATAACTATATTCATGAGCTACGTTTGAGCAAACAAAACACAACCTCATTGGCTTTACGTACGACAGTCTCTTTTCGACAAGCAAAGTATAAATAGCAGAGATTGCAAGGCTGACTGTCTTGCTAAACACATCGCTTGAAACTGTTTAGCAGCGTTCATTCCCACGGGTTTTTCCATTATACAATTAACCTTGAAAGATAAAGATTGCATACTATGCGCCACCAACTTAACTAAGCAGCAACTTTTTATTCTAGACCCAGCGAAAACACATTCTATAAGTTCATCAGAGGTTATTTCTCCAAATGTTTAGTTACCCTAACAAGTGAGGAACCCGCATGTGATAACTAACAACAGAGCTACTGTATTGACGCACATTCAGTTTCACACATTGTGAACTTGTTCAATGTGAAACATCTCACCGGATCCCATAACAACAGCCCAATCTACGGAGGTCATCAAATTATGGCTAGACGTTTACATCATACGACTCCGCGTGTGGTCATTTTTTACTTAAGCGAAGAAAACATTTGCTCATCATCCAATCGGGTTGAATTATAAGTCCCAAACAAGACAAAACACGCGTTCTGGATTCCACTTACTAGTCACAATTTAACTTAAATAATACTTGTAAATAATCGCTATATCAAGGCAATCCGCTCAGAATGAACATATAGCAACAGAGATTGACTAGCTTCAGTCCATAACAAATCAACAGGGATTTACAAATTCATTCTAATACCTCCAATGCACTTTAATGTCATCATCTTTCGTGAAAGTTTGTTCCATTAGGGTCTTTCAACTATCTTTTATAATAAATATTATGTCTATGTATATATATATCCCCGTCATACAAAATGGAACTTGAGGAAAGAGATATTATTGTTATTTATCTCAGAAGGAAACTAACTTTCCGGTGTCGGATTTCTGCTAACTACTGCGGAATCCACAATCCTCCCTCCCAAAGACTATATTGTGTACCAATCATATCGTCTATAACCTTCGTTCAGATAACAATAATAGCTGTGATATTGAAAGTTAATCAACTGTTTTATCAAAATGAAACTTGAGTGTCAAACAGTTAAACTCTATTATGATGAATCACTTAATTAGCTTATAAAATAGATTAGTTATTAATAAATAATATTCAAAAAGACACAAGACTCTTAAAAAATTCAATGTAATCCCTAAATTTATACTCTTTGTACTCCTTTCCTACGTTAGCTATTACATTTAAACACCATGAAAATATAGTTTAAAAGATAAATGCATAATATTTTAGGAAGGTAAAATAGAAATCATTTGTGTACTAGTGAAAATGATGAATCATTTGAAGATAATTTGAATCCTATGAATATTTAGAATTATCTTAATGAATGAAAGTGAAATAAATAAAAGTCAAATATCACAACTCTACACTAAGTAATATTCATTAACTTTTATTTAATTTCACTTTTGAATCAATGACCAATTTAAAGTCAACTTATAATATGATTCTAGTAAATTTATGATTGTTTTTATTAACAATAATGTTTAGTTGAAATTAATTGATCGGTATATAATTTTGTTGGTTCATTTTTAGATCATTTACTTTTAACAATTCAGTTGTTTAGTTGATATATATTCAACAAAATAATTCCTTTATGAAAACTAGAAATTATAGAAAAAGTTTATTAGAAGTAAATTTAGTTCATTATGTCAAAGAAAATGAAATTCAACTTAACGTTAGCCTTAGTGATACATAACTAATCATTAGATTACATTAATTAAGCTTTTTTTTTTTCATGTTCATTATTTGTAAACAACTTACTGAATAATAAACACTGGTTAATTTAAGGTGAATTATTACAACAGCTTCCAACAGTACTCAAATCAAGATCATTTTGTAGCAAATACTTTTTAAATAGGACGAAATGCACATCATGGATTCAACTTGTCAGTTACTATCCAACTTAAATAACAAAATGTTAGTTAAGTTGATGTTTTTATTCTTTTGATTATTATTAAGATAAACTTGTGCCAGTTGCACAAGTGTGACTGTCTAGACTTAGTAGTCTAGTGGTGAATGTAGTAGTGTTCGACACAAAACGGACTAAGTTTGAATTCCACTGGGAACATCAACATTGCGATGCAGGTACATCCAGCCGATGAGTACCAAATAGGACTAAACTCGAGTCCTGGATTTCACTTTCCAGTCACAATCCAACTTAAATAACAAAATGTTAGTTAAGTTGATGTTTTATTCTTTTGATTATTATTAAGATAAACTTGTGCCAGTTGCACAAGTGTGACTGTCTAGACTTAGTAGTCTAGTGGTGAATGTAGTAGTGTTCGACACAAAACGGACTAAGTTTGAATTCCACTGGGAACATCAACATTGCGATGCAGGTACATCCAGCCGATGAGTACCAAATAGGACTAAACTCGAGTCCTGGATTTCACTTTCCAGTCACAATCCAACTTAAATAACAAAATGTTAGTTAAGTTGATGTTTTATTCTTTTGATTATTATTAAGATAAACTTGTGCCAGTTGCACAAGTGTGACTGTCTAGACTTAGTAGTCTAGTGGTGAATGTAGTAGTGTTCGACACAAAACGGACTAAGTTTGAATTCCACTGGGAACATCAACATTGCGATGCAGGTACATCCAGCCGATGAGTACCAAATAGGACTAAACTCGAGTCCTGGATTTCACTTTCCAGTCACAATCCAACTTAAATAACAAAATGTTAGTTAAGTTGATGTTTTATTCTTTTGATTATTATTAAGATAAACTTGTGCCAGTTGCACAAGTGTGACTGTCTAGACTTAGTAGTCTAGTGGTGAATGTAGTAGTGTTCGACACAAAACGGACTAAGTTTGAATTCCACTGGGAACATCAACATTGCGATGCAGGTACATCCAGCCGATGAGTACCAAATAGGACTAAACTCGAGTCCTGGATTTCACTTTCCAGTCACAATCCAACTTAAATAACAAAATGTTAGTTAAGTTGATGTTTTATTCTTTTGATTATTATTAAGATAAACTTGTGCCAGTTGCACAAGTGTGACTGTCTAGACTTAGTAGTCTAGTGGTGAATGTAGTAGTGTTCGACACAAAACGGACTAAGTTTGAATTCCACTGGGAACATCAACATTGCGATGCAGGTACATCCAGCCGATGAGTACCAAATAGGACTAAACTCGAGTCCTGGATTTCACTTTCCAGTCACAATCCAACTTAAATAACAAAATGTTAGTTAAGTTGATGTTTTATTCTTTTGATTATTATTAAGATAAACTTGTGCCAGTTGCACAAGTGTGACTGTCTAGACTTAGTAGTCTAGTGGTGAATGTAGTAGTGTTCGACAAAACTGGGCATGAATGAAAAATGTTAAGTGATATCATCATTTGATGGATATTTTGTTTTTACACTGAACTTCTATTTTCTTTCGATGTATCATCTAATTCATTATTATTCAGTTTCAGTTGTGAAGGCTAAAATTAAAACAAAAAACAGCGCGACTATTTTATAACATGAATTCTTTGAAATTAAGTATTGACAATAGAACATTTATGTGGAAAACATAGATAGTCTTAAATTTTGTCTCATAATACAATAAAGTTAAAGTGTATACTAAAAGGTCTAATCTTCCTGACTGACAACTTTAATGAATTCATAGATGAGAGTTTTTATGAGATCTCATAAAGGAATAATGTAGCCAGTTGATGCTGCTTAACATTTAACGGTTTTGTAACTGAAAACAGTTAATGAAGAAGTTTGGAAACGAACCACTGAGTAATACATACACTGTTTAAGTGTTATATTGTAATTAAAAGGTCTCTCAAGAATACGTTTATAATAATGCAGAGTATGAAGCAAGAATAAAATCAATTAAACAATGTTTTATCAATGATTAGGGGTTCAATAACCGTATTTCCTGTTAATGAATCTACTGAGCAATATCTGACTGTTCACTGACAACCCCTTGTATCATATTTTCTAATCTCTTTTATCAAAGTAAATGATACAACAACTAAATGTAAACATAGCTGGAAGTAGCTCTACGAGAAGTTTGTGTTATGGGTAAGTACTTCTATGCTGTATTAAACAATTCAATTAGAAGGGAAATACTGTAAAATATAAAATTCTTGCTGGAAACTCTTCTACAAGTAACCAGCATCTTTGACTAGAAGTTCAACATAGAAATCGTTCAGTGATATATATAAATTAATTTATTTAAGTTAGATTGTGACTGGCAAGTGGAATCCAGGACGCGCGTTTCGTCCTATTTGGGACTCATCGGCTGGATGTACCTGCATCCCAATGTTGATGTTCACACTGGGATTCGAACTCAGTCCGCTTCGTGTCAAACGCCACCGCGTTCACCACTAGGCTACTGTGTGACTTAGATACATACAAATCGGTTGTTCAGTAGTATTCAGATGAGAAGCTGTTCATATATCGTAGTACATTATAATATAATACACATGTCAAAGATAAACAGAATCAATTACATCAATTTGTCAAATAAGTTAGATAACTGACAATTGTAAGGATATCAAAAAACGATGTGGATTGATCCACTGAAAAATAGCTGAATTCATACAATTTTCTTTCATTTAGTCAATTAGTTTTGCCAAAGACTTTATTTCATGAGTCTAGATGTATTCAGAATGTTAATGTTAGAGCAGCAAACATATCAATTGTAATACACAAATATAACGAACATTTGAACCTAATTGAGATCCTTAATCAAAATGTTACTCTCATATACAACAGTCATACACTAAATAAAGGGAAGAGTTATCGAAAAACTTAATATGCATTAGAAACATCCTTATATGAGTGAAGTAGATCATTTGAAATGATTAATGACAACCGATGTTCATTCGGGTGGGTTTCAACCATATTCCATTCATCGTGATACTGATTATTTTGGTGGCTGTTACTCACAAAATCGTCTATAGGTAGTGTATAACAGAGTGTGTGTAATAACGCTATATCGAGGCAATCCTCTCAGGATGCACATATGGCAACAGAGACTGACTAGTTTCAGTCCATTACAAATCAACGGGAAGATACAAGCTTATCCTAATTATATATAAAATTAATTTACTTTAATTTCTATTTGTTCAATGAAAAAAAAATAATTTAAATAAATAAAAATCCTATATTGATGTAAAGGTGACACTCTGTTATACACTACCTATAGACGATTTTGTGAGTAACAGCCACCAAAATAATCAGTATCACGATGAATGGAATATGGTTGAAACCCACCCGAATGAACATCGGTTGTCATTAATCATTTCAAATGATCTACTTCACTCATATAAGGATGTTTCTAATGCATATTAAGTTTTTCGATAACTCTTCCCTTTATTTAGTGTATGACTGTTGTATATGAGAGTAACATTTTGATTAAGGATCTCAATTAGGTTCAAATGTTCGTTATATTTGTGTATTACAATTGATATGTTTGCTGCTCTAACATTAACATTCTGAATACATCTAGACTCATGAAATAAAGTCTTTGGCAAAACTAATTGACTAAATGAAAGAAAATTGTATGAATTCAGCTATTTTTCAGTGGATCAATCCACATCGTTTTTTGATATCCTTACAATTGTCAGTTATCTAACTTATTTGACAAATTGATGTAATTGATTCTGTTTATCTTTGACATGTGTATTATATTATAATGTACTACGATATATGAACAGCTTCTCATCTGAATACTACTGAACAACCGATTTGTATGTATCTAAGTCAAATGGTGATATATTAAAAGCAAATGTAAAGTAAGTTATTCACTGACACAACCAAAGATTAATAAATACTACTTTCACGTTAGTTTCTTCCAAAAACAGTTACATCGGTGTAAGTTCTATTTTAAGAAAGTATTTAAAAAAATCTTTGATAAAATATACTGAAAACCTTCAATAGTGGCATTTCAAAATAGATCTACAACTTCAGATTTGTTTACTTTTTAACTGTTTATAAAGCAGTAAATCAAATCAAGTGTACGGTACTTCAGTGGATGGTATTTCAAAAAAAAGTTAACTTAAACTAATTTTGTTATTATTTCAGTTTATTGCTCAATATATCTACACACTACTCTCTACTTAGTATCTGATAACGTCAGCTTTAAACTAACAAGTCACTTCCTTGTCATATACAGCAACAACAAATTTACTTACGGAAAAGCATATATTCTTATGTAACTGTATACTCTTAATTATGTTGTATTCATTATTGAGTATCACAATACTTAAAAGTATTTCCAATAGTTTTCTGTAAGATTCTCTTTCCTCGAGTCACTGATTAAAGGATAAATGGCTAATAAAATTTCCAAAATTTCTCCACATTAATCAATAGAATACTATTAATAACTGACTAACTAATTCAGTAGTATAGTATAGTTTATAAGGCAAAAAATACACTTTAAAATTTACATGAATTTGAACTATATCCATATGTGAAGTATGATTATCTGTACAATTTATAAAATTGACTTCTTGAGATTCTTTTTCTGGTTGCATTAATAGAAATGGAATGTATAGTGAACATCGTCTAATAAAAAAATAAAATAAAGAAAGGAGATGCATAAACAGTAAATAAACGAAGCTAAATTACAGAAAAAAGTTTTAGAATATAACATTCTATGTTATTTGAGACTTGGTAGATGAATGTGCTTACATTCACCTTTTGTGATTCTAACCTTCCAACCGTTTGTTTCGTAACTGAATCATACAAACAATCTGTTGTGACAGACGAAGAATACTATTGACTGATGTGTGCGACCAATCGATCGATATGTGTTTGTGCGTATGAGCTTACACTAAGAAACGATGATGAAAGTGACTAGCCGGTCTCTGCACCGTCTACCAAATGTCCACTCCATCCCAAGCCGGTATGGAAAGAACACAAAATTAACCAACAACCAGACAGAAACCTATTGTAAATCAAATATTTTCTTATATATACATAAAACCAGACAACACAGCCAGTTAATCAGAGATTTAGCATTAATATAAAACATTGGAGATAGTGGTGGTGAATAGGGGTGACGTGTACGCAACTAATTAACTGTAGTTCATAAATAGGTAATGTACTAGACGGAAAGACAGGGCACGAATGGACATTATGATGATAAGAATAAACTGCTTACACTGCACACAACTAGTATGATCGAAATAGTCTTCTAAGAGAAAGTTCTGAAAGTTAGTTATTCCTCTTCAGTCGCTTAACATAACATGAACATTAATAAAAGACACATTATATTTAATGAATAGGTTTTTCGCTATTTCAACTCATTATCTTCATGTTTCCAACATAACACTTATGTGTTTAAGTAACAGTGTATACATCATTACACAAAAATAGGTGTAATCAGGTAACTAATTTCAATTAAGGCGAAACATGCTCCAAAGATTTCACTGTTTGCTACAACTTCTATTTTAAAAAGAAATTGTATATCATTGTTATGACTATTTTAGGGCAATCAGTTCTGGATGCATATATGCCAACAATGACTAGTTGATATTTACTTCTGTATCTCAGCAACATAATAATGTAAACATTTTAGATTTGCGTGTAATACACAGAAAAATTATTGTCTCTTGATGAATATGATTAGATGTTTACCTAAACTTGAATATTAATTTGGCGTATTTGTTTACTTTAAAATAAATAAATATGTTGTATAGAAAAAAATAAGTCTGTAAACTAATTGTTGCTTGATATTAAGCTTCACTGTTTTTAATTCTAATTTATGTTGACTAATGAAAGCATAAATACTAGATAATGTAAAACTCATTAACATTAATAATTGGTATTTGATAAAACCTCAGCATACATGGGATGCAAGTGCATCCAGCTGATGTGTCCTAAATAGGTCGAAATGCGCGTCCTGGATTCAACTTGCCGGTCACAATCCAACGTAAAACAATACATTAATACAGCTTTGGCGTTAAATGGTTAGAAGTCATTATTTGTAAACATTGATTAATTCAAGTTAAAAGATACATGGTAGTTTCGAACAGAAAATAGGGGGGGTATCTACAATTTCAACTAGCACATATGCATCGTAGAGGACTCAGACGTTAGTCAGTAAGCTTCACAGTTTACAGTGTCACTATGATGGTATCTAAGTAAAGACGGATCTATCTATATATGTTTAGGAATCTGTTTATTACTACCGCTGTAGGATCTATACGACACTCAGTTGTTTCTATTGTAAAGGAGGAGTTAGTGATAATGATTAAACGTGTATAATTAATTTTCAATATATAATGTAATATATTTTAGCTACATGTGCACTTGTTTCGTACTATTTTCATCTTAATTTTGTATTAATCTCTTATTTAACCTATCGACTGTTGTTATACAATGTTCTAATTATGAAGAACAACTACTTAGGTATGTACATGTTACTTTGCCCCTGTATCATACGTCTTTGTTATTTTTATTAATTTCGTCATTTTAAGTGATTACCTATGTAACATGGATTCTTATGAATATTTTTTTCAGTTAAGTATTGTCGTTTCTTCGACTTAGGGTTTAGTATGTCTAAGATAAAATGATATTGCACTAAGAATACTTAATTGTTGTTAAATATTGTTTAATAATCAATCATCTGTTATATTCATATGTTCATCGGTTAGGTAAGAATTAGTGCCCAATATGATAGCATTTTTCATTTACTTACTATATATCTACCAACAATCCCTATCCTATCCAAATTACACATAAATATGTTTACGTAATCAACTTTATTATTAAAACAGGCAAATAAGCATTGAAAGTGTTGTTATTCTAATATTCCACTAAACTATTAAAGTCATAATTCTGTGATATATATTAATATTCATTGAATTCTGTGTGAAAAACATTCAAATAATAATAAGAAGATGCCGACCCAGTGGTGCAGATGGTTAGGCATTCGCCATCAACCTAAAGCCTCTGGAGCAAAATTTTGGATGCTCACTGTTGAAGAGTTCCACACTAGAATGAAACAGCTGTCCAGTGCTTCCTAGTTTTTAATGGTACCCTGCCAACATCAATCTATAACATATTCAATTAAATAAAATAACCAATCTCCACAAAAATGACCATCCCAATAAATAAAAAGTATAGAAAAGTGCATTCAATCATTATCTACATTAACCATCAATATAATTCATTATTCTATTGTCTATCGTATACACTTTACTTCATCATGTAAATAACCTTCATTTATTTATTTATTTATTTTTTTAATTTTTATTAAATTGAATATTGATCAGTATCATGTTTCTATTTCGAATTGTTTGGTTATTTTTTAATTTTTATTTTTTTCTTGTTAAAAAAATCAATTTTTTTTCAGACGTAAATTTTTTTCATTTCTAGACTAATTCATTAATATTCATTGTCTAATTATAAAAAAATTTATTAAAATGTTTATTAGAGATTGATTACATTTAAATTAATGATATGACGTAATAAATGAAACTTCTTTTTGTTTCTTTTTTTTCTTTTACAGCAATTAGTTTAAATTTAAGTCTTCAGTTCGATTCCCTGATGAAATGGATAATATGAATTATAAAAGCATTAAAATACTAAGAGAGGCTAATTGTTTAGTTCTCTTTGATTTTTAATAATACACAATTAATCAATGATGAATGTAAATAATAGAGGTCTGATTAAATGTACCACTTTCTCAATGAATTTGTTATCGTTATCTATTGATTTAGGTGTATGATATTGATTCATCAGAAGTGAATTAAGAATTTTCTGTACTTAATGATTGTTATTTTTAAGTATTTTTTTTTCAATTATATTCATTTTGTACAATATAACTATTAAAATTAGTCAGTGTAGGTAGATATTGTATGTATAGAACTGTATTAGATATTTATTGGTATATCATGAATGCATACATTTGATCCTTTAAATAGACTTAAAAAAAGAAATAACAAACTGTTTAGGGATTCGAAATCCCTAGAAACACAATTGTCCATCTTATCAAGTTGTATTGATTTTTTTTGTACGCATGATTTGTAAACTTTCATCACTCTTATGTGCACACATTTGACAACATTTAATTGTATTATTAAAAATGTTGATAATTTCAATTGATCAATAATCACGACGATTATTTTGTATATATAAGGGAATGTGTGAAATATAATCTGAATCTAATTCCGAATCTGACTCCGAATCTGATTTCGATCTGTCTGGTTGGTCTATTGTCTTATTCTTCTATCTCTGGCTTGAGACCTAGTGGGCATAGGGCAGTCGCGAATTATCAACTAAGCACACCTTAACAAACGTCTGCTACAACCAACCGACAAAACTTTTCTCACGTTATAACACAAACATTTAAACAACTGCTACATACAACCTGTACAATGTTCTTATAATAAAATGATTAAAGTAAAGTCTATAGAACTGAATAGTAATTGGTTTGAATGAAGTGAAAATGTTTAGAGTATAGTATAGAGATAGACATTCATGATATTTAAAATGTTAGCTCTCTGTTTGTGAAGGTGTCAATCATCATTTCAGATCATTAATCAGTTTCAGCGAATGATAATATAGTATTCATGATTATATAGTTTATCAGGTAAAGTAATTATATTGAAGAACATATAAATATTTAACATGATAAATAAATAAATCATAGTTTTATAGCGGCTTCTGAGCTGTTAAATCATAAAATCAATAAAAATGAAATTCATTTACCAGCGAATTTGAAGTGAAGACCAGTTACAATATGCCTTTCCTATCCCCCCCCACAAAAATCTCAACAAATAGACAATGATTTATCCATAAATGATATACACCACAGTAGTTCCAATGATTAACCAACATACTTTTGTTGTTTTCACTCCAAAACTCGTTGTATTGAAGGTTTCCATGAGAACGACATAATATAATGTGCTGTATTTCGCTAACTAATCAGAAAAATTATTCTTAAATAACAATAAAACTATTCGTAAATGCCATTTTCTATGTCAGTGTTGTAATAATCCAAATTGTTACTTCATTTCCTATTGTTACAACAAATACGGAGTTACATTACATTTTGCCCAGCTCTAAATCCTATTTTTAACTAAAATTCTTAAGTTTTGTTGCTAATATTAATTCATTTAATAAATCTTATTTCCAGCTTTATGTCCTAAATGTTCTTCTAAACTTAAATTCGGTAGTACTGTATGACTGGGGGAGAAAGGTAACTCAAGGCAGTGCGAAATGTTGTTAACGTTGAATAAAATTTAGTAACACTAAAAACGTTCGGCAAAGTGTCACAAAGCCTTGCTTTATTTACATAATTTACTCAATATTTTGCATTCTATAATCTCAAACTTTATATGACTTGACACTTTTATTTTGAGTAATTGGATTAGCTCCAATTCCTACTATAGAGCCTATTTCTTCAATCTTAACTCAAAATCATATTCCTAACAATGAATGCCTTATTTTGACTAAAATTCAGCCTAAGTACCAATCCCGGCTACGGTAAATTGTCTATAATATGCATTTTCAGATTAAATTCGCTGCAATCTTGACGCCAGTAACGCGTCTGTCATTGGTTAATAAGGAAATTTTTCGTGATCATTTATGTATAACTTTTGCACTTTCTTATTGTGTACTCAAGTCAAAAGACGAAAAAAGCATCTTATATTCAATGGATGGAGAAAACAACTATTTTAATTAAGACATATAAATTTGATGTTCAGTAGATTCAATCATGAAATATGTCAAGCTTAATTAAAACAATCATAGAACAATTCTTATTTTTTGTGATTTAGTGTTGTGGAGATTGTTGAATGTTAGATTGATATGACAAAT
The DNA here is from genome assembly GCA_034768735.1 of Schistosoma mekongi. NCBI lineage: Eukaryota > Metazoa > Platyhelminthes > Trematoda > Strigeidida > Schistosomatidae > Schistosoma > Schistosoma mekongi. The sequence continues at coordinate 75,674,274 of CM068306.1, read as the reverse complement.
TAGTACAAATTAGGCAACCATTGACCATCAAGAAGCACTAGACAGCTCTTTCATCCTATTTTGGGACTTTTCCCCAGTGCGCATCCGCGACCATGTCGGAGATCGTTCTCAGGACCCTCTGGCTCCACAACAAACGCCTTACCATTGAACCGGCTCTAAGCTGTTGATATTATTAGTTCAGTCAACGCACGATACATTCGAGTGACCAGCTGGAGTTTTGGTGGGGAGACATGAGCAGTAGATTTCAACTATATCCAGTGTGAGACTGTTGTTTAACGATAGCAATGGATGAGGTCTCTCAAAGTAACTTATTTCTTGATTATCACTGAGATGATTTTATTTCAAGAAAAGTTGCTGATACGTTATAAGCTTTAAAAACTAATAGTCTAGTCACTTTTAGTTTCTGTATATTACAATTTTTGAAGTTGAAAGTGAATAATTTTAGTTGGATTGTGACTGGCAAGTGGAATCTAGGATACGCGTTTCGTCCTATTTGGTACTCGTTGGCTGAATTTACCTGCATCCTAATCTTGATGTTCACAGTGGGATTCAAGCTCAGTTCATTTCGTGTTGAACACCACCGCGTTCACCACTAGACTACTAAGTCAGGACAGTAAATAGTTTTATTCAAAATTAGAATCGAAATTTGATAAATTAGGTTATAAATAATTTTCCTTAAAAATATATTCTTTGACTAAATACAATGTTCAAAAAGAAATCATAATGAAATTACTTGATGCCAATCCAACATCTAACACGAACACAATAGGAAATTACAATTCCATGTAGCTCTTTATTGACTTTGATTGCCATTTCTGTAGAGCTAAATGTAGAAGTACAACAAGAACATGTATAAAAAGTTATCATTTGAATACATAGCATTTATCTTTTCATTACATATTATGTGATAGGTAAATAACTGTGTAGAACTTACCACAGAACTAATGAGAAACGAGGAGTTGGCTTAAAGGTCGGCAAGTATTTGAATATGCGGTGACTACTACTGATAAAAATTTTTATTGTTTGGAGGGAGAGGTGATTCTACCTTACCTACTGTATGTAGGATTATTACGTAGAATACTGAAATGTAACTGTGGTAAACAAATAATGATGTTAATGTGTGAAACATGGTTATACTTTTAGGTGTAACTACTGCTAGTGTAATAAATTCATTAAAACAAAAACAGTTTTTCATGGCTATAAGCTAACTTCTTGACAAATGATGTTGCTACTGGAGTACTGGCTTTTAGATTAGCCAGTAGTCAATTCATACGCACTAATGAATATTAGTAAAATGACTTCCGTGGAGTGGTATTACTACTAATGTATCATATATACGGATATATTGATGCTTTTGGAACTGTCGTCTAGTTGAGTTACTAAAAGTGTTGCATGAATGTTAAATAACGAAACGTAAAGAGGGAAAAGCTTAAGACAAAAATGGTAGGTACTATTAGTTACTAAAACTGACGGCAAAGGTTTTCAGCATATGGGATAAGATTACTTGTAATGATCTAATTCGGAAGATAAGAGATTGAACGAAACGAAACCTACTACCAATAATTAATAGACGAATCTTGCCAGAAACAATAATATGCCAAAATAACTGCAGCAGGGAAGGGCATACATTTCGTTTGCTAACGTCATTTCCTACTATACAAGAAGTACCTTGTAGACCCAGTAGCTAGTGTTCGTACCAATAATACAGAGTTTTGCTACGGACGCCTAAGAAAGTATTTACGTCTATACAATGATGCTAGAGCTCGAAAGTTATTTATTTATATGGATAAATTGTTTGGTTTAAAAGTAGCAAACTAATCCAGAACTATGATTTCTTTATCAGCCACATGAAATCTTCATATCCTATGTAAACTATTTATATTCCCTGTAGTATAAGTACTTTCTTTCATAGTACACTATTCAGTCATAAATACTGTCGTCCCATTTACTTAAAGTTGTAAATGATCCATAAAGATGATTAGCCCCATTCCAAACTGAGTACGGACATTTAAAGTATTGCATTTTCTTCGCCTTCATACTGTATTATAGCCCAAATTACCATCAATATAAATGTTTTACAGAGAAATTTTGATTTAAATTTTTAACTTGAGATTATTCATATCGTGTTGCCAATTATTAGGTGTGTTATAACGGGAACAGAAGATGAATCCTTCGCCTATTCAGTGGATGTCAGTTTCATAGTCCGGTATAAAATTCACTATAAAATCTATTACAGGTTATCGTTTACACAGTGCTTGCATTAATAGAAGTTCGTTTCGAATAAACTCACATTAATAATATGTAATCTTTAAGTAAGTTGCATCAGTCATTCACTAAATGAATACAAAAGTGATCAGAAGTGATGGATACAGTGCATTTAGTAACAGTTGAAAACGTTATAAATAACCTCAACTTAAATGTTTTGCAAATTCTACTTACAATGTTAGCAGAATTCATATACATGACAAAATATTGAAAGTAATAGTAAACAAGCTCATGTACCATGTGGCTGTGATCACAATAAGGTAGCCGTTTCATCACCCAGATTGTAGTGTATATTACGGAAAAATTCATATTTCATCATTTACGAGTAGTAAACAGTCTGTAAAATCTACATAGAGGTCTATTGTACTCGTAAAGATTATTTAAAAATCAAAGACTAGTTACCATGTAAAATAGAGAATGGTGGAATTGCTATTTATACTGTTTAATCAAACTGCAATGCTCTTAAACGTGTCTATTGATAACATATATATCAATCATAGATGTTACTTTACAGTTTTATAATGAGCAGAATTTGTCCCTGAAGAACGGGAGAATGGGTAGGTAAACATATGTACCATTCATGGGCCTGAATAATAACTAGTATATCGAAGATAATCACCTGAAAATATTATTTGTATATTTCAAAATCACTAATTTCACTTACTCATCGGGTATTATATTAATTTATTTCAATAGTATGATATTGTTTCCATGCAATTTCAGTTATCTGTTACTGAGACTAAGAGTGCGAAAACAATTATGTGCGTGATACGTGCAGCCTATGTAAGCAGTGGTTAGTTAATGAAATGGCAGATGAACAGGTAGCGTACCAAATTTAGTTGGCTATAGATCTGTGGCTTAGATATTTCTTTGTCTTTTGTTTATGATTGATTTCACGAATTATATCGTATCTAGTTTTTGAGACTATTGTGTAATTTTGTTTATCATTTATCTAGTTCTTAATCAATTGTCAGTATATTACAGCCTACGTTATAAGTATATAATACCTTTATTTATAAATGTCGGTCTACCTTATTCGTATAAACCTTCCTGCATTGATGCAGAATCGATTTTTTTATATTTAATGAATTCCTTTAACTGGTGCCTTATTGTAACAGCATTTGTATGTGAAGAAACACTATACAGTTTGTTTGTATTTTCTTACCTATAATTTCTTAGCTAAATTAAAAGTAATGCACGTATCTAGCATATATACTATGCAATCTGAAAGTTATTAAGTCTGACCTAATCAAAATGCTTTTGTCATTTAGCCTATTAACGATTGCAAATATCCGTTTATGCTTGGAAACCTTTATCTGATTTTACATATATATATATATATATATATATATATATATATATATATATATATATATATATATATCACTTGTACATAATTTGTTCTTTAGACGTGTTCTAAGTGGAAGATGAAATTGTTGATATATTCTGAAGATTTTATACTGTAATAAATACAGAACAATGAAAAAAGTACCTAGCATTATCATAAAGTTGTAGTTCTGCAGGATTACAAGGAAATTGACTTTTATTTGGTGAATTGTACATTCATTTGAAGTTATTAGAAACACGAGAGTTACTTAGATACCAATTAGATGATTATTTTTGAATGACTTAAAGATAAAAAAAATCTTTTAAATTCATCGAAGAAAGTATTTAGTTAATCAAAACTTATTCATTATTCAGACATAGAAATGGTTGTACGTTGTTTACTTGATGTAGAACACATGGCTTATGTAGAAGTTTATACGATAGACATACTAAACCATTAGAATGAAGTGTAAATAAAACATCATCTTAATACAATTCATTATACAGTAAACATCATTAAGTCATTAAGTTGTAATCGAAAAGTAATCAACTGAATTTCAACTTACTTAGTTACATTTTTATTTGCATTCTGCATCATTTGTAAACATTCGTCTAAATTATTTGATAAATTCAATACTGTTGATGATGCTAACCAATTTTTCTCTTGTCTTATAAAACCATCTAATGCAATACCATGTTTTAATAAGTGTTCTGTTAAATTTGTATTTAACGTTGTTGTATAAGTCCAGTGTTGTTCACCAGATTGAGGAAGATGATCTCTGTATGATAAAGAAAAGATAAAGTTAACAAAAAAGTTATTTAGTTAATATTGATTGTAGCAATATAGCAAAAAAAAAATAGAAATAAACCAATTCAAAGTATCCATTGAAATCACTTCAAGAAGTTTCTTTGTTAGAAACTGGGTAATGTTCTGGGTAACATGTTGTTTCTCATCTAAAACTCAATCAATTAATACTATCCTGACTAAATACAAATGTTTACTAAATAAATAATTGACTTGATGAACACAATCTTCTACATCTGATTATTTCATATGTCTTAGAAATAACAAAAGAAAAACATTGTTTTATTTCATTATCATTAATCTACATTTATTCACTGGAAAGAAAATATCAACAATAACGATAACATGAATTCAATTTTTATCAATTACTAGAAAATCTAAATTGTTTTGTAAATAGTTTGAAACTATGTACACAGTTGAATTAGATGGATAGTTGTCGTTAGCATATATTAGTGTATATAGTGTAACATAAAGTTCTAAATGAAGTCATGCGATTCAATGAATTATTCCAAGTACTTATCAGATGACGAAAGAATATTCATGAACAATGAAGTGGTGGAGGGTAGAGGTAACGAAAGATTGGAACTAAGTGGTTATATACAGAATAATAACTGAAAATAGAATAATATGAGTAGATTCTCTTTAGTTATTCAGCATATTCTTAAAGTATTTGTATATAATTAATAAAGAATTTCTACATAAACAGAATCGCCTTATAGCAAAAGCTGAATAAATCTTAACTAGTTAAGAAAACTTTTCAATAAGACAACTGTTGAAAAAATTGATATAATTATGTAATGATATGTCAGTAATGTACAACAGAGAACTAGGCAATTATGTTTATCTGTCTAAGTTACCACACTTCATTAGCGCAGTAAGATGTACATAAGTGATGAGCATAAAGGAGAGAACGAATAACATGTAACTTTTATCCCTACTCTTATATTCGCTGTTACATAGATGGCTGAGATAACTAATCGGCCAACTAATTTAATACACTGGTGTAGTGGCAAAGCGTTCGCTTTGAAACCAGAAGTTTCTGGGTTTCATCCCTCATGGAGTTGTGGATGCACGTTGCTGAAGAGCTCTATACTAGGATGAAACAGTTGTCTAGTACATCCTGGTGATTAATTACTGTCTAATTTAGACTAATTCATGATATCAAATTAATGATTTAATTTTAGTCAACAACTGATTAATAACTTTTGATAAATAATACTGAAGTTATTAGTTAATCATAATCAATTTGGCAATCATTTTAAACTCATTTAGTTGTGTTAAGATTACTGAAATATGTTTTAAGAAAAATCATGAAAACTATGAAGGAAATGATAGAAGTTACTTTACTACATTAAAAACTACTGGAAACTATAAGACAATTAACACATCACACTTAAATGAGATAATGATAGACCTATAGATTTGGAAAATCATGTTTAGATCCTTTATCTATAGATTATCTATAAACATAAACGATTTTAGTAACTAAAGTTCATTTATGATAGTAACATATTTGTAGAATATCTATTTCCTATTTTTATCAGTTCATACTTAAAAGTATAAGAATTTTAATGGGCCATTAAGTTTAACAGTTCACGAATGGATAGAGATCAATTGAAAAGATATACAAATATGTTTAATTAGCATTATTATTGGATTGATAGAACTATTTGATAAAGGAGAAAGTGATCAGTATTTTCATCCATTAGAGTCTTATGATATCCATGTACATTTGAGGTACTTTATTGAGGCCACTTTCAATAAAAATTTGTAAAATTTAGTCGAAGATACTAATGATTTCCAATCAATAATATTTCAATTAACTGTCAATAAAAATAAAATGATGGTAAACTATGGTGTTGTATCATTCATTATACACTAGTATTCCTATTGATAATTGTCAATACGTTATTAACAGTTTACTAGAAAATGATTACAGTGTGTCGAGAAGATGTACACTATCTACTAACGAAAGCATGAAATCACTCGAATTATGCTTGAATTCACATTCAGGGGGACTTTATGCACACAAACGAACGGTGTAACTATATAATTGACCTTGTCCCTGACTGTGGCTAATCTATTCATGTCATATATAGATTCATGCATTTTCACCAGTACAAGTAAACGGCGCATTTGGCTTAGATATGTAGATGGTATGTTGATTATCATAAAAAATACTTTCTTGAGAATTTTTTCTAAGCAGACTAATACATTCTCATCATGCATTAAGTTCACCTTCTCACTATGTACAGTAAACTAAAGCACTCTAATTGGGATTTAGACTTTTATTTCACATAACTTTTTGGTCCAAATCTCTCGTGTACTCAGTTTATTCAGAAGAGTCATCAGAATTATTACATTAAATGATGATAAGGAAACAGGAATGGTGATTATAATAAACAATGGAAATTAACAATTTCCTCGTTAAAATTATTAATAATAACCTAAAAACGATTCACTCCTCCGATAAATAAAAATACATATGTTACTCCTTGGATTGGTGTAATGCTTCTACCATATCATCGTGTAACGACAGAAAAAATACAACGAAGCTTCAAATTAAACAATATGAGAGGCCTTAACAAAACATCAGATATATTTTGTAATCTATTCGTTAGAGTAAATGAAAAGATTCATTTTAACTCCACACAAAACTGCGTCAAAAAACGAAGTTGTGCCGACTGTGCTGCTTTCAACATTGAAGAATTCTTCTCAAAAATGTGAATTGCATGAAACACCACCTAATAATTCTGCTGACCTTAAACAATTACAGGTAAAATCACCATTAGTAGTACATACCTTTTTCAACAGCTATCAAATCATTATTACAAAAGCATCAAATTGATTCAGTAAAGCCTAGTGACCAAGGTGTTTGATATGCTGGTAAACCTAATTGCTTTAGACAGGAAATGAGGCCTTATGATTCATTAAAGTTGAACAGCTTATCCAAACAATCACACTTATCACACTAGAAAGACACTCATAAATTAACAGTGACCCTACCACATTAAAAATATTTATTACTTTGTTGTTCCACTCCACTTCTCTTTGCATAGATACACACATACTAATTTCACCTTTGACAGACCTGTTAGATCTATATTTATGATTTATTTTGGAAGTAATATTTGATGTAGTCTGTTCCACTGACCCACTTAAACTGATGTTGATTTAATTCAGTTATCCATTTTTTATCTGAAGAAATGACTAGGATTAAAACGGCGAAACATCAGAAATCGAATTTTTCTACACATTAGAATTTTACGTTTCGATTACTTTTTATAAGCCAGCCATAGCGAAGCTTGATTTGCTTCAGATTATCAAATTAACCCTTGGTATTGATATCTACATTTAGGTAGCTTTCAGTTAGATATATCGTGAATAAAATTACCAACTGTTGGGAGCTGGCTCAGTAGTCCAGTGAATAACCATTCACAATGAAGATTCTAAATTCTGGGTAAGGTCACCGGTTGGATCGTGAATGCACACTGCTAGAAAGTCCCATACTAAGAGGAAACAGCTGTCCAGTGCATTCTTGATGTCTAACTTGAACCAATTTTTGATGTCAAATTAAATATTTAACCACTATAATTTATATTTGAGTTGAATTATGACTAGCAAACGGAATCCAGAACTCGCGTTTTGTCTTAAGTGGAGCTCGTCAGTTGGATGTAACTGGAACCTAATATTCATCAATTTCAATCCATGAAAAACCAACAGGAAGATCTAAATATATTTTAATATAATTTATGCTTCTATTGGTAAAATATGTGAAACCTACAGTACGTTGAAGCCTAATTTTAAATTTAACATTATCAGATGTACAATCTTGAAGTAAAAATATGTTAGACACAATGATAGCATATCTTATCTGTTGATAAATAGATTTTAACAATAAATGATAAAGAATGATAGAGCAAATATCGAAATCTGTTTAAACATATGCATACTATAAAATTATCTGATATCCAGTTCATTGTTAGTAATAACAACATGGCTTTAGATGTCCAGCATTTACGTAAGTAATCTAAATACAATTAGAATTCACTAGAATTACAGTCTAGATACTCTTAATTAAGTACATTTAAATAGCTAAGATGTATGATGGATAATCAGTGTTCAACATGATTTACGTAAAAAGTGAATCTCATAAAGGAAAACGTTTCACGGAATTCACTAGCAACAAAAGTTCACTCAAGATGAGTAAATAGTTAACTTCTGTTTCATATTATTTAATATTATTTTTAATGTTTAATGATATAAAAGACTCATTAACATCAGTTCCGACTATCTTAAGTACCTTCAGAAAGTTTACTAGTAAACGATGCATATTAGACAGATGACTATTAACATTATTGTAAAATTAATGTCACCTCTTCAATAAAATTGATCAGATAATAATGTTGAATTTCAGCACTAATTATACAGCATATGCAAACCTTACTGACTAATTAGTCAAGAATGTATATATTGATGATAAAATGTATTTAAAAACTTCATCCAGTTGATGAATCCCAAAAAGGACGAAACTCACTTCATGGTTTTTGCATGCTAATCACAACTCAACTCAAACAATTTGACATACTATTTTGAATCTGTATTTTACAGTAAGCATTGCATTAAATAGTATATCTATGACGAATTTAGCTTGAGAAATGCTTACCTGCAGAAATGTTTGTCGACGGTACATCGATAAGTTCCTTTGGTTAACACATATATTTCAGCTACCTGTACAACTAATTATACAAGAAAATTATTTATTAGGTAAAGATATTAATTAAATCTTTATTATGTAATAGGTCAAATATATTAATAGAGTATAAAGAAGCATTTATTTGAGACCTCTGTTAGTCATTGTGTAAAAATAGGGGAAATAAACTTACAATATCACGAATTGATTTAAATCAGACAACTCTAATTGTAACTAATATCAGCTCACTAGTGACTAGCTCCTTGAGGTAATTTCTAGAGTTCTAGTGTGAATACGTGGCCGGTGGAGTTCAACCTTGTCGGGTGTGAGGCATGGAGGATTGACTGAATCGAAAATATCAGACGTCACTAGCCGATTCAGCGGTCCAATGGTAAAACGTTCTCCGCGGAGCCAGAGGGTTTTGGGTTCGGTCCCTGATAGAGTCGTGGATGCGCACTGTTGAGAAGTCCCATACTAAGACGAAACAGCTGTGCAGTGCTTCCAGGTGATCAATGGTTGTCTGATTCAGATCAATTGGTGATATCAAAAATGATAATAAACTTAGTTTAACTAAATTAGGACATACTTTTTCAGCTGTAATTATATGGTTGATTAATGCTGACTAGATCATACACATCCGTCGTGTTGCTTTAGGATTTAAAATGTTGTATATGTAGAAGTAGGCTGATTAGTATAAATATTTTCTATAAAACACATTTATTTTCTTAGATTATATCTATCATTGCCATTAGTTGCCTGATGATTGTAAAATAGATAACACTGAATAGTCGTTTTGTTCTAGCATGAAACAACGCAGAACTAGGCCTTACACCAATTTTAACAGAACTTCTAGTCAAGTTTGTAACCTAAAATACATTAGTTACTAACTACAATACTTTCTTACCATATCCAACAGAATTGAATCAAAGTAATCATATAATCTTAGTTGAATTATGGTAATACTTTTCAAAGTTAGTCATTAGTTAAAATATGATTACTATTAGTGGAACAAAAGGTGTATGAAGTAGAGATGATTGACAATTATCTGCACAGATTGAATTTACACTAAAATTCTAATCATTATTCACTCATTATATCTTGTATAAATCATATGAATATCAGTAACTAACCAATTTAACTGATCCATCTAGGAATAAATAATAATGACCTCTTAGAATCAGAATTCATTGTTATTTTTTTGTTTATTTATTTGTTTTGTTTGTTTTCTTTTTAATTAAATAAATTAAAGTAGAACTGTCAATAATGATTAAATTCAAAAAAAAATGTAAAAACTTTCTTTCTTTCCTTCGTTACTGTTTCATTGTTTCTATGATGTTATCAGTGATTAAGTGATCAGCTTATAATGCCTTATCTACTTCTATTTTTTTTTATTTATAAATCCTATAATCAAATGACATCATAATTAAGAAACCTATTACAATGATAATTTAATGAGATTCAATAAACTGATAGACTGTAGGCAAAAACCTGCCTGAACTATCTTTATTCAATGGATGAATAAGTGGTTTCTTAAGTATAGCATAATGGAATACATAAAACTTTCATAAGAAATCTTTTCAATGTGGAAATAAATTTATTTCTGACAGAACCGTTTATAATATACTACTTTAATTAAGTTATTTTGATCAATTCCCATACAATTAACTCATCACTTATTAGTTTAGTTGAATTCAAGTGGATATATGAATTTTTTTCGAATCGTAATCTGATTGGTGAAACAATGAGACTATAAATTCTTTAAATGTTTCCAGAATAGCACGGTTACTTAATAAATTTCACACATAAATGAAGTTTAAAATAAGGCTTTGAATGTATTACGTCATTCTTATTTAGCGTATAGTGTTTACATTCTAGTAAATTAAACAAACAGACATGATATACAATTGAGAACAAAACTTGACACTTAATATTCGTAATATGATATTAGTCAACACATACAAGTAGCATTCTTCTTCTTATAAACTATTAAATTTAACCATGTTAGAAGAGGGACAGGAATTATCACTCGCATATACATGATGGTTATGTAATATCGTGAATCTAATGAATCCGAAATCGAATCTTTTGGATATCAACTTAATGGTTTTAAGGTTAAGCTATATATATGTATATATATATATATATATATATATATATATATATATTGGGGGGAGGGAGGTCCTGGGATGGACCCATTGTAGATTTCGAAGACGATAGATACATTTAGCACTGACTGCAAAACATGAGTAATTTGAACGAAGAATATTCTTTTCGATAAATGTTCATCAGGCTCTACCAATATTAGTTAACAATTTTTAGTGACAAAAATAGCCAGTTTCGAGGCGAATTTTGATTATCACTCACTTCATTTTGTAATCTCTTACCTATTCGGTTACATTTTAAGTAGGAATCAGCCTTTGTCTAATTGTATTTTGCCACTATCTCATCTCCTATGTCACCTATATACAGATTTATATATATATGTATATAATCCTGTTGTTTATTCCAATTTTCGTTTACATTTCACAAGTTACATGATGATGATGACTATTTCAACATTAACATTCGTATTTTACAAATAATCTGAAGTGACAAAATTTATATCCAAATTATCCATTATATTTAAATGATACTATATCTGCCTCAGAACTAGCTATTTTTGTCACTAAAAATTTTGAACTAATAAATGTAGAACCTGATGAGCATTTATCGAAAAGATTATTCTTCGTTCCAACGTCTTCGTTTTGATAAGCATAAGAATTTTTAAACAACATAAGTAGTATGTTAATAATCTTGGAAAAAACTACGTTTATGTAAATACATTTTTAATAATAAGATTATGCATACATGAGTTTCTCATGGTTCAAAATGATTACTTTACTACATTAAGCAGAACTGTTGCCAGTTAGTGGAATCCAGGATGCACCCTTCCTTCTATTCGAAATTTGTCAGCTAGATGCATTTACATCTCAGTGTACATGTATACAATGAGACTCGAAATAATTTCGTTTTATATTAAGTGCTACTGAATTTATCGCTCAGCCAGTGAGTGAAGATGGTTATACTTGTGTTGACAAGTCCAAACAAAGTTAAAACACTCTTCCTCTATTAGGCTTACTAACAACAATCATACATGCAAACTACTGCTACATCAAAAAATTCCACGGGGAATACACTTATGATAAAACTGATCAGTTTTAGTTTATAAAACAATCGGCGGAAATGTACAAATACTTTCACATTATTTTCGTGATATTCAATATTTAATATGGAAAATATAGTTGAAATTACTTGCTATTTGTAATTTTCTAACAGGTAATTGACATAAATTATCCAATACTACTGAAATACATACAGATTCATCATGATAATACAGCTGAAAAACAAAAGAGAAAGTAAAATGTAAAAGTGAAATTAGATTAACCAGACTGGTGTTTAGTAGGTTTTGAACCTTAATTGGTACTTAAAAGTGTGATTTTTCTCTGTAAATATTTAATCTTCAAAAATCAATTTACTGTTGAATGAACACACTGAAATGTACTGGTTAAATTCATAGTTTCAATTGTCATGTTATTTTTATTATTTAATATTACAAAAAACTGTTACAAATTTAAAAACAAGAAATGAACCTGGTATCTAGGAGAATGGTTTGATTATTGATTTTTTATAAATGATCATTGACATTTAATGATTACGAAAAAAACGACAAATTATTGATTTAGGCATTAATCGGTTTATATTTTCTAATTACTGCCTAGATATTATTTTTTTTATTTAATGAATTTTCATGGATTTATGTTATGTCACATGCTTTTCAGGTATAAATTAACTATTTCTAATACAGAACATTCAAATGAATTTTATTAGCATACCTCATTATTATACAAGCTATAACTATCATCTAATACGTTTATATACAGTTGTATTGACGGCATGTCAAAAAGACTTAAATTTTAAATGTAGGGAGCAGAGAGATGACTTGTCTTTTAAAAATATAACTTAGTAGAAGTATTATTTACAACGATCATTAGCCATGTTGATCCTTTAAAAGAAAATAGATTTGACTTAGTCTAGGCCAAGTAATAATCGTGATGGTATCTATACATACACACTAGTTCTATATGCATATTTTTATGTCATTTGACTGTAACTTGTTATAATTGAACATTTGAATGAAATATTTGTTGTGTACTAAACATCTTAAAAGCAGTAAAGTGAGAAAAGAGTAAATTGTTTTTGCGTTCAAGAAGTTGTAACTTAGAAAACTTTTGTTTTTCCAGAATGAGACTATTCAATACTGGAACAGAATGTAATCATTGTGATGTTCGTTACTTTATATTTTAAAATACAACATTAATCACTAATCATATTACTGAAATTAATAAAATATTAATTCATTTTGTAGTTGAGTAAAGTGGTAACGTAATTTGGATAATTGAAATCATGCTATGCATATATCTGTTCTAAAAATTACAATCTACACATATACCAAGTAGAAATCTACCAAAAAATATCTCAGCTTCATTCTATTTTATTATTTTACAATACAAAGTGAAAATACTTTCATGTGAAACTACTGTTTTCGATGCATTGTAAACTGTCAAAATGGATCTTGAGATAGTTGAGTTCAAATTATTAACACTAAACTAGCAACAGATGAGTAAAGAATCATAACTTGTATAACGTGTTTTGTATGTAACCTAACTGTATCGTATTATAATTATTTTAATAATAAAGTAATACTGAAACGAAGATCACATTACATTACGAATTCATTCAGTTCAAAAATACATAATACTTGTTAAGCAGCTGCAATTCATAAATATTATATATTAATTTGGCTTCACAAATTAGTCTGAATTAGACAAACAATGTAAACCAGAAAGTACTGGGTAGCTGTTACATACAAGTATAAAACTTCATGCCATTTCGCATCCACAATCCATCAGGGATTGAATCCCTAAAACTTTAGGATTTTTGATGTACACCCAATAATTAGACTTATCCATTATCATTGGTTGATAACTACCACAAAATTGGCTGATATTATAAGGGACTGTTTCACAAGATGAAATGATAAACTTCAATATTATACTATTATGGTAAGAATCTATACATTGTCCATAGGAAACCAGCGAACAAATGTAGTTAATCAAACAAATTTGTATTGTAAATCGTCTTCGAATGAAATGTTTTGTACATTAAGAAGAAGCCTACGCGAGTGACTGAAATCACTAACTGGTATATTATTCCCCCCCCCTCCACTTACATATGGTTCCCAGTGTAGTTATACTTTATATAAAACCTCTCACTCCCGACAATATTTTTTGCAATTCATTTTGTATTTTACAAATTATCCTTACTTTGTTACAGATAGATCACTACGTGTAACACATTTTCCTTACTGAATTTTATAAGTATTTAATTGATTGACTGGTTTTAGAATGACATTTACAGGTAAAAAGCATCACTGAAATGATTCCATATTACGTACAATTTGAGAATATTATTGTTTGTTTATACACAATATACATGTTAAATAATCATGATAAAATTTTCTCTCCTATCATTCTAAATTTATGATGAAGTGAACAAATGTTCACATACAACAACTGTTACTAGAGCTTACAAATCACATATAAAAAGGTAAACATTATGTTAATAGAGCATTCTTTACTGAAGATTTCGCAATGTTACCGATTAACCTGGTAGTGAATTTATATCGATATGATAAAACTTCTTACATTGGCTGGGCTGAAAAACATTCTTAATAGAGAATATGACACTAAATAAAGCGTTTTGGAATATTAAGTAGAAAATAATACTACATGCGTAAATTGTTCTTCTCATTTCCAAATAAACATTTAGAAATTATTAAATTCAAGTAAGCGAACACCTTTTGACTAAGCTTTTAGTGACTTTTGAAGTTGCACATATAGATTCATATATGATGATGTAATCGAATATTTTGTTATACAGTGTAAATGACAAGTAAGAGTAACTTCTACAAGAATAAGTGTAAAACTAATGAGAATTATGATACGGAAGAAATAAGATAATTGAATATTTGAATTTACCATTAGAAATTAAGAAGTACCAAATAGATGTTTTACATTCATACATAGCACAAAGCGACTAACTCATAGACTGCTTCGTTAGTACTCAGAGGCGTACAATTTTAATTTCAGTTGATTTGTAATATCTTGCCTCACTTCATTCTATACCGATAGTCAGAGTATACCACACTTCCGACACAGCTTAAATAGATTGTTCACGTTTTCTCAAAAAATGCTACAGAATGAATTCTCCTAGTTGATGACTAGTGAGTTCAAGTTTATTATGATCAAGTGTTGTAAAGATTCATATAGCCTGGTTGAAAATTATTTACTCCCCCTCCCACAACTACAAATAACATATTGTTGTCTCAACAATTAAAATATCAGAATGAATTAAACGAAATAATTACGAAAATAATTATGAAATTGAACCTATATAGAAAATAATAAATAATTAAGGGGAGGGAGACTTATTCTAATTCGAAATTACTGAAACGTAAACAATATTAATAATAATTAGCCAAAACCACAGCATAGACCGGGGTAAAACATACTCCTTTTATATATAGAATGTTTAGGATTCTTTTCATGGATAAGTAGGATTGAAATGGAGAAATCCTCGTATTTTTTCATGGTTAACTTTTAGTCTAGTTGAGCGATGTTAGAAGACAGAAATCCTATCTTCATTTTTTTGAAATTTCGAAAAACAAAGATGTAATATACTCTAATGCGAAGTTAAGAGTCAACGTTGACAATTTACCATGCTACATAGAGACAGGAGAACTAATGGGTTCAAACACATGCTACCTTATATTCGGTTCATCAAATCAAAAATCATTAGTACAAATATCTAATTTCAGTTGATTTATCAATTACTCTCATCACTGGGTCTAGTGGAGATTGTTGAATACTAATTTATTGTCACAAATTGGTCCGAATTAAATAACCACTGACTGCTAGGAAACACTACACAGATGTTTCGTCCTAGAGTGTGATTCTTCAGCTAATGGTTGTTTAATCCAGACTACGTCGTGATATCAAATCAAAATACCCTTATAACCAAATAAATTTATAATTAACTTATTACTTTACCATAAATATGACTAACTCTATGAATTAAAACTTAGTAAGTTACAATCAGAGTAGACAGATATGGCTTTTTAGACTTTTGTGTGAATGTGATTTGAAGGTAATTTATACAACCCACTGACTGTAACTGCTAAATACATTTTGATTTCATACTTCATTGCCTGTAATAACAAACCAGTCACAATCAAGATTAAAACTATTTAGTACTTAAAAAAAATGGTTTTTACAAGCAGTTGGATAAAAGCCATTTACAAATTCAAGATACGAGGACTAACAGGCAGTCTAGTGAAACGATTTTATTTTTTGTTATTAACCTTTCATTTTGTCATGATCTACTTACGTATATAATCTATTTTTTGTTAAAACAAAAGTCGTTATTATACCAGTCGTTGAATATTAATGGTATGTTTAAAATGGGCAAAGTTATGCACTATCATTTCGGATCAAATTCAAAGCTAATGTATACACTATGGCATTATTAATAACCTCATAGAAATTCTAAGTAAACTACCTAGAAACTGAAAGGTGATTATGTTATTCAAGAAGTGTGAATGAAGGTAACAGCTAAACGAAATTGAATTTTGGACCCTACTCTAACTAAAAAAACATTTCACTTCTGAATAATTTGACAAATGAAGAAATGTCTCTTAAAGTTAATTAATAATAAACAAATTAAAGTGAATTGTAAAAATGTCATAATTATGATAAAAATAATGAAAGAAAAAAATTTAAAGAAAAGAAACTAGTGAAAAAGGAAATAACAGAATGTACATTCACCTTTATTTTTCAATTTTCCTTATTTTCACTTAATAACTCCTTTTCTGGGTAGACTTTAACTTATAAAAAAACATTACGTCATTGTAATCCTTATGTTACTGATTAACTTTGATACACACCATATTGTCACTAAGTCAATTATCAAATTGAAAACTTTCCAAGCAACATTATTTTATCTTAGAAAACTATTTTTGAAATGTTTTTCTAGACATAATAATCAATATCTTTATTAATATTCACTGTCTTGATTATGAATGAATTAGTTGAAATCCATGATGAAACAGTAAAAAAGTGGACGATATGTTAGTATTTGAAACGAATGAAACCAAACTTGAGATCTATTGTGAACATCAACACTGCGGTGTAGTTTGCAAGACCTAAACTGGATAAATTAGATGACTACTGGCAATCTGTGAATTCTAAAACGAGTTAACTAGTTGCGAGAATGTAAGTACATAAATGGTAACTCAATAGCATATAAGTAATTTACTAGGATTGAAACGTACTGGTCCAAAGTTTGACCGTATTGTCGCACTTCTGAAATATCGCATGCTTAAGAAGTAAACAACTGTTCCGTGTTTCACAAATTTTAAAAAATGTCTTGAGACTGGCACTTTGTGATATAAACTAAGATATCGAAGTACTTATTTCAATAATTGTGTCATCTCATTAATCTATGCGTTAATTATTGTATATACTTAAAAGAATAAACTGAAGCATTTAAATGGTAGGGACTTGCAAATACCAGTTTATTCAGTCATTTTCTATAATCGATTGACTACTGAGTAGTGATGGGTGTTATGCCTGTCTAGTCCTGACATCTTTCATAATGTGTGCAACGTCTATTTACTTGAACCAAAGGCTACTCCACAAGTTAATTAACGTATCGTAATAAGAATGAAGCAAATATTACATCTGTCAGGAACCATTAGTTAATCATTTGTGCATATATCATTCCCTTGTGAGGTCAGATATGTTCTGAATAACTCAGTAGTAAAGTTGCATACTCTAAAACTTTGCTACGCGTTTGCGATTGCCGTAGAAAGAACTACATAATTACGCAGATGCATTAGTAACTATCCACATTAAACTAACGACAGCTTTCCACGTAAAAAAGTTGCATATAACCAAATGAACTGGATATCGTTACTTGTACTAATGTAGATCGTACCATTGTAGGAATTAAGGACTCCAACCGATCAGTCATCGTCGTCAACTGCACACTTTTGGCAGTTTGACCTAATGTAGTCTTAATTTCTAGGATCATTAAAGTTGGATTGCAGGTGGTGTCATGCTTACGAGTCGTGTATTCGACAACTAAAGTTCAACTTTAATAACGCATCCTGCCAAGTTTATGACCAGAATCTATTTGTAAGTATAGGTTATGAAAAACACTTTGTTATTATAATTTTTTATTTTTAAAGTTAAGTGCAGTGCTTCAATAAACAGATTCAGTGTTCTAGAGTGCAAGAATATAGGGAACTGATGTTAAGTAATCACTAAGTAATCCAAAAAAAGCTGAGCTATGTTTTAATGTTAGATGGTTAATCGTATTTAGTAGTAAATTTGGCTTGACTTAAGTTTCGTATTAGCTAGAACGCTTTAGTATGGCACACCTGCAATTTGGAGGTAACGTATGCTTCCTGTAAGATTCATATCTGATATGATGTAAATACAGCTGGAGTTATGAAGATGCTTTAAACCAAGTATGAGAATCAGTTACATCAGGATTGTACACTTACTTTGATAAAGAACCAAATAATAGGACAACTAGGTCTAGAGATACTTGTCAACTGCTTCAATCCACCTAACACGTTTAAAATTCATACTCAAGATACTGACTATAATGAATGAGGTTGACACAATAATTTGTTTATTTTTTGTTTTACTATTAAACTTTCCATTATTAGAATACGTTTCTATATAAAACTAACTAGAGATAGTATGTAGCAAAAATCTTCTCTTCCAATTGATAAGTAGTGGTTAAATAGATATAACTATTTCTTTAGTATCCATTGTATACTGGCTTACTGCTTTACAGACTATTATTATTTGATAAACACTAATGATAACCTACTGAAACATCTGTTTGTATTAGATTTGAATAGATAACCATTAGATACTTCATATGATTTTTTTTTGAATATTAGATTAATTTGTTTCTATGCAATCATCTTATTCAACATATGTGAATATTCATATTGTGATAAGAATACTTGATTGTTAATAGTAATAACAACAAAAATTACCGGTTTCTCAATCGTAGCTTTAATAAATAATTCACCATAATGACATGGTAAATTGATTGTTTTTCTAATTGATTCAGCAATAGGATGTAAAGGACGTTGAGTTATTTTAGGTCCAGAAGTTAATTTTCTTAAAACAATTGTCACTGTTGAACTAAAAAAAAAACATAAGTAGTAAGGAAATATTTATTTAATGAATACGTTAAAGTTCGCTTTATCATTATCTGATATTCAATGAATATACAGATCTTATCTGTTATGTAACGATACGTTTAGTTTGCTTCTACTTTGAATGAGATAAACTAGTAACCTTTTTAATCATTGGTGGAATAGTATGTACATTTTGCTATAAAAACTAACCATTAATTAAGTGATATCACGAATTGACCCGAGTCAGACAACCATTGATCGCCTGGAAGCACTAGATAGCCGCTTCATTATGTATGGGACTCCCCAGCAGTGCGCATCCACGACCCCACCGGGGATCGAACCCAGGACCCTCTGGCTCCGCGGCGAACGCTTTACGATTGGACCACTGGGTCTGATCCTAACGGTTGACATTTCCGATTCAGCTAATTCGTGATACGTTGTTCGACCTCCTCCATGCCATCGGTGAGTTACTGCCTCACACCTGACACAGTTGAACTCTACCGGTCACGTCTTCACATTAGAACTCGGGGAATTACCTCAAGAAGCTTGTCACTAGTGAGCTTATGTTAATTACACTTAGGGGGTTTGTAGAGATAGTTAACTGTGTCGCGTTCGCCGCAGAGCCAGAAGGTCCTGGGTTTGATCCCCAAAGGGGTCGTGGATGCGACATGTTGAGGAGTCCCATACTAGGACGAAACAGCTGTCCAGTGCTTCCAAGTGATCAATGGTTGTCTGATTCAGATCAATTCGTGACATCAAAATTGACAGTTAACTATCTCTACGAACCCCCTAATTGTAATTAAGTGATAGTTGAAAAATAAAATGTACTAGAGAACTGTTTCGTTTTAATTTGGGACTCCTTGAGAATGTTTATCCACATTTCCCAAAATAGTTTAACAATGAGTAGCCAGAATTCATTGTTATCGCATAGTCCGTAGACCACTTTGTGTGTATCAAGTGGTTGACATCTCTGACTCCGGTCACTTTATGATGATGCTCGACCTCGCCCAGCACCCGACATGAACGAAATTCGTTAGTCACATCAAGTCACTAAAACTCTAGTCCCTTCATAGGCGCTTGTTCATTATGTTCCTTGTTATATACCCTTTACTATTCCAGTAAGGTTAATTTAAGACATATAACTTAGATCATACAATTTTCATAACATACAATGGGGATTAATTCTGATATACACATACGCTTCTTAATACTTTGGCTCAACCAATAGACCATGTAAAAAGACAGAAACTAATATAACGCATGAGTGGATGGAAAACAGATAATCTTTACTAAGTTTTGGCCTAGCATTATATATATATATGCGTTACTGATTCAGATAAAGTATATTAAGCTATGTACTTAGCAAGAGTAGTTGTTTGTAATGTGCATCAACCGGTAACTTCGAGATATATGATCAGTTAATAATCGCATCATATTATAAGCTTAAATACATCCAGCCTATAAATGTACAATAAAATGAAATTAAGTCACAGCATTCTACTCCAAAGTAAATCATTGTTTTGAAACATAATGATAACATTTCATTAGATTTTAATGCAAGTGAAATCGTTTACCATATTTAAAGTAGTTCTAGATTATAGTCTTGAAATGTTTAAAAACTTTAACTGTAACAATTTTCCAGGACTTAATTTACAGATCTTAGTGAATTAACAATTCGAGATTTATGAGTTGCCATTAGAAAGATGAATTTATTTACCTATTAGTTTTACTAACTTTGGATTATTACTATGGATACACTAGTTGAGTTCAATAAATTTAGAATGAATATTTCACAAAGTAAATTATACAAAGTTATACTATGACGTTTCATCTCATTCCATACTTTTAATTACTATGAAATAAAAAGTTTCATTGAATATCTTTAAGTGTATAACTTAGACACATCAATAAAGATTCCATTTATATCAATGTTTGGTTATTATTATGAATGTTATAGTTACAATGAAATATTCTAGTCTATTCACTTATAATATAAGTAATTACTTTATAATACTGTTATGGATAAAATTGTATAATTCAGTAGTATGTATACAAATGGTTACATCGAAATCTCTTTGTATTACTGTGTTGTTATTGTTATTGAATAATCAAGTGTTAAATACATTCTATTATTGATTAATGATTGTTGATTTATTTTCTTTTTACAATTTTTTTCTTTACAATTTTTTTTCTTTCTTTTTTTTATTTACAAACCGACAGAAGAAAAAATGTATCTTATTTTATTTGTAAGAAATAATTTACTTATCTGATTAATTGTTTCTTTTCAAATGAATGAGTTCAATTAATTTCTGAGTAGGTTTACACTCAGTATTCATTAAATCAGTAGAAATAATTAACAAACATTGTACGATTATGAAAAAAACAAACCAGATTGTTGATTACTGAATGAAGCAAAAAACATGACATAAGGATTTGTTCAATGAGGATGGCTATTTTTATGGAGGTTTGTTGTTTAATTGATTGAATACGTTACAGTTTGATGTTGGCAGGGTAACATTGAAAACCAAGGTGCACTGGATAGCTGCTTCGTTCTAGTGTGCAACTTCTTAGCAGTGCCCACCCCAGATTTTGCATCAGGGGCTTCAGATTGACGGTGAAGCTCTAACTTTATGTACCACTGGTTCGGCATTCAGTAGTAGAATTTCTAATCAATCAGTTTGTGATACAGGGCGCGACGATCACCCATTTTTACTGGTGATAACCGTCTCACTCCCAACAAGTCTAAACTATACCAGTCACGACTTTTCAAAAAAGCTTCAAGAACATCTTTAAGTTAGTCACTAATGAGCTAATTATTATACTTCAATTGGGATAGTTATTTTTGTGGAGACTAGTTATTCGGTTGATTAAATATGGTGCTCTGCCAACATTAATTTGTGGCATATTCAATCAAATAAAGATTTGTACCTAAAAAACATTCATGTTAACATTTATATTTTCAATTTACTATCCATAGAGTTTGAATACAGCGTATCGTTGAGAATATTATGTAACTTCAGATGATGAATTAATTCCAGTTGTCCAGAGAATAGTCTTTATATATTTACGGCAAGTATCGTTATCAAGTTTTTTCAACTTGATAAATTTAAATAGATTGAGTATCAGATTAGTAGTTTTTAAGATCAAGTAAAATATTTGTAATAATCTACGGAGTAAAAATGAAAGTTTCAGAAGTTTCATGACTTACTGTGAGCTAATTCTTCAGACAAACGAACCATCAAAAGTACATACAAACATGAATCATCATGTACAGCACGACGCTGATTAACATGACTCCAACACATTCAGACTGGTAATTCGATTGTACTAATCTTCTTGATTTTGATTTGTTCTATTATATTATTTTAACTAATGTTAATGTAATCCGCTCATTTACTATTCTCTAAAGAAGCGGCTTACATGAAGTTGCCAAACTTTAGAAATCTTACTATCTATTTATTCGATTATTATAATTATATTACTTAATTTATATATTTATTGTTGAGTTCGATTGTACTAATTACTTTGCATTAAACACACATGAGGAAATCATCTTATTATGTGTTATTAAACAGTTTATCCCCGAAATGTTCCACTTCTACAATGATAAATACATTGAACTAAACTCTAAAATACTACGCTTACTGTAATAATGCACTTATTGCTTACGATTTAAATTTACAGATGATGTTAACAAGGATTATCGTACTATACCGAGAGTTTCTGTGTATTAGTTAAATGAATTATTCCAACGAATCTTAGATGAATATGAATCAGTGTAATAGTGTTTACTGATGAATTATTTGTATTTATGATTGTTTAGAAGTAACATAGAACAAGTATTAACAAATTTAATAGATCATGCAAAGTTTTTACATGAATGTCTATAATTAGTATCTGTTATTAGATAGATTTTCAAACAATATACACCTCTATATTTCATATTACTTTAAATGCTTATCAGTAGTTCATATAGGCATCACACATGGCATTTAAAAAAGAATCTACAAGCAAAAGAATCTGTAAACAATCGCTTTTAGTAAAAACATAAAAATTTATGTGAACAGTTTTTGTTTTACTATTTAATGACGCCGACAATCACATTGAATGAAACTTATGTCTGCATAGTGTTAAAACCATCTCAAACTAGCAAGAATCAATTATACATTGTTTGCTAATTTCCCGTAGTCATCTGGCGTCAAAATAAAACATCTGGAATTCCTGTAATTATTATTAAGAACTTGATACTGATCTCAAACTATCTGATCAAACATTAAACCCTTTAAAATACAAAATTCATTAAGAATAGTATTATACGTGAACATTAAAATCCTAAAATAGGATAAATTTCATGGTTTATAATGATATGTTAGTAGTAAATCTTAGATAAACAATAATATGACGGTGTCTCAAGAAAAAATTGGCATTTACTGGCTTACAACATTCAACCTTTATTAATAGCTCGATTCGACTACAGTTACACACTGTAAATCATTGGATGCTGGCACAGTTGTATATAGACTAAATTCTCTTCATCCAGCCTGACGGTTTTGACCCTAACCCTCGGTATTGCCATGAACTCACATTGATAGTGAACTCTATACTAGGACAAAATAGTGTTTTATTTTCTCCATTGTTTAAATAAATATAGTTCATAAATAAAATAGAAATCTCGATATTAGGATAAGCTTGTGTTGGGATGCAGGTACATCCAGCCGATGAGTCCCAAATAGAACAAAACGGGCGTCCTGGATTCCGCTTACCAGTTACGATTCAACTCAAAAAATCTTGATAGTTTCCCTAATTGGCACTACTTATAATCAAGCTGTTGTGTCTTTGACTACTGAAAACATAACATCTTGAGTTTTACAAGGTAAACAAATCGAAAAATGTTCTCTTTAAACTCTAAAACCATTCCAACGTACCGATAGACTTCAGAAAAGAGTTATTTTACGTGACTACACTAAACCAGGAATTCAGCTACCCAGGTAATTAATCTTAACAGAGTTTTGTCTTTGATATAACTGGATAATTCTAATCACTTTTTACAAGGAAATATTACTCATGACTTACCTTGCTGGTTGATTGTCATCAATTCTTTTACCGATAAATGCAGTCAATTCATAATTGATACCATATGGCTAACAATAAAGAAAAGGAAAGTTTCCGTATATTATAACTGATAAAGTTAATTACAAACTGAAAAAGATATATTATTACATAAGTAAGTTACTGTGTAAAAAACGTTTTTAATCAATTCTACTGTGAAAGTGTTACGCAAATCAGTGACAACCTCTTTTAGTGGAATCCATCTGACTACTTTTAGAAATCTCTAATTATTAAAGTTAACTTGAGGTAACAGACAGAATACTACGTATTATCAAAGTATTAGATGGAGAATTAAGTAAATTTGGAAGTCACCGAGTGTACGTTTACTCAGTAGTATACACTTAGGATATATTCAGTGATATACATCAAGGTGTATGTTATAACGATACAGTATAAAATTGTGATATATAATGATGAATAAGCTCCCTAGTCATAATATCGGATCAATCTCAACATTGACTGAATAAATAGAAGAGGTTCATATAGATTAGTATTAGATTTTAGTTAGTAGATTCGTCATGCATTGATGTTGGTTAAGTACCACTTAAAACTTGGGGGTGCGGGGTAGCTGTGACTAGTGGCATTCAAACTTGTTAAAAGTGAACCAGTTGTCACCGATGACAATTAATGACCATCTCACAATATAAAAACTTGCTAGATGTAAACATTTCAGCAATAGATGCCGGCCCAGTAGTGTAAAGGGCTAAGTGTTCACCAACCTGAAGCTCTCGAAGCGGAATCTAGGATATACACTTTTGAAAATTCCCATACTAGAACGAAACAGCTAATGAGTGTTCCTTAGTTCTTAGTAGTACCCAAGTAACATCCACCTATGACAAATTTATAAATTAAGTGATATAAATAATTAGTTCCTAAGTTTTATTGTAAATGGCTTATTTCACATGCTAAATGAAAACAGATAAATACGTTTATTATTTTCATTTTTAAGAATTGTTTTCCAGTTTTTTTTATCAGAACATCCTGAATACCATACTCTACGTAAAGAAATCAAAGAAAACTATCAAAAGTAAGTAGAATGATTTATGGATGAAAAATGTGACGTAATCATGAATATAAAATGTTACAGACAGTTAGTTTATTGTTCAATTCTTTACATCTATAACTATTTAGATGAATGTGAATACATTCAATGTATGGATAAAATTGAATAATAGATTTAAAAAAAAAACATATTTCGTATTCATTAGGTAAGTAATAATTATGCAATATCATGCTGTACTATACACTTAACAATAAAATTAAATATGACGTAATATTAATAAAATGCCAACAGAGTATAGATATGATAACTATTCCGAAATGATAAGATTATAGTAAGACAAAATCTAATAATGATAGTTACTTAGTAATTTAATAGAATGAAATAAAGTATGTTGGAACTTTTAAATGTGTGAGTCTTCAATATACAAAATAACTTGAAACTTCATTCGCAACTTCATTTTTACTAATATAAATTCTGAGTAGTTTTGAACTTACTGATGCCTTATGAGACATTTCAGTGAGGAAAATTTCTGTATTGACTATCAGTTATAATGACGTAGATGGAAATGCATAGGGTTAGTATTATTTTGATTGAATTTCCATCAGTTCTTAGTAAAATTCAGTTACAACACTCAGTGTCCGTAACGTTTGTTTCATGTAGTTGTCTGGTTTAAATTTCTTCGAAAAAGTAGTTCTATACTCTTAGAACATATCAAAAAGCATAAAAAAACTCGGCCAAAGTAGTACAATCAGTAGAAACCCTTACACTAAACTAATTTAGAATGAGCGAAAATTGCATGAAATGATACTGCTACTAATAAAGACTAACAGTCGGTTAGTTACATATCTGGTCATATTCAGATAACCTTAGAAGAGGAAATAAAGTATAGTTGTCAGAACTATGGAAATTGATAAATAATATGTAAATAAAAAATTGCAAATGAGTAAAGTGGAGATTGCAGATTTTAAATTACATTTCATAAGCTTATTTGAGTTGAAAACCACTGAAAACTAGGAAGCACTAGTGCCAGTGAATGAGGTCGTGCATTAGATAGTAGATTAACTGTAGTTAAAAATATCAGCGTTTGAATTCCTACCTTCCTAATGGTTTAATAATCAAGTATTAACCGCGAAATCTGAATGTATTAAGCTCAATTCCTTGATGAGTTTGCTAATCCTTATCTATAAGTAGTGCAATAGTTCTCCAATAAGTTCTGGTTTTGAATGGTTGTCTATCGTAGACCACTTCATTATATATCGAATAGCAATTAATATATTACTCGTAGTTTACTTTTAATTTATTTTACAGTAGATAATAATTACGTGCATTTATTTGTTTAGTAGGCAATAATATTTGATTCAAAACATTAGTTATCTTTAATTGAAATCGCTAAGAATTCTACATACATCTATCTTTTCCTTGTTAATGTCTTCTATTCATTAGTTGTCTATCATCTGTAAAACCATCTATTCCAATATTAGGCAAAAGTTCATAAGAACACCTTCTTTGTTATATACAACATTTCTTAGTGATAAATTACTAAAGAATATAATAATTGATTAACATAGTTTAATAGAAACTCCACCTGTAGCCCCCTAGGGTTGTTGCCGGTCCCAAGCCCGGATAAAGGAGGAGGGTTGGGCATGAGGCTAGCAACCCCATCCCGTAAAACAACAAACGTGCTAAAAAAAAGCTTCATAACCATTTTTACTGTGACCTGGGAGTTGGAAGGTGTGTTATGACGCCTCATGGTGTAAGCCGAGTTTCTTCGGAAGCCGATGTCTCTTCTGACAACCAGAGCAACAATTAATTTATAAACAACTGTCTGCGTAAGATTCTTCGGATTCGTTGGCCAGATACCATCAACAACAACCTTCTGTGGCAGAGAACTAATCAACTTCCAGTTGAGGAAGAAATTAGGAAAAGACGCTGGAGGTGGGTTGGACACACACTGAAGAAACCATCAAAATGTGTCACAAGACAAGCACTGACTTGGAATCCTAAAGGCCAAAGAAACAGAGGAAGACCCAAGAACACATTGCGTCGGGAATTGGAAGCAGACTTGAACAGAATGAACAGCACTTGGAAAGAGCTAGAAAGGAATGCCCAGGACAGAGTTGGTTGGAGAATGCTGGTGGTCGGTCTATGCTCCACTTGGGGTAAGAGGCATTGATTGATTGATTGATAGTTTAATAGAATAATAAAAGTAAATCCATAGTAACAAATGCTTTGTATATGCGCAAATTTTATATTTTTCCTAACTGTAGAATAACCTTATTCTAATCTAAATTAATCTTTCATTTCAGATAAATATTTTGAAATTATTCATGAGAATTGTTTACAGATGTAAACATGATACAGATGTCTATTGTGTTTGTAATGAGTTTTAAACTCTTTAAACAAGTACTTTTTACATTAGTTAAATATGAAAAATAGATTGTTTAGTGAATAAATACTGGTTTTAGTTGTTTGTATTAATTATTGAACAATGTTAGTTGAGTATACTGTGAGACAGAAAACGCTGAACAGCTGCTTCATCCTAATATGGAACTCATCTAGCATGGCGTACCCTCGACTCTACTAAATAATCTAACACAGGACCTTCAGGTTGGCGAACGCTTAACTTTCGGCAGTTTCTAAGTTGCAGTATTTTCTACTAATTGTAAGCAGTCAAGTTATTAAACAACAATAAATTTTGAATAAATTAGCGTAATAAGTGATATTCTTACCCATAGGTTTAAAGCATTCACACAAGTTGACTATCGTAATGTAATCAGTAACCATATTCACCAAGTCTTTCACTGTTAGTCTTATCCTATGTGGATACTTATCTAAGTGAAACAACAACGTGTGTACATAACCGATAGTAGTCGTTGTTTAAGTAACTTACTGTTGATATTTCAGACGTGAATAACGCTAGTTTGAAACCTGGTGAGTGTCTATTCTTCCTAAATTGTAAGGAACTTGGATATCCTTTCAACTACTTTTGATCACACAACATCAAATTGTAACAGTAATTTGGTTCAATTAATTATTTCAGGAAATATGATGGCTCTGAACTAAAGTGCCGACTTAGTTTGAGATTTTTATTCAGGTATACCAATAATCTTGCAAAATAAACTACAAATTGAGGTCTCTAGCGATATAAACAATATCAGTGAGTTATCAGGTAGCTGACTATCTAAAGATTGAGATTTCAACAGTTGGTAATTTAATCAGATCCCTCATTTGATCCAAACTTTTTTCGAGAGACTTTAGGCAAGGTATTCAGTCAAAATCATATAAATAGTCGAATAATAAATAGTTGACCAAAGATGAACATGTTGTTCTAGGGGCAATTAACTCAGCATTCCTTTTACTTATCATATCAATTATTGTAGAGCAATTTAGGTTTGCGTTTTTCGGCCCACGTACACATCTTAATTTCATCCTCATTATTTGATGAAAATGTTGTGTATTAATAATATTGGGAAATCTTTCTACATTGACAAATGATTATGCATGTATATGAAGATGATCTATGTGATTTTGCAATGAGACAGTTATCATAATTAAGGCCAACGGCTAATATTTTCTAGGTTAGTAACCTGATGTCCTTAACACAATACGTTTACCACTTAATGCAACTAAAACGTCTCAAGGAGTTTGAATATGTGAACTGTTTATGTTTCGCTTATGACAGAAAAACTACAAAGTGGTAGAAGTGTGTTTTCTCCAACAAATTTTGACTTTCACACAAAACATTCCTATAGTTGAACAACAAAACCAATTCAATGACCTTACACGTAGCAATTAGAACTGTACTGTTAGGTTTCAATTCAATGCTCTGTATAGTTAATTTTAATCAATTTATGATATTGTGAGCTTGTCATTTAATGCCATCGGTGATATCAGTTATATTTTGAAATGGTTCAACTTTGTTGGTTTATACTATATTTACTTTAACTAGAAAATTACTATAGTTGACATATTAGGATAAACTTGTATATTCCCATTGATTTGTTATAGACTGAAGCTGGTCAGCCATTGTTGCTATATGTGCATCCTGAGCGGATTGCCTCGATATAGCGAATTTTTTCACAAGTATTATATAAGTTGGACTGTGACTGGCATGTGGAATCCACTTAAAACTATGATTTGGTGTAATTACTTAGTTACTGAATGAACGTTGTGTTCATCTAGTTCCCGCTTCATATGCGCACTAAAATAAGTGTTTTGTAGGGGTAGTAAAATATAATGATCAAACTCTGAAATATATTTCCAGGGAATTATATATATATATATGTCCCAATTAATTATATGTTTTTTATTTGGCAAAAAGTCTTTGTACTAAGTTTCGTTAGTATCGTTACAGCCTATAAACCGAGACGAACTAATTATGAACCTGCTAACCAGATTTTAAATCAACAGTACTTTTGTTCTATGTACCCGATATTATTTCACTTGTGTTTGTGCAGTTTGCAAAACCATGCATGTATATATACGACTGTTTAGTGAAACTAGTTCTTGATTAATTGACTCTAAGTGACATTTTTCGTTCGAGAACTGTCTAGACAGTATCACGGAAGAGTGACGACGGTTAGAATTATCTCGTTGTGATGTCACTAGGTCACATACTAAAGTCGTATGTCTTTACACAGAGTAGTTAATTATCATTGAAATTTCGAAACCATATCTGATTGATAGCTGGCTGTGAGTAATATTATTCAAGTCACTTACATAATATAATCCCTGAATTTTTTAGAAAATGATAAGTGACTATATGTTTAAGTTGAATTGTGACTGGCAAGCGGAATTCAGGACGTGCGTTTCATTCTATTTGGGACTCATCGGCTGGATGTACCTTCATCCCAATGTTGATGTTTACACTGGGATTCGAACTCAGTCCGTTTCGTGTCAAACGCCACAATGACTGACCAGCTTCAGTTTATAACAAATCAACGGGAATATACAAGTTTATCCTAATACCAATGTGCCCGTTGCAAAGTGTGGCTGTCTGGACTCAGTAGTCTAGTGGTGAACGCGGTGGTGTTCGACACGAAACGAACTGAGTTCGAATCCCAGTGTGAACATCAACATTGGAATGCAGGTACATCCAGCAGATGAGTCCCATATAGGACGAAACGCAAGTCCTGAATTCCACTTGCCAGTCACAATCCAACTTATATAATATAGTTGACATAATTATAAGTAATGGAATACATTTGTTTGTTGACTTCATGAGTAATATATTATCACGGCAACAACATTAATTCTATTAGGCACTGAATAAATGCATTTTGAAAAACGTAAAATAAGCTGTTAAAGTACAGAGTTACTTAACATAATTTATTTAAAGGAGACTGCAGAAATTCAGTAGTTAGTAGTTTCTGTTGTTACAGGCAAATAAATTACAAACATGGTATTATTTAAACTGTTCTTTAGTGGATTATTTAATAAATTTTCATTATGTACTTTTTAAATAGCTTAGCTACGTCATTATCATATAGCCGTAATTGTATCCTGTTATTTATTACTTATGAACTGTACTTCATTATGAACAATATAGAACCTGGCACATGAGTTAATCGGTCCAAGTTGCCATGTCTCTAAAGCTCTGCAAGATTAACGTCACATTAGTAAAAAGTACTTCAATGATAATAATAATAATAACGAAGAAGAGCGGACATATAAACTATGGTTCAGGGAGAAAGACATGGAGAGTGGAAAAAAAGTTATGTAACAATTACTTCATTACACATATACTTATTGCTCAGTTTTATACTAATAATGTGATTGTTCTGCTTAGATATTATCTTCTACTTTATGGCACTGTACAATCTCATTAATTATGCGTATTTCAGTGCAATTGTTTTAAAAGAAGTCACTTTATTTGTTTGTATTATCAAGCGGAGTCTGTTAGGTGTAGGCAGAATTCGAGTAGACTGATAATCGTGTAAACGATGCACTCACTATATTATTAGATAAGTCATTCATTTATTAATTAGTACAAGTGTTTTAATAATTGTGAGACTGTCAACGTTAAAATAATTTTGGGTGACAATTCAAATGTTAAAGTATAATTTCATGATGAAATATAATCGCTAAATATAATGTGCTAGTAGGTAAGGTTTTCTAAAGTTGGAGATTTGAAGATGCATACTGTTGTGAAATACAGAATACATGCAAATAGTATATGAAAAGGTTTATATTTTATTGTCACTAATGGTACTAACTGGATACATATACAGTATATAAATTATCATTTAGTAACATGGTTTTAGCAAAATTAGATTGTACTTAGCATCCATTACAGGTAGCATAGTTTGTCACATTAGTTATTTGTCAACTATTTGGACTTGGATCACATTATTTATGCTCACTCCAGAATACACATCCCTTACGTCGTTTTCCCAAAACTTCATTTCACTATCCATTTAGGAATTAAGTTCACATAGCTATCCATTCGATCAATATCATTCCCTAATACCAATATTATTAAAGCACAAACAACTATGGATTAATTCATGATCCTTCCACAACTGCATTTAATAATTCACTAGATAATACATTAGAATATGAAGCATAAATTTGATTACTCATGTAGCATCTATTCAATTTGCTTGATATTCCTGTATTCCACAATTAATCATAATTCAACAATTTCTTTATCAATATTAATAATTGTTAATAATAATTAGAATATGTATGGATTTTTCTGTTGATCTATGATGAACTAAGTCCCAATGTAAACAATAATACTGAAATGTAGATGTATCCAGGTGATGAGTTTCAAACAGGACAAAATACACATTATAGATTTCAAATGTTAATTACACTCTAACTCAAACAATAATTGTTGTTGTTTAGTTTTATTTTTTTTTTCATAGAAACAAAACAAAAATTCTATTTTCACTAGAATAATTTCAAAAATCAATTAATTACAAGTAAATACTTTCATTTATTTTTTTTTTAAAAAAGAAAAGAAAATAAATTAATTACATTAATCAATACTACTGTTTACTTTATTGTCAATAGTAAACATAGGAACAATGAAAATTTTACTAATTCAATAATATAAATATACACATTAATGTCGATGAATAATTTACCGACAATTATCAATAAATAACTAAAATGAATAATAAGCAATTAGTGTAAATTAGGGAATTGTCGCCATTTTAGTGATAGATATAATAAACTAATACATTTAACACTAGATGATATGAATATGTAGGTTATTTTAGAAATGAATGTGAACAGATAGAATGTATTTAACTAGGTATGTGGTTATTGTAAGTTCACATCATAAACTGTACAATAAAGTGATAATGAAAAGCAGGAAGTAATAGACACTTGTTTCGTTAAATCATCAGCTTTTTGTGTAATTTGCATACGTCACGATTATACCAACAATAATGTAGAACCGGACACATATGTCCATAGGTTCAAGTTGTCATACCTCATTAGCACTACGAGATTACAGCAATAACACAATAACAGAATACAATAGGGGAGAGTAAAGTAAAGGCTTTCAGAAAAGAATAATAGAATTTAGGATCTACATAAAGGTAAAGAGTGAATACACTTGCGCCACTGTGACCGATTCTAAGTCATGTCTCTCAGTGTTTCAAGCTATTCATTATGATTATCATGCGGACCATAACCAGGTAATCTGCATCTACCAACATGGCTTAGACCAATTGTAAAAGACTTCGTGGATTGATCCCATGTTTTGCTTTGGATCCCCCTGTCCTTTTTCCATCCTATTCCAACCATAGTCAGAATTGTGTGATGAGGCAGATTGTGGTCGAGCATATGCAACACATGTCTCAACAATTTTAGTTAATGACCTCTTCGACTGACTTACCATATTTCCTAAGAACCTTTTGTCTAACCTGGATACTATTTAATCGACTGTTCTATGATATACGAGCGATGCTACGAAGATTCCTATGATCAGATACCTGAAGACGGCGCATTTATTGGGTTTTCATGGCCCACGTTTCGCAGCTATATATTAAAACGGCACGGACTGATGTGCAGTACACCCGGCCTTTCGTTGAGGCACGGATATCTCGTCTGCGCCACAAGTGGCGTAAATTGTCAAATGCCAATCGGGCTTTCTGAATCCGTGCTGAGATTTCGTCAGACACCGACCTACCAGAGGTGATGAGACTTCTGATATAAGTGAAGCGATCAACGCATTCAATTACTTCACTCCCCATAACTAATTTAGGAGAAGAAGTAGGCCAGTCTTGGAGTAACATTTTGCATTTGGGAGGGGAGAACCGCTTCTCAAATATGCCTGCATTGTTACTCAAGATGTTCAAGAGACCCTGAATGTTATGTGCATCTTCACCAAACAGAACTATATCATCTGCATAATCTAAGTCGACAAGAGAACCTCCTGGAAGGAGATTAAATCCTGAGGATTTGAAAGAAGTGAGTGAGATTTCTAAGAGTACATTAATGATGAAATTAAATAAAAAGGGTGATAAGCGGCAACCCTGACGGACTCCACTTGAAAATAAAATTTCTCGTGACAATTCGCCATATGCTCTGACTAGACCAGTGATGATCGAGTCCTGAGCGGATTGCCTCGATACGGTGATAATTTACAAGTATCGTTTCAGTTGGATTTTGTTTCGCAAGCGGAATCCAGGAAGCACTTTTGTTCCACTTCGGACTGATAAGCCGGACATGCCTGAATTCAAATGTTGATGTTTACACCGGGACTCGAACCGAGTTCGTGTTGTGATAAACGCCACGGTGTTCACCACAAGGTTACTGAATCCTAAATAGGATAAAATGCGCATCTTGGATTCTACTTGCTAGTTACAGCTCAACTTAAACAAATAAATACTTTACCGGTAAAGTTTATTCAATGTGAATCAGACACTACTACAATTTTTTTAGACATTGCATGTTTAAAGTCTTGATCACGCATTAATATAACTTTGTGAAATAAAAGAATGAAATCTTCCTATCGACTAACATAAATCTCTCCAGTTTAGGTTACTTCATATTAGTGAATTGATTGATACAGGTCGACATATGAAAAGAGAAAACCAATCCAGTATGCAATTCAAAATGAATGAGAATCAATTAAAATCGACATCTTTCTGGCATATTTAACTATTTTACAGAAATGTACTTATAAAATACATTTAATTAAATAGTCCATTAGAGTTTTAGCTGGGTGTTCTAGAGATTGATGAATATTAACTTTATATCACAAATCGGTCTGAATTAGACAACATTGACTACCGGGAAGTACTTGATAGCTGCTTCGCCCTAATAAGGAATCATTTCGAAGTGAGCATCAGCAAACGCATCTGGGAACAAAAGCCATGACCCTCTGGCTTAACGGCAAACGCTTTACCATGAGCACTGTTAATTAATTCCATACTAGGAAGAAACAGCTGCCCAGGGCTACCTGGTGGTCAGCTGTTGTCTGATTCAGACCAATTTGTAATATAAATTAGCATTTAACAATCTCCACAACACTGAATTACAATGATTCAAAAAAATTTACGAGATAATCGTAAGGCTCAGAAATTAGAATATAGTAAGTGGTGTCTTCATTTACACCATTGCAACTGATTCAGAGCTATGATGCACAGTTTCTACAATCGTGACTAGCAATAAACGTATGAATTTCAACTAGGAAGATGATGCTTACCAATTTATTTCAGACCGATTGACATCGACCTTTCAGGCTGAAGCTAGAAGTTGGTTTTGTCAGTCTTTGCTTATTTTTGAACTTAGTTCCCGACTAGTTAATATCATCGGGTTAGGATATTGTCAGCCTTTCTTAGTACATGCTACAATGACCTGAGTGAATGGAATGAACCATCTTATAAACTAATCTAACGTCAACTAACTGTAAAATTTTAGCCAATATGTGTTTCACTTCACTTATAGAAACACTTATCTGTTACATGTTACTGTATACTTTGAAATGAACAGGTTAAGTGGCTGTCCAGTATTTCTACTACTTAAGTTATTCTATAATGGACGAAATTTCTTAATGTAGACAATCTTAAAAGTGAACCAATCTCGTAGAATTAAAGTGATAAACACTAATTTGTCCATTCTGATACACAGAGTGATGCTTCTTTAGTCAACAATCAACTAATTTCACATGAGGTACTATTTTACACCGTAAACAGAAAAAAATGTTCATATGACTATTTCGTATCGTTATTAGAATTACTTTTTCATATATTAGTTAATTTCTAACCATACTACTCAAATCTGAGATTAAAATCTTGCATTTTAAATGGACGTCTTATTTGTAAAAATTATTTCGGTCAAAAATTATCAATGTTACAATCTACAGCTCCTTCAGATTGTCATCGGTGGGTAAATTCTGTCATAGACATTTAAAATTTAATGGAATAACTTCAAACATCAGCACAAGCACCTTTTTATACACATCAAACTACTAACAAATACTAAAATAAATCAATCATGAATATACTCAATAAAATACTCAAAAGATGTAATAATACCTTATATAAATGTCATGTAATTTTACTGATATAATATCACTTTGTCTCCTAAAGTGAGGTTGTGGATGTATGTTGTTGTGGAGTCTTATTCTAGAATGAAACAACTCTCCATTGCTACCTAGCTCTTAATAGATGCCTAAAACTAACCAATTCATGATATCAATAAAGCATTGCAGTACACGATACAATCCTTAATATGTGATTGATTGTTAATAAAACAACTTTTATAACAGTTGCTTATCTTATTTTGATTTTATTGAACTATTGTAACATTGTTGTAAATTCTTTTCAATTGGATCTATTAACATATACACGTAATAATAATCTGCCATATGAAATGTGTTTTGTACAACTAACTAGTA
Source organism: Schistosoma mekongi (assembly GCA_034768735.1). Lineage (NCBI taxonomy): Eukaryota > Metazoa > Platyhelminthes > Trematoda > Strigeidida > Schistosomatidae > Schistosoma > Schistosoma mekongi. Next base: position 75,637,897 of record CM068306.1, on the reverse strand, counting down.
CTTAGCTCCATTTATAATATTCACGTTTACATCAATTATTGTTGTTTATATCATATCTAAATGCCTAATATATAATATATTCATGAATTTTGGTTCAATGAAATTAATTTAACTAACATAAAATTTTCTTTGAACTCATAAGTTTACATCAAAAAAAAACACCGTCTATAAAATGTTTCTTGATAGCATCTCTATTTGTTTATTTACATTATATAGTGTAAATGATAAAAGAGATTAGATTTATGTTATAAGTAGATTCATTGTTTTCTATAATGTACGATAATTAGTATAATTTAGATAAAAGATAATATGAATACGGAAAACGTTTAATATAATTCATAATAATTTTTAATTGTAACCATCATTGGAATGTAGGATTAGTGTTATTTCCTATTTAGTTTGCATCATCTAATGTTAATGTTGTAATTAGGTCTAAAAATTAATCCATTTCGACTAGCATGTATAAACCTTAGGTATAGAACTATTGAGATTAGATAGTCAATTGCTTGGCTAAGAGAAATGAATTTATTTGTACTAGTTTATACCTTTCCCCCTTTTTTTCTTTAATGTCACGAAGTGTTACAAATGAACATGATTCTTATTAACGTATATTGTAGTTGTTGAGTTTGAAGTTACATATTAAAACAATAGTATAAAAAGTGAAAGACACTGACTATAAGATACATCCTCTATTTCAATTACATTTAATAATAATAATATTAACGTGCTTATTTCTAATATATAAACTCTAGTAATGTAGTTCATTAAACTAATGTGTAGGGAAGTTTTTCTACTATAGGCTTCAAATGCGTTAGCGTAAGATATTGTTCGGTGACTAAATGTAGAAACTATGTAAACTATGTAATACCAATTGACTCAGTAGTCTGGAGTTTCGAAGCTTGTAGAGAAGTTTGAATGTCTTCAGTATGATCACTGTTAGGTTTTAGATGCACAATACTTAAGTTTCCTGTACTATGACGAAATAATTTCGCATTGATTCCTGACGTATATTTAGCGGAATCTCGAACATGCTTTTCTTTATCTCCTTATACATTGTTAATGACTATTGCATAAATATATTTCTATTTTATATCATATATTTATTGAATAACTAGAATATAAGAATAAACTGGGTAGTAAAATAAGGGATATTTTTGAGGACCGAAACACTTTTAACTTCATTTGTGTCATTATTCTTAGACAAGAAAGTTTGTTCCGTTTGATGTATATTACACAGATAAGTGTATATTCTTACCGTTATATGAGGACAAACAATGGGAATGTACAATGTGCCCACCAATCAGACTCCACGTAGTCAGAACGAAGTTACGGCATAAGTCTTAATCGTTCTCTTAGTCACAAGGTCAGTGTTCATCTATCTCAGTAATCTTGTATCTCGCTTACAGATATGCAAACCAAAGGTTATTTCACTTACTACACCTAGGCCAATCCTATTGCTTATATCTATATATTATTGTCACTATACTCTTAGATAAGATATAAGGAATCATCCTTTGACTAGAAATTAGTCAGTCAGTTTATTTTTTAGAATTTGTAATATAAATCCCTAAAAAATACTAAAATAAATTAGAAAAGTAATGTTATAATTAATGCTTACCTTATGACTGTCTCCTTGACTTGATTGAATAGCAACTGATGAAGGAGATATTGAAGGAGGTAACTAAAAATTAAACAAAACACAACCAACGAAACGTGAATCAAGGGGAGTTTACTAGTTTATCCTAATTAATAAATATGTTTTAATATGTTAAGACTATCCAATAGTAGAGTACAAGACTCAATATATACATGGACTGAAACCATAGTGTTAATGCTTATACTAAGACTCGAATTTAGTGCTAATCGTTAGAAAATACAACGCTTTATTCATTGACAAATTGAGTCCAGATAGATACATAAACCTTTAGTGAATATAAAGTTTGCAATGGTTTGAATATTTTGATTGTTGAAGTAGGATTAGTTAATAACTATCGCTGTATGTTGTAGCTATCAGTAGAATTTAGTAATGAAATGTGTGATAAGATGTTTATATGAAAGCAATCTGTTCAGGATGTACATATGGAAGTTAATTCCAGTCCCGTGTTGCTACTAAGCAAATATACATTTTTCTAATAAAATGTTTCTTTTCGGTATTTCCTTTAAATATCATGTTGACTAGGTTCTTAGCGTTCATCATATTCTATCCATCGGGTCCTAATTTTATTGTATCCCACATAATTTCAGCATCACGATTTAATTTGAGTGACATACGGTAGTTAAAGGCAATCAAAAGAATACTTTTGGTATGCGTTTCGTGCTAATAATCACCCATATGTAGAGTTTAAAATAACTTCAGATGGCGATAAGAAGAGTAGCTGTATTATCCTAATCGATGTCATGCTTTAATAACATACTCACTTCAAATGAAATATCTGAGAAGTTAATGAATATTTTACATGGCATTCACAAGAAATTTCAACAAGAAACAACAGTATAATTTACTACTGAACTGAACAAAAATTATGCATTAAGTCAATGGTATTTTACTTCGAATTAGTCTATGTAAACTTAGGAAGCAGAGAAATGTCTAAAACATGTAGTTAGTGTAACTATTTTGAATGACATAACCAAATGATGGAATGACTTAGATGGCGGTTGTGATAAATAACACTTGATAACAGTTTACTGTGAATTTGAACTCAACCTATTCATAGAGTCTTTGTTTTGTTCGTCTCTATTGCATTTAAGTGCTAGGAGTGAATATGTTCTCTAGAATAGAAAATCTAAAATTTACCAACTGCTTCATCTCTTAACGTAGTAAATTTCACAAGAAACTGTACAAAATAACCCAAGAAATTTCTGTTTAGTCTTTATCATCTCTTGCCCACTAATCTCTTCAATGTTTCGGAAGCGTTAACTTTAGAGATTATAATGAAAATCACATTCATGCGTGCAGCATTTATTCATTACATGAAATGAAATTTGACTGGATGTACTGATTACAACGCAGCCAACATTAATAGCATTCCTAATAACTACGACAATGATTACGTCTATGCCAAGATTCATCTTATATGCTGCTTATTCATAAGCTACATATAGTTAATATTCGAAAATTGCCTTAATCTGACAAATAACTATTTGATCATTTCAATTAAGTTTCTTTGAAATTACTAAGGGAATCATTTAGAAATTAACTAATTACCACCTTAGATAAACGTTTAAGAATGACTAACATAAATCAACTTACAAGTATACGAAATGGAACACTGGATTGTTGACTATGTTTATTAATTAATTTTACTTGAAATGGTGAAAGATCAGCATTTTTCAAAGATTGACTAAATATACCATAAGATGTATCATTGATTATACTAGTTGAATGATCTTCTATGAATTCAATTTTCTGTTTTGATTTCTTCCTGATAAATTTATGCTTCCAATTTTTAGGATTCTTTACATTGTTTACTACTGGTAATTGATTTTCATTGATAGGATGAATAGGCCATACACATTTTGTGTAGATTAATAATTCTTTCTGAAAGGTTAACCCTAATACATCTAAATCATCACGACCGAAACGATATGAACATGTGAATATCAAGAAGACATATTCTGTATTCTTTAAATCTTGAGATATAGCAAGAACTCCATCTAAGTACACAAAGATATATGAAAAATAGAATGAATTCAATTTGATGCACTAAAATTATTTAATAAAAATTGTGAGATAATGTAATAATCTCAGACATCAACATCATTAAAAATATCTTAGTGTTAAATCAAGGTAAAAAGCTAAGCAATGGAATATCTGTTTGTACACTCCAAGAACTTCAATTTCATTGACTTTCAAGTAGGCCTAATTGAAAAGTACAAGCTCATATGAAGCTTCCTTTAAACACTGTTAATTTGATACTTTTAATAGTTACATACAAAAGAAACTGTAAAATCAACTCACCTTAGGTTGATAAAACATTTTTAATGTGGTATTTTATAGTTGCTATATTCACAACTTATGTCTGATCATATTCAAATTATTCTTCATGAATTTTTAAGTGTTGTTTTGTATACAGGCGAAACGAACAGAAATCTATTTTACAATGTTTCCTAGCAAAGTGAGAGGAGGTAATTCGATTTCCGACAATTGCCCAATCGTTTGAGGTATATTAAGGCAATCGCTTCACGATGCGTATATGGCTCATGACAAATCAACAGTAAGATCTAAATTCAATTTAAACTGCTTAATTGTGTTTGATTTTTATTTGCACATAGTTCGAATCCAACAGAGAGCATTTGCCTGCTCAATAAATCAAAAGTGAATTCCTTAGGAATCCTATCTCTAACCATCCTACATTAAAATTCGTTGATGAATCATCTTTTCGTTATAAATTTATGTTAAAATGGTTACTTTAAGGAACGATAATACAAATAATTTTCAATGATTGTCACTCTAATATTGTTTTGGATTGTGCTTAAACATTTCTTACTCCGTTTATATAATTCGTCCATTTTCTAAAGTTTATCATTATTACAGATGTTCATATTAGTCACATATTGATGCTTGTGGGATACTAGTTAACATTAGACAGTTGTTTTGTGCTACTATGAAACTTCTCAGCCGTAGGCACCATCGGTCCCTCAGGGAAGTTGAACCATAAACTTCAAATTTCACGGTTAAGGCTTAACCGTCTGTACAGTTGAACCGGCGTTCACTGGTAAAACTCCAGCCCATAATTCACTGTTCACCATGGAACAATCTATTATCCGCATATATCTACAAAACAAGATACTTTGAACTAATTGGATAACTCAGGATGAAAGTTCTATTGATTGTCTTTTTTTCTTTATTTAGTTGTGTTTTAGCTGGGTTTAAAATCTCTTTAGTGATTGTTGGTTAATTATTTTCGATTTTATTCTCATAAACAAATAATCAGTGGGAACTGATAGTGTAATCGTTGAAAAGTTCACGGAAGTTATTCGGATTGAATATAACTTATATGATGAATTGATTTCAGGTGAACATCTAGTGGAAAGTAGGGAGCTGTAAAGAGATTCTTTGTCATTGTTTGAAATCCATCAACATATATATAATCTTCTGACTACAGATATATAGTTATGAGTGACTAATTAAAAATCTTAATTAGTGGAGTTCAACTATACTGAGAGGTAGGGAGATGCAGTCGATATCGCGTACTATTGCAGTGACTTACATTAGATAAATAAATCATAAGACTTTGACTAAGTAAGTGAAAGAAAGTGCATTGGGACAAAACTTTAAGGTAATGAATAGAATTCCAGGAGTGTCCGTAAATGCGCACTGATGAGGAGTGGAACACCAAGAAAAAACTATTAATGATTATGTACTTTTTAACAGTTTGCAATCGATGTTACTTTCAGAAGCGAACTATGTTCTAAAAATTTAATTGCTTATAATCAGAAACACACTAATACAAATTCGAATACATGGATAAATGAAGAAAAATACCTGGAGACCGTTTTTCAAAAAAAAAAAACACTTATCCAAACCATGTCTGCGAAAAATGATGCATAAAACCAATAATGACCATAAATTTAACTATAAAAACTAACAGGTAGATTAACTTACTATAACCGAAAGTTGTATAAGAAATTACATTTAGACTATTCAGGTTATTAAGAGTAATCAATGCTCATACGTCACTTAATCCTAGGAAAACAGATGAAGACAAACTAAACTGCTTTATTTATAAAAAAACTAATTTACACGAAACATCAAGCTCATTTGTCTCTAACTACATAAACACACTATTTAACACCTAAGTGATATGATATATATTCTGTTCCATAATAATTCATGTCATTTCATATCAATTCGTGATATATGTGTGACTTGGAAACCTTTGTAACTTTAGTCAAGAAAAAAAACACAAAGTAGGCTAGAGAATTTTTAAAAGTTTGACACTTAGGTTAATAAGCAATGAATGAACACACCGAAATATATCAGATTTACTAATTGGTTAAAAAAAAGCGTTAGCAACTGTAAGGCTACGAATCAGGTCAAGAGAGACAAGAATCAAAATAAATGTGTTAAAACTGACAGAATAAGTGTTAGTCATTTAGAAAAAACATTCTTTTAGCTAACACTTGTCACTAGTTTATACTAATGAAGTCGTTCAGAATAAAAAAATGAAGGCTACTTAATCAAATCATCCATCATAGAGAAGGCAATCTAAACAAAAGTTAACTGAGGTATTTGACTTTAAGCGATTAGTTTTAGTCGTTTTTTTCACAAAGACATAGTTATTATTCAGTATTTTAGTTAAAGTTCCTAGCTAAAGTAAACTGTAATAAAAGTCATAAAACTTCAAATATTACTGTATAGCTTAAAATATATTCATTTCCTTACAATCTTATTAAAATCTCCTCTTAGGGATAATCGACTTGCTTAATTATCTTCAAGTAGAAAAGGTTATGTTCAACTTAATATGAATAGCACAGAAAGAAACATTACAGTACAAATATGTAATTAAGTTTATAAATCAATGAATTGGTACACATTAGAACAATTTCAAATAGTCTCATTCTGCTACGTGAAACATTAGAAAAACCACGATTAAAAGGGTAATAAACAAAGAGTAAAGTAAAGTGAAGTAGGAAGAAAAAGAGTGTAATCATTGGATTTAAAAAGAAAAAAAAACATATTCTCATGTGATGTAATCTCCTAATTGTGCATATATATACTTTATGAATAACAATTCTCTTTTGAATTGCTTTAAACTAATTAGTTACTAATGGTAATTGTTGTGTACACTCATATAAAAGGCTTAAACATTATTACTTTGTTAATTACAGGATAATTTAATATGGAACATTACAGCACTAAGTATAGTTTTCTGTTTGTCTAATCTAGAAATTTTTTTGTAATGTATAAATTTTCTTTGCGTAATCGTCAGAAAAGTCTACTATTCAGTATCTGCTGAAGTAGTTATAAACATTTAATAATTGAAAATAAGTAGAACAGTATCAAAGTAATAAAAAAAACATTTTTGAATGAATACTGTCATGTTTATTTGTGATGCATTGGCTGGGCATCATTGAGAGTTAAAGAAAACTGAACTCATGATACTAACAAAGAAATGAAGTTTGCACCTTCAGATATTACAGTGACGTTTAACCATTAGCCCATTCTTAGAATTTATAATCCAACCAATTTTAATCCATGTTAAATAGAAATTTAATAGTACACAGTCTGTGTTGGTATTTTGTTACTGTAATAAAATTTACAGTATAGAATTACTCTATTATGTCTGTAAGTATTCACTGTGAATAGAAAAACTATAAAAGTAAAAAACCGATGAAATATATTACTGTCGTTTAGTCACAATTCGATTTTGGTTCTGATATTTATGTAGACAATGAATCTTAAAAATAATGAGTTCGATTCCGATAGAAAAGTGTCGAGTTCTGTTCTTGATTATCCAACAGAAAGCTTCCAAAACTGCCGAAAAGTAATTTTGTGTTGTAAACAAAGCAGATAACCATTAATGAAATGTATTTCTGATAAACAAACATATCACGTCACTTGAATGTAGCAGCTTCTCGTCTCCGGCTAATAGTAAATTGTGAAGACTATTTAAATCAAAACTACATCAATAAATGAAGTTTCTTGGACATTTTTTGAACGTAGTGAAGTACATAAAAGTGGTTAGTTCTATTCTAAGACCTTTCAGTAGTATTGATTCAAAACATTCCCAAAGATCGAGTTTGTTATTTTTAAACCCACAAGCAGCCCTTAGGCATTACACCACCTAGTTTAAATCACATTTCTGGCATTTCTAACTTCAGTCTCTATACATAGTTAGATAATTTTACTGAATTAAAGTGAGAATATCACTTAATGGTTGATATGCACAAATGTCTAGTGCATAATAATCCCTGATTAATCCTGTATACATTTTCTTGTAAAACCTGTTTTGACACAGTTGTATTCTTCAGACTAGGTTAATGTGGATATTAAAGTTCATAAATCTTATCATAGGTTCCTCAAATGACAGCTGAACTGATATTATTTCCAATGTTTTGATGTCCACCATTTCAGGTCAAACATTCTTAGTCATATTTTTCGTTCATTTACTCTTCACGGTTATATAAATATGTTGCGAACTTCTTAACAGATGAGTCTTTGAGTACATGATTAACTAGGCTCATATACTATCATTGAGATCAACCTTCAGGATTATCTATAAGGTCAAAAGAACTAGTTTAACTACATATTTGAACACGATAACCAAGATTCCGACAGTCCACCAACTTCATGATGATCTAATACCACCCTATACTATTATAAGCTGTTATTTGTAATATGTCTTTAAATGCAATTGTGCAGTTACAGTAAAGTGGTTTTATCAAAAAGAAATTGTTTCCTTTATTAAAACGTCATGACTTATTGACCCAATAGGCTTTTGTCGTTCCTTTGAATTTCCTTCCATTAGTTTCAAATGACAAACAATTGTAAAGCAAGGAAAGTGCACACTTCAGTAAAGTGAAATTACAGCAACAGCTATAGTAATTATTGTTAATTTTAGTATCTTATGTATTGTTGCCACGACATGTTGCAAATTTTAAATTTACTCGATAATGTCCTAATCCTCAACTCTCTATCATAAATATTACGTCTAGAAATTGAACTTGCTTTAATAAAAGATATGTTGTCGCCTACGGTACCCAATTTTTCATGACAGACGCCTTTACTGTAACAGGTGAAAAGACTTATTGAATAGATTGGAGGATTTGCCAACCAATAAAATAATTACATATATAAATCAGTGAATAGTTATATCATTCTTCGTAATTACCTATATAATAGGATTTAGTCATCCAGCATTTCCTGACTTATCTGAATGTAATAAATCAAAAATGTTTAAAATCTTGATCATATGAATTTTAATTATATATCAATTACCTGGCATCAATCCGGATAACTAAAGTTCAGATAATCGCATTACATATATGCACCAACGACTACACAAGGGATGAAGCACAAGGTATTGAAGCTTGTTGGCGTTCCATCTTTAGACGTTTAAATGGATATCCAATGATTTAACTTCCAAATTCTATCTACTCTCAATAATGTGTGAAGTTAAATAATCCCACTGATACGGAACTCCCTCACACTTGAAAATAATGACCTACACTAGTCTTAGCTAATTAAATTTCGAACATGGTAGATGATGCCGACTGCACTGGCTGATAATTATATTTAATGTACCGAGTAAGTTGGCGTCACGCCAATCTTGTACTGCTCATAGAAGAATATTTTTAATCGCTTGTAACATAGTTAAACATTTCCGAATAGTAGTAATCTTCAAAGAGGCAAATATTAATTAGTACTGTGTTATTGTCATATATTCAATATGTACACAATACTGCCCAAATGGAAACTGCAGTTTAGTTTGATTTAATCGACATCGAAAATATTTCTAACAAATAAACACATATTACTTGTTTCCTAATAAATTGATTTAAAACTATTAATTAAGATCATTTGGATAGTTATGATAAAATAAATGAGAACATAAGCGGATATCCTGTTTCATAGGAACAATTAACCTACAGAATAATTATTTTTATTACAGTAAACAATCAATTATTCATTTTGTTATATATTCATTAGTGGTTCTCGTCAATTGACTGACAATCAGATTAGATACTATAGTTTTCTTTAAGGAAACTTCTCAAAAGCTTACTACATTTTTCTAGAAACTGGAGTCCATATTTATTAATGAAATGTTCAGTTATCCTAAAATGTATCCACCTAATTATAAAGTTTGATTATTAATTATTTACCTAAGTGGAGGGGGAAGTTAATTGTGGTTAGCGGTTAAAGATATTTGATAATATAGTTCATTATAAGTGAAACTGAGAAGGATACGTTTATACATTAGATTAATTTAGACTTTTATTTCCAGTAATACTTTATAAATGACCTGTTCTTCTATCCGACTGAACTACATTCACGGCGTTACGTTTTTTTTAAAATTAACATTATTACTACTTTATTTCATATTGTTAATTTAATTTGATTAAGTTTATGCGTCCTAATAATTTGAGCTAATGTACAATATTTCTACATTATTTATTATGTATGGATAATTGACTGAATTACGTAATAATTAATAAAAAGTATCTATCAGTTACAAGTGTTTTCAGGCAAAAATATTTTTGTAAAAAATTTGTTTAGATAAATGGAATCAACTGTTTGTAACTGTGTGTTACTTCCTTATTAATACCGTTTACATTAAGAAATTATAATTCAATGATGATGTATCGATATTGAACCAATGTAAAAATGCATAGACATTTAGATTTACAGGAATATATCACTGACATAAATGAAGCTGCCATAATGGTAACATAATGAAAATATTATAATATTCAAATTACATTATCTAATGAATTTCTTATCACTACAATAGTATACATGAGAAATGATAAAACTCAATTTCCAAAGGATATACAACATCCCATTATTGATAAATAATCATTATTCACTATCTTGTAAACTATATTGCTTATACATTTTTACAGTCAGTTACTATTTTCCATATTTGATTGAATATGTCACAGATTGATGTTGGTAGCGCACCAATGAAAACCAGTGAGAACTGGACAGCTATTACATTCTAGTGTGGAAATCGTTAGCAGTGGGTACCCCAGATTCCGCCCCAAGTGCTTCAGGTTGACAGCGAACGCCTAACTATCTGTATCACTGGGTCGACATCCAAAGTTAGAATTCCCACTTCTATCAATTTGTGATATATCGCGCGACGATCATCCATTGTAATTAATGTTAACTGTCTTACAGCCGACAAGTCTAAACTCCACTAGTCACGACTTCTCACTAGAGCTTCAGGAACATCCTGGTGTTAGTCACTAACGAGCTTATTAATAACCAATCTTTACAAAAATAACCATCCCAACTGAATTATCTTGCATATGTTATGCATTCTTACATAGAAAACTGGAAAAAAAATCCCACCCCTCTATCTCTTTCTTCATTTTAATAACTCTCAGTGTTACTAATCTCTCTTCCTTTCTATTGTTTTAAATTAAAGAAAAATAATAAATAGACTGTATACAATAAATTGATTTTATGCTTTCGAATTCTTCTTTTTTTTTTTGATTTTACAGAAATCAATAAATTTTCTCCTATTACTCAATAATTATTAATTTTTATTGATTAAAAACTAAAACATATAATCAGTATATTTTATGATATGAATTTTTAATAAGTTTTATTGGTTGATAAGCCATTCACAACAATAAACAAAGTAAATTATGAAATGAATATAAGTTTGTTTCTGTTTCAATTTTTATATGTATAAAGTGAAAGAAAAACAAAAATTCATTTTATCTTAGATACTAAGCAAATTAATATGTGAATTCGAATGTTAAAGTTATAATGAAGATATTCAATGAATGGTAAAGAAGAAATTACGTAAATTAAATTGTTTATTAGAGATTTGATGAAACAGTTAACATTTTGTAAATACTAGATGTAATTTCTTATTTTACCTGTTCAAGTGTTTTTATTCTGTTATATTAATACACAAAATACTTATTGAAACACTTAAGAATCTTGTTTGTTTTTTTGTTTTCTTTCCTTTTTTTTCATTTAGTGTGTTGTTTTTTGCGTGTTCTCTTATGTCTTTATACATTTAGATTTCATTTCAATCAACTGAAATTATCGATTGTTAACTATTATGAATAGATGAATATAGATGAAGTTAACACATACTGGAGGAAAATGCTAAAGTAATATGTGTTATAACTCCACTTGTAGCTCTCATAAGGTTACTGACGGTCCCAAGCCTGGGTAAAGAAGGATGGATGGGCATGCGGCTAGCATTTTCATCCCGTAAAACCCAAAATTGCTTAAAAATAACGCTAACCAGATTAAACAAACTAAGTAATGAATGCTATATGTATAAGTGAATTTTTCTATAGTCGTTATCATATACAAATAAATTATTGAGTTAGCTGAATATGTCATATTTAGTAAACATTTAATATCTAAAGCAACATAACGATGACTAGCCAGTGTAAACGATGTACGCTCGAATAAAATTTATGTTTAACATACTAACATACTTTACAATGTATTAATAGTTTAATGCGAAAATTGGAATCCATAATAAACCCTAACTAGAGAAGATAAAAAATGTTCCCAAGTGGAATAAATCATGTATATCTGGCCATTTATCATGAAATGTGTAATATACCCAAATCACGTTCCACTCAAAGGTAACTGTCAATCACTTGGATGTGTTATAACAAGCGAGATGAAAACAAACACAAAAAGCACTCAGTAGTGACCAAGAAGCATCGTTTTTGCATGCATATTTCACATATCCTATGAAGTAAAGACGTTCTGTTAACATATTTGCTTCGATTTTACCGAAATGAATAACCATTCTGGGATATGTTGTAGACAGTTAACCAGATTATTGTTGTGACCAGGCCTGAATCAATATAGCGAAGGCGAACAGTAAAACTGACCGATTGATACCCTTAAGTTAGCATTGATCCTGTTGGATTGAACAACATAAGTTAATTAATCCAACAATCATAGCCTGTTTACATTCCAGGCAATCCTTTGTATACAGGTAAAACCTAACAATACAGCCTACTAATTAAAAAATGTCATTAATACAGAGCACGGGCAACAATGATAAAGAACTGGGGGGGAGGGGTAACGTGTGCATAATTAATTAGTCGTAGTTTGTTAATAGAAAATGACATAACAGTAGTCAATAGGTTACGTGGAAGGTTAGTACGAGGCAATTATACCAATAATAAAACACAAACAATCAAAGTATAAGAAACAATTTTCCGGAAAACAGTTTACGAAGTCAATCATTCATCTTAATTTGCCTGATCTATCATTCTCTCATCTGTTAGTCACCACCTATTAATAATTCTAAATAAAAGTTAGATTATTATAGACTACATTGATTGATCAAAGGTATTTCGAACTATATTATGATCGGATCATTAAACTTAAATGTATGGTATAATTATTAGATGAATACTTTGATAGTAGATACAGTCGAAACAGATATGGTCGAAATATTCAAATATGATTCATAAACTTCAAGAATACGATTAACAAATCGAGTTAATTAAATACAGGAGATAATTCCAAACAATCAATGTATGGATTAAATGTTAAACACCTTCATTAAGATGATTGAAGTTAGTACATAAACAATAGGTATTCATTGCTGTCTTCAATTTTAGTGTTTATCCATTACTCTTATTATCTGTCAATCAATTAAAACGATTTTACACATCTGCCATATCTTCGGTTGTAGTGAAGTCTGTTTGTTTTTCCCTGTCTCCACTGCTATGTTTTTTTTCAGATAAGACAAACGCGTGGGTTCTTATTGGCTTACTACGGTCCGTGATACAATACAGTTAAATTACCTAGGGTAGCTGGATTCCATGTCTGATTTCCTCGATAGTCGGTACGGTTAGTACGATTCGTTATCTCTGATACTTGTACTTCAATGGAATACCCTGATTTGTTCCTTCCCAGACCACAGCTACTCCAAAAGACTAAACTTGTAAGAATACTATATGGTAGACCAAGCATATATCAGACGAGACTAGCAAAAACAACGTTTATATTTCTCACATTTGATAGTGAATTAACTGATGCAAACTGATAAATCAATCTTACAAAAAATTCAATACAACGCCTTTTGCTTGATTTATCAGATTTGGGGGGGGATTTTGAATCCCTGACAACATCCTAGTTGGATTAGTTTACTTTCTTATTAAAATCATTAGTGTATGCTTACAACAGTGGAAAGAGAAGTAGAATTTGTTGAAAATAAATGTAAACAAAATTCTTTATCTATAAAAAAATATTTTGTTAAAATCATTTAGTGACAAATGACACTTGAATAGTAAAACATGGTGTTTTTTTATTTAAGTTATTAATGTACACATCAAGAGTTTGTTTAGTGATCAATTGATTAAGTGTTATGTAACATATCAACCCATATGTAACCTATAATGATATGAGTTTCATTTCATACGAAAATGATAAAGTTAATCAATGAAATAAAGTTTATCACTAAAAATGTATTTTAGAAATTTTTCTGAAAGAATTCATTCTGAAAATATTTTCCAACAATGGGACTTCAAACACAAATGACGTATTCTGAAGTTTTTGATTTTGCATTCTAAGAGTAATTTACTTCATGTATGAGTGTAACAGTTCAATCTGAAAAACAAAGTCAAGCTATGAAAACATTCATTAGTGGAATGTAGTCAAAGCATGTAAACTATACAACAACATTTAATCAGTCACTTATGGCATCTAATGACTAGTGTAGTATCAAGTGAGATGCTACAATTTTAGTGACAAACCACAGGCACTTCTTAAACATCACACTTTATGCTATCAGTGTTTGCCAAGGTTGAGTACTGAGAGAATTAGATAGACATTTCGTTGAAGATTGTACTTACTATCCTAACGGATTCGTAATATTTTAATAATTAAGATAAGGAAGTGTTGCTAGCATAACATCCACCTATTACTGATAAGTGATCTGATGCATAAAGCTTTAAGTATACGTGATAGTGCATAAATTGTGAAATGTTTAACTAGGATTTATTTTAATTTCATATGTTAAAAGCAATTAATAGTTTTCAAATGTATTTTAGAAATTTTTCTGAAAGAATTCATTCTGAAAATATTTTCCAACAATGGGACTTCAAACACAAATGACGTATTCTGAAGTTTTTGATTTTGCATTCTAAGAGTAATTTACTTCATGTATGAGTGTAACAGTTCAATCTGAAAAACAAAGTCAAGCTATGAAAACATTCATTAGTGGAATGTAGTCAAAGCATGTAAACTATACAACAACATTTAATCAGTCACTTATGGCATCTAATGACTAGTGTAGTATCAAGTGAGATGCTACAATTTTAGTGACAAACCACAGGCACTTCTTAAACATCACACTTTATGCTATCAGTGTTTGCCAAGGTTGAGTACTGAGAGAATTAGATAGACATTTCGTTGAAGATTGTACTTACTATCCTAACGGATTCGTAATATTTTAATAATTAAGATAAGGAAGTGTTGCTAGCATAACATCCACCTATTACTGATAAGTGATCTGATGCATAAAGCTTTAAGTATACGTGATAGTGCATAAATTGTGAAATGTTTAACTAGGATTTATTTTAATTTCATATGTTAAAAGCAATTAATAGTTTTCAAATGTATTTTAGGCAGAGGAATAACCGATTTCTTGAGTGTCTAATCTTTAATTTTAATCCAATAGTACCCTGTTCACAAATCCAAATGATAAAAGTTTAATTGCATGATTTTTCGACGTAAAGTGGTTAAAGGCGGTTGACATAAAACTCTATTTAAGTTTCATGCTAGTTAGCACTAGCCAGAAAAACAACTAGTCATTAAGGAATAAATGTTCTTTGTAGGATTCAAACCTGAAGCATGCAGTCTATGAAGACACCACTGAAAAATCTATTCGTTAATAAATATATAACGATACATTTCATTTCATTATTTCAGGTGCCAAGAAATTCAACGACAGTTTTTTTTTTTAAATTTTTAAGGTCAGTCAATTATGTTAATCAGTACACGTCTGTTTCATTCATTTGGTAATTGACCTATAAACCTGAAATCTGTGTAGAATTTCATTTCTAACTGTCAAAAATTTTTTTCTTATTTCATGCATTTATTCTAAATACTCATTCATTGTACATTGAATAAATATGCATAATTTAACATTTATAAAATGAATAATAGAATTGACCGCAACAATTCTGACAATATGAATGATGTAATAGAATATTTTCAATAAGAAAATAATATCGACTGTATGCCAATTACTAATTGACTTGTTTTAGAATAACAATACCGTTTGCTTCTGATTCATGTTTCTTTTAATAATATGTTAATACAGTGGTTTTAAATGCAGAACAATTCAAATTGTACGTGTTTGTCAATAATATTGACATCAATTGATATTGCATTAATTATGCTTCTTTTATTTAAAGGTTAACATTAGGTTGAAACTAAGAACTAAACAAAGACATTAGTCATTACACAATGGTCACTTAACCTAAATATATCAATTCTGTAAAAGGTCAACTCCTTAACGATAAGCTCATTAACAATATATGTGATTTCGAAGCTGGATACTTTAAATATTAATTACACATGGAGTAAAAAATGATTCAACAATACAAGCATACTTCGTATATTGACGATAAATAGAAAAATAGTTGAGGGAAACAGGGATTGTTATTAACTATCTGCAGTCAGCTGACATCAAAATGTCATATATGTTGTGTCTAATCACTTTACTAACACAACAATGACTGGCTAGATAAACCTGACACTAGTCACGACTAACCAATAAATCAATGCACCATTCATTTCACTTAACAATAAACAAGTTTTAGTCCACAAAAGAATTATATAGTGACTTTAAGAAAGAAATTGGTTTGAAAACCCTTGAAACAAAACTTCGTTATCAACCTTAGGACTTATGGTATTCATGACATGTGATTGTAAACAAATAATTTTTATTTTTTTGACTATTTTGTAAATCGTTCTTGTATTCGAAACGATATGTTAATTAAGCATATGAGTAAAAGTTATTTAATGACATCTAAAATTTACTGCTTTGCCTAATACAGTCTATACTATTCAGCTTCGCATTATATTTACTAAGTTAACCTTTATGTCAACGACTAAGTGTCGCTTTTGACCACATCAGTGGGCACATACAGGTTTTATTACCGTCATAAAAGTGGACTCTATTGATACATATCTATGATCACTATTCTGACTGGTTATAAAACAGAATATGTATGCTGATCAATAATTATACCCTTGAATACCATGTAGCTTACCGATATCCATATTAGAATCATTCAAAAAAATCATTCATAAGGTCGAGTGAATTAATTTTAAAGAGTGTATAAGTCAAAAATTTATATGATTCGAATGCTTAAGCTATTCACTATCTCATGCTAAGACTTTTCTATATAGAGAAAACACGTTCAAACTATCATTCTACTATGGCCTTAACCCTTATCTTATTCTCTGTATTTGTCATTCTACACGTATTACATAAGTAATAATTAGCATCATTCAGCTATGCTTTTCTACATATTTATTAAGTGGACAAACAGTGCATGTAATATTAACTCAGTCTTACCGAAATGTCAACACTTATTCCGATTATTATGTAATCTACTTCCAACTTCTTATTAGTATTACACAACTTAGTTGATATTTGAAATCTCTTGATTCTTTCTCACTGTATTCAAAAGGTGACGTACTACTTTAAATTAATTATAGATTATCACAAGAGAAAAAAATTATTATATATAAGATTGTACAGTTAATCTAAATGATGCCGGGTAAATGTAAATTGTATATTCTTCTTAATGTATATTTTTTTGTATTTACATACTTAGATCGTTAGCTTGAGTCTCTTGAGCTTATGTTATATGTAGGACTCAAAGTGTAACCTTTATCCTCATGTAGTGAAAACTATGTCAGATGTAATAATAAGCAGTATCGATAACGAGTTAATGAGCATCTCCCCACATATCTTGAAAACAATCAAATTAAATCCATACTTAGCATCGTTTTATTACAACTGGTTCAAAATTTCTCATGGTAGACAAAACCAAAGCACTCAGAGTGACTTATCGTATACAGATTATTTAATCTATCAAAAATATATTTCATTTGAAAGAATCTATGTATATTCAAATACTACTGATGTTAGTGAAATATCATGAACAAACATTTCTACATTAGAAGTCACCATTTGTCGTTAGATCATTCAAAATCAGATTTTTATGTCTAAACATCGATTTGTACTATTTTTAGCACTACCCTAAAGTACATTCAAATATCCTACTCTAATGACTAATTCATGAACACTTCACATTTGAATAATTCATGATTTATTTGTCAGTATTACTGCCATCCCCATTTTGTGGGTAACAGTCTAAAACATGACATTTTTATTTAATAAAATATACTATGTATTTCATTCACGTAATTAATCTTTTCATGTAATTAGATCTTTCTTTTTCATTTGTCATCAAGTGAAATTAATCAGTCTCTATTGTTAAATGTTTATCCTGAACCGGTTGCCTTGGTGTAGCGGTAGTATACAAGTATTGTTTAACTTGAATTATGACTGGCAAGCAGAATTTAAACAAAACAAATAAAAATTAATCTTTTAATTGTTTTTTAGTTTATTAAAAAATTTCAATTCCAAATTATTCAGTATTACTTGGTTATACTTTACAGTAAGTAACGATAAAATGTAAATAACATTTCATTGATTTCATATTTCATTTTCTTAACTTGGTTACACATATATAGCAAGTTGTCAAGGGAATTATGCTTAGATACACCGTAGAAAATTTAATAAAGTTTGTATTAATGAAATGATGTTAAAACCGTCTTCTTCGTCAGTTTAAATTCTCCAGAGACATTTTATACACAGTTAATGTAGCTAACAACATGAATCAACTAATTGGTTATCATTTGTTTCTCATAGTTTATTTTGATGATAACGTTAAATGTAAAATTTCTATGTAAAATCACCAAAACAAACATTGAATGTATAAAAGTAGTTTCATAAGAATTTGTTCAGTAAAAGAAAGCTTTCTAATGAATGTAACTTATATCTAGAAGTAAAGATGTGATTTATCACTGTCCAACATTAGATTTCAACTGATCCTGGTTCATTCTACGGACACAGTGTTCTGTTTATACATGTTCTATACGTATTCAAATTTGATGAATATGAATGCTTGTATATCTAGAAAAGTAAGTGAATTATTGCATTACATCACTAAATATGATAAGTGAGCGTTGTGACGACTGTTAAATTTGAATTCGACATCATAAATTACTCTGAGTTAAATAGTACGTTGGAAACCATGAAGTACAGAAGAGACGTTTACCCTTAATATGTGACTGTGTTCATGACCCTATGACGAAATGGCTCCATGGATCTTTAAGTTTTGAGATGAATACTTAATTTTTAAACCACCAATTTGATAGTCACTTTTTAGAACATATGAAGTCAAAGGAATAAAACATATGTACGATTCAAATGCTTCGGTAATTCAGGCCTGAACTCAGTGTAGTAATGGAGCATGTAGAATATTCCTTTTTATCATGACTCCTTAAACTTAGTAATTATATAATAAAATCTCTTATAATTTTCCTTTGTAATTTTTTTTATCGGCACATATTTCTTCTATACTTCTTCAGATGCATCAAGTGATCTATTGAAATGATGATCCTCAGTATGACCAGTAGAGTTAAATTATATCAAGTGTGAAATGGTTATTCACCGACAGCAATTGCCATGATTGCATAAATATGTAGCCAACTTATATATGCATCCTGAGCGTGTTTTCTTTGATATATCTTTTAATCACAGATAATGTTTGAATTGGATTGTGACTGGCAAGCGAAATTCAGGATGTATCTTTGGTCCCGTTTGGGACTCGTCAGTCAACTGGATGTACTTGAATCCAAATGTTGATGTTCACACCAGGATTTGAACTCACTTCGTTTCGTGTCAAACGCTAGAGCGTTCACCACTAGACTACTGAGTCCAGCCACAATTCAAGTCAAACAATATAAGTATATAGAGGCAATCCTCTCAGGATGCACATATAGCAACAGGGACTGAGCAGCTTCAGTCCATAACAAATCAACTGGAAGATACAAGTCTATAATAATTACATATTCTCCAGTAGCACAAGAGCGACTGTCTGGACTCCGCAGTCTAGTGGTGAACGCGCTGGCGTTTGACACGAAACGAAGTGAGTTCAAATCCTGGTGTGAACATCAACATTTGGATTCAAGTACATCCAGTTGACTGACGACTCCCAAACGGGACAAAGGGGTGCGTTCTAGATTCCTCCTGCCAGTCACTATCCAACTTAAACTAGAATTACATTATTGTGAATGAGTTTCAATTGGCTAACGCGAATACTGTTAGCCAAATTAAGATGCGCTACTTTACTGTTATGTTTAATGAGATCAGGCTACAGAATATGTTAAATTGCATTCCATTAAGAAAAGACTATAGTCACAGCTCTTTATCTATCTATTTCTTCTATTACTTTGAGATAGATTCGTTAGAAATACATGTTTTCTGACTTCTATATTACATATCTCAATGCAGTCGTAATGTAACATAACACCATACACTGCTTTGCACCAGGAACATTCACTATATAAAATTTAATATGAATAATGGACTAAATGTTTATTCGATTTATTATGAAACTGGGATCTGCCGTCATGCATTTGATTTATTTGAACTAAATAATTATGAATACTGACTGTTGTATTTACCTATCGTTATGAAAGACACACAACATTATGAGGTTGCTAAATATTAGTGAAAGTAAATGAAATCATAATAGTTACTTGCAAAGTTTACTTATCATCTATCCTTTGTTGTCATGAAAGAATTCAGTGAAACACTGTGGATTCAAAACTCATTACACTAAGCACTCATTACATGAATGTATATAACATACTCAAAGGAATATGATGATTGTACAATAGATGAACTCAAAAATATTTTGCATCCATTTATACTTAGATTACATTAAGGCAAATAGTTCGATCAGTTTAATTCATCAGAACTGTAAACTCAAAAATATTCACCTTAATAAGGGTTTGTAATATGACATGGTTTTCCAAATCAAATTAAGTACTCTGGTCATCTTATATGCTGCTTATTAGCTGAAAATCAATTATCTAAACTATAGAACAATTCTTCTATGTAATATTTGGCCGCAGAGATTCCACTATCTATTATTGCGGCATCATGAATTCATTTTATTCAATCGAATTCCAAACGGATCATGGTAATGTAATATTCAAACTAGAATGTTATATATGACCCATATTTACTACTTCATTCTTATAATGAATAAATCATCAATGTCCATTATCAAGTCATGAAATATTTAATCTCATTAACAGTTAAGCCATAGTTACAAATCTACAATACGATTACACATTTTTATATAAAATACACTTACGATTCAATAATGCTTAAGTAAGAAGTAAGTTGCAAATATTAAGTGGTTATAAGTGATCAACATGAAACCACCCAGAATTTGGTTTATTGATTGTTGATAAACTCCAACAAATTATACCCGCTGTAATGAGAGATGTGATATTTCGTATGTATTTGGAACCCGTATCACTTATTTTTTCGTAGAATTAAATGTTATAACTGAGCTATTGTGTAAGCTATTGAGTTTCTACAGAAATAATTACCCAGCAGTAACAAACGATATTGTTATTTAATCCACAGTGTTGATCGACTTTAGTCGCTTGTAACGGATGTTGGCTATAATTTTAACGTTTACTTTCATCGAATATGAATTCCATCGTATAAACTAAATTTCAAAGAACTGTGCTATGCAACAAACAAAAATAGGTATCTATTTTTTCTTCCTACATATTTGGGATGCGCTTCTCCCCTCCCAAATGCAAAATGTTACTCCAAGATTGGCCTACTTCTTCTCCTAAATTAGTTATGGGGAGTGAAGTAATTGAATGCGTTGATCGCTTCACTTATATCAGAAGTCTCATCACCTCTGGTAGGTCGGTGTCTGACGAAATCTCAGCACGGATTCAGAAAGCCCGATTGGCATTTGACAATTTACGCCACTTGTGGCGCAGACGAGATATCCGTGCCTCAACGAAGGGCCGGGTGTACTGCACATCAGTCCGTGCCGTTTTAATATATACCTGCGAAACGTGGGCCATGAAAACCCAATAAATGCGCCGTCTTCAGGTATCTGATCATAGGAATCTTCGTAGCATCGCTCGTATATCATGAAACAATCAAATAAGTAATATGGAGGTTAGAAGAAAGGTTCTTGGGAAACACGGTAAATCAGTCGAAGTCATTAATCTTTATTGACTGACATGATTGGAACATATATTGCGCATTCACGATCACCGCCTACCTCGTCACGCGATGTTGACTAGGGTTGGAGTAGGATGAAAGAAGGTTAGGAGTTGTCAAATCGAAACAGGGCATCAGTCCATGAAGTCTCTGACTGTTGGTCTAAACCATGTTGGTAGATGTAGATTACCTGGTTGGGTTCCACGTGATAGTCGCAATAAATGGCTAGAGACACTTGACGGTATGGCTCAAAATCGGTCACAGTGGCGCAAGTGTAATAACTCTTTAACTTCATCTAGATCCTAAATTCTGTCATTGTTTGCTACACACCTTTACTTTACTCCTCCGTCTTGTATTTTGTTATTACGTTACCTGTGTAATCTCGTAGTGCTAATGTGGTATAGCAACTTGAACATGTGGTAGTATGTGCCGGGTTCTACATTGCTGTTTATGATGACATAAGAAGAATAAAGTTTAGTTCCTAATCATATGCTGAAGGTATCTGTGTACTTTCAAAATGTATATGAAAATACCAAGTGAACAACAGTTTTTTTGGACATTTGTAAAATGTTACTTTAAAGTTTTATAAATGCTGAATACAGTTAAATGAAATAATACTGAAAATTAATAATGTTAGTTATGTTAAATTGATAGAATAAATGATAGACTTGCAAAATCATTTGAAATACATTAATTTAACTTTATACAACTTATTAGTGAATAGGAGCATTCTACAATGATAATGACCTAATTTGTTAAAGTAAGTATAATTATACTATAAGATTGACATGTTCAGTAGTAGCTAATAAGTAATATTAAATATAACATTAAAAAAAAGTAATAGACAGATATCGAGTTAAGGTTATTTATGGATTTATCACCAGTAGCAAAAGTTTGTGATATAACTATTTCAACCTAAGAGGTATGAATTTAGAACACATGATGCTGGTTAAAATATACTTTTGATGTTTTTACTTCTAAACCTGAATAAATAAAAAAAAGACAGATGATGTAAACATAAGTGTTACTTCTAAATTAGTGTTTTCTAAACAACAATCCTGTAGTAGAAGTAGGTCATTTACACCGTAATAATCCAATCTAAGTGTACTTTAACAGTCATAATTATTATTTTGTGTTCTCAAATAAGTGGAGATTTTCACCATTTCCTCTACGTTCTAAGATTTTTCTGAATTATTTAACAACATCCAACTAAGTGTACGCATACGTAGTAGTTTCAATGATCTATATCTCAAAGAAGGCTTTCAGAGTTCATAATCAATATTAAACAGATTCCTTTTTACTTTACATCAACTTCTAACTAAATACAACATACATATATATTCATTTTAGTTTAATAAATATACTATCCATAAAACAACAAGATAATGATATGCTTAAGTCTACACGATTAACCTTAAATATACATTCGATTTAAAGCAAATGTTCAACAGAATGTTCATCGAAAACTTACATGAAACCTTAAAAAAAACTTGTATAGTAAATTCAAACTTCAATATTTTAAGAAAATCTATTTCCACATTTCCGTATAGTTCAGGTCATATGAAGCTATTAACATTGAAGATATTTTAACATATACATGTTACAATTGTTCAATGAACAAATACAATACTCATGTACTTTTATATTAGGCTGTAATTATTAAAAAGAAATTGACTTCAACTGAAAGTAACAATAATTCTGTTTGTTTTAATGTTAGTCAATCAAGTTAAAAGTAACTGTTAACTTTATAATTGTAATGAAAAATAAACATTATTGATTTATAAGAATAATTGATAAACAATGTTAAACACATTTAACCGGAAGTAAAATTTTCAATAACCAAACTGAAAACATGTAGTCTATTCAATATGACGCTAACTAAAAATCAAAAGAATAGATTAGAATAAAGCAAAGTTATAATAAAAACTTATTTAGCATATGTTTTTTCTCAATTCTTTTTGAATTTTTCATAGTTACGTGCTAACATTGTCATACTAGACATCTCTGTATTCATACGTGACCATTATTAAAATATTTTATAAATCAGTTATTATATATGATTGATTAACTTTCCTCCTCCCCCCCCTGGTTCCATCCTCTGTCAACAATTAATTCAACATTTTGCTGTAATCAAAACCTGCTTGTCTCATTTGTATATGTAATTCATTCCGTTTTATTAATAATAATAGTATCAATATTTAATTCATGTCATAGCATTTTGTCTATTTTCTTGCTTGATATGATGTAATCAGTCAATTTTATATCGAAATATTCTTATTCATTCTTTTGCTCATTCATGATTTGTAACTTTGATTAGTGATCATTTTGTCCAGCTGAACTATTGTCCACCATTCGTAATTATCTACATGAACACATTAGTACTTGTAATATTGTTATCTAACACAGCAACACTGGATCCACATGGAATTTAGAATTATTTTAAATCATACATTAGTATATCAGTTGAAAAACAAGTACATGTTTCAGCAACAACCTGAAGAAAAATTCCCGGCATCTGACCCTATCCACGTACACTTATAAATACACTTTCTCCTGTGGAGCTCGTAATATAGGTCTCTATATAAACAATCTATTCAAATGAATTCAGAAACATCACGCAGAACAGTTAGAAAATGTCGAAAGTGGATTAATGAATAGTTCAATTACTAAATACCATGTAAACAAAGGCCACTCAGTCAATACAGGTTCTTCATTTAAAGTTATTCATAAAATCAACAAAGCTTACCAAGGGCGGTAATCTGTTGTCAGCTATCTGTTACTGAAAACCTGTCTATACACCTATTGAAGCCAGAATTCTATACTTAAACAAAACTTGTTCAGTCTCTCCCTTTACCTTCAATTTAAACTTAAAATTTCTTCAAAATAGCTACAAAAGGACTTGATTGCCTTCATAAGTGAATAATCGTAAGCTTGATCAATGATATATCGGGTGTTTTAAAACAGTTTTATAAAGTTTGTTTTTTCTTCAATTCGGTTTCGTTTTTCATGATACGTTGCTCTTATCTGGTTACCATTGAAAACCAGAGAAAGCAATACAAATATTTTTTCATTCGGGTATGGAAGTCCCTTTAAGTGAGTGCATTCAACATAATTGTATACAAAACCTTCAGGTCTCATTGAGAACGCTTTATCGTCAGCCTTGCCACGCAAACATCTAATAATATAATTTCTACCTCTATCATAAAGTTTCATGATTAATACCCATCTTATCAACATTATGCAACAACTCATCCATAATATATGCTTCCGTTTGTCTAATAAACTGTAGTTATAACATTTATTTTGTTTGAATAAATGTTTGTAAAACTTTAATAGTGTAAAAGCAATATTCATATCAAACTAGCTATCTTCTTGTCACTATCTAGTATCCTCTATTAAACTTACTGTAGAAACAAATAAAGAGAACATAGTATAATGAAATTATTTTAATTCATTGACAGATAATAAGTTAAACTAAGAAGGACAACACATAGTTACAAAAAAACAATTGATTAACTATTGTTCATGTTTTAACTTTTAGTAATCAATATAAATGACTATTAGTATATTTATTAAACTCGAACTGTTTCTTCTCAGCTTTAAACAAGTTCATATCATTATATCTGTTATACATATCCTACTTTCATAGCATCCATTTACTAATAATAGAAAAGAATTTCACTTAGTTGTAATTAAGCTTAATCATCTAATGATAACATACTCTGAAGTATAGAATAAACTTACATTTATTCTATGCTTCAATTGATTAGAGTAGACATTATTTAATTACATTAGTTAAACAAACTGATTATTTCATTCATTCATTCATTCAGATTAATAAAAGACAATAATTTATATCAGATAATAGAATAGATAGTGATTTCAGGGAATTCTAAAAACAATTCAGGAAATAGAAAATCATTTCTTTATTATCTAATCGGTTTCATTTGCACTAGTTGTTGTCGTTGTTATTCTTGTTGCTGAATATGATGTTGAGTTAACTAAGTGTTGTTAATAAATCAGATTAAAATAAAGAGGTAAAACTGGAATGAATTTGCAATAAGTTATATAACTAAACGATATCGTATCAAAGTATTAGTTCAATTTTAGGTGTAGAAATTAAACAATCTTCACAATACTTAACTATAATCAACTCACTAGTAAATACCATTTTAAGGTAATCCATAGAGTTTTAACGATATGTGACTGAAGTTAAATCATGTTATGTTTCGGGCAGTTACCCACTGTTGACCATGGATATGACTGAGTTAGAAATAATAACCATTGGTTGCAAATTCAGTGGTCAGATAGCTAAACGTTCGTCGTAAAGCCAGAATGCCCTGGGTCCAATTCCATAGTGTGGTCGTGGATGTGCACTGTTAAAGAGTTTTGCGCTGGAGTGATACAGCTTTCCAGTGTTAGTTCCTCATTTTCGAATTTTGTCTGACTCGGATCAATTAGTTATATCAAATAAAAGTATATTCTGAGAGAGGCCATTTATTGAAGATGTAAAATGAATATCGATTGTGTCTGCGACATAAGTTTGCTATCGAATTTCAGCACTGTTTACAATTAGAACAGTTTTCAGTTAGGAATAATGTTTCTAGATTAGTTATGTTCTCATATTTAGTACAATGTTCTTTAGTAACAATCGATACTATGACTGACTAGAAAAATTATAAAGATGATTCACTGACGGAAATCTGTCTTCATGTTTTATCATTTGTTAAGGCTGAGAGTCTCTTTATAGCGAGCTGACAAAATGTCAGTCTATTAAAGAACAAAACCAGATTACATCATCATCATCTAACTGCAACTAGAAATTTACCCAATCTTGTAGATTAGGCAACACTGATTATCAAATGTGGATGTTTTCTAATCATATCTCTAAAAGGTTACCTAGCTTAGCTTTCAAAGGTAGAATGTAAAGTTATTAATAACTCAATAAAAGAATATCTAATCAATCTAGATCCCACTGTTAAACGGAAATAATTTACACTGTAAAACGAATAGATTCGTATAAAGTATAAATTAATAACTTCTATAGTATCAAAGCATTAATAGTTTTAATGTTCAAGCCTAGAACCTGTATACAAAAGCAACAAGTACAATTTTTTGTTCTGTCATCATCTTAGTTGCCTTTTTCAGTTTGCCTATTTTTTCCAGTTTTTCACGTAAATAGTTACTAGTTGTTATGATTCTCACTTAATTTTTCTTAGTTATTACCATTTAATTGTTATTGTTTAGGAGTTGTTTATAAGGATACAAAGGATTGCTACATATGAATTTGTACAAATGATTGTACTGTAAAATATATTTACGTTAAACAACAGTTGAGTGAAGAAACTTCTTTTCAGTTAGCTTTTCTTCAAGACTACACTAATATATAAATATGAATATATACTTTACAAAACGATAAGATGGGTACCAATCAAATGGAAATAAAATAAGTATCAATTCGTTCACAACGACAATTGTAAATAATCAACAAAAACATGGAGTAGGCAGAGTGACTTCTAGTCAAAGGTTATAAATCATGGTTGACTGAATATGGCTATGTAGATATAGATTGACTGTTAATTACATAATATCATGCAGGAGAATAGACGAGATGTTATATAATGAGACCAACTGTTAACACTATATCTGTATGAGCAGGGTGAATGAACTGTATACACAAAAACAGGTTTCAGCTACACCAAAATGTTTGAAAAATACTAATAATGACTGTTGTCGGCAGAGAATAGGAGGGGTCTTTAATACGAATTGGTAATGGAGTTGGAAAAATATTTTAGCAACAGTTACGTAAGGATAAATAAACAATTTTTCAAACGATTTAGGTACATATTGATTAAAGATTTGGAAAACATTAAGGAAATTTCAGAAGAAACTAGTAAAAGAAGTTACTGCAAAATCAAATTTAACCCTGCCTTACTACGGCTTATATCAGTGGCCAAGGTAGAGCGAGTGGTTGTATAAAATCTTTTTGAATACACAGATCGGGTTTGTGGATGTGAACGGTAATAGCTTCCGCCATATACAGATAATGGATTTGTAAGCCATATGAAATTTTTGATGGAATTCGATAAATAGATTTAAAATATTTATTGAGGTCGACTCAGTGCTCTGTGTCAATCAAGTGGGTCAGAATAGAACTTTTAATCTGTTTTAATTACCATTTGTTTAACCAAAACGGATGATGATCTGAGAAACGATAAGATAGCTGCCAAATTGTGTGACTTACATAAATGTTACCACAGGGGCAATTAAACTAATAAATATACATAGAGTTGGCGAATCCGGAAAGTCTATCTTTTGTTGTTATAGATATCAAGGATCAGTTATGAAATGACACATTTAATTTAGTCTTGTAGAAAGTTTCTCGAGATATCTTTTTCAATCTCTGAGTTAGGATTTCGTTAGAGACGTCTTTTTCAAACCTAATTAAAAATTAATTGGACAGAAATTTCGTCGCTTAACTATTGTTTCCATGGAATGTCATAATAGTAATTTTCACGTGATAACAGTCGTGACCGCTGAAGTTTAGACTTGCTGAGAGTGAAACAGTTTTTGCCACTGACAATTATTGATCGTCGCGCTATACCACAATTAGATGAAAGTAAAAATTCTACCATTAGATGACGGTGTACTAGCTTAGAAAGTTCGCCAACTTGAAGCCCCTGGAGAGGGATCTGTGGTGCTCACTGTTGATGAGCCCCATACCAAGACAAAACAGCTGCTTACTACTACCTAGTTTTCAATATTACTCTGTCAACATAAATCTGTGACAAATTCAATCCCATAAATTTACTACTAATCTCAACAAACCATTTCAATTAGATTACAATTGTTAGTGTTGAAATAACATAACTGTAATTCGTTTAACTTGTTGACTGTTCACTGTATTTTTACATAATGAAGAATAATAGTTGCACAGCGATTTGTGTGTGATAAGAACGTAGAAAATAATATTTGAATAATATTAGTTGTAGAAATGCAGAGAGAGGGAGCAACTTATAGATTAGTCCAATCAAAACATTCTGTAATTAAGGTGACTACTGACTTGTTAATTCTCGGGTTCATCACATTATAAAGAACACGTTGGACGTATTTCTGGATTTTAAACACCTATGATAATCATATAGATTATGGAAAATAATTGTTAACAATGAATTGTGATAAAAACAAGATTAAAATAAAGCTTACGAGTAGAGTGTAAGGTTTAAAGTTATTTTGATAGCTAGGGCAAATAGAGTGACCGTTACAAATGATTGATGGTTGCAAAGAATGTGCTTGTTTAAATGTACATCTATGGCCTTTGTTGATGGTAGGAACACATATCTG
Organism: Schistosoma mekongi; assembly: GCA_034768735.1. NCBI lineage: Eukaryota > Metazoa > Platyhelminthes > Trematoda > Strigeidida > Schistosomatidae > Schistosoma > Schistosoma mekongi. The sequence continues at coordinate 75,608,543 of CM068306.1, read as the reverse complement.
CAAATAAATTAAAAGTTAAGCTATCGTCTGGATCGAAGAAATCTATATTCTTGAAGTTACAATTCATAGGTGATAAAATAAGCGAAATTATTACACGATGGTTAAACAATACAGTTTGAAGAACATTCAATGATGCCTGATTAGTATTATTATTGTACACTTAACCTATGGTAATGTCATGGAATAAGGATAGATTGCCAATGTCCCTTCCCACATCAGTTTATATTTGTCAGTTTAACTACTCGTATGGAACCAGTTACATTGGGTGTATGACGAAACAAATCCATAATATTATTCCTTGACACCATTCTTCGTAGTTTGTCAAAGGACAAATTAAAACGATAAATAGCTCCATCCTAGTACATTTCGTCAACACAGGACATTGAGTAGGCATTAATTCACCAGCGAATGTGATATAACGATTTACACTGAATTTATTCTTCATCTCCAGATATCGCCTCTTACAAACAGGAATTGCCATAGAGGCACATATTAATAAACATATTCTTTCCATCTATAAATCATTTGTAAGGTCACTTTCTTTTCCGTGGTCATTAAAATAGCTTCAAACTTTACACTCTACTCTAAATCATTGTTTCATTCCGGTTTTCATTACAGTTCATTGTTAGGAATTATTTACAAAATTCTACGTGTTTTCAAACATACCCTTTTGTTCTTAGGTAACCGAATCGATTAGCCAACTGATTAGCCAACTGAAATCATATATTTCTTATCCAATAAAATCATAAGTCGAAGAGTCAATTAACTGTTCCTTTCCGTTGTATTCAGTCTTCATGTTACGTATCCTTATGTGCTACGTTTAACAGTTGTTTTGAAATTATTTTAATAATTTACTTACCACCAATTAATGGACACTAACTTCATATCCCAATGTAAAACTATATATCAAAGTACAAAACTAGAAAAAATTATTCTGACTATGAAATTTTTCTTTACGTTATGAATTAATGTTAGCATTCATTATACTACTTAATTGAATATCTCATTCATTTGTTTAAGTTAAAGTCAAATATTCTGTAACTAAAATAGAAATAAACCATTGAAGGGAAGAAGCTTTATTGCAATTAGTTTCTCGTCAGTTCCTAAAACTAGGGGCGGAATCCAGAGTGCTTACTGCTTAGAACTTCCACACTAGAACGAAATATGTGTCCAGTACCCCATGGTTTTCAATCAAACTCCGCTAACATCAATCTGTGATGCATTCAATCTAAATATATATATTATTTCCATTAATAATAAAATAATTGCTAATCAAGTTATAGTTTGTCATAATAGATTTTAACGAGTACTAAAGTGTTCATAAGGATAACTGAGGCAGATTGAAAAAGAAAGATGAAAAAAGTGTCTACTAGTCAAATGGTGATAAATCACCGATGAATAATTACGAGCGTGTCGACTTCAAAATTACTGACTCCATAATATCAATTAAGCGAACAGACAAAGTGACTTGATAAGAAAAGGAGTATCCATATTAAATATATGATGTTAGAGAGATGGATAGGCAAACTTAAAATTGACTGACAAGTTCCTAGAGAACGATTTGTTGAAAAATATTGATAAAAATGAGTTTTTTTTGTCAAATCATATGTACATTGATAATAGTCACCAAAAAATTTTTTTGTTATATTCGTTACGTCAAAGTATGGAGACGACAATTAAGACTAAGTAAACAAACAAAAATGAGAGATACAGAAAATTAAACAAAATGTTGGGAAAATTATTCCTAGACAATTCTTTTCTAAGCCAAATTTTATTATTGCCTATGATGATAGTCATGATAAAAAGTGGTATTGTATAAAGGTATCTTGAATATAGCGATTCGATTTGTCTAATTGAACTGAAATAGTTACAGATATGTGTAATGCATGGACCTGTAAGCTGTATGGAATAGTAAATGAAATTCGATAAATAACACTTCAAGAGAAATTTAGTTGAGCTAGATGGCCCGAATCAATAATGTGGGCCAGAATGCAACTTGTATTATTATCCAATCGTTAATAAAATCATTCTTTTGCTTCTTATTACGTAATCAATCAGTTTTAAGTCTATACGTTTTTTATTCATTCACTTATAATTTACGACTATTCGAAAGATAGTTGCTTTGTCCACCTTGTCTTTTTATCATTCGTCCACATTTATCTTCATGCATACTTTGGTACTTGTTATAATCTAATTTGACTCTTTCTCATTTGATTGATTTCGATTTTATTACTATGAAACTATATATATGTGTACATATATTAACATAGAGCAATGATGAAAAACTAATTGGAAAGAATGTTGTTTTTCATGTAATTGTCATTCTTCTGTTAAGTGTTTTAAAGGGAATTTTCTTGCTACTGTGCGCATAAGTGAATAGTTCAACACTAAGACAAAACAGCTGCTTAATGCTATCCAGTTCTTAATGGTACCCTATTAACATTGGTCTATGACAAATTTAAACCACTAAACTTATTACTAATCTCACCAAATTATTACAATTTAATATTCTATAAATTGTTGTTTTAATGGATACCGTTATCATCTATCAAGTAGTTTGAGTTATTTTTTTTGTTCAACAAAGCAGTGACAATTAATTTTGATCTACTACAGATAAAATATTCAATTTATTTAAGTCAACATTTAATTTATGATAAACAATTAATCACTTACATTGACATGTAAACGGAAATTGTCATTTTTTTAAACATTAGACTAAATTTGATTATGTAACATTTATTCTTTATATTTAAACAAAATAGACAATGTTCAATTCAAGGCATGGAATCGGTGTTTTCATTCTATCAAAAGTTTTATTCTTATGCATAGTTTATCCTTTACTGAATTGACATACTTAGAAGCTAAAATAATGAATGAAATCATTGAAAGATAATAAAAACGGATAACGTTGAAAAGAAACAATATAAAGTAAACATAGTCACTGTTGAATAAAGTGCGTATAGTACAAAAAATGCTTTACAAAATTCAAATCTAATTTATTTTAATGGATAATACAATTCATTTATGTTGGTTGAATTTAGAAATGAATTCAAGCTTATAGATGGTCTTCATGAAAAAAAAGGTTTAAAAGTGATACTATGGTGGCTGTGGAAGTATTTCACATTATAGTGTAATGATCAATATTATATTTAGCTTGTATTTAATTCTGTCTGTCAGGTTGTAATTAAGATGATAATTTAAGTGACTTGTTAATGTATACATTATGCTATTAACGTTATGTAGTTATAAATAGCTGATAATAAACCCTGTATATTGTGTATGCTACGTGACTAGAGCTTTAGTCATCTAGTTTTACGGTTGGATGTATTCAGGCTAAAACTGACTTGCCGATAGCTTCTAATTAACTAATGAATACTGACAAATTTTCCCTAATTAGTTCAGATTATTTATCATCAAAAACAAAGATGTTGACTTTTCAATTGATTTCAAGTTAAAAAAATGCAATTATCGTATCAAATGCATCCTCTTTAGTTGGTGTTTTTAAAAACCTGATTTTAGTCGTACAAGACTTGTATTCTAGTTGAGATAAGGAGTACTGTAATCCTAGAAATTCTCAACGAAATTATTCATTAGTCTAATGTTAGCTAATCTATTTCAGTTATATGTTGGTTAGCTATGGGTAATGAATTTAAGTTTCGTTCTGGAAATCACTTGAACACAATTCCAACTAACAAATGAGTTCGTCACCAGCTGCTACTTTAAATGCTTGTAAACTTATTAGCAAATTTAGTTGAGCTTCGAAATTAAATAAAGTGTGATCTGAAAATCGTATAATCTCTGTGGATTGATGATGATTTCTAATAATATATCATAACCAATTACTTTATGTTAGAATGCAAACAGCATACTATTTCTTTTTCATCCTTTTCATGTAATAAAATGTTTTATTGACTTAATTTATCACAGATCCATTGTGACTGAATAATGTTTATAAACAGGGGAAACTAGAGAACCGTTTTGTCCTAGTATGTAACTCCTTATCAGAGCTCAAATTTAATCCTACCTGAAAATCAAACACATCACTTTCAAGGTCTTTCAATGATCGCCTAGCCACTAGACCACTGGAAAAGTTTTTAACGCTCTCATTTTAATCAATTTATGATAAAACATGACAGTAATAGTTAATCCTTTATTACGAGACCTGAAAAAACTTCAGTTTATTGTTGGTACTCATTTCTATTTTTTAAACATTATGCTCATTGTCTATCAAATGTTACCATGCATTAGCTTGTAACATTCATTCCGAATTTCTAGAAAGAAATGTTATGTCTTACAACATAACTCAATTATAAATATGAACATAGCGGAAACTTTTACAAGTCTTGTGGAAACGTATGATTTTACAAAAAAATGAAATGTTACAATTGGTATTGGTGATTTCTCAGATTTCTATTACCTTTTAATCAATGAATTTTAAAAAACTGAAACAACAGTTACAAAAGTTGCATTCAGAAAAATTGTAAACACTCAAGAGTAATAACAAGGAATAGTGAGTCAGTAAGATCTGATGTCATATTTTCATTAAAATAGGCTACCTAGTGTTGTACTCATTAAAGCGAACTTGTATTTTCCTCCAGTTTTATTTAAATTCATCACGAATATACATTTTAGACATAGATCTTCTTCTATGAGTATCATTTACAGGGTTAGAATTTGATGACGAATTAGTTCTGTTTACTGAAGTTGCTAAATACTAAAGACTTTTCCTAGCCATTATCAATAATGCAAGCAACCTTGATATCTACTTTATCCAGCTAAATGTAAAATACTACATCAAGACTTGTTTGGGTCAGTAGATGAATTGATGATATGGGATAAAGTAACACAGTGTGTCAATCACTTCAATCCAGTTCGAAGGTGCATCAGCTCTGGTGAGTTTATGTGATAAAATCACAGCACATATTCAAAATGCTTACCTGCCATTTTTACATTTACATCATTATGGCAAACGAGAGGTGTCTGTCTGCCAATGAAAGAACAAGTACACTCCTCAGTAATCAGTTTAGTTTAATTTAAAAGTCGTAAATTCTAACTTTTCAAAGCAAGCGCTACTTGCAGTTTTTTCTAGTAAGATGATAGGGAAGATTTACAAATCTGGATGATAACTTTGGTTACACGAGAACCATCATGTGGACAACATTGAGGTTAGATATAGAATACCAAATAAAGATGACAGATCAATTGGTAAGTTAGTGAATCATCATTTACTAAGTTGGTGAAAGTTGTATCATGTACGTATTTCTATAATCCTTTCACTGTACTAATATGGTGTGACACCCTGAAATGATGCACATTACAACCAGATTTCCGGGCGACAGTGAAAAATCACTGCTACTACGCAATCTGGATTATAACAGCTAACGATCAGAAATCTTGTTTGTTTTTACTTGGATTCATTGATTAAATAAACGTAGTTTCTAGATAGACAGGCTCATTTATTAGTTGACAGACTAGATGTCAATCGCTGAAACAATAAATATCAAATGTAATGTAAACGATTTCAATAACTTTAGACAACAATTTTGAGTTATAATAGGGATTATGAGACACTGAGTTACTACAAGACAATAATTGTCATTTTTGTGTAAATAACATTGAATCCTTTTTAGCGTAAGGGATTAGGTAACTATCTTTTAGCGCAACCTGATCAAAATGTATAGATGATGTCAATGATCAGAGACAATGACATAAATCTATTTCTTGACAAAATTATGCAGAATCTTTTGAGGCGTATCATCATGTTACTCGGTACATTCCACTGGATTGCGCTGTTTCCAGCTTAAATAAACAATTAAATGAAGAATTCTTATTAGTCTAAATATGAAGGTATCTTTTAGTGTAATCCAGCACATTCGATTTATGCTAAAACTTACCAGCTTTATGCATCTGTTTGCAATTGCCAACATTCATGATCTTACACCCAGTTTTCTTTACTTCAGATATAAAGATTATTCATCACTGAATTACCGAGTTACTGGCTAGATAGACTTCGTAGATAAAATAATAATGCGTCAACCTTTGAAGTAAGATATACTGGGTTGGAGTTTCAGTAAAAAAATTACTGATACCAGTTTGTTAATTGTAACAAAAACAAATCTAGTTAACATTCAAATGCAGACCATGACCAAGTTGTTTACTAAAATTTTGTTAAGTTATAAACAAAGTTCAGTCAGGAAACTTTAATGAATGATATTACATATTGTTGAAAACTAGATAAGTTTCATTTAATGCAACTGATAAGAATCATAAAATACTATAATAAATTATCGGTGGATAAGTAGTACTTTAACCTTAAATCCAGAATGTCCTAAATTCCAATTCCTATGATGCTTTGATAGAATGGATATCTTTAGTGTACATTTGTCAAACATTTCCTCATATTTACTTATTAAATCATGTACATGTATTTTCATTCACAATGGTACAATGATATTAAGCTTGTAAAACAAGATATGCCTTCTTTCATTGTAATCACTTGCATGATATACGACATAAAATCAATGACAATGATTTGTCTACTAAATATATATGATTCACTGGAGTTGTTAACTTTGTCTACATATTTGTATTCCTTTCTATAGATATTCTCTTGAAAATCAAATAGTATACCTAAAGCTGTGTTTTCTATACACGCAATCAATTATATCATGTTGATATCATGACAAGTACAATAAAGTTACATAAATATGAAGACGAGGTGGAGGTGTAGGAGGAGGAGGAGAATATATTCCAGAAAAACGTATCAACATTTAGCTTGAAGTATAATGATCTTGATAAAAGAAATTGTAGGATATTAATAACTTGAAAAATAAACGGAACTAGAAAATGCTACACTACTAAAAATATCCTGTGAAATATTTAATCTAATTAGTTTATATGACGGACTGATTGAAGCAACAAAACACTTATTTATCAGTTAACATTAAACACTGTTTCGTTTTATTATGAGGCTATTCATTAATAAGCTTCAGTAAGCCTACGAGGGGAGATGACTAATGTCAACGTGATCTTTAACTATTGAGGTTAGTGGAACTTGTCAGGTGCTTCTTATGAGTGTTTACCTTAAGTGGTTCCGTAATATCAATTATTCACAACCTGAATAATTATTCACAAACATTTCAAATTAGCAACTAACTTATATTGTAATTTGTCCAAACAAATGTTTAAACAAGTATGACAATGCTCATTACTCATCACACTCTTAAAGTAAGTTATTCATGACCTGAACGGTTCGACAAACGCAAGCTCTCAAATTGTGAAATTAAGTTATCTAGGTCCAAATTCTACACGTAACATTAGTTCTCTAAAGATTTCAAATAGTCCTTGCTGAAAATTGTCAACTAGCTTGAAACTCATTTATTTAGGATCTTTTTCTAAAGTATGTTAGGATGAAGATGGTTTCATTGACCACAAGCTAGCTATAATTATTCATTAACTGTTACTTCTACTATCCATTTTGGTTATATATTCAAACTAGTTATATCAAAAAAATAAAGACGAGGAGTTGTTAAAATGACACTTTCATGAAAAATGTCATGTTTAATATGATAAAGTAGGGTTTCTTTTACATCATTATTAAAAAACTGTATTCGTAATTGTTCACTACGATGTTCTTAACTGTTATGTGCATATTCACTTATATTAACATTAAAATTGAAAGAGACATTCTGTTTATTTTATGCACTCAAATGACATTGTCTTAAGGGATCGACGAAAATTACTTTTAATATTGTTATTAATACTTATAATACTAAGATACGTGAGTCAGTCAAAGAAGTGAGAATACACAAGACTAATGACAAGTGAGAGATGTAAAGATTACGATAATCTAGTATTCTAGAATGATGTAATAAAATTAATAAACAAGCAAACATACTAGCAGTGACACTTGAAAGAAGAAATTAATACAGCCTTGGTGTACAAACATACTAAGTAGAGAAATATTAACCAGTGGATGTCGGCTCAGTAGTGTAGTGGCTAAACAATCGCCACGAAACCCGATGATATTGAACCTGATTTCATCGTGGAATCATGGGTATTCACTCTTCGGACTTTTCAAACTGGGTTGAAACAGCCTTCGATTTCCTAATGGTTATCTAGTGGAGTAGTAGTCATATCATATTTGGATGCAACGATCATCGCAAAGTTAAATAGCATTCTATTCGACAACAGTTAAATTCCAGCTTCACAGAAACTCAATTACATTTAAATTATAGGGCGACTTTACAGAACACCACGGGATATGGATACATAGTAGCCAATGAAATGAAGCCACATTTAAGTTACTTTATTTCAGAAACTTATATAAACATGTTGCAGAAAATCATCACAACTGCCTGATAACTTTGTTAAGGAAACTCGAATCGTCATGTTTTTTCAATGGTTTCCTTTTTGGAAGGTATTATGTTTTTTGGGCTGAATTATTTAGTCATGAAGTTCCAACTGTTTTTTTCAAACGAGATAATTGCTAACCAACTGTAATGAAGTCTAAAGGGGATCATTTCATTCTGATGTATTTACTATTGACGTTGCATGGAAAGACAATTAAAATTTAGTGACTAAATCACTTATCTCAATGAACACAACAAGACCTAAAGTTCTTCTACCCCATGTCTAAACAACCGGTTTACACTAATCCACAAATAAATCGCTCGTTTTTGCTGAGAAGTTATTCTGACTTAGCCTAAAACTTCTTTTACAAGCGTTATTTACACCATTACGTTATGTAAATCTCCAGAATGTATAGTTCCGATCTCCATAACATTTCCTCATTGTCAATGCAATGGAAGGAAGTAAAAACATTAAATTCATTGTAGTTTTACCCATATTTCTCATATTAATGAATTGTAATATGCAAATCAACCTGTAGGATTCACAAATCAGTGACTAGAACTGGTATTTACTCGTTGCCTCATTTTCTATAGTCTATGTGCTATAGTATTACAAAAACGTATTCAGAAATTTATTACTTATCGTCATTATTAATCACTTTCTTGATATTTAATTGAAATTAATTTAACTAAATATAGTCATGTAAATGTGTCTATTGATCTTATTGTTTCATTGAACATTGAAGTGTACACATGTATTAAACAATTCAATGTTCCAACTAGTTTCGAGTCAATATTCACTTTATTATTTAAATTACTGTCTATCTCTCTTCTATCACAGTTATTGCATCTGTTGCTTTTTTACTTTATATCGACTAAATAAATATGCAGTTAATTAGTGTTGTTTAATTTTTTTGATTCTATTAAATGTCAAAGTTTAGTTTAACATGTAAGTGACAAATCTTTCTTTCTTTAAAAGAGTTTTGTAGAATTATGACTTGTTAATAAATAAGTTAGAGAATATTGACATATATAAACTAAATGACTTGACTATTAATTATGCAAAAAACAATAACTAGGTATACATTAATTTTATTCTTAAGAATTAGAAGTAATTTAGAGAGAAAGAGATGGAACTTTAAACATAAATTACAATATTCTGAGAGATTATTTCAGTAAGGAGTTAGTTACTTTACTTTATAAAATACTACCCTACACAATACATAGACATAAACGTAGGCATCTACCTATTAAATCATTAAAAGTAGAAGTAAAGAACTATAAAGCGGTGAGATTAATACTCTCCGAACTGGAGATATTTGTTTTAACTATGTGTAGTCTCGATTTCTTAAAGTATCCGAAATTAATAATATATAATCAGATTTAATTTCACAGACAACAAGTACAGTTTCTAAAACTACAGATATTAATTGATGATGTATGCCAACTAGCCCAACAAATCTCGAATACACAGAAGTCTATGAGTCACCTCCATTCAAGCAAGATAGGGAATTGCATGGTAGATTCAGTTTCATAGTTCTTATTATTTATTAATACTAACTGTAGGACTGTTGAATGTATTTAAAGTACTAAATGCATATTTTATGTTACTAGTCAGCAGTGTAAACTTATATCACATCGAATCATTAAACAGGAATTCCTTGTATTTATCGAATGAATTAATTAGAGTTTCCACTTTCTAAACACGATAGATACAAGGGTTAAAAAAATACTGTTTTTTGATAAAAATTGTTTATACCGATGGATACAAGTGACAGTATTTCAGTTTTATAGACATTCTTTCATGAGCCTACGTATTTTTATTCACAAGTGTTAATCAAATATTCCATCTGAATGAACCTGAAATAAACAATGCATAAGAAATTATTCATGTTTACAGTTACTTATTAAGAACGGTTTTGAATAGTAAAACTTATCTGCTATGAGGTTGGGATAGCCGTCACCGATACCAATCAACATTCATAACACCACATTAAAAACTAGTCAAAATAAACTAATTTGACTATTAGATTCAAACTTAATAGTTTTAAGAGTATAATCCTTATCATATGAAGTGTTTGTACTTATTCAGAAACTTTGTTAGTGAGATTGTATGGTATGTATTGTAAAAGCAGAAACCAGTATCTGACGCTCCGTAGTACTTATTGATTCTCAAGTTTTAATTGAAAATAGAAAATTTGGTAAAACTAAACTACGCCGCCGACCTTGAAAAGGCGAATGAGAATCAAGTTATTACTTTCTATGTTGCCCGCGCATTTAAGTTCACAAAGCTTACTTTATATCGGCTTATTGCAATTTTTAATGAGGATATTATTATTTCTAATCTATAAGCTTTCGGACTAATTCGTAGAGAGTTCATTTGTGATTGTGGCCTCAATATGACTTAAATACAGTACAGAGACAGTCGAGATGGAGTAACCTTTCGTTCTAATGGCTGCTGGAGAAGAAAATCAATAATAATAGGCAGTTTTTTTCAGCAAGTCTAAAGTGACACTGAGGCAAACTTGCATATTGCTTATATTGTGGATTAGGCAGTTACCTGTCACGCTGGCATCGTCTCTTAAAGATGTAAGCGAAGTATCAGCAGTGCAATGGTATCAGCACTGTAGAGACGTATGTTCAGAAATCATGTTGCGCTAAAATCTGTCACTCGAAGGCATCGGAAGAATCGTTGAAATAGATGAAACTGCCATTAGAATGGAAAAAATATAATAGAGGAAGATCTCTAGAAACCGAATGGGTAAGTAATAATTGCTTAAAACTTACTGGTAGGTTCTTGGAATTTAAACTCAATGAACCCGTCTCCAACCTCCAGAAATTCATAAATCACGTGAAAACAATATATCATGTGTAATTGTTTTAAAAAATTTCGTTTACCATAATAAATAATCATTTTATCTACCAGTGCATTCTCATTGGCTAAAATGTACCTCAAGGTCAGCGGTGTGGTTTAGTTTCACCGAAAATTTATTCCCAAGCTGAAAAATGGTATATAGTTACAACAAATATAAAACTCGGTACTTATACGCCTCAGTTCACATTGTCACAATATGCCAAGAAGGACTGATGGGCACTAAAGTATTAGTTAAAATAGTTGTAGTAGCAGCGGAGATAATTTTATTAATGATGATAGTAATAATATCTAATTAGTACCAATTCAGCCATGTCACCCAAATTTTCCATCTCCACCCTGAGCATTACAACTCAGACCAAAAATAAAAAACTTAGTGAACTGATGTCAAATTTTGCTTCAACTATTTCTAGTTATTTTGCTCCGTATTTATGTCAATCAATATCATTCGTTAAGGTAGCCTATGGTTTCATTTAAGTAACATTCCAAAAACCTTATTCTATAAATATTCACAGTATTAAAAACCAATTCGATATATTTGCCTAATACACTGTATCCAACTATACCAATATTAACTTAATAATTTTTAATGTATGGAAGTCATTCAGATCCAACAGAATTAATAAGTTGGATTATGACTGGCAAGTGGAATCCAAGACGCGCGTTGCGTCCTATTTGGGACTCAGCGGCTGGATGTACCTGCATCCTAATGTTGATGTTCCACTTGCCAGTCACAATCCAACTTATATAATACTCGTGAAAATTCGCTATATCGAGGCAATCAACTCAGGATGCACATATAGCAACAATGACTGACCAGCTTCAGTCTATAATAAATCAACAGAATAAAGTTTCAATATCATCAGTATTCAAGTAATTTGTAATTGTTTATTTCACTATAACAATAGATTACTGAATATACAGTAGATCATATCGAAAAACTTACACATTCGACATTTGTTTACAGCTCACGATAGTTATATCTTAGTCATCTGTTACAGTATAAGAAAAACAATTCTGTTTACTAGAAAAACATTAACAAACAACGTATAAAAGAAGTAAGTATACAATTCATAGGAAATAATCACTAAATCTTTTCTCAATATTTTTTTTTCTGTGATAAACAAAATTAGATTGTTTTTTTTTTCTTTTTTATTTTATATATGAGTAGGTTTAAGATATAAATAAATTAACAAACTAAAGAAGTAAACATTAAGTTAGTTTGTTTACCTTATTGGAACAGTTTAATAATACGTTCAAGTAGATCACAGGTTAAATCTGTAAATTTTAAATTTTATAATACTAAAGGCTTATAGATTAGTATAAAAGTGATTTTATGTTATGTTCAGGATTTTGTTAATTTTTGCATAATGATCAGTTTATACTCAATATTTACATAAAATAAATCTTACTTTACTATTTTTCAGAAATTGATTAATTTTTTTTAAAGTAGATTCCAACATATTCACAAATGTATAATAGTTTATCTTTGAAATAAATCTAAGCAAAATATATCACTTTATTAAGATTACTTAGTTACTAATTTTATAGATAAGTATACATTTTTAAAAAGTGCGGGTTTACTTAAAAGTATTACTTCCTATTAATAATTTGTTGGTGATACATCTATAACTTAATTCAGCCTACGATTTTACTGTAAATCTGCAAGATACATATATATATATACTATGAAAAGCCTGGAAGCAATGAGATGTTGCTTCATTCTGGCACAAAATACTTCAGCTGTACTCACCCGTTACCCTATTTGGAGACCTAACCTTGAACTTTCAAAGCATGTTGCGAGTCACAACTGTCACCGATAGCATTGGACAAATGTTGTTTAGCATCGAAAAATTGATTGAAGTAGAAATCTAGTTTAGTGATGGAGTTGATTAAGAGATCGCCTAGAGATCTAAATTAACATGAAGTTTATCACTATGTGAAATCATACGTGTGGACTGTTGGGAAGTTGTATACTAACGCGAAATAGCTAAATAATTCTCTTCTACTTTTCAGTGGTACCCAGCTGAGATCAATTTATAACAAATGACAATAATTAATAATGATCAATCCATCCCGATACATAATTTATCTTAAAATTAATAGAAACAGACTATTTATGACGATAGTTAGTCACGTTTGGTGAAAAAAATAGTAGGGTAAGGAAAAGTTCGAGTGTTTAAATGGTAATATAATAACTTTGTGAATCATTTTTACTTAAACTCCATACAATGCAACAGTTACAATGGCATCAGTTGTATATGACATTTGTCTTGTCTCAAACGTCACTAACAAGTAATCACTCATAAACAGAATTTCTTCCACATCCGAGTTTGCATTTGTAAACAAACTACATAATTAGCTAGTGCTGATACTTCTTACCTAACTAATGATTTGTTTCAAAATGCATCTTTAAACACAATACTATTAAAGTTAACAATCTATAGGTTACAACAATCGCGTAACTAAAATATATTTAACAAGTGAATTTAACTAGACAACCGAAAAGCTTCAAATTGATGTTTCATTTTAGCGTTAGACTTCTTAGCAACAGTTACAATTCAACACTTTGTAAGGATTAGAAACAGGGTATTTAAGCCTTGAGACAAACGTTTGAGCTCCAGACAACTTGTTAGATTGGTTGTTTAGCTATAATAAGTCTGTAATTTACTCAGCAAATTTAAGCAATACCCGTTAAAACCTACTATGCTACTGATAATTAAACTAAGTTAGAAAAATAAAGGTTTATAACTCCATAAAAAGTTTGCATTTTCTGATTTGATCCTAAATGGAGTCATGGAAGCTCACTACTAAACAGTTCATCACTGGAAGAAAACAAATATTCACTACTAACTGTCTTCTAATTAATATTAAGCAACAGTCAGTTTGTAAAACCAACTATAAGATTAATAAATTTACTTTTGGATCTTAAAAAATATAAGTATACATAAGCACTGAATATTATGCTTACAGTCGAGACGAAATATGGACACAATGACGCAATCATCTAATAAATACATTTTTAAAATTTGTAGGCTAAAATGTATCAATACATGCTAAGTTTTTACTTATACAAACATGTACATCTGGAGATGTCTTTGAAATGGTGAATGCATTACAAATTACACAAGTATTTAATAATTCTGTATAACATAAGATGCACAGCTGAATATGTCATCATACTTATAGGTGTCAGTATGTAGTTTCAGTGAATCTCTATCCAGAATAAAAAACTCATCCAGTGCTGCTTGATTTTAATTTAACATGATGGTACGTAGTAAAAATTACCTATGAAAATAGTTAGATAATAATTTTTATCTTTTACTTCAGTAAATTGGTTGTATTCTTCTACCACTTGTTGAAGTGACTAGAATGTTGACCAACAACTTTCAAGAGCAAATAATGAAGTATAAGAAGTAAAAAATAGTCGATATGGTGACGTGGGTTATATTAGAGAATTTTTTATAGGACCTTCTTAATAATTTAATGCATGGTTACAAAAAACTTTTGCTGGCTTTGCATGATGAGGATTAGTTGTTTTTCAGCATTAATATCACAAGTAATTAAAATACATCAGGTAACCTGTGATCATTTACTTATAAATTACTAAAACAAATATTCCATATATACAGTGAAACGCTTATCACCAATAACACTGACTAATAGACGAGCCATATCGAAAATTAATAAAAGTGAACCCCATACCACTGAACTCTGACCCTGTTATGCAGTTAGCTAAATGTTTACTGTGGATTCACATCTTCATTATAATCGTGTGTGTTCACTTCTGGGGAATCTCATACTAAGACGAAATAAGGTTAAGAATAACAATCAATATTTTCCTTGTAGGACCTATGCAACTTTATTACTTATGTTATAGTATGCATAATACAGTACAAAACACAAAGGAATATATTAAGATGAACTTGTATATTCCTGTTGATTTGTTGTAGACTGAAACTGGTCAGTCTTTGTGGATGCAGGTACATCCAGCCGATGAGCCCCAAATAGAACGAAACGCAAGTCCTGGATTCCAATTGCCAGTTACAATCCAACCTAAATAATATGAAGGAATATACTCCTATTCGATTTCACATGAAGTAATAATCGTTTAAAGATCAAAATCTAATGAAATTGTTGTTAATCACTAGCAGTGAATATATATTAAACGAATTTATTAATTATAAATCATGAGATTGATGACATTAAACGACATACACATCAAAAGAAAACGCCTGTGGTTATCCGCAACGTATTCACTGTTCAACAAATGTGTTAAATTCAGCTTTTTCATGCATCTTCACATTCATTTAGTAAACAGATGCTGCATATCATCTTCATCAACCACATAGGATTATCTTTAAAAACATACTATAAATAAATCTAACATCACATAGAACGTTATATAGAATAAAGAACACAAATGAAATCATTCATATAGATTATAGTTTACTGTGTAGTATTCACATACTAAATCTAAATCTAACACATTTCATGAATGTCAAAATTGTTTTAGGTAACTTAAATTTTTCCTTTCTAATTATTATATATTATTTATAGGGAAATATAAGTGAATATGTAAAGTTTTGTACTACATAATTGTTGATAATAAATATTCTGAGTGATTACTATCTGTTGACATTCGGAATAAATTACACTGAAATATCGTTAAGTCATAAGTTTACTTAAAATTGTATTAACAACAGTGACTAATCAACTTCAATCATTAATAGTAACAAGAAGAAGATACACACATTTCTGAAGTTAAATATTTAACAGTTTCTGAAATATCCCTATAGGTATCTTATATTTCTGTGAATATCGAAATAACATTTGAAGCGATAGTCATCTGTTAACATCATCAATGAGATCTAGGTGTATTCTAGGTGTATTCTTCCGATAAGTCCATCAACCCCTTCTCAGAAAAAAGAAACACAAAACATACATCCAAAAATTAATTTACCAGTTATTCAGGTAAGAAATATAAATGAATACATGTTACCTATATGCAACAATAAGTATTATGTTTATCTTAATAAAAATAATCTTAAATCTTTCCCACAAATAATACAACTATTATTTATAACTTTTAATATATTTAGTCGTAATGAAAAAACAACATGACATTCATTTTATGTGTAGTTCATGTAAATAGAATAAATTCTAAAACAAAATAAATTGAAAACAACACAAATAAACATAAGCATAAATATAATTATTAGGATGAACTTTTATCTTTCTGTTGATTTATTATAGACTGAAACTAGTTACTGTCTATTGTTATATGTGCATCCTGAGTGGATTACCTTAATATACTGATTATTCACAAATATTATTTAAGTTGGATTGTGACTGGCAAGTGGAATCCACATTACGCGTTACGTCGTATTTGGTGAACACGGTGACATTTAACACGTAACGAAGTGAGTTTGAATGCCACTGTGAACACCAACACTGAGATCCAGGTACATCCGACCGATGAGTCCTAAATAGGACGAAACGAGTATCCTGAATTTCACTTGCCAGTAACAATCCATCTTAAATAATGAACATAATTAACTTAAAGATCCATATTTAATAATTAAAAGTTAAAAATATTAAAGTAAACAAATAGTTTCCGATAAATTTTTTCTCAAGCTTAACATCTATAGATCTAGAAATGTCATATGGATAATATCTTAGGATAAGCATTGTGATTAAATATTTTAAAATTGTAGGGTGAAATTAGCAATCAACATGTTGATCCACTCTTTTAAATACTTAAGAATCACCTCAGATATATACGAAAGGCTATGTAACAATGCACTATAAAGGTCATTTATTATTAGCAAGATTAAGTAAGTGTATAATGTCAGAGGTGATGTTGGTAATGTTGGAGATGTGCATAGCTATGAAAGCATATATATTGTCATGTATATTTTTGCTTTCTAAATAGATTGTTTCTCATCGACCAGCAAAAAAACGTTCAGAAAGGATTTCAGATAAATATATTGAAATGCTTAAGTCATCGAATTTAACGTATTTGCTAGGTTAATTGAATAAACAATTGGGCAAACTAAACTCAATATTAGTTAAAAATCGGATATCTAGATAGATTTATTCAAAAGTATATAATTGGTAGAAAAACTAAGTTTGGAGTAAACACAGTTGAGAAAAACATCCTATCTACAATTAGTCTCTAAAGGCAATATAGCAAGTGCCATCCTAATATGGAGATTAAATACATGTATATAAAAAGTACATTTGCTGCAAAATTACCTGTCACCTTTTCGACTAAACGACCAGTAACGCTTCAAATTAAGGATAAGATACCATCGATGCGTTCATCTATGTTTTTTTATGAATTTAACTGCTCCTACGCAGCCAGTTACATGGACCATACTCAACGGTCCTTATCTATGGTAACACGCAAACATGTTCCGGGTCTGACGAAATCTACAACTAGCGCGGATCCTGACCACCTAATGAATTATGGCGACAAAGTTAAAAATGATGAAGCCTTTTGATCATGTATAAAGTACCGAATAATTCACCTACAGGTGTTAGAATGCGCTTTCTTTCAACTCAATGAAATCGAACTTAGGCATACAGAATATATACAATTAACCTGTCTATTTACCTTGGCCCATAATACGGATTTGACTCATTGAATTACTTTTCGATTATCATTCTTCCGTTTGTGATTTTTCCTCCTCTTTTTTCTTTTTACAGGACATTCATGTTCATTCTAATTTTATTCTATTTGTCAATTTTTGATATCACGAATTGATCCCAATCAGACAATCATTGATCACCTGGAAGCACTGGACAGCTGTTTCGTCCTAGTATCGGACTCCCCAGCAGTGCGCATTCACGACCCCATCGGGGATCGAACCCAGGATCTTCTGGCTCCGCGGCGAACGCTTTACCATTGGACTACTGAGTCGGCTCCTAACGGTTGATATTTCCAATTCAGCCCATTCGTGATACGTTGCGCGACTTCCTCTATGCCATCGGTGAGTTACTGCATCACACCCGATACGGTTGAACTCTACCGATCACGTCCGCTGAGGCAGAGGGTCTTGGGTTCGATTCCTGATGGGGTCGTGGATGCTCACTGCCGAGGAGTCCCAAACTAGGACGAAACAGCTGTCCAGTAATTCCAGGTGATCGATGGTTGTCAGATTAAGATCAATTCGTGATATCAAAAATTGACAGTTAACTAACTCTACGAACCCGCTAATTTTTTTCTATTTCCTATTTATTATTACATTACAATAACTTTGATTTATAGCTCATTGTACTGTCTTTACTACTATCACCATTATTTTGCCCCACGCTATTTTGATCTCATTAAATAAATATCAAGATCATCTCCTTCTAAGATGATACACTCACTTAATCTTGTTAATATTAAATGACCTCTCTGGTGCATTGTTGCATAACCTGTCGTATATGTTTAAGGTGATCCTCAAGTAGTTAATTTGCTGATTTCAATCCACGATGCATACCCTTTAATATTGTCTAAATGTAAAAATGATATTTCTAGATTTATAGAAGTGGATCATGAAGAGGATTTTAATCGGACACTATTATTAACTCCAATGATTATAAACGTTGATAAACAATAAATCAGTTAGGTGCCTTTTTTGAGAATATTACTTCGAAGTTGTGTATTTTGTTTACTAATTGTTTAAATACTTGTAGATTTATGCAGAATTCTTTAATACTCGATTACAATAACATGACTTTTGAATATAAACAATTTCAAGTGTATGTATATATTTGGTTAACGCTGATTTTCATTCTACTTTGCACTTTACGAACGATTTAAGACAGATTTTTTTAACTGTTGGACGGATGGCTATCAACGAGACCTATCATCCTACACTATTGGCAGTCTTACTAGAATGCCCTTAAGGAAAGTTAATTTACTTCTGTTAGGATATTGCTTACTCTCTCTCCATTCCAAGGTAAATTTCTTTATTTAACACGAATTCATGGTCATTCAGAGCGATTCCCCCCATACACAGAGTACATATCATGGAGCCATAGATGGAGCCAAACTACCACACACAATACAATTTTTCTCACTGATAATACCACAGAACCTGATACTCTGAGTATACACAAGTTATAATAAAACTGAATTAAGGTGGTTCGTGGAGATTTGTATTTTCCGTTGATTGAATACGTCGAAGATTGAAGTTGGAAGTAAATAATCTTTGCTGTATATACCATAGATTAATAATACCGAAGATTTCATCATTGAATGCTGACACAATGGCACGGAGGTTTAGGCGTTTGCCAACCTGAAGCCCCTATAGTGGAATCTGCGGTACGCACCGCTTAGGAGTCCCGTGCTTGGACGAGACGTTCATCCACTGCTCCATAATTTGCGATGGTATCCAACCAACATCAATTTGTGGCATATTCAATCAACTATAATAAAACTGCTCTAAAGAATTACATTCAAAGTAGATATTATGACACGTTATAATATATTTGACTAAAATGTATTTAAAAAATAAGAAATTGGTAATATTCAGCATCTATAAATTACCATCAGATTACCAGGAACACACTTACCATATTTTCATATCTTTTATAACTTATAGATGGAAAATATAATAAACTACAGTGGTTGAGAATAACCTTAACATTTCTATATTGTAAATAACGAAAATACCTATAAAAACTATTACTTTTGATTATTTTACTGTTTATTTATTGAATTGGTGCTGTTGATTAAGGTGTAATTTTTATGAGTGATTACATTCTAAGTTCTTGAATTCACTATATTTACACTCTTTCACTCAGCTTGTAAAAAGTAGAATTACAGTGACTTAATAGTTAAAGGATTTAATTGCTACAACTTGGAAACACTAAATTTTTTTATATAAAATTTATGTGATGAATGGTATCTAATTCAATGTAGATTCAAAGGATTATTTAAAGAGTTGGTATACACCTTGATGTGTAATTGTCTTTAGTTCACTCAACAGTGGGTTTATAAGTAGTTAATACATTTCAAACTTAGGAAGTAACAGGTGGTCAGCACAATTTTGTTTTTAACAGTTATAATTTTTTATTTTCAATTTGAAATAATCAGTTCAGATTGTCATTTAAGGGTAAACACTCTCTGTATATAATTAGGATGAGCTTGTATGTAGGTACATCCAGCCAATCAGTCTCAAATAGGACGAAACGCGCTTCCTAGATTCCGCTTGCCACTCACAATCCAACTTAACTATAAAACTCTCTGTATATGTTTAGTCGCTTTGAATAAATTTTGCTTCATGTTAATGGATATTTTTTAGATATCACGAAGGATATTGAACGACAGACGTGTTAGACAAATTTTATATTTCTGATTGTATATTCTGATATTCAAAATCAAGCTAAAAACACTGTGGGGTGGAGACATTTAAGAGATTGTTTAAATGAATTTGAAAAACACTGGAAATTCTTTGTTGGAACTCGTTCACATAAATGTGTAATCTTCTCAAATACATTTGTGAATTGTTTTCTGCATAGTCTCTACGACAAAATTGTAAAATAATTCCCAGTTGTCTGTGCGAATATACCTCACCGGTCTTCAAGCAAATAAGTACATCGCATAAGACACAAGAAATATGAGTTATAATTGAAACAATCTCAATTACTAAGATTATTTCAAATATAATTTATACTTTTAATGTCTCCTATTTACTATGTACTTGTACTCTATCAACACTTTCTGTTAAATTTTGATGAGTTTTCATATAAAATACATGAAAACAGTTTACGAAGTAACTTAAAAAGTTATATATTCCGAAAGAGAAATCCATGTCATAGTTCACTATATCTGATTTATCTAATTGTACATTTGTGTTTCACCATAACCTTTTAATAGATTTTATTGTTATTATTATCAGATTACTATAAATACTGTCTCCATCCAGAGTTTTTTAGTTGTCTTTATCTTAGTCTAGTGATAACCACAGTTACTTTGTTTATACCCTAGTGATTATTAATTGACTATTTAAAAACAATATACTCGAAATTTTATATAATTAATTAAATTTATACTAATATTTATTCACCTAGAATTTATATACACAAATATTTATGATAACACAGTTTGATAATGACTTAGTTCAAAAGAGATCCCCTCATCCCGTTTATTTTTTTAAAGGTAAATACATTCCAACCCATGTTTTACCATGATTCTAAAATATTGTTATTCGACAAGTTATAACCGCTTGAAAATTCCTTCGTCATACGTTTTTACTTCAGTTAAAGTGAAAAGTTGTCATTTACACGTCTCACACAGTATCTGTTTTCACAGTGATGTTTCTCGCATCTTTTATATTTCCTATATGACTTTTGTCTTGGTACTTGATAAGACTTGTTTAGTCAAAGTTTAAATAATTTACTATCTACTTATTCTATTAGGGAATTAAGTGTACTTAATAAGTATGAATTGAAATTTACTAACAATATCTGTAAGCATTTCCCTAAAATACTTACATATTCACAATCACTTCCTAAAAGCAGTAGTTCACTAAGCAACGTAGCTAATGGATGAGTTAATCCAAATCAATTAATATGTACCTATTAGTAAATACCAACTTTCAACAAGTAACATCTTTAGGTAAGGTTCAGTATTTCAACTTATTGATCTAAATTCATTTACTTTAAGCCGAAACGTATTAAAACTTAGGTGGATGCTGCGAGTGATGTTGAACTGTTTGATTTTCATGATTAAATAATTATAGAACACTGATTGTTACTCTAGATAGCGTAAATAGTGACTCTTTCCTGTAGGTATAAACTTTACAGTTATTTTACAAGAATAAACTGTTTTTGTCAAGGCGAAATTTTGCACGAGGTATGTTTGTATATACAACATAGAACTTGGCATTAATCGAAGCTGCCGCACCTCAGAAACACAAAAAGCAACACCAAATTAGTCGACGTATTTACTATAATGGTAGTAAGAGAAAAATGTGAACATATAGACTATGGTACACGGAGAAAATGTTAGTTCATGGAGAGGGAGTTTTAGGTTCATTTTTTGAAAGAAAACGAAGATCTAAAGCACTTGCCCTACTGTAGTTGATTATCGGCCATGTTACATAAAGTCTGTAGCCATTGTTTACGGCATTTGCACAGACCCAAGTCAAGTAATATACTTCTACAGAGATGGATCAGATAACTAGTTATGGACTTCATGGATTGATTCTATGTTTTATTTTTCCCTCCCCACCAGCAAAAATGACATAAGGTAAGCGCTGACAACACTCTTATGAATGACAGTCATCACTCAAGAAGTAAACCATCTATCATATAGTATTAAGGAATACTAAAATCTCTAATCACTAGTCCTTTATTTCACTACTGAAAACAATTCTACTTAAAACTATGATTTGGTGTAATTACTTAGTTACTGAATGAACGTTGTGTTCATCTAGTTCCCGCTTCATATGCGCACTAAAATAAGTATGTTTTGTAGGGGTAGTAAAATATAATGATCAAACTCTGAAATATATTTCCAGGGAATTATATATATATATATGTCCCAATTAATTATATGTTTTTTATTTGTCAAAAAGTCTTTGTACTAAGTTTCGTTAGTATCGTTACAGCCTATAAACCGAGACGAACTAATTATGAACCTGCTAACCAGATTTTAAATTAATAATACTTTTGTTCTATGTACCTGATATTATTTCACTTGTGTTTGTGCAGTTTGCAAAACCATGCATGTATATATAGGACTGTTTGGTGAAACTGGTTCTTAATAATTTGACTCTAAGTAACATTTTTCGTTCTAGGACTGTCTAGACAGTATCACGGAAGAGTGACGACGGTTAGAATTATCTCGTTGTGATGTCACTAGGTCACATACTAAAGTCGTATGTCTTTACACAGCGTTGTTAATTATCATTGAAATTTCGAAACCATATCTGATTGATAGCTGGCTGTGAGTAATATTATTCAAGTCATTTACATAATATATTCCCTGAATTTTTTAGAAAATGATAAGTGACTATATGTTTAAGTTGAATTGTGACTGGCAAGTGGAATCCAGGACGCGCGTTCCGTTCTATTTGGGACTCATCGGTTGGATGTACCTTTATCCCAATGTTGATGTTCACATTGGGATTCGAACTCAGTGCTCTTCGTGCCAAACGCCAATGCGTTTGCCACTAGGCTACTGTGTTCATACTTGTGCAACGGGCATATATGTAATTAGGATAAGCTTGCATTTTCCCGTTGATTTGTAATGGACTGAACCTGGTCAGTCTCTGTTGCCATATGCGCATCCTGAGTAGATTGCCTCGATATAGCGATATTATGTTTTAATCCCAGTATGAACATCAACATCGGAATGCTGATACATCCAGCCGATGAGTCCCAAATAGAACGAAACGCGTGTCCCGAATTCCACTTGCCAGTCACAATTCAACTTAAATATATAACTTGTGTCATATTGCTATATCGAAGCAATCCAAGCAGGATGCACATATGGCAACAGAGACTGACCAGGTTCAGTCCATTACAAATCAACGGGAAAATGCAAGCTTATCCTAATAATAAATGACTATTTGCCGGGCGATGGTAAACTGCATAATGTTTATGAATTTGTTGGAAATGACTAATCAGGCAAACATTTTTAATAATTTAGTAAAAATATTTAAATATAAATTGTCGTTACCATGCATTTTATCTTAAATCAAATTCAGTCAAATATCAAAGTTATTAATATGTTATCTGCATACTGATCGACATAATCTATTCCGCATCATTGTTGTCATTTCGTAGTACGCAAATGCGACTCGTCTTGTGTTTAGATTTCGTCCTCCGAGCTGATTGATTAAATTGTGAAATTTTCGTCGTCTCTGTGGATGACTTTATGAGAGCAGTTCACAGAAGCTCAACAATCAAAATCTAAACATAACTGTTCATCTGAAATACAAATCCTCATTATTATCTCACAGCCAAGTTGACTAGAGGTAGACATTGATCTCATGCTAATTGGTAATCTATCAATATAGGGCACCAGAAATCTCTCAAAAAACGGACTAAAGTTTTTACACAAAGGATTTATTAATCTGTTGTAAATATTTAAACAACTGTATTATTTAAGTTGCATTGTGACTGGCAAGTGGAGTCCAGGACGCGCGTTTCGTCCTATTTGGGACTCATCGGCTGGATGTACCTGCATCCCAATGTTGATGTTTACACTGGGATTCGAACTCAGTCTGTTTCGTGTCGAACGCCACCGCGTTCACCACTAGACTACTGAGTCTAGACAGTCACACTCGTGCAACGGGCACATTGGTATTAGGATAAACTTGTATATTCCCGTTGATTTGTTATAGACTGTAGCTGGTCAATCATTGTTACTATATGCGCATCTTGAGCGGATTGCTTCGTGAAAAATTCGCTATATCGGGACAATCCACTCAGGATGCATATATGGCAACAATAACTGACCAGCTTCAGTCTATAACAAATCAACGGGAATATACAAGTTTATCCTAATTTAAACAATAGTGTTTTTATATCTTCTAGTTGATTGGCAGTTTTTTATTAATTCTGATTTCAGTAATTATGTAATCATAATATAAAGTTAAAAAATTCACAGTAAACATATTTATTTTTTGGATAGATAATTAAATTTATTTCACTAAATGTATAATATTAATTAACTTTTTATGATTTGTAAAACTAATAAGTTAGGTATGTTAAAACTTTTGAAAGGAATTTTTTTTTTTTCTTTTTTCAAAATTGTTCATATGAACTTTTGTAAAAAATGAAAAACAATTTATAAAGACTATTTGACATACAGTAGTCAACAAAATGTTTATGTAACTTTAAATAACAAATTAAATAGATTAAGTCACATGTTATTGAACTTTTAAATAATATTAAAGTAAAAAAAATTTGTCTACTAATTTATTCGAATTTCAATCTTATTTTAACAAGTTAAAAATATATAGAATATCAAAAATTAAGTTATACTATTGAAATATAAGATGATTTAGATTAAATAACTTTAAAAATTCTTTACCTGTAGTTTGGATTAGGCTTTTTCTCTGTAGCGAAATAGTAGAACTAGGTTAATGGTAAAACTTTAGGATAAATAATTTTCATTTACATCACGACACTGTTCTGATATAGTAAACTGGCTTATAGTCTGTGAAAAGTAAGTTGGATATTGTTGAGTCACTAAAAAATATTTAAATTCCAGTGGGTCTACCAACAGTATTAAAAGTCAAGACAAGTAGACACAATGTTTACAATTGGTGAATTATATGCTACTCATAAGTCACTACTGCTACTTTTTGGCTACATTTTGATAATATTTCTTCACATTTAGTGTAAACTCAAATCTTTACTGTTTAAGCAGAATCAATTTGAATATAGACAGTAAAGAAATTAGTCCGCTTTAGTCAACTTAAGTTAAAAATTTCACTTCAGGATTGTAAAATATATATATATAATAAATTGGGGCCTGTTTTATTCATAAAAACTGTCATGCTGGTTTTGCAGTCCTACGGCATACAAACTAACTGTAGCAAGAGCTGGTTTAGCTTATACATGAAATGCTTATTAGATTATCTAACAGCCATATCACATACATACATATATACATGAATTACTTTAACCGACATATTTAGCCACGATTAGTAAAATAAGATTGTTCAGCGTTTAAATGAAATGGATATAGGTTCCTAAAAGTTATTTAAAATTCAAAAATTTAAAGAATTTAACCATCTATAAACAACAAAACACTATTACTGGCTTCAGTTTTCTGTGAAACCACACAAAATAATTAATTATGCTAAATAGAATAAATCAAACAAATGTAGGAAAAGTTACAAATTCATCAATGCATAGATCAAAACATATATTGTATTGAATGCATTAGTATACAATATTTTAAATCGTTAATATTACTAGTGTCGAGTGTATCGAAATATGATCCGTCTTTACTTTTAATGACAGCCAAAACAAACTTATATTATTAAGTTTGTTCGTGTATTTGTTAGTCGCAGTAAAGTTTAAAAAATTCCGGAAGATTTTTAAGAATAATCAGTCAGCAGTAGACAGTTGTCATATCACGCCCCACACCACTGTCTAAAAATAATCAGTTTTAGTGACCGAATTTCAAGCGCTTACACATCAAAAACCCTAGTTTTTGACTAGTTACTCAATAAAAACTGTGAACATTAATATGAATGGAAACTTTTGACACGTAATAAGGAGTAAGAGTGTGATAAAGAATAAAACGTTGTTAAATTTGTGGTTACAAATATTGCAATAGCTACCAACTGTTGCTTAAAAGTTGCTAATATAGTGACTGGGCATTACGGATTTGTCAGCAGCCACTGATCTCCTTAATGTTAGTATTTTATTTTATACTTTTCAACTTAGTTGTGTTCATTACATAAAATCAGTTGATAACCTGGGGCCTCTACAAACCAATACAAAATATTTATTTATAAATTTATGTATAAATGAATGCTGATGCTATCTTACTTAAGTTATTCCTACATTCTATACACAAAATATGACAACTTATTAAAGTAGAAAACTGATCTCTAAACACTTTACTTCATTGCAATATAATAATCTCACCAGCACGGTGGTGCAATAAGCGATTTCGGACTTCTTAGATCTAAAAGTGTAACGTAATAGAAAGCGGCATAAAATAATAAAATTTCAGAATGACTTTGAAATAATTATTTGTAAGTGGGAAGAATTTACGTACGACATTCTATTATGAGCGGACATCATCGTCATGCCTTATTCAGTAGTCGTTAGTAAACGTCATATTATCTTCCTAAAATTAGTTACTCGCAAGAACCCTACGGGCTGACATAAACATGTATTTATCTAAGTTATCACACCGTGACAATCTTATACGTTTTACGGTGGTGTACCTTCCATAAAACTATATAGACAGAGATATATCATTGTGTGGTAAATACCAGTGAAAGCAGGAATTCTTAAAAAACTTTTGTTACAGGTTTTCCTTCAGTAATAGACCTAAAAAAGACCTTTACGTGGGTTTTTACCAAAAATTCTTACCTGTTACCACTTTACGTTTTACATGAAATACTAATGACTAAATCCTTTAGCAAAAAATATGCTGCATGCTAAATAGCGACTGAAATTTATAGCACAACAATTTACACGAAACACAACATTATATATCAGTGACGAAAATATTTTAGTACTCTACAACATGCAGAGTACGAGTTTAACCTGTTCGTTACTCACTTTTGCAACAAAAATTCTAATAAACCTACAACCTAAAAAGCTAACAAGCTGCAAGACTGACTTTACGTAACTACAGTTAGCTAAAGAGCTAGTATGTCTATCAGTGAGTAACGTTTGAACGGCTGTTTAGATAGCAATATCACACAGTAGACTAATAAAAGCCATCGCTAAATCCGTTTTAGATTAAAAATCAGAAAAACGTTCAACTGCTTAAGTCTAATAAGTTTGCTTTAACTACTGTTAAGACTCATGTAAATTTTAGCTATTAGCCAAATGAGAAAAATCCGAGTCAGATTAAAACCTATCATGAGGTACGACAAAGCGTTTCGGATGCCAAAATAAAGTAGATTGGCAGGCCGATGAGGTAAGAACATACTTGCTTTTCACTGGTACTGTCCTTTAATATAAAGACGCTTTTCTTGTTTTGACCCGAATAACAGCCTGTATTTAGGGTGGTCTGTTGTATTCAAGCAAGAAAGTTTTATAATTCAGAGTATCTGCAGATCCTACCCAAACGTTCAGAACTTCTCACATCTCCAACAACCGTCACGAAAATTCCACTTCTCCTATCGTGACTTATACAGACAACATCAATATGCAAAAAAGCATCAGGCATACGTATCGCCTGTTTATGTTTCAGAAATATCTGTTCATAACTAAACAATCGGAAATGATGTATTGGATACTTAATATGGGAAAACATAAATTTGTTTAAAATTTCTGGAGTCCAGAACACTAATCAATGCATTTATAACCATTATCATATTATATAAACAAAAACATTTAACAGGGAATAATTAGTGAAGTCGATGAGAATACTGACTTCCGATTCACAAACAAGGAGTTATAATAGGAATTCTTGATTTCTAAACAATCTACATAGCCAGTATCTATTTCAAAAAGTGTTGCCTATGGATAATATCTACCGTGCGGTAACCAATACAGTAAGATACCTGTTACAGACTAACACGAGGACAAACTCATAAAGTGAAACTTAAACTTATTCATGTTTAGTAGAAAGAAAGTTGAATAGAAAATATTTTGTTAAGAGAGCTATAAAAATGTTCTACAGAAAATAAAGCAGCCAAATTTAGTGTTTTTTAAACGTTTAGCTTAACACAAAAAATTATATTGCATAGGTAAATAAAGGAATTTACATATCTATGTTTTAAAAACAAAAGC
The DNA here is from genome assembly GCA_034768735.1 of Schistosoma mekongi. Taxonomy (NCBI): domain Eukaryota; kingdom Metazoa; phylum Platyhelminthes; class Trematoda; order Strigeidida; family Schistosomatidae; genus Schistosoma; species Schistosoma mekongi. The sequence continues at coordinate 75,579,881 of CM068306.1, read as the reverse complement.
TAGAAGTGGATCTAGTACTTCAACAAAAGCACTCAAAATCGGAATTTGAGAGCTTAAAATGAATAACCGTAGCTGTTTTTAAAAATTTAGACTTACCAATCGGATCGACGTAGCTAAAATGATCAATGAATGTCCTTCTGTCTAAGTACAGAGATAACTATGTACGTTTACAACTTAATTTATGATTACCTTTCCATCTGGAGTAGATTTTTTTAAAACACTATAAAATGCTTATCAAAGATAGTTAAATTTACTCAAAGTAGCGACCATGAGTTCCTTCAGACACCATCTTATTTTAAAAACGATAACAGCCATATGGTTTCATAATTATAAACTAATTCACTAAGGTCATTTTCCTTGGACTGGAGAATTAAAACAAAAGGTGAAAGCTAATTAAGACAATAGTGATCGTTACTTATACATAAAAATCATAAAAAAATCACTGTATACTACTAGGCTTTAATTTTCTGCCTTAGTTTTGTATTTCTATACATGTCACATTTATATACCTAACTAGCTGAAAACGACTCGGCTTACTTATTATGTAATTTAATACTTTTTAAAAAATTTTACCACTTATTCTCAAGGTAGGTATCTCGAACTGGTTCTACTGTAACATGAACTTTGTTTAGAGTCTTCAAGCTTTTAGACTTTAAAGTCGCGCAGTGCACAATTTTAATCATATAACTCTAGTTTTAGGAAAGTAGTGAAACGTGTAAAGCTTAAAATCATTTGCTTCTTTTGAAGCCAGTTCGTATCATCTAGCCGTTATATCACATTCAACACGTAACTTCTGAGAGTATGAAATAAACATAGGAGAGTCAAATTACTCTCTAATTCAATTTCACTGACGGAAACTTGTGGTTCAGCTATGTTACGACAGAAATTATTTAATTGTCACCGATTAGCTGCAGAATTTCTAATGGCTGTTAAGCTTTAAGTACTGTAAAATATGTGACTATTTAAACTGTTTTGGCTGCAAATAGTTGAACTATATATTCACGTTTGTATAGTGAATGAATGTTGCGTTGCTTGACTCAACCATAATCCACTACACTGTAACTATCTAGATAGTTGGAGCAAATAAGTGATATTTCCCTAGTCTTAAAATAGATTTTGTCTCTAGTTCGCATATGCAATGCGTTATGAGCATCTCCACCAACATATGATTAACACTACTTTAGATAAGCTTCCCAATAATTCAGAATTAGCTTATACGTTCGTATGCCATCAGTCGTTATTTCTTGTTACAATTCGGCAATAAATAGCACACAGTCTAGCATAGTTTTAAGAGACAATTTACTGGTTCTGATTGTAGCCAGCCAACTTGACGTTTCTTGACCGACTTTCCCAGTCGCTAAGGGGTGACTACGCTTTAAACGTAGCTTTCAGACTAAATCATGTTATTATCATTTGCATTCAACCATTTAACAAGTCAGATAGATTTTTCTTCCCGGATATAACAATAGGCATTTACGACATCCAGTTTAAAAAAAGTGTTTATTACATTCAATAACTTCTAGAATCCCCTCAACAGATTGGATCGATAGTCGTTTAGTATCATTGTATTCTGGAATTTTTTGATCACTATACAGTCTGAGTCCAGATGTTAAAGTTTATAGAAGTACTTGTATGAATTCTAGTAAGAAGTTTGAGTTTTATTTGCTAGGTCTAATTGAGTTTGTAGAAAACAATTTAAAGTAGCTAACGAATTAAATCGATTCACGCAATCCACTCCCAATGTTATTGGCAAACATTTTAGAAATAGCAAATTGGCAATCAAAAGTTAGGGTCATAAGACATCAGAACAAACTTTAAAAAGTCAGTCATGTTGTCCTGAATAATCTTGTTTCATTTACCAACCAAGATTAGAAAGTAGTGTATGAGGGGCTGCATAGTCCTGGCTGCCCCGATAGAATCAATCTTGCCTGAAGCAAATTGTTTCTTCTAATGAGGTCACTGTATCCAGTGTCATATATGGGTGCAAACGACTAGGTAGGGTCTAGCTTTTCTATCACTGTAGGCCCGCAAAACTGGCTGTAGTAACCAAAGCCCGCTTAGTGGAGATTACACGACATCAAACAACTTCCTACTTATCCATCGAGTATTATCTCTCGCTTGGAACAGAAGGCAACTACTTTGATATTCACAAATGACTAATATCTTGCTCACTAACTAAACCATGTAAATTGATCCACTGTCTAAAATGTTTATGATCATCACTTACTTAATACTCTTATGCATTATATTTTTCCATCGTTTACATGCATACCCTAATCTCTTCAATCATGAGATTTCCGTCGCAAATCCAGAAGCTCATCCAGCTTACCATCCTATTGTGTTTTCCCATGCTTATCTAGACTAATTTAATATCTCTGTCTGGAACCACTGTCCTTTTTGTTCTTTTTTATTCTAACTTCAGACTTCGCTGATTAAACCAATCGGTTGACTGTCCTGTAACATGATTGTTTCTTACGCCAGCAATCGCATAAAGACAAACGCATTTACTTACAACTAAACATAAACAACTTTCGCTTCCATAATTTATTATGGTCAGACAGTTTTCAGGGAAATATGCCAAAGATCTCGGAACTTACCATTACACTAAGGCTTGAGTAGTGGTAACAATGACACCTGATATTATACGACTTCATGACGCGAAGTAGAGTTTACTAGTAAACGGAGAGCTGTGGACTTCATGATCCAAGTTTATTGTCATAGTAAAGCCTATCTGCTCTGTTAATAATAGTGCTATCATCCTTTAATAAAGTGGACCAGATTTAGTGTCTTTAACTTCTATTTTGGTTTGAACAATGGGTATTCATATTAATGAGTATTATGACACTATAATGTGATGTTTTGACGTCTTCTTTTATTCAAAGAGCCAGCTCAATGCAGTACGGCAAGTGTTCAGTGATGATGATGTGTTACTCGCTTATCTGTTTTGCCTGCAGACATAAGTCACATTTCGAAAGCCCACATAAACTTCAAAGTATTTAATCTTCAGATAGAAAAAACCTCTTGTTGGTCGATTTTTCCAGGGAACGTGAATATCGGTTTGGAGATAGATAGTACCGATTACCTAGGACATTTAACTTTATTAAATTCTGCATGCGTCCTCCTTGTACAAGAGACCAAGGCAAATAATTATTGACGATACATATCATTTTTTTATTAGATATTTCAGTTGTTTATAAAGTTAACAGCATCTGTTATAGGTGCACAAATACACGTATACTAAGACACTATTTGAGTTGATAATATTTCGGTGACTGTATTTAGCATCCTGCTAACGAGTTATTATTTAAAGACTAGTAGTGAAAGTATTCTAAACACGAGTGATTTGATTCACGTATATTAATTATACCAATATTTAGATGAAACGTCTTTAATCTCTTATGGTTATTGCAAGTCAAATCATACAAATATGCGCAAACTACACACACCTATACTAGTTATGGATTCTTGAAACTCTACACAAGTAAAAAGTGATTTTTTTTAAATTGATAGAATAAGTGGATTACCTCAAATAAACTTTTATTAGATGAAATAATATTTCCATTAGGATGGTTAATTTTATTGAGACTGGTTATTTTATTTGATTGAATATATCACAGATTGATGTTGGCACGGTACCATTGAAAACCAGGGAGCACTGAACAGCTGTTTTGTCCTAGTATTGAACTCCTCAACAGTGCGTACCCCGTATTCCGCACCAGGGGCTTCAGGTTGACGCAAACGCATAACCGTCTGCACCACATGGTCAGCATCCAATGGTGGAATTCCCAGTTCCATCAATTTGTGATATATAGCTCGACGATCACTCATTGTCATAAGTGATAACTGTCTCACTCACCGATGACAATGGATGATTGTCACGTCATATATATCACAAATTAATGGAAGTGGAAATTCCACCATTGGATGCTGACCATGTGGTGCAGACGGTTATGCGTTTGCGTCAACCTGAAGCCCCTGGTGCGGAATTCGGGGTACGCACTGTTGAGGAGTTCAATACTAGGACAAAACAGCTGTTCAGTGCTCCCTGGTTTTCAATGGTACCGTGCCAACATCAATCTGTGATATATTCAATCAAATGAAGTAATATTCTTAATTTGCTCTAAACTAATGCGTTTGACAGCAAATCAAAACCTATTAATTTCGATTTTCGTATGGATGATCGGTATTAAAAGTGGTGTTTAGTCCTAACTAGTCAATAAGTTATAAGTGTTAAGTGGGGACGAAATCATGCAGACACGGATTTTTTCATTCAGTACTAAAAGTAGGACTTATAAGTTGTCATCTTTATGCTCAAAACTATCTTCCATATACATGGATTGCAAAACGTAGCCTTCCAAATGTAAAACATTCCTTATCACCTCTAAAAACAAACAAAGAAGTGCTATAGAGTTACTGAATATACGCTTATAAGCATCATTTTGGTGTCATAGGGGACTGCTAAGGAATGTCACTAGGAATCACGTATAAACGAGATTCCTATAATTTTGGCCATACCGCAGTTCCAACAAAATTGAAATGAAAATTCTATCGAAGAAGCTTCGCTCTCTGTATATAACATTATTCAGTCACAACATCAACATCACTTAAGTACACCTAGGAACAGGTGTACCTGCCTGATTTCGTTGGTGGTCATTATTCATATATTGCAAAAGCTCCGTTCAAAGATAGTGATATCGGCAGAATCTTCTTGAAAAGTTTTAGGTGACAATGACAGAATATTAAAAACCCTAGGTAATGACTGAAACATATTTTTAAGTAATTTAAAGTTTACACTTAGTTGTTTTCTGTTACATTTTTATATCTTCATAACAATCAGTAAAACTGCTAAGGTAAGGCTACTGTAAAAATCTGCTATCTTAGAACAGCCAGAAAACGATATACAACTTCTACTATTAGAACTACAGATGTTGAAACGTTGATGTTTCAGGTCCAGCTAGATATCGATTCTGCATACATATAATTTTCGTATGTCGATTATCTTCACGTACATATACGATTGAGTGCATGTTCGTAAGTAAAAAATTCAATACAAAGAATTGAGTAGGAATGTATTTCGTAACCTAAATAAACCAACAATCACCTAAGACTCAAACAGACCGAAAGAAGAGAGAGTTCAGTCACAACTTAAACATGCACACAAAGAAAAATACAATTTAAAGGTTGACATGTTCAGGCGATAATCTGGGCCTTCCTATCACCTAAGGTACTAGTGTTAGTTATTATTTCGGAAGGAATCAATCTCATAAAATATTTAATATATAAATAAATACAGATAAATATATACAGGTACAAGTATTATATAATATACGTATTATATATAATGAACATAATATATATATATATATAATATGTATAAAGCTTGTAAATTTCATGCCGTTAAAGTCATAGGCGGATCAGCATGTGGCATATTATGTATATGCGTTAGACTAAAGCACGAAATTTGTATTTTGGCTAAATGAGTTCTGAAATTCCTATGTCACATATTTTAGATAAACCAGTAAATTATAATAAACGTGTTTCGTATTGAATTACTTTTTGACGTGTATGACGTAAAATTAGACACGAAACAGGTTGTATCTACTGTAAATTTGGTGTAATTTGTTCTTTATACCGTTGAAGCTTGTAAAGAATACTCTTCACTAAATAGTTATTTTGAGTACTATTGCAATTCAAGAAAAAGTAGAAGTCCATTTGTCTTTAACAGAAGCTTTCTTAATGGTCATACTCACGGCCATCCATGATCCTTTGGTTTTGCAACTAGTGTTTGTTAATTAGACTACAACTTTGGTATCCGGTTTTGCACATTTTCAACCTCGGTCAGATCATGGTACATAGTAACTATCACGTAACACCATTAGTAATAATTTCATCGTATCACGATATGCTTGAGATAAACTGGTCAATCGATGATGAGAGGGATTTGCAAATTTTAGGAATTACCGCACATCACAAAATAAAACCATCTGGAGATACAATAACATTAGAGATGTACTTCATAGATAAAGCAACATTCACTAAAGTGCACAATCATTAGATGTTTTGTTTACAAAGACTAATCATCATTTACTTGAAATAGTTCGTAGAAGTATTTTTCTTGTTCTTAGGATGCTACAAGGTTTTATTATAGATTCAAACTGCTTCAATAATGTTTAAGATGAATTTATTAGCAATAAATGCATATAGTATCTATATATTATCAGACAAACCTTCTTATTATGCAGCAGTCTTCATGCTTTTAAATTGTAATCACAGTTTAGTGCCATTAACAGGACATTTACATTAACAAAATTAGTTTAATCAATAAAGTGTCTGCATAGTCCATAAACATTTGGACATCATATATTTCAGTAATTGTTAGTAGTAAAACAAAAATAATGAGATACTAATGAGTCGCATTTAGTATAACTTTTAATTTAATATCATGAATTGGTCCGAGTTAAACAGTTAGTGAAAAGTAGAAAGCACTGAATAGCTGTTTCCTCCCAGTATGGGGCTTTTCATAAGTGTAAATCTACTACAAACCAAAGAAATCGAGCCCAAAATATTTGCAAAACAATTTAAGTACTAGCAGGTATAATCGGTTGGAAACACGTTTCTATGCAGAAACCGATTGCCTTTTCAAACACTGTTTTTACATGAAATCATTAACTAGGATGTGCTTTCCCATGGACTTTTAAGATCCAAGTTACCTACAACGTTTGGACGAAGGGATCGAATTTGAAAAAATAACACTACAATCGAACACAAGAGAAGGAATAAAGTAAAGACATTTGGAAAATGATGATAAAACTTAAGTTATAGAAGGAGATAAAGGGTAAATACACTTAAGCCTCTGTGACTGATTCCGATCCATGTCACCCAATGTCTTCAACCGCTAATCGTGATTATTATTAGTTTTTGGCTATCGATGTCTTCGAAACATCGCTCGCGTTAGCTGGGATCACCGAGTAAGTAATAACGAGGTTAGAAGACGGGTGTTAGGCAAATATGGTAAATCAGTCGATGAGGTTGTGAATCTTCATCGACTGAGGTGGTTGGGACATGTGTTGCGTATGCCCAACCACCGTCTTCCTCGACGCGCATTGCTGGCTGATATAGGAATAGGATGGAAGAGAGTAAGAGGCGGCCAAACTAAAACATGGCATCAGTCCATGAAGTCACTGGCTGCCGGTTTAAGTCGTGTCGGTAGATGCAGACTACCTGGATGGGGTCCTCGCGATTACCGTAACCAGTGGCTAAAAACACTGAGTGACATGGCCCAGAATCGATTACAATGGCGCAGATGCGTTCACTCACTGTCCTCCCTTAAATCATTAGCTTTAAATTATTCCATTACTTTCTTTCAACGCTTCCTGAACCATATTCTATATGTTCACATTCCTTGTTACTAATATTATTTTATTTTATTGAAGTGATCTCTACTAGTGGTGGTAGTGTTAATCTTGCAGTGCCAAAGAGGTATGGTAGCTTGAACCGATGCACACATGTGCCAGGTTCTATGCTGATTATATATGCATACATGCATACAGATAGTCTGAATCTACTAATATAGCATGGACAAACAGCTGAAAACTTTATGACTGATGCCATGTTTTGGTTACGTTACCCCTAGCTTAATCAAATAGCTGATCAAAATAAATTAAGAGTAATCAGCAACTGCTAGTAACAAAAAATAACATAAGTTGAGGTCAGTGAGGGAAAAAAGCCAAACAGATTACTAAATTGGAAACGTAAAATGATGCAATCAAAATGAGAAAAGGATTAAAAATGACATAGTGAGTGAAACGCCATCACGACAAGAGGAAGACTGGAAAGAAGTGATGTAATAAGATAAGTGGAACATTACTATGGCAAAGAGTGATTTTCCAGCGTTTCTTTCTAAATTAATAAGCTTGGCTTGAATAGCTGACTGCTACTGATTTGTCAAATTTAATAAGACTGCTGTTAGGCTGCTGTCCGTTGATTACTTTAAAGGATCTCGAGGTGGTTGTTACATTTTCTGCGCCAACTAGACTTCGTCCCATTGCAGTACACATGGTTTTTAATATGTCGGAACGGAGATTTTTGGGAATATGTTCATGTAATTGAAAATACTAAAATATATTGTTAGCCGATTTAACATCATTTACTATGTTTTGTTTTTGTAATCAGTTATGAATTACGACTTGGATGTGTACGCATATGTGTTGGGTTTCACGTTGTTCCTGACTGACTGTATATATTAGTATTAATGTAAAGCTAACTAAGGGGAAATATTTCTTAATTCATTGTCTACTCCTAAAGTTTTCCAAACAATCTAATATTTAAACAACTATGACATGTGATTTATTTACTCATCACTGAAACATAAAGTTCTAAAATATTGTCTATTATCTCTGTTATTGTGATTAAAATATCTATTGCCAGAAATTTACTTCAACCAATTGCTTTCTTTTGAACGTTATGAGAAATCCATCGCTACATTATTATAATTAATTGATAAGCATTAGTTGAAAGTAACTTTTTGATTCATACTTACACATAACACATACAAGACTATGAAGTTCGCACTTGTAAATATTCCCTTAGACAACTGAAGACTACTTATTATATATATTCAGTAGTATCTAAAATTATATTGTATTATATTATGATTTGATTAATTTACTTCCCATTGAAAATGTAAGTCATAAAATACATCATCAATAATTTTGTTGATTATAAATGACTTTTATTTAGTATTTTCACACTTTAAACAAAAATATTGAACGATTTGTTTTTGTTTTGTTTTTTTACAATTAACACAAAAAGAAAGAAAGAAAAACAGTTGATGATCAAATGTCTTGAAGTCTATAGGGATCAAGTCATTATATTGAATGCCTGACAGATAGTACAATGTAACCAAAACAATGCGATTAAGACAATATAATTCACTATAGTTACAATGTGACTAAGAAACTCAATATAACATACTGTTTTTTGTTAATTTCTTTTCATTCATATGTTTTACTATTAGAAGCATTTTATGTAGTACATTACGGAAGATTCATTTACAATCACTTTGAATAGTAAGTCAATAGCTGAAATTGTTTAATCAATGAATGGGACTAGTGTATTTAAGTAGTATTTTTCACTATCTACTGTATTAAATAACAATTGATTTTGCGAATTATCACCAAGAAACTAGTTAATTTATAGTTCAAGAATGAAGTTTACACATGTTGTATATCATTACTTGAAGATTTACACAGTGTAATATATGAACGATATTCAAATGTTGTTTATAGAGAATTGTGAAACTGAGAATAATCTATACAAATCAAAATAGAATCTAATTAAACATTGACTAACTATACAAATAAACAAACAGAAATAGAAAAACACTTTTTTGTGTGTAAATAAAACATTTATTAGTCTAATAGATGATTTAATTCTCCTTTCAGAATAGCAAGTGTTGCTGATGCTTCACTATCCCATGGTTTTATTCCTTGTGAAAGTAATTCATCTATTTCATCATTAGTAAAACCAAAATTTAAATCTAAACTACTATATAAGTATTCACTAGTAAAATCATTAATTTTGCGATTTGTTATTCCATCAATTCTATGACATATACGACGAGTATTATAATCAAAACTATGTGCCCTAGAGTTTCGTCTATAAACTTGGCATTTAGCTGGTTCTTTTAGATACATTGAATTCATTGTGGTAGAAATATCAGACATTTTATCGTGAGAGAAAATTGAATTATTGGAAAACGTAGGAACACTGTTTGATAATGTTTTAGTGTATCCATTTGCATTATGCCCGTTTAGAAAGAAAAGTGAATGAGTACTATTCGTGTTATTTGAATCAATAATTTTATTGTTTTTATCCATTTCCCTTCTAACAGTTGATATTATTTCTGTGCTCATAGCAGACGACTTTGACGAAGTATCTCCAGAAGCTCCAGTTGTTAAATTACTAGTTTCCGCCTTTTCTTCAAAAAATTGTTTGGAATGATGACATTCTTTATCTCCAACTGGACAATGCTGACAGTTGGTCGACTTAGTGAATGCATCTGTCTGTGTTTCATAAGTTGTTTCACCTGATACAGTACTTTTATCCTGTTCTACAGACACTAAAGATGCAGTTTCAGAGTAGCAGTCCTGATCATAAATTTCTTTTATGAAACTACTGTCCTGATGTACATCAAAATTATTGGCAGTTGGTGTTGATGTAGAAATGGATGATGATGAATTAGGGGTGTTGCGATTCGTCACATAGGTTTGACATGGTACAAGTGCTGAAGGAGTAGATGTTGGAGGTAAAGCAACTCTCATTTTGTTACTCTTAAATCCACTATTCAAAGTGAGGTTAGCTTTACGAAACACTTGCCGACTGAGCTGCTCAATTTTGCGCATCATTTCACATTGTTGCAAACACCATGAATTAGTGAATGGGCTAAACCATTGCATCATCATTGCTGTTGCAAAAGCTGCCGCTTTCATGTCTTCCTCTACAGTATTTTGACTTGTTAGCAAGTTGCGTAGATCTGCTCCTAATTTTGTGGCTGTGTATAAACCAAGGTCATATCCTACATGATTAAAAGTATAAATAAGTCAAAAACTTTAGCTTACTGCTCATTAGAAATATCATTACTTAAAATGATTTATCTGAGTTCATTCATTAGTTGCTTTTACCTTAGAAATAAAACCTAACGATAATATCTCGTCCTTAGACACCTTACTAGCAAAAAGAACAGATGAAGAAATATTTATAAAAACTCAGACTCGGTATACTTATTTTTACAGTTTAGTACCATTAAGGTAAAAAAGGAATTAGGTAAAAAGTTTAAGGCACTGTTCTAGATGCATATTCTCTGAGGACATTGTAGAAGAAGAATTATTTATTTATTTATTTCCAACAGGATCCTAAAAGAACATCCATTTTGTTATAATTTGTTATTTTTCTCAGAGACTGAAAGTCATTTCAAACCTATGCCGGCAGGAGACAGTGTGATTACAAATGAATCCCAAAGCAATGCGCTACTAACACGGGGGGGGTGTTGCGGATTCATAATCTCCAAAAAATACAATCGTTCATTAAAGCAAGCGAAAGGCGTTGTATTGATTTTTTTGTAAGAATGATTGTAGACTTTTATCAATTAAGTTAATTTCAAATATGATATATATAAACATTTGTTAGCTAGTCTCATCTGTTATAGATATAGTTTTCTCCACAATATAATCTTGAGTCGAGTCTAGCCTTTTGGAATAGTTGTGGGCTGGGAAGAAACAAGTTGCGCGTTCGCATTAATCGTATCAAGAATCGGAGAGATCAGACATATAATTTGGCTACCCTAGAGATTGTATCGTAAACTGTAGTGAGCCAATAAGAATCCACGCGTTTGTTGCATTCTGACAGAAAACATAACACATTTAAGGAATACCTACAAATAGATTAGTCAGTTATTTATATTTTAATAACTATGCTACTACAATGTTTTAATAGTATTTTAGTATATTATGTAATAAATTTTGCATTAATTTCAACGAAAACACTACAATTTTAACTAATGAAGCTTGATCCAAAATAAATGTTGGCTATGATTTAAGAATAAACGACTAATACATAAGAATAGCTTATATTCCAACAGTTGAAATCACTCAATATACTTTCGCTTTTAGATAAATTACGCAATAGATCTGTATTCGTTTTCACTTTGAAGTTACTTCACGAATCGTTACATGATCAAAGTTGACTAAATGTTTCACAATGAAAGTAATTATTCCCTTGCATTAGTAGTAAACTTTTATCCACAGTTAATTATCGATTTGCCATTTTATACTACAGTTTGTTTTATTACGCAATAACTGATTACCTAGAATCCTTTCCGAACAAATTATATATATATATATATATATATATATACATATATATATATATATATATATATATATATATATATATATTAGGTCATTCAGCCAATAATAGTGGATTAAATAGGAACTACTTGTAATAAGGGTTAAGGTTAGGCGGTTAGGTGATGGTAGCTGATTTAAAATAAAATAATGACTTTTTTATAAAACGTGACTTTATGTTACCTGCCATTAAACCGGCTACATTATCCAACCAGTCCAAATGTGTTTTCTTTTCCCATTGTTGAATTTTATTGCCTTTAGTTTTATCAGCCATATGTTGAAATAATGACCAAGGTTTTTCAAATATCAACATGCATAATTTACACCAAAACATTTGTCCAGATTCCAATCCAGATTTTATTTTTACACATTTAATATGATCACTTTCTTTATCCAAAAAACAGTCTAAGTAATGATTTTTCAGTAATTTACAATAACTGCCAATTTTATGATATTCAAGTACACGTTTACAAGAACCTATAAAGAAATTGAAATCTATATAAAAGTGTTTGTAACGAAAATTAGTAAACTTCAGTAATGTTAAGAATAATTTAATTCGAGTAAATATTTCATGTATTGTCATAATTTTAGGTTTCAGGAATACGGTTGATCATTCCCAGTCACTATATATTAGTGTTAATAGGATTCCCTTAACGTTTAGGAATATTAAATGTTTTAGGGTGGTTGGTACGTGCCTAGTAGGAAAATGTAGGATTATACAATTAAAATAAACGACTTCTTCATAAAACACAGACTAAGAAGAAATTAATACATTTCAGTGTTGAATGTCAACAATATAAAATTCAAAACCCATATGTATGTATATATTTATTAACTGTTGAATAAGCTAGTGTTTATCTGAACTCATTAGTTTGATAAACCTGTCTGGTATTTACAATGAGATATTGAGTATGTGGGTATCAATAGTGACATATAGTACATTTTATTAACGACTTCCAAATAAGATGAAACGGAAAAGCGCGATTTCATTGTTAATCAATTACTAAATATTATAGCCAATATTACTTTGATTTAGTGTACTACGCATAAAATATAAGTAAAAATATTATATTTGCTGAATACAGTAAATTCCTAACCAAGCCAAAAGTAACCGTTAATCTATTGCATAATTCACAGTAAACTACGCTGTACAGTTACTTCCGAATGGTATCGTAAACTGAAGATTATCCTAATACAAGTGAAATTTTACCAATAAAATTGATAAAGACTCAATAAGAATAAAGAATACTTGGCAAATTATGTTACCTTGATCACTCAATTTTTTGGATTATACTACTTAAGTGGTCAGCTAACAGATTCATTCAAAGTGAAAGATAAAGCTGCTTAGTCTGCCCCCTCCTTTCTATTTTCTCTCGTGATTGACGGAATTATTGAAATTACAATGTCTCAAGGGGTGGACGCAACACGGAATACAGTTAAAAATTTAGATTCAACGAAACGACTTAAATAAACTAGCTCTGCAACCCCACATATAGCATCAAATGTAAGTGAAGATGACCATTGCAACTACAGATTCTACAGCCACTACTATGCCTCAACAAACACATGGGAAAAGTAAGATCCCTAGATTTAACCCACCAAGCACCAGCAAAATAACATTTGATTCGACAGAGAAGCTCCGGAAGGCGTGGGAACATCTGCACGCTTGAACAGGATTATTGAGGGATCTGATTCAAATACAGATATGAAGACACAGATTGGAAAGCTGAGGTAAGATCAAAACAGCATTTCTACAGAGAAAAACATCTGAGACTCAAAGCAACTATCAGATAGCATCAAAGTGAGTATTTTTGATACAAACTTCACGTCAGGTATATTTTACTCGGCTGAGACTTGAATAGCTACGAAAAACATCATTCAAAACATTCAGGTATTTATGAACAGTTGTCTATGCAGAATACTCCAGATGCTTGGAGTAGACATCATCAATGCCAATCCACTGCGGCAGAGAGCAAACCAATCAAAATCCGGCAAATCCAGAAATCAGTAAAATTGATGAAAGTGAATAGGACACACATTCAACGTAAGCAAATTCCAACTCGGAATTCTCAATGAGAAGTGACAAATTAAAATTCAAAGAATACAATGAACAGGGAATTAGAGACAGACATGAAGATGAATATCACTTGAGAAGAAGTGGCAAGAAAAGCCCAGATTTAAGTTTAATGGTGAATTTTGATTGGCAACCAATACTATACGAGACCTAACAAATATTAGTTTATTACCACTTCGAAATAAAATAAGATAGGAAATTTTATCTAAACTCTTTTCAAAATCTATATATAAATAAACATTAGAAACGTAGAATAAAACATAAATAACACATAGAGAAAACACAATCAATTATGTAATAATACCACAAAATATTTCATTGTCATTTAGTATATCACTTGATTGTTTATTAAATATAGATGTATTTTGTTTTATTAATGAATTATTATGTATCTTATATTCAGTTAAATTATCATGTGTATCAATTGATTCAATTGATAGGATACAATGTAATTCATTATTTGATTTTGATTGAATTTGATTTAATTCATTTAGTATAGTTGAATTATTATTCATTGTTGACATATTTATGTTATCTGTTGAATTATTACAACTATTATCATCACCATCTGCAGTAATTGAAACATTTAAAATAAATTCATTATGATTATTATTAAAATTTTTATCAATTAGTTGTGATACATTTTGTATTGTTTGATTATTTGTATTGTTTATTATTGATTGTATTTCATTGTTTTTATTTATTTTTGTTAATTCATTTAGTTCTCTATTCTCTTTGTAAACCTAAATTCAATAAAGTATAGTATTAAATTATAAAAGTTTAGCAAATAGTAGTCGGTTTGAATCAGTATGTATGAATTTACGGGGTATTTAAATGATAAATCCCAAATTAGTACTAAAATAGGTGGGGGGGCATATCAAATATTTTAATAAGCACAATAATAAACATAAAAAAATAATAAATCAGTGCGTTATACACTGATGTTGATTGGGTACCACTTAAAATCAGAAAGTATTAAATAGCCGTTTACGTTTTAGTTTGGGATTCCTCGATAGTACCCCTTGAGGGTTTCAGATTGATGAATGCTCAGTTGTCTGAACCATTGAACCAGAACCCATCGATTATATTACCACTTCCATCAATTTGGGATACAGTAAGACAATCATCAATTGTCACCGGTTAAAACTGTTTCACTCCACTTAACTCAGTATTGTCAATATAATCAGTAATGTGTTTACATAAATCATAAAATAATCATCGGGAACATACTGTGAGTTACTTAATTGGAAGGAATAGAAGTATAAGAATGTACCTGAGTTATACCTTAATCAACTCGTGCTTTTAAAGCCAGTTTTTAACCAATAAAAAAAGAATGTTTACAAGTCAAATGTATTTCTAAACACTAATAATGAAGTTTGTTGAAGTTCAGTAATTTTCTGACTCCATAAAACTTACTACTAGATAATGAATCTTATTATAACAACTTCATTTATCAGAGTACAAATATATGCACAGTAAACAGCTGTTTCTGAGGCTTTTCACGCACTTATACTATAGTGTCACTGATAGGTAGTAGTTTTAGAATTCATTATTGGCCCATCTAAGGATCCTACTCAAGTAGACAAATGTTTTTTTATATTAGTACTTAGTATTCAGAATGGCAATCACAATATATCCGAGTGAGAACTTACCAGACGTAGTAGTATTGTACTGTGCTAACTAGAAATGAAACCACAAGTAAAAGCATATATATATATGGAACTACATATTCATGATATAAATGAGGTTGGTCAATATCATGTACCAAATATGAGGGTCAGTGTAGCAAAAAGATAATCACGTACAAAAATGTACATGAAAAATAACATAATATAGTCATACAAACAAACAAAGAAATATGTTGGTCGTATACTGGTTAGGATATGATCAGAATTCATCACATATACAATATCTTAGTTAATTTGTTACCTTATTGTAAACTTAAAGTTATGTGAATATCATCACTGTTCCTATTTCAACATTTAGATGAACAGGGATATTGTTCTATGTTCCAAAATTTTATATTCATCAGTTTACCTATTATCTACTAAGACATAAATAAAAATTTCATTTCAAGTTCATCACATAGATTTTTCGTAGATCCTGGTTGACTTGCGACTGCAATATTCTCATTTTAAGTTTAAATCCATAAAAATGAGAGGAGGTAACACATATATGAATGCCAAAAGTCCCTTTATTACATAGGAATCTTGATATCTACTTAGAAATAATGTCTCTTAACTAAATAAAATCGAATTTTTATGAATTATTTCTAATTTATAAATGTAAACTGAAAACCATCAAACCATAAACTAATATAATCTCAAGTTTAATTAGCTAGTTTAAAAGAGCAATAAACTAGTAATACTGTAGTAAATCGATGACGTTCACATTCTTGTTTGCATATCTATCAAATATTACTGAGAAAGCTACTTAAATGTAATAATCACTAACAATATATAGGGTAGCTTGTCATTAATAATGTAGAACAAATCAGATATTCATAGTGATTAGCAGTACCTAGTTAGAATATTTAATAAAAGATAGATTATATAAAATGAGATAGATATTCTAAATCCTACTAAGACAACTAATTGTTATGAATGAATCAATATATATAGTGGCCTATAAAAACATTGGACTTGTAATGCGTATTATATATACTTGCAAATAGTATCTGTTGATCTGTTTCACTGTTTACGAACTTGCATATTAAACATAAAAAACAAATATGTTTCATCAGTTCTCTTGTAAAAGACTATTTAATAAGTAAACAAATAAAGTAGCTTATCTAGCATAGTTTACAAGATTACTATTACTCCCCAAGTCAATTGAAAGTGTTCATTATTATGTAATGACAAAATCTTTGCGCAAATATGGTATGAATATATGACCTTAAATTTGATACTGAACATTCTGTAGGAACTAAACTGCGAATGAAATACATTAGACACTTAGTTGTTATAACATGAAATAATACAAAGCAATACAAACGTTGAACCAACACCCCGCCCCTACAAATTCATTACACTAACTGTTGAATTTCAATCTATCTATGTTAATTAACAATACCAGTCTACAGTATTACTTCATCAGAGTGAATAGTCAAGCATAATTTCATAGAAATATTTATACATAAAACATTTAAAACTATTTAGAATAATCATATCTTATTTTCATACTAATAATTGCCCATGATATTAAAATTATTCAGATCTTTCTTTTCATATCAGAACTATTAATTCTATGGATGCATGTGAATATCTTGCATCAATGGCAATGCTAACAGTTATTTTCAATAAACAACTACAGCCATGTAAACATATCATATACATATGGTCAGTTGTCAATACACTGATTAAAATAATACAAAATGATACAAATTATATATATATATATATATATATATATATTCAACTAACTTGAAAGATGTTCTATCGTGTGAAAAATGACAATTTTCTCCATAACGACATCCATTTAATGATAAACTAAAATTTTTGTTTTAATCAATTATCAAACTATTACAAATGATAAACTTACTTATAAAATTTACATAATGGTTTTTTATTTGGAATATGCAAAAATCTACAACAATCACCATACCAACAACCATTGATAGTGTTGAAATAACGACAGATTATCTTCTTTGAATCAGTCATTTCATTACATCACTGACTGATTAATAAATCTATTGATTATTATTATGACTTTAAAATTTTAAAATTAAAAATCAATACATCGATGAAATATGTATTATTCAAAAGTGTATATCTACCATTTACGTTTCTTCTTCTAAGAAAATACTGTCAGCTTTCAAAGAATCCCTGTAAAGAACACTTATTATGTAATAAATATATATTAGAGATTACTGTGAATCAATTGAATAACTTTCTAGTTACATTTGGGTGTTATTGAATATTTTGAGATCATCGAAATTTTTAGTGAAGATAATGTAAAGATTTTATTTACTATAAACCTAGTAGATTACACAGATAGCTGGAAGTCGACTTTTTTTTGGAGATGAGTGAGACTACGCCAAGACAATGTGTCATCCGAAACTGGTCGATTGTATAACACTTGATCATAAAAGAATGCTAAATGGGTTTTGTATCATTCTTTAATATGTATTACAAAAAGCTTTTATGGTATTGGATTGAAAACCACTGCGATAAAACGTATGGGTGAAATTTTTTGATTTTACACTAATTTTCATTAATTATTCCGTTTTTTATAACCACCTTAGTTTCCTTTAACCGCTTACAAGTTGATGAAGTGGACAAGTAGACTGGACAGGTTACCTATACAGAATAGTTAGATTAATCCTTTACTTAAGTCTTAAAGAAGCTTATATGACCTGAAGTCCTAGGTTTACAATACTGCTATCACCCGTTCTGATTGTAGGTGTTACCCTAACATGGTTGTCTGGCTTGCCTGTAGTGATGACCGAGCAGAAGAATTGAGTTAACATTTCAAAAACTCCCCATAAAAAACAGTTTGTGGTCTGTGATATTACGCTCCTAAGTTATTAGGATTAACGCTTAGTTTTATCTTCAGATCCCTAAGAAAATAATATCTTTCCATAGTGTGGGCAGCCGAGAAGTGGCAATAACTCTCTTGTCTCTAACAACATGTAAAATCACATTGTTCTAGTTCGAATATCACCCTCAACTGACTTTGAATGACATGACTCAAAATCGCTCAAATTCGTGCAGCTGCATCTGTCTTTTGTTTTCCACTAAATTCCAGGTTTCTAAATCTGCATTATTTCATTGATTATATTTACTTGTATCTTATCTCAGATCCCTAATCTTAGCGACTACTTCTTAAACTGCCACTACCTCCATCACCTTGGAATTTGACCTGACAATTTATACTCACTATGGAAACTTGAACCAATGTATCCACGTGTCAAGTTCTATATGGCAACTAACTGACTATCACCAATACGTTGATATATATGATACTGGTGAACCGAAAATCTTGAAAACCATCATTCATTTCAATTTGAATCACAATTAGTGAAGTTTGAGTAGCTGCTTTTACAAGTGTACTGATTCCACAAATTGACTAAATTATTAGATGGATAATTAACTCCTTTTGAAGAGAATTACCAAACAAGTCTACAAAATTCGTGAAGATTCAATAGAAATTACACGTGAAATGTGTCAAAAACCTTAAGTGTCTTATCTACACACAGTGATGCTTAAAGCACCCTGATCTTATTATGTTATATCAAACTGTTCAAAACGATTGATTTAATATACAAACTTTGGCTAGTAATTAAATTAATAACTCTAGCTTCAACTTGTTTGGCACTGACAAAGTGAATGTTCAGGCATCCTAATAACGATATTCAATATTACACACAAATGAGGTAATTACAGTCTTATTTACTTTTAGAGACCAGGTGCTTGTGCTTGTAAATGCATGATAGTGTCAGTTTCAAGTTAATTGTTAAACGCTATTATCATACAGCAGATAAATATAAATGAAAGAAGTAACTGATCAAGAGGAGTATATGAATATTGAGTGAAAACATGGAAGTTCTTAGAACACTGGATATTATCTCTAGTTCAAGAAGATGAATCATATCACCTTTAGGGTATAGAAGATTCTTATTCCGAACTGTCGCGTGGTGTAATCGTAAAAGTAAACAAATAAACAAGATCATCAGAACAAACTTATGCAACGCATGAAGTAACCATGAAGTTTTGTTCTACATAAAATAGTTGCTAATAGCTTTGTCTAGAAAGAAAATAAGAACTTTGCATATAAATCAATTGGATCACAGTACTTAACAACATCTAAATCTTAGAAGTCGGTCTACTTTCTTATATTAATAATTTCTTATATTGGTTGAAACTGTTCCAATAAGTCTTGTTTTCGAAACTTAGTCAAGAGTATCTCGTGTTCTTGAAAGTTGATTACTGTACTTTAATAACATCAATGATCATGTCGATTATGATTGCAATCGATAGAAAGCTCAAAATTCGTTATAGATACTCTACGTTTACAAAACACTCGAGTTTAGTTATTCCACTTCTATGTTTTGTAGGTACAGAAATTATACCTAGGCAACCAAACTCATAATCATATTTATCGTGAAGTGAATTCCCAAATCTTTATAACAAATGTTTAAACTCATTTCAACCTATTGACTCATTCATTTGATACCAACAGTAATGAGGTGCACCGGATACAATGGACAGTTTGGGACCAGCTAGATGACCTAAATGAACTAACTCTGTTACCCAACATACAAAGATAATTCCAAGTGTAGACGACCAGTGCAACAGTGGCTTCTACAGCTAACAGTAAATCTACATACACACAAGACGATAAGCGTAATCCCTAGATACGACACACCAAGCACAAACAAAATCACATTTGATTAGACGGAGAAGCTCTGAGAGACGTGGAAACGTCCACATACTTGGGTAGCATTATTGATTAACAAGAGGGGACTGATTCAAGTGCAGATATGAAGACACGAGTTGGAACGTTAAAGTAAGCCCAGAGCAGCATACTACTGATATTAAAACTACTTAAATCAGTATCGTTTACAATGATTTTTAAAGATGATTTCCACTTAGAACTCAAAAGTACTTTTTAAAAGAAATCAAACTTATGCACAACTATCTAGATTAATAACATAAATAAACTATTCAATTCTCCTAGAAAAAATATCTAAAATCCCAATTCCTTGACTACATACTTTAATAAATTAAAAATATCCCTATACTAAATTAAACCATGACAACGATAATATATTTGACCTCTAAATACATAATAAAAATGCATTGTGTTTATTTTTCAAATTTTACTTTATGACCCACCCATTATTCATTTATTATAATTCTTTACCTATTATATTACTTCACTTGTTTACAATTTCATTTTTGATCTACTCAAAATCTATAAAGGTATACTTAACCAAAAGTTAATATATATATACATATATATATATATATATATATATATATATATATATATATATATATATATATATATATATATATATATATATATATATATATATATATATATATATATATATATATATATATATATATATATATATATATATATATATATATATATATATATATATATATATATATATATATATATATATATATATATATATATATATATATATATATATATATATATATATATATATATATATATATATATATATATATATATATATATATATATATATATATATATATATATATATATATATATATATATATATATATATATATATATATATATATATATATATATATATATATATATATATATATATATATATATATATATATATATATATATATATATATATATATATATATATATATATATATATATATATATATATATATATATATATATATATATATATATATATATATATATATATATATATATATATATATATATATATATATATATATATATATGAGCAATCCTATCCAACTGTTTCCAGTTGCTGTTTATCTCTTTAATGTCTGCTTCCAATTCTCGACGCAGCGTGTTCTTTGGCCTTCTTCTTTTCCGTTTCCAAACAGGATTCCATGTTAATGCTTGTCTCGTGATGCAGTCTGATGGTTTCCGTAATGTATGTCCTATCCATTTCCAACGTCTTTTCCTAATTTTCTCTTCGGCTGGAAGTTGGTTTGTCCTCTCCCATAGTAAACTGTTGCTGATGGTTTCCGGCCAACAGACATTCAGTATCCTTCGTAAGCAGTTGTTTACAAATACTTGTATCCGTCTGATGATGTTTGCAGTAATTCTCCAAGTTTCAGCTCCATACAGCAGAACTGTCTTCACGTTCGAATTGAAGAGTCTGACTTTGAGATTAGTTGATATTTGTTTTGAGTCCCATATATTTTTCAACTGTAGGAATGCTGCCCTGGCTTTGCCAATCCTTGTCTTTACATCTGCATCGGACCCTCCTTTTTCATCGATGATGCTCCCCAGATATGTGAGAGTATCCACTTCTTCCAGAGTTTCTCCATCAAGTTGAATTGGGTTGGTGTTCCCTGTGTTGTATTTGAGAATCTTGCTCTTTCCCTTATGTGTGCTCAAGCCTACTGATGCTGAAGTTGCTGCTACACTGATTGTCTTTGCTTGCATCTGTTGGTGTGTATGTGGTTGTGTGTATGTG
This sequence comes from Schistosoma mekongi, assembly GCA_034768735.1. Taxonomy (NCBI): domain Eukaryota; kingdom Metazoa; phylum Platyhelminthes; class Trematoda; order Strigeidida; family Schistosomatidae; genus Schistosoma; species Schistosoma mekongi. Next base: position 75,557,728 of record CM068306.1, on the reverse strand, counting down.
GTTGTATAACAGTAGATATCAATACGCATAAAGCTAGTGAAGAACTAATTATCTGTAATTGAAATAAATTAAACAATCATAATTGATGGTTCCGTGACTAGTAGAGAACTGAATTAAATGATAATTTCTTAAAATGGATAATATAACAATAAAATCTATGCTAATCGATATGATATAACAATGCATTACAATTTAAGTTTCGTTGCTAATAATGATCTTGAGGATTTAGTGCAGTTAGTAACGGTTGCAAATGATATTAACTAACGTATATTTATTTGATTTGATGGGTTAGTGAAATCAAATTAACATTTAACAGTTTTCATAACGTCCAATTACAAATAATATCGGCTCGCAAGTGACTAATTTTACGAGGCAATTCTTGGAGCTCTGGCAAAAAGACGTGACCAGTGAATTTAAACTACGTCATGTGGAGAGCAATTACCCACAGACGGCAAATATATCGTGAATTGATTGCAGTTAGAAATGTCAACCGTTAGAAGCCAACTGGCTGTGGTTTATTGATAAGGCATTTGCAGCAGAACCAGAAGGTTCTAGACTCGATTCCTGGTGGAGTCGTTGGTGCACATTACCGAAGGGTTTCGTGCTAGGTAAAAATAGCTCTCAGTTCTTACTGGTCACTGAGGGTTGTCTAACTCAGACCAATTCACGATATCAAACTAACATTCAACAATCTCCACAACACGTAATTACAATGTATATTCAGTTGAAGATCCTTAGTAATCAGCTGCGGATTAAATTTGTGCAGTCCAACTTTATTATTTATATTATTTTCAAATGCACACACTTTTCTTATCGTAAATGATTGGATTAGATCTTCAATATGATTTTAAGCGAAAATTCAACTGGAATGTACTTTTAGGTTGTACTGGGACAAGTGAATAATCAAAATAAAAAAATACACTACTGTTACTGCAATAGCAATAATAATTGGAAAATATTTTGTCAATAAGGTGAAATCAATTTTACCGTAACGGTGATAAGTTGAGTACACGTCTACATCTTCAATGAAACCTAAGGAGGTTTTGTTATTTCTTTGGCTTAACAGATTGATGAATGCTGACAGAATAACAACAATCGTTTAAATGTCAAGCTATTATACTATCAAGAGGGACATTGCCTAATTACAAGTTCTGCAGTATGTGCTTGAAAATACGAGCCTATCTCTCTGTTCTAATTGTGCATGTGGTTTGGCACATTTCATGACAGAAATATGTATTCGTATGGTACTTAATGTGTCTCTTATTATTGCCTGATTAAACATGACTTGAAGTTTTTAGTCAGTTTTACTATCTAAGTATGATTACGAGATGCGTAAATGAGATGCATACTTTTGTTGTATAAAGTTATACCATAAGGATGTACGTATGACAAAGTTTTCGCTGTCAATCTGGAAAGCATCATCAGAACTTACTGCAGATTAATCATTGATATGATTATGTAGATACGATAACCACAGCTCAATAATTAAACCATAGAACTCAGAGAACACAACACAATTAAAACTGTTTAAACCTTCCACTATTTATTTCTATCGCTTGTAGTAGAATGTATTTTCGTTAATTAGTTCAATTACTCGCCTCAATTTTTCCACTGATACCATTAGTTGCCGTATTAATAGTTATATAATGACATATGAAAATTTAAGTTACTGACATGTTAAAAATTGTTGTTTGGTAGGTTTTAACAAACCCGATAGTACGAAATTTATCTTTGTTGTCGAGTTGCCTAACCTGGACAATTTAAATGCTAAGCTATCATTATTGTTCTAGATAACATTTTCGACAAATGCTTGATGTTGGATAGACCTTTTTTATTATTTTACAAGTCAGTATATTTCGAGGACCTGATATAGGTTGAATGACGATGTGTACCAATATATCTATTAATTGCTGATTGATTTTAAGGCTAAACTAAAAATTGTTATCCATTCTTGAAATTTTCTCGATCCAAAATCTTGACGTTTTTGTCAACCAAACTGATCTTTGTAGATTACTGCTTACATTAATATAACTGAAGATGCAATATGTCATTTATTATTAACCGGTATTCATGTATGTGTTGATGAAGAATGTATCAATTTTGTTCAATGTGATCTCTCATTTAACATAGTTAATGTTGTACCTAATTATGCAAACTAAAGGAAGTGATTGTGTTCATTCGTGACAGAATTCCTTGCAGAGATTTCTAGAGTGTTTTTCCAATGCTTAAAAATAGTCTGGATTATGATTACCCGGAAGAATTGTGTGAAGATATTTCGATCTGTGATATATCTTTTTGTCAAAGTTACGAGATTAACTATTTTTCAAAAAAATATAAATCACGTAAATGTCTTCGATCTGTAGTGAGTTTTGACACTAGTTAATGGTGTATGTATACAACTCATTTCTTGTGATATTGGGTTGTTGACACTGGAGTTAAAGATTTGATTCGTACTTAGGGTATATCAGATCTCCAATGTTCCTGAGGTTATTCTTAAATCACCTTCCATTTGTAAGTTACATTTTTGATACCGACATAAATTGCATCAACGCTTCTGATATACATTCCGTAAAAGATTTACTGTCAGCACTACATGTTGACATTTGTTAGTTCAGGTCCAAAAATCTTTTAATCAATCAATGCCTGTTACTCTATGTGGAGTATAGGCCGATGAACAGCATTCTCTAACTAACAAAAATTTACCTCATATTATTTTACACCGATTGGGACGTTTCATTGAAAGAGTTGCGAAATCCCTAAGGTTTTTTTCATCGTAAGTAAAGATGTGTGTGTATCCCATTCCAGTGCTACAACATTTTCCAAGCACTATGATAGTTTTACAATGTCTAGAATACTTACTATTCTTGGTGCAATAAAATAGAATAGTTTCGAAAAACATGAAAATTCGGTTTGATTCTTCACTTCCATGAAAAAAATACCAACAACAAGAGTTTCAGTATTTTAAATCAGTTTTTTTGTTTGTTGTATGACAGATAAACTATTTTGCTTTAAAAAGAAATTACGTTAATGACGATTTTTTCTTTTAAACACGCTTTCTTCTACTTAACGAAATTTACTACTGAAAAGCATAACAGTAGTTTGGTATCTAGATTATCTAAAAAAGATAACGAATTGTTACTTTCTCATTCCTGCTTAAAACTTTTCGCTAACATTTGAGGTATATTGAGGAACTGATGGTCATACTGTTAAATTTAATATGTTTCAGTTAATTGTCTTTGTTCGGTTAGTATCACGTAGATTGTATAAGCTGTTGATGAAGAAGAGAAAGTTGAATGTTTCATTCAATGACATCTGAAGAACGCAGATTTCATATCGATTCGATTTAATACAACACTATTTGAGTCACTTCCGAGTAATTCGGTTGTAGAGACATATGTTGGAGTGCTGATAGCGTAGTCATTCCCAACTTTGTGTCGTTGTTAGCGATTCTTCAGCATAGCTTAGAGAATATTGTTATAAAAATCAACAAATCTCTATCATATTTGTTGCGATGAGGTGGCTAGAGTGCATAAATGGGATTGTCTTAGAATTACATCGCTGATTTATTACTATGAATAAAATCTATTAACTTCCTAAATAAAACAATAGTGGTATTGCATGATCATCTTTAACAAAATGAACCATGAGGAACTTCAGATATCTCTTGAAGGTCCATGTATACAATGAAACCAGATACAGCATTAGTTATGCTAAGGCTAATAAAATAGTTCCTTACGGAAGTAGGCTGTTTTTACATGCGTATAATCAGATTGGACTTTACTAGATTAATATGCAGGTTGACTTATATATCTCCAAGCTTCGAAAGTACAACTATACCCAAGCAAAATACTTTGCAGTTGTAATCGGTGATTAATGTTTTGTGCGAAACTGTGATATTTATTTGTGCATTTTGACAGAATACTTTTACTTTCGTTTAAGATGTTCTACTATTTGTCAAGGACTGCTAATATCCTAGCTATTAGTGTACATTTGAATAGATGTGACTGAAACTACACTACCTCATGCCCTATAGAGTGCATATCCGAACCCAATAAAACCCAGACTTCTAAATTTAAAAAAGAAACTCTCTCTAGTACAGAGAAATTAAATGCCACGCACTGCTAAGGAGTCCCATAATAGGACAAAACAGTTGTCCAGTGCTTCCTGGTTTTTTACTGGTACTCTGACAACATCAATCTGTGATATATTCAGTCAGCTAAATTCTGGTTTCTCAATCAAGACAATATAGACGTAGAGGATCAAGGATAATATTCTGATGGTGGTCTCGTTCAAATACGTTTATCAGTTTAATTGTTCTTCTGGAAGTATTTACATAAACAGTACTCGAACGCACCTGTGTTTTCTAGCTTGCAAAGACTTACCGGTACGATTAGGAAAAATGATCACTTAATCAATAATCAACCCAATCCTATCCCATTTAGTTGATAATAAACACAGATGATATTTTCCCAGTTAGAAAGCCTATGACCATGTCTTTTCTGTACAACAAAGACGACTGAAATTGGCATCTTTGTAAAAAATAAGTGCATCTCACTCACATATTTGTCATGGCTTACAATAAAGTTTCCATATTCCTAACGATATTCTTACTCATAATTACTGTTATTATTGTGAATGTAACTACTACATGTAACTACTACTCTAAGTTCTTCCACTTACGACTTCTATTCTATGCATTATAATTTATTATAATAAAGCACATCATTATTTGAAATCTCACAACATGAACTAATCTCAGCTAGACAATCTTTAAAGACGAAGAATCATTCCACAGATATATTATCCTAGCATGTTATTCAGTAATGTGCATTAACTTAGCAACATCTAAGATTCCATTACTATTTTCTAGCAAGTATTTAACTTGTACACCAATCAATGGGCATCAATTTGTCATTACTATCAACTATTGTCAATTAAAGATGATATTTTTACTATACTATCTGGTATAATTTTTTTTTAAACTTTACTAATGATGTAATGTGTTAGTCTACATAAGACTCAATCAACGTGAAATTCACTACCATTTATTTATAGCATTAAAATCAAATTATACTACATCCATATGAGTATTTTCTTCAACAAATTGTAGAACATAAAGAATGAATCTGTAGGCAACATTGTTTTTTCCATTAGATAAATATTATTTGATTATATTGATAACTAGAATTGATATTTCGTTAAATACATAAACAAAATATCATTTCGTGTATTCTTACTTTTTTTTCATGAAAGTTTTCATTGAAGGTTGCTCATTATGAGATAAATATAATTTATCAAAAGTATAAAATAGATCATCTTTTCTTATATTCTATTCATAGATTAAAGAATAAATTTTAAAGAATATCAGTTGAAAGTACTAAATATCCCTGATACATTGAATGATTAGAATGCATTACTTATAAAATTTTAAGAAATGCATTGTATAAGAGTATATACTTAATTAATCTTCTCCTGATCAGTATTTTCTAAATCATGTAGTTGATCACGTGAAAAATTTACAAACACATGATCTAGAGTTGTTTGTTTAACTGAATAATATTGAATGATATGATTAGTTTGCATTTCATTTAAAAATGTAAATAACAATGATAGGCGAACATTTTTATCCATTTGATACTCATAATATCTAACACGTAGTTCATTTAATCTTGAATTAGGAAATTTTGAATGAAATTCGTTTTTAAATTTGTTCACTTCATTATCTGTAGCTAAATGATTGAATCGTATTTCAACTCTATATCCATTACCGAAACGATGCTTTAAATGTTGTAAACTACCAAAACATTTCATTTGACCATTGATCATAATTCCAATACGTTGACATAAAACTTCACATTCTTCCATACTATGTGTTGTAAGAATAACAGAACGACCTTCTCTAACAAGTGCTATAATTTGATCCCACATAAAACGTCTTCCAACTGGATCCATTCCGCTAGTTGGTTCATCTAATAAAATAACTTGTGGTTTACCAATAATAGCTACGGCAGTAGATAGTTTTCGTCGATTTCCACCTGAATAAGCGGATGCGATCTTATCTGCATATGGTGTTAACCCCATATTCTGTAATAGTTCGGTTACAGTTACAGGAATTTGTTTTTCAGGAAAGCCACGCAGACGAGCATATAAACTTAATGTTTCTCTTCCTGTTAACAAATCGTGAACAGCATCAAACTGCGGACAATAGCCAAGATTTTTATGTGCACTTTTAGTTTGTGTAACTACATTATACCCGTTTACATATACTGTCCCCATTGATGGATGTAGTTTACCAGTGATCATATTGAATGTAGTAGTCTTTCCAGCACCATTTACACCAAGTAGACCAAAGCATTCTGCTGGGCGAACTCCAAATGTTAGCCTACTAACTGATGGTTTCTTCTTAAGAGGGAAATATTTGGTTAAATTAATTACTGCAACTGAACATAAAGAATGGATTTGACCAGATTTAGCGGCCTAGTTAAAATAAAATAGATTGTTATTTAGGTAACGTGACAAAAAAACGTCACTTGTGAATGTACGAAAGCTACTTTAACCTAACATAAAATCTGCTTTATAAGGTACATTGGAGAAAAAAAATTTAATGTAGTATCAGGTAAAAAAACAATGAAACGTACTTTCATTACAGATGACGTAATATGAGTGAAATTGATTGATAATTTTCTACAACATCATTTAAACTTAAAGGCCTTAAATATTATTTATGTGTGTGAATGTTCAATTGTATTTGTTCAAAATAAATTTAAATTTTTTAAATGAAGTGATATAATTTCATGTTATGTAACTAGTAAACACCAGAAGACCCTACACTTCGTTTAATTCTAATTGAAACTATTTAGTATATCAATGGACCGTGTCATTCATTTTAACAATCTTCGACATCATTATCACTAAGAGAATCAGGTTGTGACTTTTTTCTTGTAGGACTCAGATACTTACACTGATCATTCACTGAGTTTTGACGAATGTCATATTTCCTTTGTTATATATTCTGATGACATTCTATCAATCTTTCAAAATAATGTTACCTATTTAAAAATTTAGATGGTCTTCAAAACTTTTAACAATTTTTTTCACATTAAATACTGATGATTTCGATTCATAAAATATGTTTATTTCATTGGACTACAACTGTAAACTTTGAATCAGGCATTAACTATGCGAAGAAATGATGAGATTAAACGTTTAGGTGCGTAATATAAAACAAGCGTACAAAGAAAATCAACCATTAAGATTGAAATGTAATAACATACAAATTGTTCACCATGAACGTAGTTAGCCGAACTACTTACAAAAAGTACGCTAATTGAAAAACATTCACTGTTTGAAAACATCTGGGAAGAATATACTGCTTGATATATTATCTTTGTGTCTAGCAATGTCAAGCAAACGTTTGATATTTGCAAGTCAATCGAGCTTCAAATGTAAATAAACTAGCATAGGTTTCATAAAATAACCGATAAAAACTAGGAGGGCATCTGATAACTGTTTTGCCTTAATCTGGAAAGACACTGTTGAAGTATCATACACAAGGGCAGAGCAGTCAACCAATGTCTCCTGATTTTCATTGGCCATCAAATTCAAGCAATCCGTGGTTAGAAATTTAGATTTAATAATCAGCGCAAGAGGCATATGGCCACTAGTGGCTGATTTTAGGAGGTGTTTTTAATGACCACTTGTGAGATGACGTGATCAATGGAGTTTAACCATACAGCGTAGGAACCATTTAGTGGTCAAATATATATATATATACATTCACTATATACATATATATATATATATATATATATATATATATATATATATAGTGAATTGATTGAAGTTATAAACTTAAACAGCCGAATACTGGCTAAGTGGCCTAAAAGTTAAGTTCTAGCTGCAAAGCAAGAATTAAATGAGTTTGATCTTTAGTAGGGTTCTGAGTGAGTATTGCTGAGGAGTTTCACAGAAGACGAAACAAACGTCCAGTTCCATGTGGTTTCCACTGGTTGTCTGACTAACGTTAACCTGATAAATAAAATCTTTCACTATAATACCGAACGATAAAAACAGCATTTTAAATGTTCGCTGAGTTTTGTTGGCTCATCTGGACAAAGTCATTTCATCGTAAAAACTAACTAATCACTACAATAATTTATATACGTAAGCAAAAGTAAAGTTTTCCCTCATTGTGAATATATCATTCAGAATCAAAAATGTCTTTTTTTCACATATCCCAATTAGCGTATAGTATATCATTAGCAACGGATAATTAAGGAACATTCTCAACCCATTTCGAGATAGTGTAGAGTATTCGCATCTAAAGTTAGTGATTTCTTATATTATATGTTCTCTTTGGATAGCCTAAACAGATGGTGGACAGTGAAAGCACAGATACCGTGGATTTTTGTGGAAGACATCGATTCTGATAGTGCATCAGTAGGTAAAGAGGAAAATCGACTCAGTCTACTCAGTCAATAAGAAGATGAATAAAACCAGAATAAAAGTCAATTAAAACAGATAGCCATGTAACCAAATTACATAATTATGGCCAACATGTTGTCATAAACTATTGTGGCTAATTTGTGATAGCTCACTTCATTTCAAAGAACATATTAATGATGTTTTCTAGAAAGAAAATAAAGCATCATTGTGAAATAATTCAACTCTTAGAGCAAAACGCCTTCAAAATAAATACACTCCAAATATTGTTTGTGGTAAAAGTATTTCAAAAAACTTAATAATTTCACAAATATGATTTAGTTTTAGAAATAAACATTATGAGAAACATCATATTGTTTAATTTAGGTGTATAAATGATCCCAATAACACTTATTTTTCCAATTGTAGTTCCAACAAAGAAGAGAATCCTTGATCGAATTAACTACTAATAGTGTAGTTTGGTTAATTTAGTTAACTACTTCTCAGAATATGGCATAAGATAAACAATCCCTAATGACGCTTCCGCTAATCGAGCTGAATATATGGATATATATACTAATAGAAATTAAAAGTACTAAATAGAATGAATACAGTTTTAATGACCATATAGCTGTTAGTGCAAACTAATACTGGTTGGTTACAGATAAATATTTTATGCACAATTATTAAAATTTGGATGAAGTATTGGTGGATAGAAATAACACTTGAGGTTTTTATCAAAATGTCTGAACAGAATTCTAGAATTAAATTATCAATTGCATCGAAGATATCTTTGTTCCTGAAATTACAATGTAAAGATGACAGTGAGAGGAATTTTGACAAATTAGGTGGGAAACGCACTAAGAAAATCATTTAATGCTGCCAGATCAATGTCCTTGTGATTTATTCAACTATTCTCCTCCCACTCATTGATGTCACAAAATAAGAACAAACTACCAAGGTCCATCACTTCAATATGTTTCTATCAGTCCAAATGATAGAGAATAGTGATGGGGGCTAAATACATTTGGTGTGCGACTAGGCAAATCCATTATCCAGTAAAAGAACATCAAGCCAATATATTTTAGAGAAGCATAATGTAGGATGACAATTAGCTTCATTTCTGGACATTTAATCGAAACAAGTCACGAAGTTAACATAAATTTGGCATTCAAAGTGATATACTGAATCTCATACAGTTGTTTCTTTCATTCCAGATGTCATGTCCTATAAACACCAGAAGCCATACACTTTCACTTAAATAGAATTAATTTTTACTATCAGAAATAGTTTGTACATCCTCTTAAACTTCAATCGTTAGGCCCAGCTATTCATTTCTCTTTCAATCTTTATTATCTATTCCTATTTTTATTCTAATATCATCTTTATGCATTTTTGATAGTCGACAGAGTTATTGCAAACCTACCCTTTGTCTTTGTTCTTGTGCAATCAGCTCCAGTAACTAACTAGTTTCACATTCTTTTAATTTTATTATTGTATAATCATTGGTAAAACGAACTGATTCATTAATCTAAACTTACTTTTATGCTGTTTAAGCTTCACTATTATGTGATCAAAAATCATTTTCAACCGAATTTTTCCTGCTTAGTTTTGCTACTATCATGATAATTTACTCACTACCAACTAATTGGTGTGGATTTTATATTCAAGTGCAAAACTACTTACCTGAATTCGAGCTAATTGGATAGGAATGTATTTTCCTACTCCATTTGTGTTTTTACTTTCACATGGAATCAGAATTATTTTATTCAACTTCATAAGTTTAAGCTGTTTGGTGAATAAGTTTATTTCAATTGGCACTGTTTCCGAGATATAAATTATTAATATCAAACACCTATTTGGTAGACTGCTTATTATAAAATGATGGGTCATTTATAATATCTCAATAAATAACAAAATTAAATTTCTGTAGTTTCATAGGTTTGTCTTTGTTGCCTCTTCGGAGAATAAACAACTAAACTTTACTGTGCAAACAAGAATAAACAGATCAAAACAGAGAACCTAGGAGAGTTGAAATCGGCCTAAGCTAGTTGTTAGAATATGTAAAGTATACATTTATTCTCAAATACCGGAGAACAGTCTAATTTAGTAAAATGAAACTTTAGCTACTCAAGAGTAGTAAAAAATGTAAGGACGAAACTAAAAATTAGTTGGTGGTGGTAATGAGTATATGTGAAAAGTTGTGAAATAAACCCACAATTCACATAATTTGGAACTTAGGTATGATGTGTGTTTTCTGTATAACGACTTTAAGAAACGTGAATATTAGTAGAGCTCAAAATCAGCTAATTAATTTTCGAAATTATCTTTAGAAGCTAATGAACTTACCTTAACTTATTAAATAGAATTGATCACATATATAAGGCTGAAAACATGTCGATTGTGACATTCCGTTGTGTGATATCGGAATAGAGATCTAACTAATGGTGTAAGCATATCAAACATGTGTGTGTCAATTTCAATCTGTTCTACAGTAAATCGGATTTCAGCGATAGACACGAATAACTATTTTATTACTACCATTAACAATTTATATGGTGGGAATAATAAAATCAGTTACCTATAAGAACCAGTTTATTGTTTGAAGAAAAATAACAATAAGCAACAAAGTGCGAATATTATTCATTAAGTAGTTATCTAAAGTTAGGCTGAATAACAAGAATATTTTGTCTCAACATATCAAGTAATCTATACGTATGGAAGTAATTTTTTCTATCTAAACAATTTACAAGAAGGCAACATTTAGTTATGCTAAATTAATATAATCAAGAGGAATGGTGTTATTTCGTCGTAGAAATTAGTGCTGATTACTACATTACTTAAGAGAATATTTATTTAAACCATGGATTGATAATGTATATAAATTAAATGGGTAAAACTAAAGTTAATCTAAAATGTGACACTTCCTGTTATACAAACTAGTAGGCAACATTAGATTAAGAGTTTCCGTAATAGCAAAATGAAACAACAAAACAAGCGTGGAAATATACCTAAATTTCGAGTACTCGGATAGAGATAAAAATCTTACTATCATCAGTATGACTTTAAATCGATAACATAACAATACCACTGATATCTTACTTTGGTATTAACATACCTAGAAAGCTTAAGTTATTCCTAATCATATTTAATAAAATGACAAGTCACCTCAAAACATTATTACAACACTTTAACTTAACGAAAACTCATACTAAATTCACTATTAAACATCTTAAAGAATACCTGTGGAAACTTTGTTTAAACGCCAACTTTGAAGCATAAAACACAGTAACATACAACAAAGGCACAAATATTTCCCCTATGGTAACTTAATAAAAATAACAACACCAGTAGATAGTTTTAGATACAACTGTAAGCATGCAATCGTTTTTTGGAAAATCTTACTTTTTTGTTTAAATGAAAAAGTAACAAATTCTAGGTTTGATAAGCCACCATATGAATACCTTAAACTTTGATACCTCTTCCTTGATATAAGGAAACACCATTTAGTCAACAAAGGTTTAATAGGGATTGTTGCATTGAAAACCAAGACGTAATAAATAATTGTTTTATTATATATTAAACCTATCAGAACGATGCATCTATGACTCGGGAAGGTATCAAACTTACAACTCTAGTAAATCGTGGAAATCACATAACAATTAGTCTACAAGGTTGGTATCTAATTGTTTGAAGGTTATGTGGTCAAACTAGTGATTGGTTTGATCCATTGGTTATAGGTGATGTCCAGTGAATAGAATATTTATACTTAGATAAAACAATCGTTTAGATTTTTTAATTTTCAATGCTTCTTCAACAACAGTAAGTTCATAATACAAAAATTAGAAAAAATAAATATTGTAACCATATTGTAGAATGTGGTAGTACACTATCTTTATCTAACCGAAGACTCATATATACTATTATTTACTGTGCAACATTTTCAAAGCTTGAAATGCTTTTTAAAAAATAATGTCACTTATTTGATAATGACCTTATCGTTTGTGTTGTTTTTTTTTACAGTACATCTTGCTGGCAAAATTAGTAATATCATTATATGTGTAAGTAACTCCATTTTATAACTCATGGTGTATTGTGCTTGCTTCTTGGAATGAATTTATGTGTATTAAAAAATATATGAATCGCAAAGCTACTCTTTAATTTACTTAGAAGCATAATCAACATTCAAACGTCATGCATTAATCAAATTACTTTTAATTGTTTTGCAGAAATTTAAGACGTTACACTGGTAGACAAATTCAATACTTACCTTTAGAATACGGAATTTTTCAGCACGTACATCCTCATCTTCAGAATCTGTACTCATATCTTCTTCAATACTACTTTTATGAGTATTATCATTATTACTATCTGGTTTAATTCGAGTAAGTTTTTTAATCAGTGTAATATTATGCTTTTGTGATAATTTTGGATAATTTACATAAAAATAATGCTTTATTGAATGAATAAAGAAATTGTTTTCTTTTAATAAAACAAATAATAAAAATAGACATGCTTCAATTGGTAATGCACATAATTTACTACCAAGTAGATTCCAATCATATAAATTTGTACTCTTATAAATATTAAATGATTTTTGTGTATTCATTTTCAATTGTTGCATTAATTTCAATGTATAACATCTTTCAGCTAAATCAAATAATCCACGAGTTAAACAATATTGTGGAAAAATAGTAAATAACATTTTTAGCATATTATTAATTACTTTTAATGAATTATTATTCTTTGAAAAATCATCCAATATTAATGTACACATAACAGTAATAGAACCAAGTAATAAATTAAAAATTGACATCATAACTAATGCTGTACTTGGTGAATGAATACAAAATGTTGATATATAAAGCATAGGTATTATAGCTAATCCATAAAATAAAATTAATAAAATAAATGGACATATTACATCTGAATGAATATAAGCTGTTTTTTGAAAAATAACAAACACTAGAATACATAAGAATGCACATATTGTATAAATCATTATATCCCATAAATAAGCAGATAACCAATAGAGAAATGGATTTAAACCGGATATAAATTGTAAATATTTTGATCCTGTTTGATTTTCTTTAACTAAAAATGATGTAAAACTAGCTGGAATTAATGATAAACTAAGTAAAGTAAATAATGATAAAGTTAAATCAAAAAGTAATTCTGTTGGAAGACCTAAACTGAAGTGTTCTTTTGGTATAGACAATGGATGATTAATGAATATAATACTGTGTGAATTATTCCTATTTACTAAACCAATTTGATTATTAGATAACATTCTTAATTGTAAATTATGCAAAAAGTTTAAATAAGCAGGTGCTGCAACATAACCTTTATTATTAAACCATATACGAAAATAAGAGATTGGTGGTAAAGAAAGTCGTAAAACTGTCACTAGATTTGACCAGAAAGTGTCTGGCTTTTGAAGATTATCACGTGCATTATATATACCAGTTGCATTAGTTAAGTAAAGTACAAATGGATTATTCGGATGTAGAAAATGTTGCAAAACTGTACGAAATGATAGATAATTTAATGCATGATAACTCAATCCACCGTATCTTCGTCTTATATATTGATTTTGTGTTCTTAGCAGATAATCTGATACATTGAATGATGTTAAATTAACAAAAACATCTGTAGTTGCCAACACTCTAGAACTTGGTTGCTTTTGTTGTTCAGAAAAAGTGAAGTTACCTCTTAAACATGATGATTTACAGTAACAATGAGTTACTTGACTTGAGCGTACAGATTTCATTTCTAAACGAGTTAATTCATTTTTAATAAGTTTCACATTAGAACGATCACATTGGCCAAATATTTTATAATACATTTTCGTATATTCCAATGATTTCATAGGCAAACATCCTATACCAGTCCATCCATATGGTTTCTTCAATGCATTCTCATAATCCCATGCTATGTTCAATACAGATTTGAAAATTTCTGATTTATTCACTAGACCTTCAATAGGATCTTTTAATTCATATAAATTATTTTCATAAAATGTATTCAATGGAAGTTTACTTTTTACATCGGATAAAAGCCATGGATTTATAATCATTGGTTGATATAATGAAGTTATTGTAAATAATTGTGAAGATGCCAGAGCTAATATTAATACACATATTGGTAGAATGAACTCTATAAATATACTCAATTTTGAACGTTTACCATAATGTAAACGTTTGATAAGCATTGCTTTGATATGTTGTCCTGTTTTCGATCGATTTAACTGTACAATTTCACTTGATAATGAATTCAAAGGAAGTTCATTTGGATTTAATACTATCGTTTGTGCTCCGGTTGTTCTATAATAATGTTTACGATTAAGAAGGCTGAGTAGTGTTGGTGGAGTTGGAATTCGACCACCATCGGTTAAATGTGATAAACGATAACTTTGTCGTAAACAATTCATTTGTGATTTAAGTAGTTTACTATAAGTAGAATTTTGTTCATTCATTAATGAATATTTATTATTTTCATCCGTTTCACAGTGGTTATCATTCTCCCACAGTTCAAGGGATGAATTCGATGACGACATGGCAGGATCATCAGCTATCGCTAGAAAGATCTCTTCTAATGAAGTATCAGTTAATCCAAAATTTATTATACCCTTTGAAAATAATTCATCAGGTAGTTCTATCGATTCATTAAGCATTTTTTGTTTTTTAAACTGTCGAAACATTTGACTTAATGAACCATCCGTTATATTATGTATCGGTATTCGAAATACAATTTCATTTTGATTATAATTAATTAGACTTATATCGTTAATAAATTGTTTTAAATAATTATTAATCTGTTGAAAATCTTCTTCAACTAAGATTTCTGCATGAACGCTTTCAATAGAAGTTTCGTCTGACAATTGATTCTGTCGTTCTAGTATTAAATAATATCCTTGACCATAGTTTGATTTTAAAAATAAACTAGAACCATAACATTTTAATTTACCTTGTGATATAATACCTATACGATCACCCAATATGTCTGCTTCATCCATATGATGTGTTGTTAAGATAATTGTTTTATTCAATTTAGCTTTTAATATTAAATCCCATATTGAACGTCTTGAATAAGGATCAACCCCCGTAGTTGGTTCATCTAATAGAATAACAGAAGCACGACCAACGAATGCTATAGCTACAGATAATTTTCTTTTTTGTCCACCAGATAAATTTTTCACTTGATCATGAAGTTTATCTGTTAAAGCTAAGAGTTTAGTAAAATATTCTACTTCATTATCGATTTGCTCTTTATTGAAACCTTTTAATTGAGCATAAAATTGAATATGTTCAATGACAGTTAAATATTCAAAGAGTATATTATGTTGTGGACAGAAGCCTAGATTAATACGTATTTCATCCATATTATTATGAATGTTATACCCACAAATAAACGCCGAACCTCTGGTTGGTTTATGTATTCCAGTTAGAATTGAGATTAATGTTGATTTCCCTGCTCCGTTATGACCAAGAAGTGATGTAATTTGATTAGCATAGAAGTTCACATTTAACTGATCTAATGCTGATTTAACTTGGCCAGAATATATTTTACTAACATTCTTTACAATAATACTAACTGGTAAGCATTCACTGTTAGATTCTACACATGGTTGAAAATCGGCATTTACTCCATTAACAAAATTGTCAGTGGAATGTTTCGTCTCATTCTTAGTCTTCTTCACTGATATCGAACCTTGACATTTGAGCTTAGCATAAAGTAATTGACGTATATTATATTTTCTTGAAATGAATAATTCTATTAAAATTGCACTGCATAGATAAATCACTGAATCGATCCAAAGCATCAGAAGACTTTTACCTGGTGAAAATAATGAATCACTAAATTTTGGTTGCCATATATCATGCCACTGTGAACCGAAACCTTGTGATTCAGAACGTGTTATTGAATATAATCCTAAACTGAAAGCAACTTGATTTGACAATGATGTAATAAAAATAATTGTTTCACTAATATATTTCTCATTTGCTAATATTAATGGAGTTGGTATATAAATCACAAAATAAAGTAGTCCTGTCACAATAGCACTTAAATTAGCTTTTTGAAAACATGTTGAACACAGAAAACAAAACATCATAATTGAAGTAATATAAGAAATAAATAAAGTAAAAATGATGAATATATTACTTAATATTAAAATATTACCATATTTTAATGTTAACGTAATAATCAAAGATATAGGTAGTGCAATGAAAAATGTTGCATTGAACCAGCATAACCAATGAATTGTATTTGTAAAACCCATAATTTTAGTAAATTCTCTCAAATGAGTTTCTTTTTCTTCTACAATCAATTTGGTTGTTAACATAGCAGTTAATATCCATGTAAGTAGCAATAATTGTGGTAGTAGCTTAGAAATTTTGCTTAAAAATATATCTTTTGTATAACATTTAGTAGGGAAGAATTTCATTTGTTTACCAATTAATAAAGAAGTAGAGGATAAATGAAATGATGAATTCCATGGATAATTAACGAAGCGTTGTATACGTTCTGGTAAATTATTGGATAATTCAATAATTGCATTACTGATTAAATCTTGCATGTCTAAAAATCCACTAGTAAAATATTTTGCATCTCCACCACGTACATCATTCCGTGGTCCTGGATGCCATGTGTGATCTAATACCTTGAAATCATTTGTTTCATCGATAAGAAATGGACTTTGACGTATTGTAACTATTGTTGATGTATCTTTGGTGTAGTTATATTTATTATTTAATGTATGATTAAAGAGTATGCCTTGAACAACTGGATGAACTTGTGATTTGAATAATTCCATGTATGAATTAAAGGTTGACTGACTATTTATACCATAAATATGAGTGCCTAAAGGAAAACATTCCAATAATTGAATGATTATATCTATAATTACATTAAGTTGAGTAAAAATTTTTGGTTGATTTGACATTGTATTGGTTTGGTTAGATGGAATGTTCATATCAGAACTTAGCCAAGACCAAGCTTTCAAACAGTAATTCTTTACATTTTCAGACAGTTCACTGTCAGAGCGTAATGCGCAGCTTCTCAAGATATTTTGAATTTGCAACAATATCGGTGTATTTGATAGCAAATTAGCTAAAATTGGTTTTGTTTGCTCTTGATACTGTTTCAATGTATCTTTGAGCAAAATTAATAATCGTTGAGGTTCCATAGCTCTATATATAATTTCATTCGTCCATTCATTCACTGGATGATAGAATATATAACCATTCAATAAAAATCTTATGCGCCCAGTATAACGAACCAATAATGAATTACGTAATAAACTATCTATTGCAATACAATTGACTTTATAAACGTATTCCATGGATTCAGAATCATTTAATGATGATGAAAGAGATGGAACATTACGACGTATACGTTTTAATTTATTCTCTATATCAATAATGCTAGAGAAATCAACTTCTTTCAAAATTTCCATCAATTTGCCGATATCATTGGAATCAGCGGACTTCATGCCACAAAAGAAACGAGATAAATTTGACAGCCATTGAATTTGCTTACCAGTTATGCTGAACGTCCCCAAATCAATTGTTTTATTGTGTAAATGATCATCACTTTGAGTGGTAATCTTTTCAGTACCATTATCATTAGTAGTCAAGTCATAAATGATATCTCGATAGATTTGTTGAAGGTTTGACATGACATTTATTAGCCGTTGTATTGTTTGACCATTGGAATTATTGATAAATTGTAAAACGTTTTGAACATTGAAGTGTCGAAAATCATTTGTTCTAATAAGTTAAAATAATCGTGTATAAACAATCACTAACTCCAAAATATAGCATATTCAATTTGAACACACCTCGTAAAGACCGATTTTAATTTGTAAATTGTGTACGTCACATTGTGATATCAGATGGATACCATTAAAAGGTATTGGGTATTAGACAGCTGAATCATCCTAGTGTGGCGATTTCAAGCCCTATGTACCCAAAACTCAACGGATCCTTAAAGGTTAGCGACATGGAGAAATAGCTATTCAGTGATCGCTAGTTCCCAATGGTACTTAAATGATATTAATCTTTGATGAATGCAAGCAATATAAAGTATACTAATAATGATCTCTACTACGTTAATAAAATAATGGTAATAAGATTAAGGTTTGGTTAACTAGACTCTTTATTTACTTTACGGATTTAAAAACAGGAGGACAGTACTTATATGACGACTAAAGTAATAAGGTTGGACTATGATTAGTAATAAATCCCTGAAAGTGAGTTACAACTTACGTTAAAGCTGTCAGGTGAGTTTATCCGCACGTACTGATGTTTACAAGGAGAAACAAACCCAGTTCTTAAAGGTTCAAACACGCTGTCCTTTAAACTACTGAGTTTAGGTAGATGCTTACTTATCTAACTAGTATGAAGTTACTTATGCAAGATACAAAAAGAATTGAGTTTTCTAATTGCTGACATTGTTTTCAGTTTCCTTACATTCACCTTGAGTGAACTACGCAGACAATACATAAAGTTACATATTAAGATTGCAAATGATCAAAATGCAGTCCTTAGTGTTACCAAGAGCTATATATATATATATATATATATATATATATATATATATATATATATATATATATATATATATATATATATATATATATATATATATATAGATATATATATATAGATATATATATATAGATATATATATATAATATATATATATAGATATATATATATAGATATATATATATAGATATATATATATATATAGATATATATATATATCTATATATATATATCTATATATATATATAGATATATATATATATCTATATATATATATTATATATATATATCTATATATATATATCTATATATATATATATATCTATATATATATATAGATATATATATATAGATATATATATATATATCTATATATATATATATCTATATATATATATATCTATATATATATATAGATATATATATATAGATATATATATATAGATATATATATATATCTATATATATATATCTATATATATATATAGATATATATATATATATCTATATATATATATAGATATATATATATAGATATATATATATATATCTATATATATATATATAGATATATATATATATTATATATATATATCTATTCCAATATGCCTCAGTTTTGCCAAAATGGGTGTTATTTACTGAACCTGACATCTCATTATATAAATCAACAATTCACAGGTAACTAAATACTGTTAGTATCCGCATTCAATAATGACGGTCTAAACAATCGTACATGATAAGCTTACTAGTTTAATAAAATGAAAACACCTCACATACTTTTGATATAAAATAAATAAATTTCTTAAACAGAAATTGGTAAATATTGTTTATTTGTTTGCATTTGTCACAGATTGATGCTGTGTAGATAACGCTGAAAACCACGGAGCACTGAATAGATGCTTCGTCCTAGCATGAGATTTATCAACAGTGTGCACCCTCTCCACAAAACCATCTCAATTTAATTATAATAATCACTTCACTGGTGACTACCGTCAGAATGTACCTGAAATTCTAATGAGGAGTAGTGGCTGGTTCAATCATCTTCACTCTTGACAAGTGAGATCGATTGATTGTCGCGCTATATAATAAATTGATGGAAGTAGGAATTTTATCACTAAACTCTGGCCCAGTGGTGTAGTGGGTTAATCGTACGCCATATTACCTAAAAGCCATGGATTCGATTCCCTATAGAAACAGAGGGCATGCACTGCCAATGAGCCCCATACTAGGATTATACGATTGTCGAGTGCTACTTGGTTTCCAATAATACCTAACCAACATCAACTGGTTACGAATACAGACAACTAAATTTAGTGACTATCTCCACAATGCCACCTCAATTAAATATAGTTTATCAGTATTTTCGAAAGCATTCCTGAGTTACAAATGAGGATAGATGCCGACTAGCATTGTCATTAACAGATCATACTTAACTTATTAATTAGTGTTGATACGATTTTATAGTACTAACAATAAACTAACTTGGTTGTAGCCTTTCAGTTTATACAGCTTTAGATACTCGGCTCGTTCTTGGACTAGTTGAATGTGTTAAGTCAAGAAAGTTTGAATTGTGCTTCAGATGACTTCTTATAGTAATTTAACTACTTAATAGCACAACAGATATCTTAAGCCTAATTTGAGCGAGTTTTATTTTTACTGGAATGTTTTGGCAAGATATTAGATAGACAACAACGGTTTGCTAACCAAAAGTGACCTTAAGATTGTAGTTGATAATTATAGCTATATGACACAAATAACAACTTTACCCAGCGTGGGATTTCTAATTTGTAATGTTTTGTTCGTTGGGTACAATTATGCTTGAACGGTACAGTTTTAGCCATCCAGCATGTTGCTAAGCTACCCACGCCTATCACGTATAAAGTGTTAGAATTCTATATAGAGTGAACATTAATTTTATGCAAACTACTTAAAAACATGCTAGGTATTCAAATCCATATAATGCTGTACATATGATAACTTGCCATGTGCTCTGAATGAAAGTTGATGGGATGAAAAAGGTTACTCTTGCTTATCAATGTTACCATATACCGTTTCCGACTAAAATACAATTTAAGGTTAGTTAGTAGAGTAATGCTAAGCAATTACTCTACTAAAATATAACTAAGACAACGCTTTAAACACCAGCTTGATGTTAAAGTGATTTATTCTATAAGATTATACGATCCTGAAGACCAGCTTCAACTTACATAGTCATTTCATACAGTGTTACTGAGAAGATGAATACAAACTTAAGAAAAGTGTTTATTTAGCTAAAATTACAGAAATGTTATCTTCCTTTTGTAGCCGTTGTCTAATAAGTATATATATATATATATAATTATTTATTTATTTATTTATCAATCATACATTAGGCACGTGTCAACTGCACAGCTTGAAATGCTAAAAATCTATCCATTCTACTTGAAATTATTACTTTAAATTAGTTTAATAATTAGCAATAACTGTCAAGTTGTCAAAACTAAAATGAAGGAAAACACCATTGTATGATTAAGAAGGAAACACAATGATGACAGCAATTTGAAATAAATAATGACATTTCCAAACTTTACTAAATTTGTTTGGCTTTGAGCAAAGTTTTTTACAATATTATGCACTTATTCCGTCGCTAATGGGTATTAATTAATTTAATACTCAACGTAAGTAACAGATCCCTTTAAAATAGTTTTAATAACCAAAAGAAAATATAACCGTCATCTAAAATAAACGTAAAATTATAATTTTTATAAATGACCACTGAAAATTACTCAGTTGGTGAACTCAAGTAATGTACATTAATTTATTAATATGAAGTTATTTAACATTTCATGTAAATGAAACAAAGTACACTATAAATTATCAACCCTTTACATAGAGTAGTACATATAAGGGTGGGGAAATTCTCCGCTTCATATCCAAACGTCCTTATACGCCTTCGCAATTTTAGTTTTTCCTAGGAAAGTCCTACTTGGTGTTTTCAAGCACACCATATGTTTATCGTACACTCTTCAGATTTTTTAACGTCTATTCCTTATTCTTTTCGGCCAATTTGGAACAGCTTGGATATGCCACTTAGTCAAAAAAGTAGAGCGTGAAGAAAGCATTAATTGTCACAACATCCAACACAACACTAACATGATAACAAAAAAGTGATAAGAAGAAACAAAGCCGAAAAACCAGCCTTCATGATACTTAGAGAAGCTTTTATACAAACATTCAACAGGGTTAAGTTATAAAGTAATATCTAAACATTTACTTTTTTCTTGAAAAGCACATTAATCATTTCACTATGTCATGGAGTATAGCAATATAATTTTCAAAGAGAGAATGACAGTAACGATTGAGAAAAGACAACACATCCAGTTTTGTTGTTACTAAGATAGTAAACCCCGTGAATTCATAGAGGTTTGTCATCGAATTCGTAAAAACATTACCAGTTAACTTTACCAATAAACATTTGTGTATGAACACAGGATTAGTCGACTTATGTAATTGAGGTTGGTGGAATACATACAAAGTACTTTCCAATCAATTATGAATCGCAATTTTATGTAAATTCATTTAATGAATAAAAATTTTACTCTAGCTAGACATATTCAAGCAAGTCATTAGGAATTACCTAAAAACAACGGCTAAATCATGATATAGGACATTCGGTTGATTCGAAAGTCAGCATATAAACATGATGTGTTTTGAAAGCAATATGTTCACACCTTGAAAATAAACCTACACTTAACACCATGGGCGGAGTGAAAACTCATAGCTCTTTTTATATTGTTCATCCTCTTTCATCACTCTTTTTAAAAGCATATTGCTTTTTACCTTCTACTTAGTGTGCCTTATTACAAAAATCCGCTATTAAACTTTTTAACATTTATTCTGTAAATTTTTGGTAATTGGGGGGGTAACCCATAAGAGAGAGCGGGACTAGATTACATCATCATTTCATCATATTATAACAGAATTTTATAGTTAAGAGCTGCTCATTTTAATATCAGAAAAGTATTACACAAGAAAGGAAACAAAATACTTAGAACTTACATATTTTTGACTAAAAGATCTCCAACGATTGAAGATAAATTTTCCAATAAGTTATCAAAAACAGTATAGTTATACTGGTGTAAATTAATATCAGGATCTATAGGGTGACATCGATAAAGGAAGTTACAAAATATCGACTGAATGTAACTAAATAATCCCATTGTTGGAAGATTTACAGAACGAACATGGCATGTGTTTTCATTTACTGGAGGTGATTCGGTACGTATTCCAACTAAAATAATTGGAATAATTAGTGGGACTAAAATTTCAGCTATAAGAAAACCAGGACGTCGTCTACGAAGCAATAAGTTTTTCCACATTAACAATTGATAATGTGTGGAAAACGTTTTGAACTTCGACATTGAAATATTAGTATGTGGATAGTTTGAATCTTTCATGCTTGAACTGTAGTATAAGATAGTCAGTTAAGTGTCTTTGTAATTGAATCAATCAATGAACAAAATCCAACCAATAATCTAAAAAATATAAGCATTAAAACAAAGTCTAAACAACTCACTAATAAGATTTTAGTAAGTCACGATTTAGTAATTCATTACATTTATCTGTAAAACTTAAGCTGTAATCTAACTGAATCGACAACGGTATGTTTTACACTCCCTAACAAATGATCAAAAAAAAATGAAAATATTAATTCTTGCTAACTGATACCCTTTGGAAACAGAAATTAGTACTTTTTCCAAAAATCAGTACGGCAGTTTGGTGTTGACTAAACCTGGATATGTACAAGATACTACCGGTTAAAGTATAGATTTAAAAGCTAACTCTCACAGACAAGTTTAATATGTACTTGAATCCTCGGGTTATCTGGCTTAATTCCAAGCTATTTGAATATGTTCAGTTAAGAGTGTATGAATTCTAGTTCCACATAAACCACCAAACATGCTGGATATCCTAAGTCTTTTCTAACAATCCTCTTCCAGAAATTCCTGCTTCAAACAACATAATCTGAAACTCAGCTTTATGAGTACTGTAATAAATATGAAATCTTTGTGTATTTGTTTGTTTTGAGTACGAACAACATTGAAACGTTTTCATTGGTTTTATTAGGCCTACCGTTATCTCGAATTCATATAGTGGGTACAGAGCACCGCACAAAATATGCAATATTTTGTAGAAACACTGACGGCACCGATTAATTAGTAATTTAGTTATAGAATAAATTTATCATCCACTTCTAGAAGCGCATAGTTAAATGGCCACAGCTACATTATTTCAAAATTTGTCCATAAAATATAGTAGTATCTAATTTAACATCGAATATACTGAATCAATCAAATTGTCCGCAATTATACTTATCTATGTCACTACTAACATTTAAGACGTTATGACCATCTTGTAACAACCATGAACTTGAATTTCAATTGATTGTCTCAAGGATTTCTTTCTTTGCTGGTATGATAGATGTGTACTTGGTTGACAAAGTAATCTATCTACTTTTATCATTCATTATATCTTAATAACCATCTAAAACATATAAAATTTTATCACGCATAATTGCATGTATATCAAAGTAGCATACATTTAATTTTAATTATGATCCGCTCTTTTCAATGCGTTTAATGAAACGAGATGTTAAATGACCAGTATTCCAAACCTCTCAAAAATGCGTTTTGACAAAAGCATCGATTGTATAATAACTTCAATTAGCACATATTTTAGTAAGACTAAATGTCTGCACTGTTATTAGGTAGAAATCAATTGAAATAGCTGTGAAATTAGTATTACGGCTAGTTTTATAACAGAAGTCATATATCATTTTGAATCTATGTTCCAACTACCGCTTCACTGAAACCACATTCGAGAATTCCATAACAAAAACGTGTTGGGAGGTAACCACTACGTTGCGATCGCAAATATATATTCACTTTGATAAATCTTATTAAAAGGCACTTTTAAATTACTCTAAATTTTTGTATTAGAAGTAGTGGCTCACTATAAAAGTATTAGGTTTTTAGTCGCTAAATCGAAATTTAAAACCCTGTACATCTACATTAGCTTGCTCAAACAATTAGTCAAACTAGCTCCTTCTGACACAGACACACTAGGTTTGTGGCTCGAGGCTGGGAACACTAATTTGTTCCTAATAAATGCAAAGTAATAAAATGGTCGATAAAAGTGGCTAGAGCTTACGAAGCTAACTGTTTTACCATAGCATTATTTTTAAGTAAGCGTCATTAAAGTAGTAGACAGACAAAGGATCGACAACTATGATAGCTTATTTTCTATGACTTGTGGTTATGTTATCACATTGAGACATAGTGTTTGAAATAATCAATTTATAGAAATAAGATAAAACTATATTGTGTTGTTTGCAGGGAACAAATTATTCATATGAATGATCAAAATCTTTTCAGTGTTGGTTATTTTAAATTGTTGTTTGCATTCGTCACATACTGATCTTAGTCGGGTAACACTTTAAACCAACGAACATTTGAGGGCTGTTTCATTCCAGTACAAAAATCTAAATCTGCACACACTGTCAAAACCACCAACGAATCGAATTCAGAACATTAAAGTCGATATCTGCTCACCCGCAACTACACTAAGTATGTAATTCTGCAACTTCTGTGAGAAAAAGTGACCATAGGAGTTTTACCAAATCAGGCGTGTGGTAGTTACCCACCAGTTGCTGTAGATGGTGGCGCAACATATCACGAACTAACTAAGCTTAGAAAGTAAATCATTATATCCCAACTTAACGGTCTAAATCTTAGATAAATGCGAAGAACTATAAGGATCCTAGCTTCGGTTCCTGGTGTATTTGTGGGTGGGAGTGAAATCGCACTCTTCAGGAGTTTTATACTCAGACAAAACTGCTGTTCAGTGCTTACTGGTTACCAATAATTGTGTAAGCCATATCAATTCATAATAACAAATTCAAAGTTTAATAAGTCAAAGACTGTAAGTGGAAAGTCTAATGCTTAAATTTTTTTAAATGTATGCCTCAACGACATCAAGTATTGATAAAGCTCTTTCAAAAATGGACAGATAGTTATATCTTTAAAAGTCCTCTGATTTACAGTACTTTGCCCGTGTGATATGAAAGCTGAGCTCCGTTATCATCGCTTAAAAAGAAGTAATAGTAAGATATCATTGAAAGCAAGATATGACCCATCCACCTATCTCCAGTACCTAGCCACATTGAAAACATCACTGGAATGGTGGAAGTTAAATAATTTAGATTTACTTATATTTTGTCCTGCAATTAGATACAAGAAGAAGTTTATAAATTGTTCAATTTCTTTTGTTTATTTATAATGTTTTAATACCCCACATGAAATGTCCGTTTATTTGTTCTTGTTTTCGAGGTCAAACACATCTTTTATTCTTAAAATTGACCTCTGTTCATGAACAAGTCGGTGAATATAAGGGCATCAATTTAGAAAATAGCAACATTCCAAGCATTAAAATAATCATAATTGAATCATTAACATCAATAACACGTAAAATTATTTCATATAAACTGAATTATTTAGAACAAGAAAACTTCACTAGACTTCCAAAAATAGCATTTTGGAATTTATTTACAACAACTCCAACAGATCAGTGGGGATATGCTACCAGGTAACCTAATGGACAAGTGCTTCAGTATCCGAGATCCCCATACATCGTAATGTTTGTCTAATACTTAGACAACTAAGTTGGGATTTAATTATTCGATTCTTAATTCACGTTACATTGTGCAACACCATCTATAACAAATAGTGGGTAATTGCCACATGCCAAATTTGTTAAAACTCCAATAATCACGTTTACTCACTGAAGTCTAAGAATTACATCTTTTTGTTTCTTAGTAGTGGGCTAATGTTGATAGTGACTGAGTTTCGTGCTAAATTCAAATTTAATATTACTCGTAAATTTGAATTGAGAATTTACTGCGTTTTAGATAATCAGGATAAGCGCTACTTATCAATTTGGCTTAATAAATTTTTGTTGACTTTATTCACTTGATTATATTTCCTTCATTTGTAGAAATACAAGACGGTTATCGTCTATAATTCTATTCACAATTGCCGTCTGTCTAGACAGTCGACTGCATACATTATTTCTGTTGAAACAACTCGGTGAACATTATTTATGTTCATGGAGAAATAAGTACATTCCGAAGCATTGCTAATCTAATTTAACCGGTTAAATATGAATATAAGAAAACGAAATAACATTGACTGTTCATTTCTACAAGTATTATTAAGTGACCTTAAGAAAAGTACAGTGACTCTATATAGATACTTCACTACGTAATTCGTGCATCAAATAAGTAGAAAAGGACGATACGAAAAGTAACTTTTGTATGTTAAGACGATGATCAATAAATCTACAATGCACTCAATCATTCTTATAAAGCACATTTTTACAGAGTTATTTTAAGTAAATGATAAATGAAACGTAGATTAAATGAGTATATTCTATCACAAAAAGTAGTGACACATTGTTTTAATGGATATTTTGTAAACATGTAGAACATTTCATGTGTAAATAATAGATTGCATAGAATTAAATTCTAAATGGCTTAACTTTTACGAGTAAAAGATTTACTCGATAAGTAATATTACAGTCCTGAGTTATTCGCAACTGTCGAAAGTGAACATGTCGCTGTAGTTCAATTAAACTTTCCAAATGTTAAAAGATAGCAAATAGCATTGCGTAAGATAAAATTTTCAATGTACTTCCAATGGAATATATAGCATGTATTTAGTTCAATCGAAAATAATGTACGAAAGCCCTAGGTTGGACAAAGTAAACAGTGTTAAAACGTTGCGGATAACTCCAATGATATTACATCGCTGTAGCATTCGATCTTGAGTTGGAAGAAAGATTATTTCATAAGAAAACATATTCACGTAATAGGATGGGTTTTATTAATTGAATTCATTCTCAGTAAATCTTTCTTGTATACTATTCTCATTACATGATCCAGAAATATTATGCAAAAATCGTATCTCACATTCAACTGTTTGACAATTTTATGTCAACAAAGCGTCTGAATAAATCACAAAATGTAATCTTAGAAATCTGTTTTTAATGTTGTCGTATAAAAGAATATGTTTTGCGAGTATAGAAGAGAATATGATACTATATTATGAGTGGTTAACTAAACACAATTTCAGTGATTTGCAGACTTTTAGTGAAATCATTCATGAAGCAATGCTTAAACTGTTAAGTGAAGAATACATTGCATAGAAAGAAGCCATGAAGCAAACAGAAAAAACTGTTATGCAACTTGCAACAAAATAGAATACACTTCAGAAATGTCCGCAGAAATAATTAGACCACTGACAGAGGATTTACATGTTTGTAAAAGTCTTTGTAATTATTTTTGCATCAACTGTTGGAGTTACCAGTAAAAATCTACCACATAATTTCACAACCATCATGATTCTTTATTTCATTGATGTATATCATGAAAATAGTTTCATTATCTAGTAAAAATAAGTTAATTTAACGAATAACAACCTAATATACAACTTAAGAATGAAGTTATATCAAAGTATTTAACTACGACGATAAATTATAATGCTGTATTCATCTAGAGATTAAACTAAACAAAAATTAGTCAATACCATTATCTTCCACCGTTACCAAACAAATTGGTATCAATAGAACTTAGTAGTACACTAACCTCATTTGTTATAAAATCACATGAAACTTTTAGAAAGACAATTAACATTTTAATTTAATTTGTCAACCTACTAAAAAATATGTTTTAAATAAAACAATAAAAGATTTTATTAAAAATCCATAGAATATATTAAATATGTAATACAAAACGAATTGCATTTTACTCATAATATAAATGAAAAGTTACTCAGCTATGAATACAGTTAACTGTGTACAGATAAACTTGAAATCAAAAGATATACACTACTAGATAATACTTCTAAATGTTTACATATGCATGCCAATCGATAATGCCGAAAAGGTAATTATGCTTTAGTTATCATGACTTTAAAGAGATTGACTTTCAATATAAAAAATAATCATAGCTACTAATGACAAGATTATCAAGAAATTAATTTCCAGTTGTATAACGTCCACCGTAATGAGAATAAGTTGGTAGAGTAACAAGGAGATGAATCACTAGAACTGTGCATAGACAAAGAACTTTTATAACCATATCTGATATTATTACACTGTTTTAAATAAAAGATTAAACGTGATAAGCAACTAACGAAAATGTGATTACGGATTTGTTTAATAAGATAATTGTTCAACATAACATTTAATTGCATTCAAACATTTTTTACATTGTGTTTATTCACTACGACATTATACGAAGTGATCAGTATTTAGTTACAAATCACTATTGAGATACTCTATGATTAAGAGTAGTATCTTTCTCTGTAAGAAATATTTACCACAGTAACGACTAAATCTTCCATCTGACATTTAATTTATGTAGATTTATTTGTTAGTGATTCGTATGATATCAATTCAAATTTGTCTTACATTACAGTACAAATTCTTCTTAAATGTATTAAGGCACCAAAAGAAGTGATTTATGTCAGGTGAAATTCACATTATTTGTGATTTGTTCCATCAGTTAGAGTAAATAATTTAAATGCTAAGTAGATGTTTTGTTTAAGAAACATTTGATTTCTCAAGTTCTAAAGACAGAAAAAGGCACAGAAATTAGTCTAGTCTCTCTTTCGTGCATTGTTATTAGATACTATTGATAGTGAAAGTCGGAAGAATCTATTTTTTTATTATCCGAAGGCTGTTGGTTAGATTATAATAGTTCATTGGTACTTATGGTTACCAGTTGATATCAGTTTTAAAGTAAACCAAAAATTGTATAATACTGAACAACTAATATTCGTTAGCAAATGAAACGGTTTCTAAACCATACAACTCTTTACACAAAACAATTGAACTAAGGAATTTGTATCGTCCACAGAATGTATTGACTGAAAAGTCTTGATTAATGTAGACATATTTAAAATGTCCAATAATACAATGAATATAAATACAGTGAAAAATTTAACAAAAATAAAGTTGGTTAGATAGTGTTACCAGTAACAATCAAAGCCTTCTATTTTCTTGCCATGTCAACTCCGCTGTTATCCTGTTATATATATATATATATATATATATATATATATATATATATATCCACTTATAACTAGAACAATTATATTAAAATAGAAGCCACGCTCATTAAGTCAAATATTATTTTCAAAGTACTCTAATTAATAAAGTAAGGTCAAATTAACTTTAAGGCAATTAAATATTACAACTTTTCGTTATCGATAAATAAAGAAAAAATATGAAAATTTAAATACAGTTTTGACCAATTCTGATTATTGATTGTATAGAGAATATTTTGAAATTGTTGCTTGAGTTGGATTGTGGCTGGTAAGCATAATCCGGGATGCCCGTTTTGTCTTATTTTGAGCTCATCATCTGAGTGCAAACGCATCCCAGTGTTGATGTTTACACCTGGATCCTAACTCAATGTGAACAACGACACTGGGGTGCAGGTATGCCCAGCTGATAAATCTCAAATAGGGCGAAATGACTGTCTAGTATTCCGCTCGTCAGTCACAATCCAACTCAAACGATACCTGTGAACTACCGCTATACCATGGCAATCAGCCCAGGACGCACATATGGTAATAGAGGCTGATCAATTTCGGTCAATCACAAATCAACGGAAAGATCTGACTGCTTTATAATTATATACCAAAACTCCATTTTAAAACTGCTAAATGTACGTTTCGTGAATCAGAATACTAATGAAGAATTATATTAAAGAAACTTTCATATGCAATTGATGTGCAGAATTCAATATATCCCTGTAAGCTATTTGGTGCGTGATCATATTTTTGTAAACACTAATCATTAAGAGATACCAACTAAACAGTAAATAAAGGCGATAAGGAGTTGAAAAGCTATCATGTCCTATTTTCTAATTCATCAATACTCAAGAGCATATAAAAGATCAAATCTATTAACTTTAGATCTCTTACAAACGATCCTTGAATTGTAAACTTTTGTTTAAACGGTGGGTCACACACTTGTAGTTTAATGATTACCTGTAAAATTAAAGCAATTATGAAGTCAGAATGTTGGTTTATTTACCACTAAAATCAATACTATATTTGTCTCCTAGCAACGATCAGAAAGAAGTGGAAGGATTAATATACGGGTGTAACACTTATTAGTTACTCTATTATTTTAGATCACTTTAGTATCAAAAGTCAACATAAATTAATAATACACGCACAAGGCGCTAAAGCCCCAAATAGCTATTACTGTTTGGGTCTGATTATCTGTGATCTGCTCACACTCAAGTATATAATAAAATGATATTTTAAACCCTCTAAGTACAACTGTATCTTCAGATATTGTCTTAAAATTCATTACTCTTTACAAAAATCGCTAGTTAAAATCTATAGCGTCATTATTTATTAGTGTAGAATTCAAATACAAATTAATGAACTATTCATACACATAAAGAAAAGTTTGGTTTCATTTTATTTGAAAGATAAAAAGATTTGAAAATTATGCCTTGAATTTTTATGATTATTGCTTTTATTCCTAATATATATACAACATTTATGATTATCCAATATATCTTTTCTATATGTTTTATCAAAATGATTAACTTAACACAATCATTGATTAAATATCAATCAGAATTATGATATTCAAAAGTGAAATAAATTCACAACCACTTGTACGAATATCTGGTATAATAGGTCTGATCATTAAAAAAAGATGATCTAAAATTCCTTATTCAAACACTCAGGAAAGGAGCAAGGAAACATTTCTTTCAATTGGTTTTCTTTAAGTATCTAAACCAATACACAAAATGCATCTGTCTGAGTAAACCTGACCTATGTGTTCACAACCGCGCAACCTCTTTATCTACTTGAACCGTCATAGAAGTCAAAACTAGTGTGGTTTGCAAAAGATCTAATGCACTGGCTTCTTTGTTAAAAAATTAATACTTTTATTTCGCTTCAGAACTTTTTGTTGTGCTTTTTGCGTTTACAGGATGGTAAGGTTTATCTTACTCCTAGCAAAGTATATTAATATTCAATCTCCTACAGATGTTCTGGTAATCCTTCTTATGGAAATCAAATAATGCGTAAGTCCTATGACTGTATATTTCAAAGTTATCTATTGATCAATTAACTTCTGTGAACTTTATAACTAATCCATCTACCCTCATTTCTAATCACCATGTTAATCATTTGTACTTGTCTTTATAATTGTTTTGAAACTAAAGCACCTAACACGCTACTACTTAGTAGGTAGCGATTCTATAATCATTATATCATATATATATATATATATATATATATATATATATATATAATGTGAAAATGTTAAAATCTAATTAAAAAGTGATATTTGCACTTTTTTAAAATATACATAGACTTCTTTAGAAATAGCGCAATGTCAGTCCAGTTCACATATTGCTTAAAAAATTAATTAATTGTAAATAGTCTTCTTGTTAAAACGATTATAAACAAATATAAGTATGTATAACGTATGGACTACTTTGACACCTTGTACAATCATAACCTTTTGTTCTTGGAAATTTTTAATGACGAAGTCTAGAGCCAAACTAAATGTAGCGTAATGAAATAACCATGACCGTAAACATCCAAAATAATAAAGTATGGTTAACAACATATATACAGAACGATTAGATGAATTCTCCAGAATCCTAAACGTTAAATTAAACAAAACCTACATAGAATCGGAAAATTGACAAGACGAGGTACATCATATCTGTTGAACATGGTTTACGGGATTTTGAAACAAAATCAAGGAATAATCACGTTGTTGATCAAATAACTTAGTAATAATGTTTGTCATTTAGATGTTCACCAGTGAATTGAGAAAATCATGAGTGATATTTTTAAACATTATTAACTGGGTCAGATATTATGTTAAACCGTCACCTAAATAGTCCATTTCAATTAATATTCATTAAGACCGCATTCTGTCGTCCACCCTATGAATTTTGTCACAAACGTTCCCAAGAAATCCCATCTTCTCAACTCTACCTTCCTATAAAACTCACTAGTGGACATGAACTATGAAAAGATAGTTCTGTTTGACAAAATCGTCGATAAAATAGAAAGTTTTATAAAATTTTACAACAACGCTAGTCTGTAACATCGTTTAGATTTGTGACAGAGTGAAGTAAAATGCGTTAATAAATAGACTTGTCATAAAAGTCGTATCAGCCAAGATAGATTGATGTCCGACTAAATCTTACACTGATCCGAAATTTCTCCTAATTTATCCCAACTTGCGTCACTTATGGCATAGAATAAAAATGTGCTTTGTAATACTCTAACGCCGTGAGCCTTCTATGAAGGCAGAAGACATATTTTTCCTTCAATAGTTGAATTTTCATGCTAAAGGTTTCCATGCAAATATTATCAGAAGAATATGGCAGTAGCTTGCAAAACTGTATTTGTTGACGTATTCCGAAAGTTCTAACCATGGAATTTTAAATTTGGAAACCCAATAATGTTTTCTGGTCAGTTACCATCAAAACCATAGGCATTTATTCCGACAATTTACTTTAACACAACGTAACATCTGCAAAGTTGTTCAAAGCGACTAATCGACTTTTCGATCGTTTGTGTTTGTTTTGTGAATGTTAATACAATTTTCATAAAGACCGTTACAATGAACATAGTTTGTACTGAGTTGATAGCATACAAAAACATACAGTATTTAGACGCACTGAAAAGCAAGGATTACTTTTACAAATTTAAGAATCTCCCGTTGCTGCCGAAGGCATAAACTAGCTTAGTTCAACCTAAGGAAGGCAAAGAATAAAAAAGTAGGAGACATTAATCTCCTAAATTAGTGAAACAACAATCAAGAACTCATCTAGAAAATACGCGTAGCCTTTGACTTGATAAGCAGTAGATTACACAACGGTTTCTGATAATTAACTTGGAGACATAATATTTTAAAACCATTTGCTGGTTATAACTCAAGTGGATAAAAATGTCTTGATGCTAGGTAAAAAATCAATTCGTACACTGCAGTGTATGAATTAACACGAGTTACACTCCTAAGCAAATTGCCGCTATCATACACATTCGTTTTGTAAAAGAATTTGATGTAATTGTGAATTCAACATCATAATGCGTGCGCTAATATGCTGTCTGGTCATATAAGACAAGTGAATGCGTTAGTAAATTTTTAGTTGACAGTTGCATATGCGCTTTTATAAATAGCTGAGCTTATAACTACAGAAATTTAATGCAATTGACATACAGTCTGGGTTTAAATGCATAAAATATACGAAATTCGACAAAACTGAATAAACTCATTTTCTTACTTAGGAATGCGTAGCTAATTTATAGTCTGGCTTTCATGTCATTAACGTTGAAAAGTGCCATATTTTTATTAATTTTATCATTTTGGATTTGCCTACGAGTTTCTGGTCACAGAATAACAAATTGATAGAGAAAACTCATGAAAGCGACGTTATTTTAAAATTGCAACATGTTTAGTTATTGCGGACGACAGTACAGTGTTCCAATTTCAATATTTCCCCCCCCCACTATCAAAAACAACAACCAGGTATTAATCTGTAGATTACCTTGCTCTCGTGATTCCATGCTGAGGAATGACTTTTGGTCTTTGAGTGTGTCTGGAGTGTATATTTTAGCCAACACCTAGTGGATACAATAGTTGTTATAAAGGTTATTATATATTAGATGAAAGTGGCTGCTTATGTCTTAGGGTAGTGGAGTTATAAGAGCCAACGGCTATCAGCAAGCTTACTATGTCTAAAAAGTGAAGAAATAGGGTGGTGAGAGACATATAAGACAAAAATTTATGATAGCGACATAAAAGTAATCAGTTCAACGGAGACTAATTAAATTGATGAAATGAATGAACTGATCGGTAAACTGTTATGGCTTTGTCTGGAATGGGCCAATGAAACCTGTTCTGGTTAATTAAAGCCTTAATTACACTGACGCTGATTAAATGTGCTGTAGTCAAGTGACCAAAGCCTTTTCCAAAGGCATTTCAAGATGAAGAGACAACTTATGAAAAAAGTGGGGCTCAAGTCCACAGAAAGTCATTTGCCGGGAATCAGTGTTGCGTCTGTATAAAAAAAAATACACACTAGTTTTTGAGGTAAAATACAGAGCACAAAAAGACTAAACTGGGGAAGTGGTGTTCAGAAAAACAAGGAGTCCATAGTGAAATTCCTTGAACTTGAAAATCGAAGTGCACATGAAAATGGCTAGTCAGTCTCTAGAAACTGAAATATTATGCAATAAAAGCGCTGCATTTTCTAAACGTAAAACAATTACAACTTAGCAATAAATGCTTCGATGTTACGAAAAATAGGCCTCAGCAATTGTGCCTCACTGCTCTCTATGTGTTACAATACCACCCCCCTCCAATTTAAAATAAAAATTTCGCAATGGGGATTTACGCCGAATGACTGCTTTGCCAAGTTAAAAGTTGACTAGGCTATGATTTCATCGGATATTGCATGCTATTTCTTAATGTAATATGACGATATATAATATTCCCGACCGCACACTCCCTGCAGAAATAAGGGATACATGTTTAAAAGCATGTGGCATGATAGAATTTCAATGTCATGTTATATGACTCAGAAAAAAGTCAAATATTCAAAACTGCACATTATTGTTTAAATTTAACAGTCTTAGAGATGCGAAACTATTAATTACGTCATGTAAAAAAGCTAAGGAACTAATACCCTATGAAAGTATAAAAGTTACCTAAGATCTAACCCTCTCCCAACGTCGCATAAAAAGACTTGTGGTACCCACACCCAATGATTGCACTACAAGTGCTAACTAGCAGGTATCCACTACTAAAAAGAAAGAAACTCATTACGTATCTCAGAATACAAACCCATCACCACTCGACACCCGCTTAAGTGGCAAATTAAGGGCAACCGATGTTGTT
Organism: Schistosoma mekongi; assembly: GCA_034768735.1. Classification (NCBI taxonomy): domain Eukaryota; kingdom Metazoa; phylum Platyhelminthes; class Trematoda; order Strigeidida; family Schistosomatidae; genus Schistosoma; species Schistosoma mekongi. The sequence continues at coordinate 75,521,765 of CM068306.1, read as the reverse complement.
GACCTCGATGTGTTTCAAGTGGGAATATTATATGACAGCGAACAACTTCCTATGGATGCTAATAAATATACGTGTACTGATAATCCCACCCCGGGTTGTTCCTACTCACAGAAACTAATCTCAGACCTTTTTAAACGACTCAAATATTGATATTCTGAGCCAACCAAAGCCACGTTCTTAACGCGTCACTCCAAAAGATGACATAACTAAACTTGGATCCAAAACTAAACAATTCCAAGCAAACCAACAACGAATCCCGGTCCAGGCCAATAACCAGACGCAAACCGAAGATCATACTCCAAATAGACAAAACGCTAAGATTATATTAGCCTCCCTAAATAAATTCTCCCTACTAGCTCGCAGCAAAATCATGAGTACTCAAAATAATAAAGAAAATGATTAGCGCTAGTCCACTCAACTTTTAGATATAAAACGCGACATAAAGAATGATAGACGACGGAACAAAGGACACCTATACTCGCGTCCGCTAAAACTTAACAGTCAACCTGCCGAGAAGCGGCCCCTCACCCCTCATCCAGTACAACATTCTGCTTACTGTAGTAAACACACTTGGGAAAATAAGACATGACATTTTTGGCCAGTAACTTGACCACCACTTATAATGCACATAAGCACAACAACACGCTTGCATCACTCCCAAACACTTCTTATAGTGAGACAAATAAGAATGGTTTCAACCCTAACTATATAAATACCAACTTTCATCGTTATCATAACATAATAGACGGAAATAAAAGTTTTTTCGGGATACAGGACATAGTAGCACCAATGGCGAAACGACTGGTCAACATAATTTCCAACCACATGGTATATGCAAACCCCTTAATCCGATACGACCTCAGCCAATTAAAATTCCCACCCTATTCCCCGGGCTAACAACTCCGAATGAATCCCATAATGAATCCACTCATAGCCTTAACTATTAATATGAGCTGTCCAAAGACCAGCGACTACCTACACCTCACTTTAACTACACCCCTGACATTAACTATGGTTCTTATATGAATGATATCCTTAGTCAGTTTTACTCATGTAGCCACTCACTCACCTTATGTCTAATAAATGTTATGTCAATATGCGACAAAATTACTCTGCAAACCATCGTTCATTATGATTACTAATGCATGGACTAATTTAAGCAACGCTGATATGAATATGTCACTTCATGATTACCAAATATACCGTAGTGATAGATTACATGAACGTGGTGGAGGTTATATGATATATGTCCATTCAAAGCTGAACTAGCTCTTATGTGATATTCCAGGGCTAAATGTAACTTCAGATTCTGTGTGGGTTATCCTGATACCTACAAGATCTACATCGATCCTGCTCGGTTACTTGTACTAGACTCCCAACGCCTAGTAAAGGAATACAGTTTTACTAAAAGAAATTTTCACACCAGCAGCTTCTCTACCCTTCACTAGCAAGCTTATTTGTGGTGATTTTAACATGCCCGAAATTTCATGGTCCCCATCTAAAGCTGGAAAATGTACTACCCGTTTGTCGAATGTTTATAATTCGGTGGTTGAATTCAGTACATTCGTAACCCCACTAGACTCCAAAATATCTTAGACTTAGTTTTCATAAACAAGCTCTCCCCATCCTCTGTGCATATTGGGAAAAAATTCCCTGGTCGTAACCATAACACTGTTATATTCAGCTTGAAATAAAAATTACAGCAACTAAACATCAAATAGCTTTACTCAGTCGACACTTTCGCGATGCTGACTAGTTGAACTTCCAAAACTACATCTGTAGTCTCAGTTGAGAAAGCTATTTTGCTGCCACCAAGCTGACAAATCGACTGATATCCTCTACCATAATATAAATGATACCTTAGATAGGGCTGCACCATTAAGGCATCCAAAACCAAGGATTCCGGAAGGTTTGTTCATCTCAAAGCATATACGAAGACGCCTCCGAAGACATGCTTCCCAATTTCATAAATCCAGAGACTTCACCGCTAGTCACAATGAAAAAAATATATGTAATGACTGTAGAGGTACGCGTGAAAAAAGCGGTTGTACAAGTGAAACGAGCTATCATGAACAAAAATCCCTCTACTCTCCTGAAAATTTTTGAAAATAAAATTAAAGGTTCTGAAATGAAAAGTGGAAGTCTCTTCACTAATGAAAATCAAATATACAACAACCCTAAACTGATTGCTGAATTATTCAATAAACACTTTAGTACAACACAAACGAACGAAACTTTTGTAGATGACTACGAGTCCACCATAACGCCATCATGTGTACTCAAAAATATAATCTTCACTAGACAAAAAACATTGATAAAGCAATAAAGACGCTAAAGTTCTCAAACACTAGAAAGTCCTGATAGTATTCCAGCAAGCATGCTAGAAAGCGGGAACGAAAACCTCTAACTACTACCTCTTAAACTGTCTACAATATCACTCTCCACTGCATACTACCCATCACCCTGGAAAACCACATACATTGTCCGCAAAATCAAAGGTGGACCTCTTGCAAATGAAGAAAACTACCGACCAATTAACCTAACGCCTGTTATCTCTAGAGTGATGGAGAAAGTTGTAAAGGTTAAAATATCTTAGTATCTGCAGAAACGAAACCTGGTGTCCACCTCACAACATGGGTTTCTAGACATTAGGTCATGTGGCACGTGCCTATTAGACTATCTTAACGATGCAACCACTCAACGCTACAAGGGGATGGTGGTATAAACCGAGATGAGGCTGGCGAACAACGTTTTTTAAAAATGCATCGATTTCTTTTGTATCAATAAATTCAAAATGACTATTCATCACGTTAAGTTTAAATTAATGTAATCAAAGCTTTTAAATCAAGCTTACAAAAAAGTCAATACAACTTCTTTCGCTTGATTAAATTAACCACTGTATTTCGTGGATTATGATTCCCCAACAGCTCTATTTGAATGAACATAAAATTCAAACACTAAGCTCTATATGTGACTTGGGTATATGCTACAGCCAGAGCTTTAAGTTTACTGTGTGTATCGTCTACCATATTTAAATCAAGACGACAAATTGGCTTCATTCATCGACACTTTTACACCAAGGAACCCAAGCTTGCAATAAACAAGATGATGTGCTTCCTACCCTACAATACTGCACACTTTTCTTCTCTAATGTTAACTGCACAGATACCATACGAGTTGAAAATCTCCAGAGAACATTCATTTGACGATTACCGGAGTATAACTGTAACAGAAATTATATGGAAAGATGTAGGCTGCTTTCTATAGAAGGCCTGAGGAGAGGCGCCTAAAAACCAGACCTAACTTTTTACATGAAATAATTCACGGTCTCACTTTCTCGATCCTTTTCCTCTTCTGGAAGACCGCACCCCAAAATAACTTAAGGAATCTGCTTTGAACACTGCATACCAAAAGGTGCATAAGCGACTAGAATCTAGAAAAATTTACCCGAATATCAACCCTGCAGACTCCAATGCCTCACTGTGGATGTCCGCCGAACCAAGTATCTTACTACTAAGATGCATAAGTAACCATGACCTAGTGAGTTCACACATTTCACTCTCCACTCACTTTTAGTCGGTCTTCTATTTATTACTGAACCATCAACATATTGTCCAGACTTACCACTCTAATGGGTTACTAGTCTGCTATTACCAACAGCATTACTAACACTACGCTAGTTTCTAGTATCCACTCGTATAGCCACCAGATACTACACTCTTCCCTACATCCAATACCACTTCATACTTCACCTAACTGATACCTGTCATACCAATGTAGTAATAGTTAGGTATCTGGATTTTAGTTAGTGGCCTTAGTAGTGCGTATGACTTGTAATAAGATGCCTGCTCAGATAAGGCTGACCAGAACAGAACTTGTGTCGTTAAGCAACGAGTAAAACCATATGATATCCTTTGGACCAGTAAATTTAAAAGCATAACATCATAAAAGGAGTGAGGGTGGAGTTTTTGGCCAGCAGACAAGATGGTGTGGGAAATAACTTTAAACTTACCTTGTCTGTAGGGAGGAACCGGTTTCATATTTTGCTGCTACGTACCACGGCCCTAACATGAGCAATCATTCAGTAGTGATGTTAGAAATGCCCTAATATGTGCTACTGGGACTAACACATAAAGTTTAATTGGCACTACTTATCTATCAGGACGTCCTACTGCAAGAAAAACCAGACTTTTAAGCTACAGACTGTGATGTCGATATCAAATAAGTTAAGATGAATAAAGAGTATCCACATACATTAACATTTATTCCATCTTGTGACATACTGTGGACTAGATTTAAAATCATCTAGTTCCCTTCGTAACTACTACAACCACTAAAAATGTACCACTTATTAAACCTCAGCTTTCGCAGAAACCAGGTCTGAACACTACTATTGTAACCTTCCGTAATAGCCAACCTATCAATGGTAACAAACTAACGCTGACCAAATGAACTTTAATATTCAAGTCTTTACCAATTCAAATAGTTATGCTTTTCTGATTACTTAAATAGTCAGTAAAATATAGCTGTCATAATACTGTTGCCTCGTTCTGTTGTTTGTTTTCCTTCTTTCCTTTGAGCATTCTGAGATTGCGTTATACTAAGCAATAGGTTGAACATCTACATATCCCGTCATAATGTAACCCCTTGAAATGGTGGCATAAATCCATCCTACCATCCTCCTGCACCACAAGGTCGTCCCAAGGCCATGTTTCTAATAAACATTATATAAATACCAATTTAAAACAACGTTTATTATTTCACTATCTCTGTGTATCATAATATAATAAGTTTGCATAAAAATTGAACACTTTTATATCGCGTGTTATGTTTTCGAATGGCTTGCTCCTGATATCAGGAAATAAATTGCTATTATTATTAGTCGGGAGCAATTTGCCCCGAGCCATTCGGGAAACAGATTCACTTTCTTTATTTGTACGACATGTCGGTAATTTCATCTCTTCTGTTGTCACAATTTTACATGTTCACACCAACTATTGTTTCTTACTCCACTAAGGAAATAATAAAGACTCTAAACACGTGAACACCATCCACCTATCTTAGCTGAAGTTCTCCTCTTTTAGTTCACTTATAAGTATATGTGGTGTGTCGTGTCTTTCAGTGCCCGTATAAACTAATTTTTATCCATCCGTTTGAGGATACCAGTGCTGCTATTTTGTGTTCACTCTGCTTTTGTACTCTCTCTAGTTGTAGATGATAATGTATTAGGCAAGTACGGAACCTATTGGCTTAATATTATTGTCATCTCTTCAACTCCCAAGTTCCAAGTAGTCTTGGTTTTATCCCACATCTGGACATGCTCGGTGGTCCGTTCTACTCACTGTCATCCGTTTTTCGGAATCGTAACACTTTGGTCAAGAAACGCGCAGTTCTTAGTTATATATGTACTATGATACAATACATATATTTGGTATCATGGTGCTGTAAACTTTGACGCCGTTGGCTTTTTTTCAATTCACATCTTCATATTTGATAAATGTCCTGACAGTGTCACTTTGCCGAAAAATTGGTAGGTATTTAAACCCATATCATTCTGATCATGTCCGTAAACTGGTATGCTCCCATGTACAAAGTGATAATTCGGACTAAAAGCTATTATTATTATTATTAGTTTGATATCATCCAGTGGGACTGAAATCATAGAATAAATTTTATTTGTCAATGCTTAAGTGAATTCTCATTTTTCATGTCGGTCAAGTTTATTTTCGACTCCTAATCAACGATATGGATGTCCGATAATAACAAAGGCGCTCCGCCCAGTCAACTTACGAAATAATATCTGCCAACATTGAAGTTCGACCTCTCCAAACATACTCAACAATATCAACACTCAGGTTTCAATGATAGGAGATATCTATCCCTTAATTTTTCATTTCGAAAAATTGCTAATGCTGCCGAAAACAACACAAGGGGAGAACAAGCCAGGCACGTTGATTTTTACAATATTCTTGTCAGACTTTATATACTAAGTTGCTGTGACTAAGCAGCTACTGGATTTCACGATCACTAAAATTCTATTATTAACCAGTTGTTAAACCTTAATCGGGTACCGACCTTAGCTATTTTCCATAATATTTTAAGTGAAATAACAACAAGTCATAAAATGGTTGTCTATCTTGCAAGTGTCGACAAGACTATTCTAATTCCAAAATAATACAATAACTATATACACATGATAATTAGAAGTGTAACTCTGAATGGCGTTGACTTTCAGCCGCTTCAAAAATAGCCTTACCCACTCATTTCTAAGAGTAATATCAGCTTTCAACATGAATAGATCTAACTAAACAAGGTTTAGTGATGCCAGTGGGTTCATACGTTACCTATGAAGTTGCCACTGGACGGAAGATTCGAGGTAAGTCTAGGTCGTACAAATATGACAAGCAAAAAGGATAATGATCAGGTGCAGCAAGGCATTTCGAGGTATATGAATAAAAACTGGTGGTAAGATACTTAGATGGCTACCTAGAAAGTCCGCCAAATTTTATGATTGTTAAATAGGCTACGTAAGATAATATTCAAGAATAGAGCTGCCAAGAAAATGCTAAACTCGCTACTGTATTTTTTTGAATGCATAAGTTTTGTTTAGACCTTTTGATAACAAAGGCATTAGTAAAATGTAATAAACTGAGTGATTTTGCATGTCGATTATTTAGAAGGATTTTAAAATATCAATTTCATTGTGACTATAAAGAATGCGAAAAACGATGACACTATCAAAGTACGTTATGTATTTGACTTCAATTTTCTCAAGATGTGCTCAGTAGTGCAAACGTTAACACTCCTTTCTGTTCTTCAGTGCAAGTGCTGATGCAAGACACAGGTAAATTAGTAAAAACAGTTGAAGGTAGCATGAGGAAGGAATCTGCCCACTCTCGTCTTTTTTAATAAGCGTTTCGTTACGTTTACTGAGATTAATTTGGCAGCTCGAAGACGATACTACGCAATTTTTATCACTAATTCCACCCCCGGGGTTAATGGTTTGTCAGGGCCTGGTAAGCGTCTCATATATAGGCTACATTCAGAGAGATTGGCAAAAATAGGCTATAAAATCTTTACCACACCAGCAGGATTAATTTACTCCACATACAAATTCACCTATCGGAGTTTTCTCTCAACCCACCACATGTCCTAAACACGCATACGTATATTCAGCAATACCCGCAACACACGCATATGCTTCTCATTACTTGGTTATATTTGTCGATAGATTTACAGGACTTACAATGGCAGCGGCTTTCGCTGAAAACCACATCTAAGTCAGTGGCAAAGCCTTTATTGTACATTCGCGGCCATATTTAGTGATCACCATCATACTATGGACAGCCCAGTGTAAAATATATTTAGCTGACCTATTCAACTACTACACCCCTGATTTTTTTGTAAGGAATTGGAAAAATTACAAACACAGAATGCATGAAAATTTACTCGAATGAATTGCAGTCATTTGCATAGGTAGTAAAAAGTGAAGTTGTATGATTATGTATGAGAACTTGTTCCATATGTTTATATTATCTGTAAACCACTTACTATCTATTTATTGTTTGAGCTCAACTTATTTCTTTATTATACCTGTTCTAAGCACTCTTCTAAGAATCAGGAGTGACAACAGTGGTAGTACCACGAGCAGTAATAGTGGTTATAATAGTAACGTTTCACATAGTATGTTCAATGTAAGAAGATAAGTCCACCAATATGACTCCACAACAAATGAATTGGCACAATGTGGCCCAAGGCCTGATAAAAATAGCCAATCTGGAATTTAGATACTCAGCTACCTATTTTTCAACAATACCCATGCACCGGATAGGCCTTCTCTCGGCACTGCCACAAGCACAAAGAATACCCAACATCAAGCTGAAGTGCACCCGGCTGAACCCACTCTTAAGGATGAAAATAAATCAAAAGGCAATGAAGGGTAGAAGAAAGGTTGTATTTGATAGTAAATAGAACGTCAATGGGATAGCAACGTCTAGACTGGCAAACTAGGGAGGGAGATGCTTCCCACGATGCGTCGTAACGTGATCTGGCGATGTTGCTTGACCAAGCACCTTCAACTAGTCGTGTCCACTATAATAAATATCGTCAGCATCAATGTCGAGTACGTACGTAACTATTTATTTTGGGGATTAATTACCGCTACAAATACGCCACCTTGATTTGACCATCCATGGAGGATTCAGGTGGGCATAACAACAGAAGGAAGATCTGCTGCAGAAATAAAGATTTATTAATACACCAAAGCAATCAACTGACAGGTACCAACGACGACTGAAGCATCTGTCACTGGAAAATATCTAAATTGACTTAGTTTTTAGTGCAATTACTGTCCATATTGACCCACTGCAGTTACGATGACAAAGTAGTTAAGCAATATAACATTTTCGTAAAGTAACATATACTTCAGCGACAAGATAAGGGCGCAAAAATCAACTGGACTGGACTAGCTCTATAAAATGACCATTGGAAATTGTACACGCATTTACTGACCTCAGTTTTCTCCACGCCATTTGGTTAGTGTCTTCATTTGCGTGAGTTTTTGTTTACATACATTTTTTGATGCAATCAGCCAGACGTTGGTTTTTTTCTTTAACATTAACAAAGGTAACTGAGGCTTTTGATATGATAACAACTGTACCTGATGATAATCACTAAGGTGGATGGACTAGGATATGTTAGTAGTTTTTATCATCAAGAGAAAGAATGGTGAAATACTTTACAACTGACATACCTTTCGGTATATGACCAACAAACCATTGTAAGGTTTATTTTTATACGTTCATTAACAAAGAAAATGCCTTGCTAAGTGTATCTCTTGAAACCATGCATCTCTTGAAACATACTGCAGTATGTTATGGTAACTGTACAAAACCTCACATCTACAAAGACTTTATTCCAATTATAAAATCAGAAAGTCAATGATTGATCCATCAGTTAATTCATCTAAGTACTGATTCATTTTAGTTAGTTGTGGTTATTTCGGCTTTGCATGAAAAGAACTTAACAGAGCTTCGTAAACGTTCTCAATAATATTCACATATCTGAATAATCTACTTTTATGTTCAAACTAATGGCCAAACCAGTCAAGATGATTTTCTGGAGTGTTTAGACAAGATGTTGCTTAGTGGTTGCCAAGCCACAAGGTAGATTTAAAAATATATCAACATATAAGTGAAGTCACTGTTCAGTAGTATATTTTGTCACCTGTTTGTATTTTTACCTGAAAAATTTTAAACTCAAAGTGTACGTTAGTCTTTTTTAAACTTCTTTGAACCATTTGAAATCTATTAAGGATCCAAATTGTATGTTAAAAAGCTCGGATGAAGCACAAAGTGACTATGCATATTAATGTATATTGAATTTTCTTTAGTCTAATTCCAAGACTTTATTTGGCCCCTATTCTTATGATTTAGGTACCTGTGTAACTAAATTATATCTTTACTTGACGAAAAGTGCGTTCTCGAAGTACATTGTTATTCAGGACATGATAAAATTTATTCTTAGTAACCAGTTCTAACGAACCAGAACTGAACCTTGTGTTTCCTAGGAAAACTAAATTCATGTCTTTCGTAGTCACATTTGTTGTTTTACTTATAGATCTTTGAAAGAAATCTAACAGAGTTGTTCCCACTGCTTACCACCTTAAAATATTGAGCATATCTATAAACATTTGACCTTTTATCAAGTTCATATTTTGTCATGTTTCAGTCAAATCCAATGCACAAACATACAATGTATGGTCAATGTTTTTGTCCTGTAATGCGTAAATGAAGTGTAAGGGCACTATTATTACCTCAGTGATAACGGTGTTTTTATTATTTTATTTTCAGAAATGTCGTCTACTGTGATACGGGACTGTTCTTAATTGAATTATTTTAATGAAAACCGATACTTCTAATGAGTTACTTTGTACAAAATGTATGTATGATATAAAGAGACGGCATTAAAACACAATATTTTTTCTATTATAATAAGTTGATATCTTAAAGAATACGTTTCATTGTATTATTGAGAACCGTTCTTTTCTTCTACGCCACTATGTATAATTCGCAATTTTCAAATCAAGGAATAAAAAATTTCATGTATCAATCATGGAAGCACTATCGTGTTTTACTATGGAAAGACTACTTGCTACGCCGCCGAAGTTTCTGGCTTGTAACAGCTGAGTCATTCTTCGTTTTGATATTCGTAATTGCTATTGCAATTATTCGTAGACGTCATGCAGTCGACGCTAAACCATCATGTTTCTTTCAAAGTCAAAGTATGTTGAGTATGGGATTGCTGACTTACATGCAGTCACTTGTTTGTAATTTTAATTTTACGTGTAATGAGAAGAACCCGCAAAGTAACATCACAAACGGTTTTGCTCCAGTGATTTACTTTCTCGACAGAATAACACATCTGGTAGATGATCCTGTTTTTGCTAAGTGGTAGGTACATCTCGTTTAGTAATATTTTAGTTTTTGCAACATTAACTCATATGCTTTGATTATAATAACATTAAAACTAAAGTAGTTTTGGTCGATTTTAATTCACTAATCTTTGTGGGGTACTGAATTAATGCGTTGGTAAACAAGCTGTAAAACTTGTCGATTAACATATTGGTAATTTCACATTTAGATAAATCTATATTTCTTCGTTTAATCACTTTACATGCAAATCTTAAAGTCATGTTGAATACTACTAGTTTCCTTTATGTATTGACTTACAGCGGTTAAGTCTCATAATCAAGTCACTTTAACTGAGTAATTATCTCAGTGATGCAGCAACTAGCACTGGTCAACTTACTTGTTATTCTTAATAGATCTTTGTTTGCTTATTGTTAGGCAAATGCACTATGTTGTCGTAAAAAATAGCTACTATATTTCAATTTGACATGATTTGCTACTGTTGCTCGTCAGTTGTTACACGACATGATTCTAATCCAATAACTTGACTTGGAAATTATCCTATTTGAGGAAAAATTTAGTACTAAGTCTCATTAAAGTTTTAGGTTACCATTTACCCACTATAACATTATTTTTAGAAAAATTGTCTTGTAACGCCAAATTTATTAATAAAGCCTGTTTTATTTCATGGCTACTTCCCAACAAAAAATGCTAAATTCAAAACAACTTTCACTGGCATTTATTGTCTGGTAACAATTTAAAAATGATGAATAACATCATCCTTAGGTTTTAATCAAAATTAATCATTGTAAATGCTTTTTTACGAAAAATGTATCCATTTTATGAAGATTATCAGAACACTTTACTTGCCTAGACTATTTATTTTCACTCCTGTCACCCAAATTAAATTGTGGTTAATAAACATCCCTGTCATATTATTATGAAGCTGTCATATTTTTACACTACCTTGAAATCAGAAGTGAAATGCGGTATGTTATAACGTTTTTAAGGTAGTACAAAATAATATTAGTAAGAAACAAACGTGTTGATGTACTTCATTATGCATTTTTCAATTAAAACATGATCAAATAAGTGAATGAATATACATCGTCTACTTTGTACAGTGCAACTTAAAACCTTAAACCATTGATTTCTACTGCCTCGAAAACTGTAGAATTCGGGTGTAAATTGTTCAAATTTTTTAAAACTACTTTGATTATCACTTCACATTTTCTACACTGATGGCATAGTTTGATAGTTCAAACACTTGTTATCCGATTAATTAGATAAAACACTTATCGTTTGAATGCTTCTTAATGTTTGAATAACTAGGTGGCATCGGTATTTACGTATTTCGGTTTAAATAAAATTTTATTAACTTATTAATGCTAAATTGTTTAAGAAATACATACATCACTGGTCATATAAACCAAAATGGTTTCCTGATTATTTTATTAATAGGATTTTTAAGTATCTTACGAATTCTCAACACCCTTTTTTCATGTTAACTGATTTTATTGTTGTTGTCAACAGCCTGATACTTTTTGAATAATTACTCAGAAGTACATTTATTGATACAATAACTACATAATATTAGTAATTTCTCTTCTGTTTTATGAATATTACACCGAAACACGAGACTTAACTTCACTTATCACTGACTTCTCAAACATTTATAAATAACTTGAATAGGCTTTGTTGTGAAATAAAAAGCTATCAGTATTAATAACAAAGTCATAGTGGAGTGATTAAATAAATTTGTCTCATTTCTAATCTCAAAACTAAACCTAAGACTGTAAATAAGTGTTTTAAATATATGTTATTTTTTGCAAATCGATTGGTTTAGATTTTCATTTTGTTCTTGTCAAACTATCCTTACTTTCAATCAGTTCCCACAATTAACTTGTTCATAATAGATTAAATTTTTATACTTAATGAGTAATAAGATCATTTTATCTCTTCTTAATGCCCTCTGGAATCATTTTGTTTTCTGTTACCTGATATCTTTATCTAATTTCGCATCACTTAATTTCAATTGCTAGACGTGCCTGATTAAAATAAATTGTAAAACAACGAGTTTATTTACCTTATCGTTCATCAAACTGACAGAAAAGATGCCAGGTTATTTAGACTTAAAGCACTGTCGTTTGTGGCATTTTTGGATCCATGTAGTAGAGTACTCAAAAGTAAACGTCTACCTAATAGTTTAATTACACTTTTGCATGAATAACATGGTTTATTTAAAACAAAACAAAAATCTTTTGCACAGGCTCTTTAGCCACCGTTTATTTCAGTTCACTGTTTTTTTTATATTTACATTTTAATCAGTGACGATTAAAATTTATTATTAATCTCAAACGAAATATTTCGGATCAGTTTCATGTTTTTCTTGATACAGGCAAGTTATATATACCCAATTTCTGTAAAAAGACATCTTTAATAATAAATTGCTTAGTGTTAGGCTATAGTTTATCGAATCGTTGAGTTGAGATCTACATTATTACCTGAAAGTGAATAGTGTTTTGTCATAATCACTATCTAGTGTCATATGTCAAACAGTCTATTGACTGTCTATTTAACACAGTAATCATGTTACTCGAATTATCTTCTGTCATATGTGATCAACAAAAAAGCGTCAATGTTAGATGTGCGTCTTAAAATCTTCAAAAAGTGATTATTTTGGCCATTCTGTGATTCTTCGTGTGAAATATTTTTACTAGATTCACGAATATGGTTTGTTGAATCACAATCTACCCTAAAAAAGGTTGTAATGATTTCCATACTTTTTCATCACAGGTCAATTCTGGTTAAACAGCTACTAAAAATCAGGAAGTATTAAGTGGCTGTTTAGTCCTAGTATAAGGAATCAAACACTAGAACGAAACAGTTATCTGATGTTTTCTAGTTTTTAATTATCAATCTTGGTGATAAATTACAATCTTTTAGGTGCGGAAACAAATAGTAATAAAGTGTAATATGGAACTACATCCACATTGATGTATGTGGCGCTAATTATTTTAAACAGTAATTTATTCATTAAACTTATCAAACAGTGTAGCAACATTGGCAAAATCAAATGAAATGCATAATGAGGGTTTTTTATTAAAATGAGTAATAAATTATTGAAAACGTAAAGAAAATAATACCTATACTTTTAAGATTGATCTTAAGGAATGATTGGCAATCAACAAAGTGGCATGAATTGTCGTCACTCGTATGGATGACTACAGACAACTAAGGACACGAATTTAGCTGAAGCGACGTCGAAACCCTGGGTTGGGAGGTGATAATTCTACAGGAACCAGGAAATTTCCCGAATTACAATATTCAAGTCGACTGGATATTACTAAGTAAGTTGATGTGGATCCCATCTATCAACCCACACAAGCAAGGTTACTCGTTTATATAGTGAGAAGTCCACCAGACAATATAGCAAACAGGAATGCAATCGGAAAACAACCAGTCACGAATAATGCCATCAGAATAAACTGATTAAACACTCACGGAATACCTAAAAGTCCAATTATCGGTACTAATGATGTTGTTCATTAAGATAATGAAAAACACTTCAGTTAGACACTAATAAACGTCTTAAGTTAACAGATATAAATGAGTAATATTCAGCTCATTTTACCTGGTCTACATCATTATGAATACCACAAATTAGCAATCTGATTAGTGTTCGCGTGTCCATACTCGCAATAAAACTTTGTATCACAACTTCATGTGTAAGTAAACATCTATAAACCGCGCTCGTAAAAATTTCAATCATGATAGTTTGTCTGTCTTTAGTAAAGTTGGATAAAAATGAGATACTTAAAATTGGCAGTGGTTGTTCGTAAATCAAATAAATGTTTACCTTAAATTCATGGCATTATTTGTGATATACAACTTGATCTGGTATCCATCACTAATGTAACGGTCAAAAGGGCAAGCGCAAAAGGCCACGCATCAATAAAGATAAGCATTATTGAAGTTAAGAACATCGACGTGTTGATTTCATAATGCAGTAGAATTATTCTCACGTTTGTACTTACTGATTAATTATACAAAGGCGTTTCTATAATGCAACAAAATAATTGTATATACTCGTTAATATACAATGTTAAACGTTCTTAAAAATCAAGTCAGTTTGTGGATATAGTCCATCAAAATGCAAGGCTAGTAAAATAATCGTATTTAATCCTATAACATAAATTGTCTTAATCTGAGGTCACAAAGGCAAAGAAGTTTCGAATGTTTTATCAAGATGTCCCAACAATCGGGAAATCATTCCGATATTTCTAGATTCTTTGTTCCCGAGAAGGGTGGAATTTGTTTATCACCTAGTTGTTTAAATAATTACACTCGTTTTTTGTGATTAGTCAGTTAATACTGGTAGGATTAATAATTATGTTGCATTATTAAAGAGACCTACTTGATATTGGTTAGCTTCAATGAACCTTCGGTTTTCCGGCATGTTACCAAGCTATTCAAATTTCATTAAAATTCGTATGAACTGGAATTTAAATATTTTTGACTTATTACATTCGAATGACTAGGCAACATGCTACATAGCTAAACCCCCTCTAATAGTCCTCATTTTATTTTATGAGTAGCGTTTTAAGGCGTTTTATGCCATCCATGTTGATAGGCTATGTGAATGTATTCGGTAAAATGTCCGGTTTTAAGTGAATTGTGATCATATTTAAATTACCTGACACCATGTCAGATGTCTGAAGGGCTTCAGTTATCTAGTATATTGCTAAGCCATTTAGTGTGATGAGAAATCATTTAAACTAGAATTTAGACATTCCTGGCTCAGTTCGATGCATTTGCTTATTAAAGGTTTCATGCTCAAAGCAAATAGCCTAGTACATACTAATGTTGCAGTTGGATATCCGGCATGTTGAGAGGTCATTTGAATGTACTGAGTCGAGTACTGATGATGATGATGATGACTGAGTCGAGTTTCTCAATTCCAATTTTTATTAATTCTAACTGGATTGTTTGGAAGCATATAACATAATCGTAACCACAGTGTTGTACATTACCTTATTCTTATTTTTCACATAATGACTAATGCGTCTATTGTTTCTATCATATTTCACCTTGTAGGTTAAATGGATCATCTAAATTTGAAGCAGAACATTTCACTGACTGGAGACAACTCGGTTTAAAGCTAACTGATCTGCAGACTTCAGCTACTAATTTGAGAATATGGATAAATGAAAACATCTTGGTATTTAAAAATATCTCCAGTATAAAAGCATTAGAATATGTATCACAATTAGTTTGTGGTACACCAGCACATCAAAATGATTTAGGTCGTTTATTTATTGCACTTAACCAGCCTACCGATAATGATGATAAAGATACTTCAAAAACATCCAACAATTTGCCTATAATGAATCACTTGATGTCTCAATTCAGTGAACATGTTGATATTTCAATTGCAACCAAAGCTCTAACGGTGGAACCAATGCCACATATTAATTTATGCCCAATATTGATACATTTATTGAATTCTAATTCATTTGTGATGACATTTGGTCGTTTACGTTATTTTCTATTCGGAACATTAGCATATTATCCATCAAATCAATTTACCGATGAAATCATCTACCATATGAGTAGTTATACACGTTTACTGAGAAGTTTCCGCCAACTAACTAATGCATATTTCGGTGAATTGCGTCCATTGTTATCATATGTTCTTAATAATGAATCGTATTCAACGAAGATATACGATCAATTAATGCGTTGTAAAGATGATAAACATGACATCCTCCCGAGTGAATTTCAAGAAGCATGTCATTTCTTTTACAATATTATGCAAGAATATACCGTTGAATATAAACTTTTCAATTTTAGTTGGAAATTATTTCTACGTATTTCTGATTTATTTATCACTATACTACATGAATTATTAACAGATTGTTTTCAAATTGATCAGAAGTATATATCATTTACTAAACGTAGTGATTTTGATAATTATATGAAAATACATCAAAATAATCTATTGACATCACCAATTGGTTTAATCTTTGATCAAATCCCTCCATATTTTAATAATACAAACAATCACAACAATAATATTAATGATAAAAATGTACATGCAATTCTGGAGAGAATTACAAATTCACCAAATATCTTCTCTGTGTCATTACGAAAGAATCCTTTGTTTATATATGAAACAAGCAGTTATAAAGTATTGGATCGTTACTCTGTGCCAATGCCACGACGTGATCCACAAAAAGAAATGAAATATTTTACAAGTGGTTTTATAGATGTTCAAGAACAGTTAGGTAGAGCATTGATTTACGTGACATCAACAAAACTTAATGCTACTGATATATTCTCTCAGTTATTTAATGATACAGGCATAGAGATGAAAATGTTTCCTACAGCACCATATGACTTTGATGCCTTATTAGTGAATATTATATTTCTTTTACCTCAACTAATGGTACTTGGTTGGGTATTGTCGGTGATATTGACTGTAAAGTATATGGTTGATGAAAAAGAAAATCGTTTAGTTGACTTTCTGCGTACATTCGGCATTACTGTATCTATGAATTGGTTAGCATGGATAAGTATTTCATTCTTTTTAATGGCATTGTTTTCACTTCCAATTGTAACTATTTTAAAGTATGGGAAAATTATTCCCTTAACTGATATGACATTGTCTTATTTTATTATAATAAACTACACAGTTTCGTGTCTATTTTACTGTATTCTCTTCACTTCTTTATCCGTGCGATCGACTATTGCTTCAATCGTTGCTGGAATTACTTATTTTTTATTATTTATGCCTGCAGCAGTTCTTTTAAGATATGATGAATTACCTAGTGATTTATTATTGATACCATTCTGCCTTATTCCACAAGTTAGTCATTCATTAAGTTGGATATTTTTAAATCGACTTGAATTGCAAGGTACTGGTGCACAATGGACAAATATATGGCATACAGGCAATTCACACAGTATATTATCACTGGGTAGTTCAATAATCTTCTTATGGATTGGAACAATTCTCTTAGGTGTGTTAGCTTTTTGGGGTATACCTTCAATGAAAAGATGTTATATGCTGCTTATGCATAAATTTGAGTCACAAGGTGTATTGAATCATTTAACATCAATGCATGGTTTTAAAAAGCGCAAAAAACGTAAATTAAGTAGTGCTAATCTATTCAACACATCTAATAACTCATCAAAATTATTAGTGAATTTATTCCAAACAGATAGACAAAGTTTATTAAATTCTTCAATGATGACACCAGTTAATACTGCCAGTTCACAATCAGTAATGATGCCACCATCGGTCATTGTTGATAATTTATGCAAAACATATCAACCACTGAATCGTGTGGCTTTATGTAATGTGAATATGCAATTTTATGAAGATCAAATTACTGTTATATTGGGACGTAATGGTGCAGGAAAAACCACTCTTTTGTCTATTCTAGTCGGTATCCTACAGCCTACACAAGGTAAAATAATTATGCATGGGCAAGTAACAAATCAGCGTTTCGATGTTTTACGTAAAATGTTAGGATATTGTCCCCAATATGATATTTTGTATGATTCATTAACAGTTGCTGAACATATCAACTTATTCGGTTCCTTAAAAGGAATCAGCAGTTCAAGTTTAAATCAAAAATTAGATGAGTATTTGCACAAACTTGGATTAACTGATAAACGAGATGAACAAGCTTGTAGACTGTCCGGAGGTCAACGTAGAAAATTGTCATTATTTTTAGCCTTTCTCGGCAATTCATCTGTTATACTACTTGATGAACCAACCGCTTCCTTAGATCCATTTTCTCGACGTGCTGTTTGGAATTTATTAAAAACATTACGTAAAGGACGTACAATCATCCTAAGTTCACATCATATGTATGAAAGTGAATTGCTAGCTGATCAAATCTCTATTATTTCTGAAGGTAAAGTGTTGTGTTCTGGTTCTAGTTTATCACTGAAATCAGTGTATGGTTCAGGATATCATTTATCATTAGAAATTGATCAGTCGATTGTGAACACTTTTTCAGAACATAATGAGATGTTTTCTGCATTATTGAAAGCTATACAAAAACACGTTACTGGTGCTCGGTTATTACGTCATGATTCTAATAAGTTAATAATTCATTTACCAACATGTGATATACTGACTGGACAATTTACAAATTTATTTCAACAATTAGATAATCAAGAATTTCAACAAACACATCATATAAGACACTTTGAAATTGCTGACTCTTCACTAGAAGAAATATTCCTTTCCATTACTGATGATATCCAATCACCTACAAAAATATCATCTGATTATGAATATGTAAGAGATTTTGAAAATGGATTTATTAATAATACTGAATTTGATCACAAGTCAAATCTATCTTCTATGGATCAATCTGGTTGTATAATCAATCATTATCATAAAAATTATTCAGCTTATCAAAATCATAATAAGTCTAAAATTAAGCCATCTTTTATCAATATGATAAAAGCTATGTTCTATAAACGTTACATCTATTTGAAACGTAATAAATTTGCATGGACTATTGAATTTATATTTCCTTGTTTATTAATTTTAACTGGAATTGGATTTTTAGAATATTTTCAACCTAATGATTTACAACCAGCAATGGATATTAATCATTGGCTTATGAAAAGTAGTCATGCTAATGAAATGATACATTTCTATTCACATGATACTGATCTTCAATTCAATGAAAAACATACTTTTCAATCATATTTGAATGTATTAAATAATCCGTTAAGTTTAACTGGTGTCGGTTGTATTCCATCAAAATTGCATTCATTTCAACCTCCAATCAGTTCGAATTGCTTAATTCAAAACAATGGTCTAGTAAATATAGATAAAACGTATTATTCAAATCTATGTGAAGCGTATTCAACGAGAACTAACAAATTCCCTTGCTATTCACTAGCTACTGGTGATATACTACTTAATTTAAGTAGTATTGATGTATCTACTTACTTGTTGAATCATTCTAGGTCATTATATAATTACATGTTTGGTGGCATTGAATTTCGAAATGTTAGAAAATCTGAATTAAACGAAATGTTTCATAGTTTATTTTCTACAATGGGAAATTATTCACCAACATTAAAACAATCTATTGATTGGAGACAGTTTTTAACAGATTTACACTTAATGTTATCACCATCAAAAATGATACGTTTGTGGTATGATAATCATGGTTACGTATCAGCGGTGGCTTATTTAAATCTACTTCAAAATCTTCAGTATCGTATGTTGTTATCCAGCGCAATCAACGAGTTAAGTAAACAAAACAAAGTGTCAGTTCATAGTAATGATGTAGCGTACCCAACAAACTCCGGAATAATTATTACTAACCATCCACTACCTTATCCTGAATCACCAGAGAATAGTAAAGTGAATATAGATATTAAGTCAGATTATTTGTTATCTTTGTTTCTTATCTTAGCATTGTCGTTTATTCCAGCTAGCTTTATTAGTCTCCCAGTATATGAACGTAATAACAATTCTAAACATTTACAAAATATATCTGGTCTTATACCCTTAATCTATTGGACAGTAAATTATATTCATGATTGTTTCACATATTTCTTAGCATCTTCTTTATGCATTCTCATTATTGTTATACATGGTAATTCGGCTTATGTACATCCTGATGCCATTTATCCATTTATTTTAACTATTTATTTTTATGGTTTAGCTATGGTTTCATTTATCTATTTGGCAAGTTTTCTGTTCAAATCAGCAAGCACAGCATTTGTATTAATGTGTGGCTTAAATTTAGTCATTGGTGCAGTAACAATATTTGTGCGATTTTTCTTAGAAGTACTTTCAATAGAAAGTGTAAAATATAAAACAACATCACAAGTTGTCAGTTATTGGTTGCGTATATCACCGCATTACTGTCTCAGTGGAAGTTTTTATGCAATAGTTTTAAGAGATTTTTTCAATAAAATCGGTATATCGTTTAATAAAAATAACTCAGTATGGAAATTATTGCAAATTGATATGGGCTGCTTATTCTTACAGTCTATATCATTGTTTACACTTGTGTTATTATTGGAAAAACGTTTCTATATTGCACAAATTTTACATTGGAAGAGAAAAAAATTCAAATGGAATCGTTTAGTCAATTCATATGTTGGAATACATTATACTGACTTAGAGTCAAATATACAAGTAAGTCCTATTATGCAATTTTCTTCAGCTTTCTTGTTATATTTTCAAAACATTATGGTAATAATATCATTGAATTTGATATCATGAAATAACCTAGGTTAGAAAGATTCTAGAAAACAGGAATCACTAAGATGTTTCATCCTGACATAGAACTCCTTATCAGTGCTCACCCACGTCCTCACTAAGGACATACTACCTTTACTGTTTGCTTCAGTCACTTAACTTTCAAACCATTCATCTAGGACCCAGTGACTGGCATTTCTAGCTTCAGTCAATAACTGCCTTATCCAATATATATATATATATATATATATATATATATATATATATATATATATATATATATATATATATATATATATATATATATGTAATTACTATACGGAGTGCTAAGTACTAAATGATGCAAGATTACATTTATATGAATTGTTACTATTCAAACACATAGTTATAAATTCTCTCTTCTTCCATCAAGAAAGGTTTTCACTAGTTTCTCTATTACAGCAATATTCTTTTTAATTTTTCATAAATGTATGTGAACTACGGTATATTTACCTCTTGTTGTTCCCTAGTGTAGTAAGAAAAGAAATATGCTGACAATTGCAAAAATTTTATTTTGGAACTTTTATTATCGTTATAATAATGAAAGTATTTAACAACTGTGCTTGAGTACATAAGAAATTTAGTACTTATAATAATTCAGTTTAAACAGATTGATTGCAATGTTTTATAGTTGGGAAGATGGACTTTTATATAACTGCTATGTTACCAAGTAATTTAAATATGATAAAAATTCGTCTGAACTAGAAATCAGACACTTTCAGCGTGGTACATAGCTGGTACAAACGATTCACAAGGCCATTGAAATTTTGGTCATATTGTCTATGTTGCGAAATACTCGCTATACTTTATATTATTCATAATAAAATTAAGAATGAAATGATATAAATACACTCAGTATAATCCTACACGTTAGCATATGATATAATCACAGAGGCTTATGTATGATTTCAAAATTATTTACAGTTCAGTTGTACACTAATTTCTTTCATATCATCGATTCATTTTCACTATTAAGTCTTTAATTTTACATGTTTGCTTCTTTGAAACGTTGTTATTTACAATAAATACGTCTATATACCGAGTAGCTCTGGTTCAACTCTGTCCAATTGTAATAGTAGAAGGTTCAAAAATTGATTTTCATTAAACCATAACACATTTGTTCAATCGTAAAATAAGATCATGAAATACATTTCTAAAAATTTCACAAAGTATCATAGCTTTCATGAGTAGCTAAGGCTTTTGAAATGCTAATAACATACGAATCTACTTAACGTAAATCACGAATTAAGTCTGACAATGTCAACAATCAAAAAAGCTACCGGATATCTATGCTGAAAATATCTGCAAATGCCTCCAGCAGTTTCAATTAATTAATGTCCCTTTCATTTGATATATGAATTATATGTACTAAATGGTGATTTACATTAAGAAGTTTATTTCAACCATTAATTCTGATTATAATTGTGTTTTTCATCGGAAATATTGGGCTACGCTATAGCGGTGTATTCTTGGCGGTTAGTTCGAATAGTACTTGAAATAAAATTGTTTATAAAAACTACTTTTCTCTGAGCAACTCTCATCTACTAAATAAACAGAAAAAATCACTAGAAATTCCTGATATAGCACTACATTTTGGTACGTCGCAGATAACCACATGCAGTTTTGCAGTTAAGCATTCTGGTGATAAGACAATTTGGACACTGTCTGATTTTATAGGCATTTGTCGCTAAAATATACACGTTTGCTGTTTAGTTGATATGGTGTGCTAACTGTTTAAATGTCACTTAGTCTTCCAGTTTGTGAATCGTTTCGAATACTGACCAAAGGACGCGTTTACTGCGCATTAGTTCGATCCGTTCTACATTATGGATGTGAAACATGGCCATTAAAGATAGAGGATATTCGTAGGCTCCTAGTATTCGATCATAGATGTCTTCTAAGCATTGCTTGTGTTCACTGGGACCACCGAGTAAGCAATACGTGGGTTAGGAATTGAGTACTAAGTAAATACGGTAAGTCTATTGATGAAGTAGTAAATCTTCAGCTGAGGTGGCTAGGACATGTGTTACGTATGCTTGATCACTGCCTACCTCTAAGAGCAATGCTGTCTGGTATGGGAGTAGGCTGGAAGAAAGCTAGGGGCGGTCAAACGAAAACATGGCATCAGTCCATGAAGTCATTGACAAACGAGCTGAGCCATATTAATAGGGGAGGCATGGCAACTTGAACTGATGTACGCATTTACTAAGTTCTACATTGTAAATGACTGACTGACAAGTTTTCTATTCCCTAGCTTCAAACGAACGTCAACTCTGTTACTACCTCCCCTACTCTGGTATTTGATCCGACAATTTAATCTCTATCTGCTAATTTGGGTATAGCAACTTGAACTTATGTACACATGTACCAAGTCCTACGTTGTAACTGCCTGACTCACTTGTGAAGCGTTTCTAATGGAAAAAAATTATAAAATGCTTTATTCGCAATTATATTGTGTAGCTGTCTGGTAGATAGTCTTAAGAGGTTACATATTTCTGCATATTCGAAAGATGCATTCAAGCCGACGTAATAGTGTACGGTATAAGAGTGTAAGAAAATTATACTCAGTTTAAAATATAAACATGTATTTTATTTACGATGTGACTACCAACATGATATAATAGTTAATTTCCATAATGTACACATCTAATGCCTCACAGCCATTTAAGAATTCAACTTTTAAATACAAACAATACTCAAATTTGAGTGGTAGCTATCTGAATGAGTTGGCTACACTCAGTGATATTCATCAGTTGTCTACTTTTCTTGCTCTTATTTATTTGTTTATTATTGGCGTGCTTCCTAAAACAATACATTCATCGTCCACGTGATTATTGTCTTACATTGTATACCAGTCTAAGTGAGCTTAATCTACATAATTAAAAATGAGTTGTTTGAATACTTTATGCTAGTTTCGTTGACCTATAAATAATAATGCTTTACAGAAAATCAATGACAAGTTCTGTGATGCTTCGTAACTACAATTAGAAATATAGACAACGTATATGCACCAATCTTGTTGTCTTATGCAATAACCAAACTTTTCTTGATTATAACAACTAGATATTTAATGTAAAACACCTCTGGGTTACGTATATACTACTGGAGGTTCTAAAAGCCAGGATGATGCAAGTTCATCGAACATGCAACAGCACTTCAATAGATGCATTTGGACGAAAATTAACTTCAAAATGAATATAAATCATACCAGAATAATAGAATTTATTTTATCATAATTACACAACATATTAAACTTCATAAAGACTTCAGTGTTGAAGTTGTTCTAACAAGTAGACTCTATGTAAATGAATACTACGATATGAATTTAACGGCTTTATGTAGTATGAATAAACGAAATAAGCTATTATTCTTTTAATCAAATCTTTTTCAAAAATGCACACAATTATGTAGTTTGCTTTTAATGAAATTGACTACCTTGATATTGAAAGTTCTATACTGAAGCCTTCGTTTTGTTTTCTAGACAACTCTATCAGTAATAAATTCCTAATGTTTATAGACTTTTTTACGCTGCTGAATTTAAATTCTCATTAGCCTTCTTGTTGCCAAAATGCTGCTAAATTAAGGTTTGCTTTCAACAATAACTAAGCATTGCCTACTACCAGTCTTTAAGTTATCTACTCTGATAATCTAATAATTATATTAAATCTTATCTAAATCGACAATCCAGAATCACATATCATTAGCAGTATCCCAGTGTACATTACCCACTTTCATTTATCCACCTTAAGTTATATAACATTAACGCCGCGGATGATTCAGCTGGCTAGAGTCCACCAGCAATTTATTGTTTCCGTTAGTTATATTCATTGACATAACTGTTTGAACTAGTATTTTACAACTCCGAATTATTCTAAAGTTAGGTGATCATCTGATCAGCGGACAAACGCTTTAAAACAATCATGGTTAACTTGTATTCGAAAACTTTTATAAAGTAATAAACGAAGGTATGATTCATCTCGAAACATATTTCCATTGTTTATTCATTGTTATCACTACTGCATTAGCACAACTTTCACAGGTAACACTAGACAACTTTTCAAGTTGATAAAAGAAACTGGGGTTAAAAAATCCAGCGTTAGTGAGACGATTTCCGAAAAAGATGGAACGCTTATTAGCTCTCAGTCTAGACGTTTAGAACGGTGGGCTGAACACTTCAAGGAACAGTTTAGTTGGCCTTCAGCTACTCTAAAACTTCCCACTATTTCGAGACAGCCTGAATGGAAAGTCAACTTAGGTCCCCCGACTCTTATCGAAGTCGAAAATGCTATAGCCAATCTAAGGCGAGGCAAAGCAGCGGGTCCAGACGGATTATCCCCAGAGGTGTTTAAGGATGGTGGTCTCACATTGACAACCAGACTGACTGATATTTTGACTAAGGTTTGGGAACTTGACATAATTCCGTCTGACTGGTGTCGATCGTTAATCGTCCCAGTCTATAAGAAATGGTCAAAATCGTCCTGTAATAACCATAGAGGAATTAGTTTGACTAATATAGTGTCTAAAATACTAGCTTCTATAATTATCAGACGCTTAACTGCAACTCGTGATCTCCAAATACGAGAAAATCAGGCTGGTTTCAGACCTGGTCGCGGTTGTATAGACCAGATATTCACCGTTCGTCAGATCTTAGAACACAGACATACTTTTCGGCGGCCGACAATAGTGGTTTTCCTTGACTTGAAGGCAGCATTTGACTCCGTAGACCGTGAATTTCTATGGCAGTGTCTTTCATTGAAAGGCGTGCCCCAAAAGTACATAAAACTTGTTAAGGCTCTTTACTCAAGCACTATTAGTCGTGTCAGAGCATATGGCGAACTGTCATCTGAACTTGTAACCTCAAGTGGTGTCCGTCAAGGCTGCCCACTTTCCCCATTTTTGTTTAATTTCATAGTTGACATACTGTTGGAAATTACACTTTCATCGTCTGACTTTTCAGGAATCGATCTCCTACCAGGAGATCCACTTATTGACTTAGAATATGCTGACGATATAGTCCTGTTTGGCGAAGACGCTGATACGATGCAGAAGCTTTTAACAGCAATAAGCTCGAATGCAAGCATTTTCGGAATGCGTTTCTCCCCCTCTAAATGCAAACTAATGCTTCAGGACTGGTTTTCGTCAACACCTGAACTAAAGATAGTGAGTGAGTGAAGTAGTTGAGCACATCGACCACTTCACTTATCTTGGAAGTCTGATTAGCCCTAATGGGTTAGTCTCTGACGAAATCTCAGTACGAATTCAAAAAGCTCGTTTGGCTTTTGCCAACTTACGTCACCTATGGCGTAGACGAGATATTCGTCTCTCAACGAAAGGGAGAGTGTACTGCGCAACAGTTTGCTCTGTCTTACTGTATGGGTGTGAGACGTGGCCATTAAGGGTAGATGACACTCGAAGGTTATTAGTTTTTGACCATCCATATCTACGAAACATCGCTCGCGTTAGCTGGGATCACCGAGTAAGTAATAACGAGGTTAGACGACGGGTGTTAGGCAAAAGTGGTAAATCAGTCGATGAGGTTGTGAATCTTCATCGACTGAGGTGGTTGGGACATGTGTTGCGTATGCCCAACCACCGTCTTCCTCGACGCGCAATGCTGGCTGATATAGGAATAGGATGGAAGAGAGTTAGGGGTGGCCAAGCTAAAGCATGGCATCAGTCCATGAAGTCACTGACTGCTGGTTTAAGTCGTGTCGGTAGCTGCAGACTACATGGATGGGGTCCTCGTGATTACCGTAACCAGTGGCTAAAAACACTGAGTGGCATGGCCCAGAATCGGTCACAATGGCGCAGATGTATTCACTCATTGTCCTCCCTCTAATCATGAGCTTTAAATTATTCCATTACTTTCTTTCAACGCCTCCTGAACCATATTCTATATGTTCACATTCCTTGTTACTATTATTATTTTATTTTATTGAAGTGATTTCTACCAGTGATGGTGGTGTTAATCTTGCGGTGCCATGGTGGTATGGCAACTTGGACCGATGCACACATGTGCCAGGTTCTATGTTGATTGTACATACATACATACATTTTGTGCTAATTCCGTATAGACAGCTTGGCCTATTGCATATTTCTGAAAGTCCAAAACTGACTATCCGACTGGTTTTGCTTTAATCAACTGTGATATATACACAATGAGAGAGAGAGATTCTTTTTTACTACAGCCATCATAATTCACCAATTAGGTTTACATCTACATTTACTGTAGTAGTGCGTTCTAAGTAGATTCTACTTTCAAAATAATTGTGTAATTAGAGCTGTAGTTCAGTGACTTCGTTTTATCACGTAATCATGCTTTTGTTTCATACTTTGTTTTATCTCAAAGTAAATATTGACTTATTTGCCTACGTATTATTTACTGTATAATTTCGTTGCTCGTATACACCTCGTCCTAATGAATTTAACACCACTAATTAAAGTAATTACAAGTGGCTTATCTTTGGTACGAACTATTTTGATTGTATATATTGTGAATTCATTCTAATTTGCAATCGATGGTGTAATAAATACGATACAAAAAAAACAACAAACCTCTTATATACTACTTATTTCAAGTATGCTTCACTTCCTTAGTATTGATTTAAAAAGTACAAAAACTATCTATCCTCAATCGACTCTTCGTGTTTTTTTACTGTCTGTCTAATTATGATGAGTTAGTTTTGATAAACAAACTGAAAAACTAGAACTTTATTATTATTATTATTATTACTATTATTATTATTATTAGTATGTTACATGAAATATTGAAATCCTAAAGTGACTGTTTACTGTAAATATTGTCGTGTTTAACTTCACACATTATTACTTCTTCTTCTTATGATTGTTATTACAGAAATGTTTAACTGATACTTGATACATGTATGATGAAAACGAAAACGAACAACTAATTGCTAGTTTTAGTATTATTTTATTCATCATTTGTCATTATTATTTCATTTATCTTTTTTAAAACTTAATACACATTACTGAGAAACTCGAGTAACTGATCATCATCGTTGACACATTAGACCTAAGTACCTTTTGCTATTGTTCAGTTCACTGATCTGGTTAATTTAATTGTATGATATTAATTTTCGTTCATGGCATCATACTCAAGACCATCTCATGTAAAAGTTAATATTGAACTTCTTTTACTAGTTTGAAGTTAGCTCATTATGGCAGCAATTTTTGCAAATTATTGTCTTTGTAGGTTCATCTGCCATCATTCCGCTTTGCATTCTTGTTGACTATAACATTAGTTTAACTAGTGAGACTGATTAATCTTCTCTTATTTAAATAATGATTAGTACATATTTTGATTTGCATTCAACGCTTCCAAAATCTCACTAAAATTCTTAGAATTTCTATTATCTAGAATTTTGATATTTTCCATTAATCTAATTCGTTTTCGTCAGTCTGTAGGTGACTTTAATTGCAATGATTTCTTAGACGTTGTTTTTATATTGTAGGATTACCTGTTTCTTGGTTTCCAGAGTTAAATTTACCCAGACTTTTGATGAAATTGCTGAGAATTAGAGATATTGTGTCTACATAAACCGACTTTGGAAGACTGAATCCCATAACTTGTGTAAATAATATGATCAGTGGATAAATAAGCCCTTTTGGCTTCGGTATCGAATTACTTGCCATTGAATACACAAAATAAGCATCCAGTATTAAATATGATTAGATTCGACAAGTTCCTTTCCCCCTACTCTGACTTCCTTTTTAATTTCGTCAAAACAAATCTATTTCTAATAATTTGATATGACTGATATCTCTCACTTTTGAATGCACTCGTTACTTTTAGGACAATTTTAAACTGTAAAGCGTTATCTTTTAAAATGTTTATTAAAGGAGCTTATGAAATTTAGTCAGCTCATTGATCTTCGGGAAATGTGTTGGTTGCTTTTCAATGAGATCATTTATTTGATGGCTAATATCATTTTAGTAAATAGCTTGTCCTCTTAAAATGGAAAATAAAAAAATACTCCGACAAGTATCCGACTGAACATCTGTCGATCAACATCCGAAAAATTCACCTGTAAAGCGACCTGATAGAATTGACTGCCTAAAATGTTTACACTATATGCTTTTTACACTGTTCAGTAATTTATTAATCAGAGATTATTATCTAAGAGAGTAGCATACTGTAACCAGTCTTCATAGACCTGAGTAATGACGTACATGAATTATGTATTCAGTTTTGAAACTATGAATACACAAACAAGCCGGGTTCCGTAAGCATCACTCGTGTGCCAACCAAATTGCAACTCTGTGGTTCATTATTAAACCGTCGACTTAATGGAACTCACCACTTTACATCAATTTCCTCGACTATAAGAAAGCATTTGATAACGTGACAGGAGAACATTATGGAGCCTTCTTTGACATTATGGTGTACCCGAGAATATAGTCAACATCATACGGAATTCTTGTAGCAAACTCCACTGCAAAATCGTGCATGGATGACAGCTCACAGATTAATTCGAAGTAAATACCAGTGTCAGACGAGGATGCTTACTCTAGCACTTCCCCTCTCTGCTAATGGTTGACTGAACTATGAAAACTGCGACATCTCAAGGTAAGCATGGAATATAGTGGACAACATGAATGCAACTAGACGACTTGGACTTTGTAGATGACCTAGCTCTTCTATCCCACACACAATAACGAATGCAAATGAGAACAGATAGTGTAGTAGCAGCCTCTGCAGCAGTAGGCATCAACGTACACAGTGACAAGCAAGATCCTCAGATACAAGTCAACGAGCACCAACCAAATTACACTTGAAGGAGAATTTCCGGAAGAAATGAAAACTTCTACATGCCTAGGCAAATCCTTGATAAACAAGGTGGATCTGATTCCGGTGTGAAGGTATGGATTGGCAAGCAAGGAAAGCATCCTGACAATTAAAGATGAACGTCTGGAACTCAAACCACCTGTCGGCCAACATCAAAGTTACAGTCTTTAATATAAACGTCAAGATACTTCTATTGTACGGAGCTGAAAATTGTTTGGAGTACTACTAAAATCATCTTTCTAAAGATACAACTATTTATAAACAGTCGTTTGCGCAAAATACTCCTAATCCGTTGGCCAAACACCATCAGCAACAACTTTCTGTAACAGAGGATAAAAAAACTTCCAGCTTAGAATGAAATTAAAAAGAAAGTGCTGGATATGGATAGGACACATATTGAGGAAATTACTAACTTTCGTCACATGACGAGCACCAACTTTGGACTCCCAAGGCTAAGAAAAGAGGAAGATCAAAGAACACGTTGCTCCGGAAATCGGAGGCAGACATGAAAGGAATGTACGTCACTTTGAAAGAACTGGGAAGGAGAGCCCAAGACAAAGTTGCTTAGAGAATTCCGGTCGGTGGCCTATGCTCCACCAGGAGTAACAAGCATTGATTGATCAACTGATTGATCCGTGTTTCCTAGACGTGGAGAGGACTGGAATGTAATTACAGTGCATATTATAATTGTCTTTGGTAAACAGTAGTTCGTTTCACAAAAACTATGTCTCTAATTTCTGTCTCCGTTACGCAAGTCTTCATGCCTTATAAAATACACTGATAATTAAATTTATTTTGAAAATATATTTCACATTCTGATTTAGTGGTATCGATCATATAACTGACTAGATGGGCCACTGACTTGATAACTATTACTTCATTAGTCATTACACACAATGACCACAGTTGTTACGGTCATTATAATCTAACTGTTAATTATAGACGCTATAGCCTAAAAAAATTGCCTCCCGTTTCTCATTTTTCTCCGTTGTCAGCACGTTGAGTAAAACAAAGTTTAACTTGAAGATCTACCTGGCACTTTTGGTATTATTATCACTGAAAACTGGATAAACAGTTGCTTATGTACTTATGTTCCTAAAAATTTAAAGTGTACTGGTCGTAAAAGAAATTATTCCTCCTTTCCTTTTCCTCTTTATCCTGTGTAACTCTCTATCTCTATATAAAGCGCTTGTCAATTATGCAGATGATATGTCTGTATGTATGACAGTTTCTTCCTCTTAATTGTTGTGAAGTGATTTACTTATTGGCAAACATTGAAAGATGGTCCGTACTAAATAATCTTACGCTTGATTCATCTTAATGCAAAACAGTTAACATTAATCTAAGACGTGAATAGAACCTAAACATACTTCTCTTATTATATGATATTTATTCTGCTAGAGATTCTATTATTATATAAAATGTCATTTACCTTACTGTGTGTTATATGTTTGATCAATTATAGTCTTTTCATGTTTTGTTAATATCGAAGTCTAGCTTAAAATGTTAACGATACACCTGCGCCATTGCTAACAATTTTGAGCTATATCACCCAAGGTCTCTAACTATTTGTTACGAGAGTCACGCAGACCCCAACCATGTAGTCTTCACCTATTAACATGGCTCAGCCCAATTGTCAATGACTCCATGGACTGGTGCCATGTTTTTTTTGGCCGTCCCTGGCTTTCTTCCAGCCTACTCCCACACCAGACAGCATTTATTATTTATCAGAAACTAGCTAACGAAGCATAATCATATTTCACATAGTTGAGGCAAACATATGCTTTTGTGAGATTAACCTTAGACAGTGTATATATTTACAGATGTGCACCCTTATGGTGCTCAATTCTTTAATGAAGCAACTTTGCTAAGCTTATAGTCTTTATAATTTGTTATTTATGTACTTGTTTTCTTTTTTATTTCTTATAAAAGGAAAATACAGAAGATCTTTCATCGACATCATCAACCGATGCGATTATTGCACAGTCTGTTGTTAAACATTATTGGTCACAAAAGAAACCAACAGTGGAACGATTAAATTTAACAGTTCAACCAGGTGAATGTTATGGTTTACTTGGTGTCAATGGTGCTGGAAAATCTACAACATATTCAATGTTAACTGGTTATTGTACAGCTACAAGTGGACATATTTTTTTAAATGGTTATGATATAACATTGGAAAAAGAGAAAGCATGTCAAAGTATTGGTTATTGTCCACAACAGGATGCATTGTGTGAATTTATGACACCACGTGAAATATTAACATTTTATAGTTATTTAAGATTCAATAATAATAATAACACCAATGTTAAGTATAGCAACAATATAAAATTTAATCCTGCATATCAAGTGAATAGATTTATTCAATTAACTGGCTTAGAAGAATATGCTGATCGATTGATTACAACATTATCCGGTGGAAATAAACGAAAACTGTCTACTGCAATAGCACTTCTTGGTAATCCAACTATTATTTTTCTTGATGAACCATCTACTGGAATGGATCCACAAGGAAAATATTTATTATGGAAAAATATACAAAATGCATTAAAATTAAATTGTACTATCCTGTTAAGTTCACATTGTATGGAAGAATGTGAAATGTTATGTAATCGTATTGGTTTATTAATTAAAGGAAAAATACGTTGTACTGGTAGTCCATTAGAATTAAAACAACGTTATGGTTTAGGTTATCATGTTGACATAGAATTTACATCAAATATTTTACAATTTACTAATCATATCAATGATTTACAAACTTTATTAAATGAATATTTACCAAATTTTGAATTACGTTATCCATTATTAACAAGACAAGAGTATCATTATAATAAGACACAACCATTATGGAAATTATTTAATGCATTAGAACATCTTCATAAGCATCAATTAATACAAAATATATCAATTAGACAGTCAACATTAGAAGATGTATTTGTCAATTTTATAAATATGTATGAACAAAATAATTTAATAAATTAATTGAACCCTTTAAATATCATGATATTCTTGTTTAAAATAATAATGACATAACAAAAAGAATAATCTTCATTGTAATAAACTGTTTAACAAGTGGTTTCTATCTATCAAGTAGTATATTTGCATAAACTTAATGAATTAAAATGTTGAAAGTATCGCTTCTTTATTCCTTAATTCTATTGATCTATAAGCTTATTTACTTGTGAAGTGTATTTTGTTTATACTTCCTGTAATTTCTTTTATTTATGTATTATACTACTAAAATTTTAATTTGACAAACATATTTCATACCATCTGTATGATCAATCTATCATTTCATTGATTTGCTGAATTAAATCTCATTTTATAGATGGAAAAAATAACTTATATGTTTTTGTATACATGTTACATGCATTACATTTATAAGAGTTTGTTTGAATAGAGTAGTCTAGAGACCATTCTGGACGCAAGATTTTGTGATATTTAGTACTAATCATCAGGGCATATCTATACTCTTCGAGAGCAATTGTGCAGAGTTGATGGATCCGATCCTGAAGTCACCCAGTTTCACAGTCTGCGACCGTTACTACTGAGTTAGTCGAACCACAACTAATAATAATAATAGCTTCATTCAATGGTATGTTTAGTGTAATATGAATTTTCAGTATACAGTGTCTCAACAGGTTACTCTTTCACTGTGTACGCATACGACTAGATTTATACCAGTCCGTATTCACGAAAATGGCAAAACCACCATTACGCTTTTAATTGATGACAGAACGATCCTGAGGAAAAATATGTTATGTAGTCAAGATTCTTGATCTGTGATTAAACCACGGTATATGTTAAAACTATGGCGAAATTGTATGTAGTCCAATTTTCCAATATGAAATCTACTAGTAGAACTAAGAATTTTAGGAGTGGACGTTCGATGTGTATTGTTCCTTTTTAACACATGTTGCTAGCCACCATAATATCTTCGTTTAGATCTAACTGAATTACTCATGATAGTCCGTAAACATTTTATAAAGGTGCATGAGTACACAATGCGACTTCCGTACATGATTGAGCAGTTAAAACAAAACGAATAAGTAACTTATCAAGATATTTCGTAAAAAAAAAAGTGGTAGCCCAAGATTTCAAGCAGGCCAATATGATGAAATCAGTACTAGGATAAACTTAACAAATGTCAAACTAGTCACTACACAATGATCAACATCTCATCTTTGTTAAAATTAGATTCAACATGCTTGAGAAAACTACAAACAATAGTGTATCACGATTATTTCACTTTAAATAATGTATATAAAGCACAAGTCCAATTAAGCGTATAAATAACAAGAAATTTGTGAAAAAAAAAGTGAATAATAATAATAATGATTTTCATTTTGCTCAATACCTTTGACTACAGTAAAAAAGTTCTCAGCTCAGAATATACAGAAACGTTAACGAATTCTTCGTTTTCTTTCAACCGATTTGCTTGTGAATAAAAGGCTTTAAGAGTTTTGAACACTCCGTTGATATCGCTGAGGATCGTCTTAGATAGTCTTAGTGTAGTTCTAATGTAAATATCAAAATTGGAATGAAAGTACATGAAAATGACATGTCCTGCATGAAGTATGCATTCCTCTTGATTGCCACAATCATTCCTTTTTTCACACTTATTTGTAAACCTCCAAGGAAATATGTATTAAAATATTCTAAGCATTCATACACATATAGGTGAGAAGTAATGTAGCTTAGGATAGTGATATTGACCACATTCCATTCACTTGGTCACATAGTTTAATTGAGTTGCTTCAATTGTTATTCTGAACAAATTCGCAGGTGCGAAATTCTATTAGTAGTGTACTAAGAGAATTTATTCACTAATGTTGATTTCGAATTGGATTGAGTGTTGTCATCATATGCTAATTTCTTTGCATATGTATTTTTCATTCTCTTTGATTTTGACCTCATTTGTAACCATGGCGCTCTTTAGAATCTTTCAAATTAGTTGATAAACTGGATTCATTTTAATATGTTTATCGACTGCTGATTATAGAGTAAACAACTTAGTATCTGCTAACTTTTGTTTTTTTTGTCATTTAAAGTGAAGTGTGCTTGCTTCGAGTCATAGCATTAGTAGCAAGACCGAAGTTCTTGTATATTTAGCTGGTTAGTCTCCAATGAGGTGAAATATGCATATTGAATTCTACTGCTAGGTACATACCAAAATTTATAAAACCAGTAACTTAACCGTATATCCAAGCTTCCACCTCATGATGTACATATGCAGTCTTGACTATGAGTGACAGAAAATTTTAAAACGGATTTTTTATCATAGTTCAATTTACCATAAAATTCCATTTCATGAATGAGATTAGTTCAATAAGTTTTTATTTGTTTCTTTACATTATGATTCATCGGTAAAACATCTCCATTTAATCGAGACGCTTACAGTATTGGAAACAGTACTGTTGAGAAGATCTTGCCCAAATTCTTAGTTTCAAAAGTTTAGATATAAAGTAAATTGTCTTTTGTTTGCTTAACCTTAAATTTAAATTTGCAGCTTATCACATTCTTCAATTTAGAAAGCCAAAAGAATCGTAAACAATTTACTAATTGATCATTAACTGCTAAATTACTTAAATTATCATTTCAGGATTGTAGTGGTTTTTATCAATCGCATTGACTGATCATCGCGCTACATCATAAATTAATGGAAGTGTGAATCAGAACGTTGTAAGTTAACCCAATGATTCACACGGTTGGGAGTTTTCAATAACATCTAAGTGCCTTGGGTATGAGTTCTTACCGAAATCAATGGTGCGCACTTCTGTAGAGTCTCATGCTAGAAAAAAGCCGCTATTCGGCTCTCTCTAGTTTTAAGTGGCACCTAGTCAACACCAGTTTTTGAGGAATACAAATAATTAAACATAATACGTAACTCGACAAAACCACCTAACGGCGAGTATATGTTAGTAATTTCTAATAAGAGCTGACGTTATGCGAGAAATCTGGTAAGTTCAAGGAGTGAGTATCTTTTTTCTTATTTTGCGATATTAAGAAATGCCTATCGTTAACCTAAAATGAAAATCATGGCAAGAGCTCTTAGATCTCCGGGTGAATACAATACATTTTTGAAATTTGATGCATATTCTAATACTAACTAATTCATAATACAACTTAAATCTACTTATTTCCAAGGTGATTTTCTCTAATGAACTGATATTGCCTGAAACATTACGGAAAATCAGGAAGCATTTAAAAGTCATTTCACCCTCCAGGACTTTATATAGCCAAATTATAAACAGTGGTGTTACAAAGTTATATTTGAATGCAGTGACTTGATTTTATAACTAAAATAACTATGCCTTCCACTATTTATACATAGGAAATGAGATAAGATTCCATTAGGAATACTTGATAGTATGTGGCAACCGGTTTTAAATGCTGTCGTTTTGTCTACCACATAATCACTGTGTACTAAGTTTAACGGGATGGAACTATGTTTGAAACCAGTTTAAGTTTTGACAAGCTATAAAAGGAGGTGCTCATTACCTATATGGTTTAGTAAGACGCTCTAAATAACTTTACTCATAAATATATCTGAATTCATGGATAAACTTACCGGCTAATCAATAAACTTTCATTGGTTGAGTATAATATGACAAACACAGATTAGCTGCATAGAACTTTATTAGTTAAACTATTGTGCATAACGTCGCTGGCTCTATCTCAGTGGAGTTATGATCTCAGTAAAAGTAGTTCCTTTCAAATACTCTATGTCTCTGACTACCTATTCACCATATTAATATTATTTCTTCAAGCAAACCATACTGTTCGCACATTTCAATCCATGAATTACTTACAAACTCTAGTTCCGTAATAACGATTACTTCAGAGCTTTTGTTTGTAGCTTTAGTTTTGTAAAAAGTAAATACGTCGATAATTTTCCTCCAACACCAGTAATATTGTTTTATGAAATCATGACTACTTACATGCTTTAATATTGTGTACAGTAAGTATATGTCGCATTAAAGTAATTCTTTCTCTCTAAACTTCAGGTTTCAATATTTTTTTAGCGTTACGTATAGACTAAATGTAATGTTTGACGATAGAATTATTTAAAATATCGCCTGTATGTCATCGAATGAGCAAATAAACAATAGTGATGTCTGAAACACAGTTTAGGAAAGCTAAGTAAATCAGTTGAAGTGATCGTGTACCTTAATCGACCAAGATGGTTGGCCTACTTGGTTACTTGAAGTTAGTTGGAGAGAGAAGAGTAGGAATAAGTCAAAATTCTGCATCATTCCATGAAGTCTTTAAATGTTGGTCTAAGCGAAATTGGTAGATTCAGACCACCTAGCTTGGGTCCGCGTGATAATCGTGACCACTGGCAGGAGACACTACGTGACATGGCTTAAAGTGGATCACAGTGAGTCAAATGCATTTATTCTTAATGTTACTATAGATTTTAGTTTCCGTTATTTAGTTGCACATTCGTCTGCTTCATTATCTTTTGCTAATCTATATTGTAATACTAATTTTCTCAATTCGATCTGGTCATGTTGTGGTATGGCAAGTTAGACGTATACGTATATGTGCCACATCCTACTATTGTTCATGATTGACTAAAATGTGATGTTAATAGCGTATTAACTTGGTCTCACTAGTGATGTAACGTTTTTGAATTTACTTATTCCGTTATCGATAGAATAAAGGGAATATAAACTTCTTCATTATTTCTACCACTTCAAACAAGCTTCTTTTTATATGATGAAAAACGTTTTCAATAAAATACTGGAAAATAATGTGTGAGCCATTGAACAACTATTAAGGTAATCTACCCAAACATTCGAGATATAACTTTTTCACCACAAGTGTTCACGTTTTGCTGTTTAGTTTTGTAGCCAAATAATCACGTTTATCAACTGAGTATACTTATGTTCTTCTATGAAAAGTATACAAACTAATCCAAACCTAATTATAATTATCGTTTGAGTTAGTCTTTGACTGGCAGATGGAATTCAAGACACGCATTTCATCTTATTAGGGACTCATCAGCTGGATGTGTCTACATCCCAGTGTTGATGTTCTCACCGGGACTCAAACTCAGTCCGTTTCGTAACAGCCGCCACCGCGTTCACCACTAGGCAACTGACAAATTTCACGCCTTATAGTAACCAACAAGGTATTATCCGAGATCTTGACGGAAGCACTGTATACATATTCGTATGATATCTATCTACTACTAATATTCTAACAGTGAAGCTCGTGGTGCCACACAACATGTCGCTTGTTACACGATAAAGCCAAATATTTATCATAACTATACAATTGAAATCTTTATTAGATATTACATATTTTCTAATGGCATATATCATAATCATCGCGTTCAAAGTGATTATAATAACTGTTTTAATCGTGTTACACTTTGTTTATTGATCAAAAATAAACAATCATTTAACAATAAATAAATTATAGAGCATGCGTAGTGTTGTGGTTAACAATAGAATTTGAAAGGAGTGTTTGATTGTATTTAGGACACATAAGTAGAATGTACCTGGATCACTTTATGATGTTAAGGCATTTTGTTTAGGATGTATATATGTCATAACTCAGTCCTATATATCAACAAGAAAAATATCTTAGATTTATGCACTTATTTAAATTATTATCAAATATTCTATCAGTAAAAATACTTCTGTCGTAGATCCCAATAGTGTAGGGTCTTAAGAATCCTGTATTTAAGCTTCTGCGTATTCAGTTCTAAAAGTCTTAAAGAGAGAAATTTATGATATGTATCAATCATTTAATGCATACTATATTGGTTAAAACAACTTATTGTGGGGGGGGGGGCATAAGATATTAAAAATGGTATTAACAATCTGTACGTGATTAGTGACAACACAGTGTTAATGACAAGTTGGATTGACTTAGTCTTCAATGAAATGTAATACTTGACCATCAGGATTAATTTTACTTTTGTTTTAACACTGTTTAAATCATAAATATGTGTGGATAATTTATGTTTAAGAAATACGAATTTCAGTTAGACTAACTTTTCTCAATATTTGATTGCATTTGTTTGCATCGATCGGTTGCCCTATTCTTGTGGGGGTAGATAATGTAAGCAGTAGCCAGCCTTAGATTTCAACCCAAAAACGACAACATCATATTGCAAACGAAAGAGCATAATAGCTAGCAGTTTTATCCATGAACGTTTGATCGGATGTGATCAATCCTTCAACCAACAAGTTGATTTTAAGGCTGTAAATGAAGTCTCTTCTATTCAACAGAAATTTCTTTATCTTCAAGTCCTTACAATATCAGAAGCTGAAACGAAGCCAGAATGCAGTATGAAAAAGAAGTGTTTTATTGTTATCTTCGTTTTGTCTCTGCGCTTTTTATTACCAATATTCATTACATTTCAGTGATGACAATTTTGTATCTCTTGTCTTGTTGTATTGGTTTTTAAATATTAATATTGTTTTATTATCCTTGCATTGCATTACTACTAATGTAAAGGGATTAAAATACTTCTAGTTTAGTATCACAGTTTGGTCGGAGTTAGATAACCACTGAAAACCAGAACACACTGGATAACCGTTTTGTACTAGTGTTGGACTCCTTGGTGGTGTGTGTCCTTAACCTTAACTGGGAACCAGTTCCAGAACTATCAGTTTTCATAAAGAACTAAATGTTAGACTACTGATTCGGTATCAGTCAAGTGGTATTTCTAACTCCAGTATACTCGTGCCATAATTGAATGACCACTTCGATCGCTATCTATGGGTATCTGCCTCACACCCTGCATGGTTGAACTCCACTGGCTACACATCTCACTACGATCCACAAACTATCTCCAGATGTCAGTCACTGGTGAACTGATATTGAATGTAATCGGCTGTTATAGAGGTTGTTGAATTTTACTTTGATATTGTCATATGGTCGGAGTTAGATAACCACTGAAAACCAGAACACACTGGATAACCGTTTTGTACTAGTGTGAACTCCACTGGCTACACATCTCACTACGATCCACAAACTACTCCAGATGTCAGTCACTGGTGAACTGATATTGAATGTAATCGGCTGTTATAGAGGTTGTTGAATTTTACTTTGATATTGTCATATGGTCGGAGTTAGATAACCATTGAAAACCAGGAAACATTAAACAGTTGATTCGTCTTAGTGTGGGGTTGTGGGAGCTGTAAAGTTTTATAATAGGAC
Source organism: Schistosoma mekongi (assembly GCA_034768735.1). NCBI lineage: Eukaryota > Metazoa > Platyhelminthes > Trematoda > Strigeidida > Schistosomatidae > Schistosoma > Schistosoma mekongi. The sequence continues at coordinate 75,482,086 of CM068306.1, read as the reverse complement.
AAAACAGATGTTTTGTGTTTTCTGCTTCTCAGTAGAGTTTAACTCAAACCAATTTGTAATGCTGAATTAAAATTCAACGGTCTCCACATTATCCACTCACAATTGAAGTATTTTTGTTTTCCCAGCATTTTATTGTATGCATAAATGAGTAGTATGCAGAAGACATTTTGAAAAAATCAAGACAATAATTACCAAATTGTGTATTTTTTTTACATATAAATTAGATGTACAATTGTATCACATTGAAAATATCATACAGAAGTAATTTAACTTAGCAACAATTGTACTGTTTAATTAGTATACTGCCGACTTTTAGTATTGGCAGTAACAAAAACAATTTTCACGAAAAATACTATTTAAGTGGGTATTGAATTGTAACTTCAGGATTAATATACTGTTGGTACCTTCAGATTATGAGACTGACTTATTTTATACGGCTGGATTTGTAACTTCGTTGGAACTAACAACTATATATCCCGTATTTTCGTCTTCGTAAATAACCAGACTTATACACGCACAACAACCACAAATTACGCGTGTGATCAAGAAGTCAGGAACGAAGATGCGACAGATATACATTTGAACCAAAAGAATCCAGCGTCGACAATTGTACAACGCGCCAACCATAATAATAATTTTTTACACTGCAATCAAACTTTATAGTATAAATATCAATAAAGAACTATACAGTACAAACATCAGTGTTAGGGGTAACAGTGGCCTCTACAATACAATCTAATGATGCAGATTGAATATGCACGCTATCAAGTTGATGATGATGATGATGATGATAGAATGAAATTGTGAAAAATCAGTTCACAATCATACTATTTGGCTTTATAGAAACAGATTCAGTTATGACATAACAGAATTCAATGTTTGGGATTTTTATTCAGGTAATATTAGTTGAAGTTGTTGAATGATGAATATATTGAATTGATCAACTTTCTATGGTTAGTTTCAAAGCGAAAATCAATCTATGTACTGCTTGTTTAGAAAAGTAGTATGGTACGCAGCCATCATACATGTTCCTACTTCTACGCTGATGCTAACAATTATATATTATTATTACAAATAAACCCTTAATCCGAGAGCTGTAAACCATTATCACTTAAATAGGTATGGGATTTTATTCATAATGTTGAGCTGTAACGGCTGCTGTTATTCTATACCTGAACAACCAAGCTATTTGAAAACAGTAGAATAAGACATTGGATTTCGGAAAAGAAGTGATGAAGAATAGGTTCAGTGAAGTTAGATTATTGTTGTTTCGATTTCTGAAAGCCAAAGTTTGACTTTTTCTAACTTAGCTACCTGATGATAAGATAATGCGATTGGTATTATATGTTTAAATCCTTACATGTCTGAACTTCATTAACAACTACTTAGAAAGGAGAATTGTTCGACTCTAGTGTTTAAAACATTAAGAGTCCAATAAGGAATCTGAAGCCCATATATTCGCACTCTAAGATTATGAATGAGTACTTTTGAGAAATACCATCATTAGATGAAATAATCATTTTAATGGCCATCAGTTTCCATAGTAATTAAATTACAACTATGAAATAACCCTTTGATTTAGAAAGCAAAATTAAACATTAACCTTATTGACATCCATTAGCACTTCTTTAAACTATAGACAAAACTTATTACTATGCTCTATTAAAACAGTCAGTTCACAGTAAATTCATAAAATAAGTCTGTAGTGCACAAAGATTAGTGTAGATTCTAAAATCCATACAAATTATTTACATAATTTTACTTCTTAACTAAAGTATATAATCCATCCATTACTCAAAACAACTTGTTTACTTTGAACTGATTAACTTTTATAAACATGTTGATAGGATACATAGAGATTGAGTAAATAGAGTTTACAATAGGTTTATTCAATCACTAAGATTATATCATATGACTTTTATCTCTAAAATAGGCATTACAATGTCAGTTTTGCCAACAATATTATTGATTAATTATCTATTTAACCGTAAAGTAATTTTTGTGAGTTAATATGTGTCATTGAAGATCTCATAGTGATTCATTGAATATGGTAATTGAATTTCAGCGATTTAGCGCCATGTTTAAATTATATTTCAATACGTTTCTTAACTTGGCGCCTCGGTAGCTGTAACACTTGAAGTGTGGCACGAATCATGAATCAATACCAAGTAAGTGAATTATTACTGTTAACGATCATCACTTTCTGCTGATGTATCTGAGCACGTTTAATAGACTTACATGTAAAGAAGATTTGTAGCCCAAAAGGATAATCGTGGTTATACTTTCGGAGATGAATGGTTTATTTGTGGAACTTTCATCGGTGCAAGCTTTTGGTAGAAGTATTCTTTGAAATTTTTTGCCAAAGGCTACTAATTAATCGTGGCGAAAATCTTTTTGGTTGCCTCTGGTGAAGGTTCGTCACCTCAGGGAACTCAATTACAAGTTTAAATAATCGCGAAGACACGTTGCTTAAGTAGATCTTTTTTGAAAATGTTTCGTTCTCTCACTTTTTCGACTTAATTAAAAATCGTTTGTTGCCAATTCAGATAATATTAACACTACTTATTTCTAGTTTCCGCCTGTGAATTCCACGGACTGAAGTACTTAATAACATTTCATACAATCAAAGTTCCTAAAGCCATATAACACTAATCCCAGTTTCTCTTTGAATACATGGATTCTATTGAAATTTCCTCTACAGCATTAACTTCATTAATGTTAATTCTGATTATCTAAATAGGTATTCTGTTTCAGAATAAGAAGATTTATTTTCAAGAATTATGCTGCTATTGATGTAAATGGATATCTAATATAATCTACATAATCAAAATGAATTTTGTCGTTAATCTTCTTTGATTTTGATTACGTAACAAGTTTATTTTTAATTTCTATTTTATTTTATTAATGTTTACATTACATTAAGTAAAGTTTTGTGATAAAAATCGATTTCTATTTTTCATTAATTACTTCATTGTATATTCATTACTTTATGTTTATTTTACATTGAATCAGAAATATTTCAATCTATATCAACATATTTATACAATAACAATATAATTGTTTATTATAAATAAATAGATATGCTTAGTAAGTAAATAAAGTTTCAATTTTCATTTATTCAATTTCATCTTCATCATTTGAATGTATTCAGAAATGAAAGAAACAAACAAACAAACAAATAAATAAAGATTAACTATAACAATATTAATCATTGAAATGGAATTTACATAAGATCTGACTTATGAATGTATTTTAGCTTTCACTAATATTTACAAGCGTATAATTGATGTTAGTCTAATTATAGGGAGGTAGTTATAATTAGTTTTAAAAGTATGAATACTTAATTAAGTTATTTTATTTGTAAATTATGAAGGCATAAGATAAGTGAAGTGTTCATTCATATCAGGTCTATGGATTTCAGATGGTTGGTCTAAGGGTGAAATGATGGTAGTGGTGTTTGGCACAAAACGTACTGAATTCAAAATCATGATGCAAAACTTCGACACAGGGATACAAGTACATCCAGCCGACGAGTCCCAAATAGGATAAGATGAGTGTTCTGGATCCCACTTACCAGTCACAAACTAAATCAAACAATACTTGTGTACTACTGATATATACCGACAATCTATTCAGGATGCACTTATGATAACAGAGACTGACCAGTTTCAGTCCACAACAAATCAACAGAAAGATCCAAACACATTTGTATAAACTATTAGTATTTACAATTAGGGGAGTTTGTAGAGATAGTTAACTGTTTAATTCAATTTTGATAGCACGAATTGATCTGAATCAGACAACCATTGATTACCTGGAAGCACTGGACAGCTGTTTCGTCCTAGTATGGGACTCGTCAGCAGTGCGCATCCACGACCCCATCGGGGATCGAACCCAGGACCTTCTGGTTCCGCGCGCGAACGCTTTACCATTGGACCACTGAGTCGGCTCCCAACGGTTGATATTTCCAATTCAGCCAATTCGTGATACATTGCGCGACCTCCTCTATGCCATTGGTGAGTTACTGCCTCACACCCGACACGGTTGAACTCTACTGGTCACGTCTTCACACTAGAACTCCAGGAATTGCCTCAAGGAGCTAGTCACTAGTGAGCTCATGTATTTAAATATGGTGACTTTACTCCGGCGGTTAATACTTAAAAAATATTTTATATATTCAGTATATGACCGAATGTTATATAGCAGTAAACAGCTGACAAAAGGATAAACAAGGCGTATACAGTAATTATGGAAAATAAGGAAATAAGCAAAAGACGACAGTAAGAAACCAACCTGGCGTGAAGAAAATGACAGCGCAAAAACATACTAGTGAAGATAAGCTATACGTAAATTATCAATTTCTTTTATTTCATAAAATAACCTTTCATTCCACTCAATTTGTCGTTTTTTGCAATACAATATATGCTTAATCATGGCTTTCGATGTTTTCACAAATTAATTCTGTTTAAGACTTTTATATCACGAATTGGTCGGAGTTAAACAACCACTGAAAACCAGAAATCACTGTACAGCAGTTTTGTATTAGTATGGGGCTCCTCAGCAGCGTGCAGCTACAGCCTCAACCAGGAATCAAACCCAAAATCATCACGCTTCTTGTCAAACTGTTACCTATCAGACTATTGACCTAACATTCAACAGCTGGTATTTTTAACTTCAGCAAGCTCGTATTATATCTGATTGATCTCATCGATTACCGTCGGCAAATAACTGTCACACGCCTGATGTGTTTTTTTCAAATAATCACTAAAATGTAGTAAGTAGTTTACAACTGTTTCACCCTCGGATACATGGCTTTACCGGTGTTCATCTCTGATGAAATCACCGATGTATTAATTTCTTTTACAAAAAGTAAGTATCGTTTCATTCTGACAATTAATAAACAATTTTAATGTTCCATTATCGACAATATTAAACATCACAATTACTGAAATGGTATTGAGAATAAAGATGTTATTATTTGTTTCAAGATAATAAAATGTATTTAAAAGAAATCAGAAATAACTCCTTACTTTATGAAATGGGTGGATTCAATTATGTCTGTTGACAATATTTTTGTTTGTTTAAATTACTTCATATCTACAAGTTATGTACATCATTTTGAAATGATTAATCAATTTACTAACAACACGTTCTAACTTGTTTGAAAATTACACAATCAAAGTAATAATAATATTGACAGTAATAGCAATAATAGATCATTTAAGTCAACTTTTGATTAATCATCCAACACATTTCAAATAGTTCATTGTATGAAATAAAAATTTAGTTGTTTACATTTATCACAGATTGATGTTGGTGGGGTACTATTGAAAACCAAGGAGTACGAAGTCGGTTGTCCTAATATAGAACTCACTGATAGTGTGTATCCTCGATTCAGCCTGGGAGTCGGATCTAGAGCTTTCAACTTTCGTGTTAAACTCTTAACCATTTGCGCGACTGGTCATGAAATCTTAAAGCTCTGTGTTCGATTCTTTAGCAGAATCGATAGTACACACTGCTGATGTATTTCATACTACAACGTAACAGTCGTCCAACACTCCCCGGTTTTCAATACCACCAAATAAGAATAATCTGTGACGAATACAAATAACTAAACTTAATGCCTATCTCTACAGTACCACTTCAATTCAGTTGAAATAGGTATTATTCGACATTAAATAGATAGTGAGTGTCCAATTTATAATTGTTTTACAATGTATTATCAGTAAAAATGAATATAAATTATCTTTAGACCATATAACAAGCATGACAATGTCTAAATAATTATATGTTTGTAAAAATGGGTGCACTGATGTGGAGACCCATTTTAGGGCGAAACAGCTATTCTGTCCTCCATGGTTTTTAATTATACCCTGCCAACATTAATCACTGACATATTCAATCAATCAAAAAAATGAGAAATGAATAGTTTTAAACGTTATTTATTAAAAACATTAATTGGTAAAAGTGAAAATCAGTTAGTTGGTTCAATTAACATCATTTTCAATGTTAAATAAATATAGCGCATACAGTACGTTCGATCATTTACTTGTTTATTTAATGGAAATACGACAGTATGATTTCCATTGAAGATGTCATTACAAGATTTAACTTTAAGTATATTTGTGTCCTTAGTTTTGATAGGTTGAATTGTACTCGATTGGATTTGTTTATATGTGACGATTGAAGGTGCTAAGCACGACATATTAAACGTTGGAAATACATTTGAATGAATGTTGTCAAAGTTTAGAATCAAGAATCATCACAGATATATAAAAAACAGTAGACAGAAACATTATGATCATCTACCAACCAATGTTAAAATGGTATAAGATCAATGTGGTCATAGAATTTAATACTAACAGCACTTCTTCATTATCAACAGAATGGGGACTGATTCATATCGCGGACTTCATAAGTTGCTCTTTCACGAAGAATAGTAAATTCACAATGAGTAATAACAACAATGAGATTCAATACTATGTTATCGTCTATGCTCTTTATCATTTGATAGAAATGCACTGTTATTTAGTACGCCTAAATGCTTGAACTTGTACACTGAATTATTATTCTGAATTGAAGAAAAAAAATTGTTCCGTAAAGTAGTGGTGTCAATGTAAAGTCAATAGAATTACTTGGCATAAAAGTCCACGTTACCCAGATTTCATCCTTGTTGGAAATCTACATTAAGGCTTACATCCGGTTGTTAGGAAAGTGATCATCTTTATGACAATCCAAACTGCTTTACCTTACTTCTGAGTCAAAAACGTTTCTATAGAACAATCTAGACGGCAACTGATTAATAGGAGTCCAGGGTTAAATTAACATAATATTGGTTACTGCTAATTTACATTTAGTGTGAAGGTATATTGTGTACTAAAGGGTGTGCACGGTGAACAATGTATGTGAATGTCAACGAGAAGAGAATAGTTAAAAAGTATATCGACGATATAGTAATCCCACTAGCTAAAAATACATTTTGTAACCAAACAGATCTATCACAGTATGAAGCAATTACTTACTTACTTACTTACTTACTTACTTACTTACTTACTTACTTACTTACTTACTTACTTACTTACTTACTTACTTACTTACTTACTTACTTACTTACTTACTTACTTACTTACTTACTTACTTACTTACTTACTTACTTACTTACTTACTTACTTACTTACTTACTTACTTACTTACTTACTTACTTACTTACTTACTTACTTACTTACTTACTTACTTACTTACTTACTTACTTACTTACTTACTTACTTACTTACTTACTTACTTACTTACTTACTTACTTACTTACTTACTTACTTACTTACTTACTTACTTACTTACTTACTTACTTACTTACTTACTTACTTACTTACTTACTTACTACTTACTTACTTACTTACTTACTTACTTACTTACTTACTTACTTACTTACTTACTTACTTACTTACTTACTTACTTACTTACTTACTTACTTACTTACTTACTTACTTACTTACTTTACTTACTTACTTACTTACTTACTTACTTACTTACTTACTTACTTACTTACTTACTTACTTACTTACTTACTTACTTACTTACTTACTTACTTACTTACTTACTTACTTACTTACTTACTTACTTACTACTTACTTACTTACTTACTTACTTACTTACTTACTTACTTACTTACTTACTTACTTACTTACTTACTTACTTACTTACTTACTTACTTACTTACTTACTTACTTACTTACTTACTTACTTACTTACTTACTTACTTACTTACTTACTTACTTACTTACTTACTTACTTACTTACTTACTTACTTACTTACTTACTTACTTACTTACTTACTTACTTACTTACTTACTTACTTACTTACTTACTTACTTACTACTTACTTACTTACTTACTTACTTACTTACTTACTTACTTACTTACTTACTTACTTACTTACTTACTTACTTACTTACTTACTTACTTACTTACTTACTTACTTACTTATACTTACTTACTTACGTTTTTTAATCCTCACTGAGGACCATAGGCCGCTCACCAGGATTCTCCATTGAACTCTGTCCTGAGAAATCCTTTCTAACTGTTTCTAGTTGCTGTTCATCCTTTTGATGTCTGCTTCCAATTCTCGATTTCTCGATTTTTTTCTTCTTGTTCATCCTTTGTTGAATTTTGCTCAATGTCTCAGTGGAGATCCATTCCTGATAATGGTGCTTCTTGCGGCCCAGAACCTCCTGACACGTTGACGTTTGTGCTTCTTTGATTTCTTCCCAGTTATTCTCCATAGTGGATTGTTTTTCTTTCAATAGATCTTGTAAGGCTTGGAACCTGTTGTTAAGTGCTACTTAGAATTCCTTGAGTTTGTCAGTGTCTCGGAGAGAAGCCTGTATTGAACCGTTGTACTGCTGCCACTCCAGTTGTCCACTGCTTCTTTAGCTTCAGTTTTATTTTAGAAACCACCAGGTGGTGGTCTGAAGCTATGTCAGCTCCTCTCCTGGTTCTTACATCTTCCATTGATCTTCTAAATTTTTTATTGATACATATATGATCGATTTGATTCTCAGTAGTATGATCCGGTGAGACCCATGTAGCCTTGTGTATGCGTTTGTGGGCGAATATTGTACCACCTATAACCAATTTGTTGAAGGCACATAGATTTGTATATCTTTCACCATTGTCATTTCTGTCTCCCAGTCCTTGTCATCCCATGATTTCTTCATATCCAGTGTTGTCCATTCCGACTTTCGCGTCTAGGTCCCCCATCAGGATTGTCAGATCCTTTCCTCGACACTTTGCTATAATTGATTGTAGTCTATCGCAAAACTGATCTTTGTCTTCGTCATTGCCGTCGTTGGTTGGTGCATAACATTGGATGATATTCATCGTAATCCCTTTCTTCATTGTTTTGAAAGATGCTTTGATGATCCTGGGTTCATGTGGTTCCCATCCCACAAATGCATTACGTGCCTTTCTAAACAGCATCAGAGCAACTCCTTGGGTGTGAGAAGCATTTTCCTCTTCGTGGCCGGAGTATAGTAGCGTCTCTCCCGAAACCAATGTTTTCTGTCCAGCTTGAGTCCAATGGGTTTCGCTGATTCCGAGTATCGTCAAGTTGTATCTCCTCATTTCTGCAGTTATTTGATTTGTCTTCCCGGATTGTCTCTCATATTGTTCGAACTTTCCATGTACCTATAAAAATATTTGCTCTGGCTGTTAGAAGGGGGGGCATTGGCCTCATGACTTCCGAAGAATTTCGGCTTTCATCATGAGGCGTCATGAATCCTTCTATTCCCAGAGCAAAGTTTAAACGGTTTATCTTGTTTAATCTGGTTGGTGTTTTTTTTAGCAAGTTTGGGTTTTTACGGGATGGGTGTGCTAGCCCCATGTCCAACCCTCCTCCTTTACCCGGGCTTGGGACCGCCAGTAACCCTAGGTGAGCTACAGGCGGAGTTTATGAAGCGATAGTAATTAGATTATCAAAATTAAAAGTTAATTAAACAGGTTCTCGAATTTATTACAGATTCATTTACTGAAGTATATCAAGGCTTAATAGACCAATGAAACTATAATCAGTATATTTGCTTTAATACAGTTTACTTTAACTAATCAATTATATACAATAACAAAAATACTAGAATGAATGAATGATATTACTTAAGTACATTGATTCTTTACATCATTTCAGATTAATAAATTATTATTCTAGACTATAATTATGACTTATTAGCATTGTATGAATTCTGAACATTTTCATTTCTCACACTGCTAACTTCAAGATGATCATATCTACACTACGAGAATATTCAAACATTGAAATCCTATTAATATGCAAAGAATGCTTAAGACTAAATAAACCAGATAGTCAGTTACTGTAACATATAAATATATAAAGTTACATAATAGTTCCAGTTAGTAGCCTTGTCTACTAGACATTACATATCTCGACAGTTAAACAATTATCTACCAGTGAAATTAGGCAGCGGTTTTTCAAACGTAAACAATACAATACTTTATATACCAGTCACCACATAACAACCTGGACCCAACTATAATAATCACCTCTTTAGTGGAAAAATTCGAAGCGTTCCTGAAATTCTAGTGAGAAATCATAACTGGTAGAGTTCAAACACATTGGAATTGAGACAGTTATCATAAGTGGCGTTGACTGACCATCGCGTTATATCACAAACTGATGAAAGTGGAAATTCTGCCATTGGACATTGGGCTAGTGATACTTATTATTAAACCTTCACTGTTGGATACGAGTGTCCCGGAGCTGATATCATGGTGTGATGAATGGTGTATCTAATTAGAAGTCTCATAATGAGACGATGCAGTTGTCTAATGCTTCTTAATTACCAGTGGCACTTAATCGAGATTGACCTATGAAGATATAACTCATTTCGTTTTACTATTATTTTATGTATTATCGGAAATGCAGTAAGTGGTTAACTGTTTACTGACTATCAGATGTTCAAGAACATTGACAGAATATTAACTGATGGTTCAATTAACTTTAATAATCCTTTCGTTTCTATGTAGTGACATCTTTTGTGCAGAGAATTGTTATATTTATTTCTACTTGTTAGTTAAAAATATACTAGATTAAAACTGTATCTTGTTACCCACCAACCAACAATACTGATCAAATCCTAACCCACAAGTCAGAACCTTTTGGGATAATGTAAAACGATAACTTTCACAGGTCACTTTCAGGCTGCATCTGTAATTCTGAATGTATCACAAAAAGACATTTTTCGTTTATTTCGTTGAATTTGAACACTAGATTTTCGTCACACATTAATGAATTATTTCGACTAAAGTTATCTGAAATGTTGTTAGTGTTGACTGTGTGTGGATTTTTAGAATTTTCATTTGTACTCCAGTTGATTTCGTATGTTATTGCTGGATATTGTAGGACACTTTTCACTATAGATTGCACTTCCAAAGTCTACGGTTATCAACAAAAATCGTCCATGGAAATGCTAGACTATTCTACTCTTACACATACTAAATGGAAATCAGAAATATTGTAACGTTTATGGGTTGTAATCAAATGTTTGGTGAAAACTGCACCCAAATATCCAGCCGTACATAGGATTAAAAAATGGTCGAATGCGACAGATACCATACTCAGGGAATACTAATAAGGTTACTGATGGCATGAGTAATCAAGTAGCACTAAGAGCTAGATAATATGATTCTACTCCATTTAGTAAGGTGCTATTCCATGTGTTTGTTTGTAGCTAAGTCTGTGTAAGTTTTGTTCGGTTAATAAAATACTACTTGCTAGTAGTAAGACTTATATCTAGAAAATATTCACAATGGAGTTATAGTACTCTGGATGAATTGAAACATGATTACGTTCTACTGCACTACTCGCATAAATGTGAACAATGTTCCAGTTCATTTGAAATCACCATCAATTTGTCGTACTACAACAAACTTATGCACTTTCATCATTTTAAACATTTGTTTCACAATTAACCATTCAATTCAAATTCCTGCATATCTGGAAAAGCCTTAATAATTAAATGTTACCTACTTAATAATCCCCAAAATTTTAGGCAAAAAAGATAATTTTCACTAGTAGTAAAACATTTCATTATCAATAGAACTAATTTTTCGTCCCTGTGAAAATATTATGAGATTAGCATTTGGAACCTTGAACGTTCACCACTGAGCCAATTAATGACTAATTCTTGCGATAGTATCATCGTATTCAATAATTCTACATTACATTGTCACTGTCAGCCAAATTCCCTGCGGTTGTAGTCCTCATCCCATCATATTATCTCCAGTGGATACCTTAATTAATGTATACTTGGTGGTGGTGGTGTCTGTTGCGTTGGGGTGGGGGAAACACATTCTGATTCGAATCCTTCTTTTATTCTACGTAAACTGTGTTCACGTAAACTATAGATTCCTTGATATATTCATATTAATTGTAATGTAATGTTTACATCAATTTCGTGAACGTCCAGGTTGGAAAAATAATTTGACATTTCCCAAAGAGATACAACAAGCGTGCTTAATTTACACTGTGCGGAGTGAACCAAAGACGTCATATTTCGTGCAAGCTAATTGGTGTTACGTATGTAATAGGCTTTTAGTATTAATACGGTATTAATGAATGTTGTATTAATATTGTCTGTATGTATCATTGATGTGGTTGCATGATATACATGTTGCTGGCGCCTTGTACCTTCTTCTGTTAGTGCTCAAATACAACGATGTTGCACTAACCTTCGTTCTAAACCTGGTCTATTTTGCTGATTGTGTAGGCTAATACTTAACTACTGTTACAGGATCAGATTCGGCATAATTCTATGCCCTCATCATTATTGTTAACAAAACTCGTTATTCACCTAGTCAACTTGACTCTATTGTTTACCTGAATCAACATGATGCGTGTGGTTATCATCTGAAAAACTAGCCGTCCGCCCCAAGAGTCGCTGCTAATTCAAGTGAACTATATTCTTCCAGACGGACTAATTTTATTTACATGTATTGACTGTTAATGTAAAACTTATATCTGTTCGTGATTGTTTATAGGCGGTTATTACTCGGGTATTTTTCAACAGACACCATAGCACCAATTATTTATGATGTTTTTCTCCTTCTTATAAAATGGGTTTCAATTTCAGTTAAATAATTCACACGGTCACACATTGGTATGTGTTCATATGAGCTGATTAAATGAAGGCTCTCTGTTTCTATATTTAGTCAGTTATCGAAGAATAGAAATTTTTAAAGCTGTTTTTCAATACGAGGACACAGTGAATTCAGTTGCTGACGACTTCAGTGATAGTATAGGTGTTAAAGATCAAAATAAAAAAATACTCCTAAAAATTTACAGGCATCAATTAAACCAATCAAGTGACAATTGCACGTCAAGATACAGTTCAACGAAATTCTGTACACTGAACTCGCAAAACATACTAATAAACACTAAATAAGAAATTATGAAGTCTCATCTACTATTTTATTTTGTTCACTTTGAAACATAATTGTGTAAATTGCTTCATCTGGTTCCGATAAGATTCGGTATCACAATTATTGCAAGTATTGTTAAGGCTACATTCTCATAGGTATTTGAAGCATAATCATTTAGATTTAAACTCATTCAGTGGCTGTATGTGACCGATACTACAGTACTTTAATCATTATTTGTTTCTTTCGCAATAACAAATATTAGGAAAGTTGGTGTGTTAATACTACTGGAACTTGTTTGCCTGATTCGACTGAGTAAACCAGGAGTCATAATCGGCAAAAGCACAATTCTTTTATCATGTGTATATATTGTTGTGCTGTATTAGACCTTGTAAATTAATATCGACAGTGATAAAAGTACTGCTTTTATCATGATAGAATATCTTATTACAACTGGTCGTCTGGGAATAACGCACATACTGTCACATCTTTGTTTTCATTTCTATTAATGATCTCGGGCAGAATATGTATATTTTGAGGCTTTTCCAATCGACTCGTTTACAGCGCTAACCTACCAAGTATGACAGGTGCTGGTACACGAAGTACTGGTAATTCCAGTGAACAGTGAGGCATGTTAGTTTTTTTGTTCTTGGTATTTTTTCATTCAGTCTAATATATCTTACAAGTATGTATCTTACAAGTGACCCTAACTAACAAACAAACAAAATAAGGGGTAGAACTTGTTGGTCACATGACAGGTACAAACAAAACTGGCAAACAAATTACATCATCCTTGTTATACCTAAAATCCGGTGAACCATGTCCATGCACTCGTGAGATCTGTATTGCTAAAATATTCGTTACTTTGCCTGAAAAAAAATAATTAATTAACCTAATTTTAAGCCCTTGAGAAGATGTTGCATTTCGAGCAACCTACTTCTCAGTTTAATTAGCAAAGGCATGTGAAGTGACTTTTCAGGATGTTGCTCGTGAATGTGAGCTATACGAGATTCCTACGTCAGTTGAGTACAGTTTCCTGTGAAGTGACCCTGTGACACAATGTACAAACTTAAGACTTTATATTATTCCAATCTACACTAAACACCTAATGTAGCTGATTGTATCATCAATACTTGTATCTGAGCCTTCAATCACAAACTAGATGACTATTATATACTATCTGCTAGCTTTTTAGATAGCTCACCTCCAACTTATTCAATAGCATTTTCAGAAACCAGGTTTAGGTAAATTTATGTTGGAATTCCTCTATTGTATGAATTATTTAGTGAACGGAACGAGATTCTAGCATAAATGGTAATAACCTATGAAGGAGGAACTTAATATTCGGATTGAAAATTCTGGGATAAATACTACTTGTCAACCGATCCACTTTTGAATGATAGCGACTAGGCGCAAGACTCTCTCCAAATAAAATTAAGTATGTGTAGACACATACGCTTGAGGGTGATTACTTGGACTCCCTTCTTTTTATTTTTCCCTTCTGCAGTCCTTATCCAGTTATGGTGTGTGAACCTTAAGTGGTGTTGAGTGTACATAAACTTAATGGTCTTCCGTTAAGAAATCAAACATATTACACAACCAGTTTGTTTTTTCTTCGAGGTAAGAAGAACAGTGGACAGCAGATATAAGTTGTAGGTCAATCGATGGTGTTGCAATTGTTCCGTGAGGCACTTTACCTTGGTCTTTTGTTAGGACTTTGAGATAAGATAACAAACACAAAGATTTTTAAGCAACTTCATTTGTAAGGGACGGCAAAGGTTGTGCGTTAACAGAATTCTTCATGAATCAAATCCAGTATTGAGTGAATTAATGCAGTGACTTATATGAGGATCTATTTGCTTCCTACTCTATTAAACAGCTTCCAAAACTTTTGAAACTCAGATACGCTATGTGTTAATGACTATCAGGTTTGAATTGCAACAAATGGTGGTGTCTATAGGATTGATCAGCAGGCCTATTTAAACGAATTATTATGGTAGTTCAGAAGTTAATTTCAGTTAAACTAGACCTATGAACATCGGTCAAGCTAATAGCTACCGAAGAACCTTCAACGATACTCCACTTGCTTGGGGGGATGTGCTGTTGTATTAACTAAAAACCATGACTTAGAAGCCACTGCATCAGTTGTATAGATGCTTCGAAAGGATATATTTCTTTTGTTAGATATTTAAATATCTCAGCAGTGTTTCCTTGTTTATATTCTACGCCCGTCAGACCTTATTTAAAATTTCGAGTCTCTGGGACAAAGTTTTATTTTGTAGAAGATCTCGGTGTATTTGAATGGCTAGGAGGATGGGTATGGTACTATTAGTAAGCTTTTCGAAACTTACTAGTGATGAGCTTGTAAAAGGAGAACTCCAAGACCGGGTGAGTTTTATTGGTGGCTGTATGCCAAAGGTAAGATACCACTATAATATCACAAAGAGTAAGTCTCATGTCCTTTACTGAGGTATAATGGGCCATACCGGATCCACTAAGCGCGTACGTAGAGATAATATCCTAATTGTTCACCATTACCATTTTATATTTATTAGTATTAAGGGAAGCGAGCTTATGTGAGCCTTCTAGGCCTTCCTAAAGAGTCATGAAATCAAAGGGACCTTGAAATTCTCACTAAATCCTAAGACTATCTATGCATATGTGTCGTGACTCAAAATTAGAGGGCAGGTAATGACCAGAGTCAGTATTTATACTTCTGTTTATAAATGGATTGTAAGGGAAAAACACTGACATATGACTAAAACAGGTGATTGGCGCTCACTCGTTCAGAGTCCTTAACATTTCGCCAGTGGAGTAAGAAGCAATAGTTAGTGTAAAATCTTATTTCTTTGTATAAAAATCCCTCCATGTTATTTTTTGTATTGTGCAGCTTCTTTGCTTGTATTTTATCATTTTGTTGTGTTCTGAATCTGTAATAGATCTTGCTTCCTTTTTGTTTGACCGTTTTTTATTATTTAATTTGCTCACAATCAATTTCTTACATATCCCTTTGTTGGCATATGCTACAGGCTATTGGTCTTCCGTTTTGTTTTACTGGACTTCAAGGTCTTGTTGTAAGCCATATTGGTTTGATATCTTATTTGTCTATGCCTGAGTGACTTGACTTAGTTGGTTGGCTTTATTTGTTAGGACAAGTGACAATTTTGATGTCTATTTACTACGTATTTGTTTTGTTATAGATTAATTGTGCAATTTGCTTGAATCCCTCTGGCTGTATAGGGAAGGGAAACTGTTGAGGTTTGTGTACTAAATTTGTGTTTATTTTTAAATATAGTACTACGTTTTGCACCAGTAAATTGTGTTATTGTATATTCTGCTGCGAATTCGTGAGTGACTCAAGAACCAGCTGACCCTATACAGAAACAACGCTGATAGTCAAACGTTATTGGTAGTTTTGGTTTTTACAGTTAGTGTGAATATTTAAAAAAGTGACATCAGAAGAGGTAGAATTACCAACATGTCATACAAATAAAGAAAGTGAATCTGTTTCCATAATGGCTCAAGGCAAATTGTTCCAGATTCCCGAGAATTTATTTGCGAAATAATTCATATGAAGAGTAGATTTGGCATGTGGCATTCTTAATTTCGAAGCTGAATTCCGTAGGTTATAGCAGGAAGGTTCCCCGAGCAGAATTGTATTAAATGAAGGGAACGCTAATTTGTTCAGTATCTTGTAAAACAAGATTAGGTTTAACTTGAGTTGGTGCCTCCATAAAGTATCCAGTCCTAACTTGCTGCGTCCAGTTTTATTGTCTTAAAAGTACGAAGAGTAAAGCGACTTTGGACAGACTCCAGTCTGAGTTTAACTTAATGAAAATATTACTAAGAATGAAGTTGCAGTATCTAAGAAGAAGTCGGACACAAGCTTTGTATGGCAGAATACGAGAATCAATGCTATAAAAGTCAAGTAGTATGCAACCAAGTAGTCAATGTGACTTAGATGTCTGCAAAGTAACCTGTTATGTAAAAGACAGATCATAAGAGTACCTTAGTCCTATATTAACTACTGACTGAAGCCTGGACATCTTACTACTGTTTATGGAGAGATTATAATTGAGGCGCTTATCTCCAGAATATATCTAATCACACTTAGAGACATTGAGATCTAGCTTCCATTTTGAGCATCATGCTGCGACCTTATTGAGTTTAGTAGTTATGCCACTGAGTGTGTATACGGATTCGTGAGGAGGGAATGGGTACACTATTTTAAGATCACCTGCGTATAGAAATGGATTACCCATGATGAAATATTTGCATATGTCGTTTATGTAAGCTATAAAGAGCAGCGAGCCTAAAACATTTCCTTGTATAACGCCACTTGTAACCGATTCTGACTTCAAAAGAGTGGACTTAATTTTAAAAATTTGATGTCCATAACTGGAAAAAGAGATCAACCATGCAAGTAATGGATTTCTAATCACATAAGAAGAAAGTTTGCCTATAAGAAGCTTGTGGTTACTCGTGTCAAAAGCTTTAGATATGCATATGTACAATGCTAATACCAAACGTCCAAGGCTTCGTTTAGTAAAGGCTAAATAAAAGAATTCATAGTGACACGTCATAAAGATCCTAGATTTTAGGAAACCAGGTTGGGAATTAAAGATAAGTTTTTCGGAGGGTAGATAATCAGAAATTTCGTCGCATACTGTTTTTTCCATTATTCTAGAGACAACTGGGGTGATATTAATAAGCTAGAAGCCAGCGAGTTGCAATTCTGCACCAGCAACTTCATTGTTAGTCTGGGTATCACAGTAGACTGTCATATGAGGACGTTTGAAGTGTGATAGCTCCCCGATTTGAAGTATTTTTGATCGTAAGCCCTTCATATTACTGTGAAAATTAAAGGAAGGGAGCCGCCCTAGTTTAGTAGATGTCACGTATGGCAAACATCGAGAGGAATAGGGATCCAGGTTTGTATGCTAGTCCTTAAAGGATTACCCACATCCCGATTTTTGAGGATAATTTTTTTGAAGTTCCTACTCTGTATGGGGGGGCTCACCTTTAAATCTAGACGCTCGTCTGGCGCTTTAGAGTACGCAGTTGGTGCTTGATCCTCGTAATATATGTGCTCATTAACCAGTTGTGGCGAAGTTAAGTAGGACTCACTTAGTTCCCTTCCCGTTGTTTTTGAAGATTTATGCCCTACAACCTTCGGAAAAGTCTGCGGTTTGATGTACTGGGCCTTTCTAATGACTGCTACCATCCCTTGATTGTTCAGAATTACATGCAGTAGCCTAAGGCAAAATAGTAAAATGAGCAGGCCTATATGGCCTCTTAACTTTATTCTCCCGTAACAACAAGTCTACCGATTCATGGAGTAAATATGTATCGTAAATCCAAACAATGGTTGCCACCGAAGTTTAGGGAGAGTATTTACCAGTTATATCACACCTACATTTGTCCAAATTACGTTGACGTCTCTAAAGCCTAATGATGTGATAATCTGCTTTCGGTCGTCTCATATGAACGTGCTAATGAACTCTACAACATATAAGAAGTCTTTCTCACGACCTCTACTGTACTTTAAGCACGTCCTAAGTAAACGGAAAAAACCCATGTTGAAAAGTACTTGTCAAATTAGATACACTAATTTGTAGTAGTTGGTGGGTTACTGGAGTTTTATTACACTACTATGCTTCTTCACTCAAGCAGACGGTTTTTCAGTCGAATGGTAACGTTAACGATTACTCCCAGAAGCCAGGTGGATTTGTCGGTAAAAATACATAAAGTTTCTATACTACATGAACTCCTAGTAATAATATAAACGCTCCACCCTGTTGACTCTCGTAACAGTGCCATTGGAGGAATTCTATTTGTCCAAACAAATTCGACGGTATCAACACCCTAGCTCCATTGATAAGTCCTGTATTTTACTGGGTGGCGGCAATGTTTTTAGCACCATCTCTGGTTACAAAAACTCTATTGGATGACGTGATAGGCGGATCCATCAGCAAAACGTCATGTTACACGATGAATAAAACAGCTTTAAGTGTGTCATATCTGGCATCACTAACATTATGTTTGAAACAGCAAGTTTCACATGAGACAATCATAGACAGAAAACTAGAGAGTGCTTTTTTGCATTTTTATTGTTTGTATGCACTACGCCTCCTATCAAACCCATAGTATAGTCAACTAATGCTTTATTTACTATAAGCAAAACAAATAGTGTTCCACTTGCTTCTAAAACCTGCGTAAAAATTATAATGATGTGTTATCAGTTTTCCTGCCCTCTCACACTGCTAGTGGTTGAGTATTGGAGAAATACGAAAACCACGTGAAATATGCCTACTTGGGATGAATCAGCATCATGTCTGCAAGAGAATACTGAGTATGCACTGTTTTCTGACCTTGTTACAGCAGATTGTAACGTTCTACTGAATGATGTCGCTGGTAGGGTTTTCCAGACCAGTTCTATTTTGGTTACAGGATTATTTTCAGGCAATTGGGTTATGCATTACGGTTAAAAGTGCTTTCAAACAGAAGATCGCCAACGTTGGAACTTTCACAATATTGTGTTATTTGCTTCGGTTACTTACAACTTCCGTCAATAAATTTTGCTCACCTACCCTCTTCTATGCAGACTACATAAACTGTGGTTAGTTGTCAGATAAGACTAAGATCCACAGAAATTTTAACAAAATTTGCTATCGTTGAAGAGACGAATAGGTGGCACTGGTCAGACCTTTAGCTCCCGAAAATGCTAAGTAATGCCCTTTCGCACCTCAGGTTATTAAGCAGAACACTTTGGGTGCAACCGACTCATAACCGAAAGCTTAGAGGAACGGAACTTAAAATTTCTGTTTCGTCATAGTCTACGCACCAAACAAAAATAACGAAGAAAAGTCACCAAACTCCCTAGAGTCTAATGATGGATGGACATATTAGTAGTATTTAAGATATGCACTAGATTATACTGACTATTTCACAATGTTGCTGCAGTTTCTCCTTTTATAAAGGAATCGTTTGACACACCAATCACTGTCATGGCTGGAGAATCACTGTATGCTTCAGAAGGTGACTGCGATCATTCTAGCATCTAACAATGGCTTCTTCATAACAGAGTATTGATACTGATTACTGTCATAGAAGCCAAAATTGGATGATAACCCAAAGTTACGAATTGATTTATTATATCCCCAAAGTCCACAATATTACGAAAAGTCTGAATTAATGTAATTAATGTACATTATAAATAGAAATGTACTTTAAACCAATATCGACTCTTAGGGTAGCACGGACTTTCGCTCGGTAGTTTCTGGAACCGATGGTTACCAGCAGCAGAACTAGACTAGACCAAAAGAAGTTTAGCGGCATTGATACACAAATGTCTTCACATGAATACTTAGCTCTTGGATTGTGCCGAGAAATGCAACAAAGAGCATAGGAATCGCCAGGCATAGGAATGAGCTGTATTCAGACCATCTACCTTAAAAGTGTAACTATTCCTGAGCCGCGAGCCAGCAATGGGCGATTTATTCGTAATCTGTAATATTGTGGGCTTCTGACTGTCGCAGTCTCACTGCTGTGTGACACACGCACTTAGTCTAAAGTTACATTAACCTACAAATAAACCACAGTAACTGGAGGGTATTACTCTATTAATAGGCTTGATATTCTACATTGGGTGCAACCGAGGTCCAAAATCACACTTTAACAACAAGACACAAGCACACAAAAATCAACTGCTTTAAATTTGCTTGTCTTAAGGATAGTGGATATTGGAAGTGGCTAGTTGAGTAATGCGTTACTTTGAAATGTTGTTTGTTTGATGCCGTTTGCTATGCTTAGAGAGTACCTATCATTTGCCTGCTTCATTGTTTTGTGTTTCACTAAATATTGCAGTAGCGAAAAGAATGCATCGATAGTTTACGCAGTCAAGAATTGTATCGTGCCAGTAAACGTTTCATTTCTTCATGGAATTATTGGGCATTTGTAAGTTCAACCTATAGTCATGTAAATTGTTACAGATTCTCCGACGAGTCGAACGAAAAGGTAGATTATTATTTTAGTGTTTGTGGTTTCAAAACGGATGAAAATTCTTCGACTTCATTAAATCATTCAATTATTTCAGTTAGCGACGAAAGCGTTTCGGAAATAGGATCGTTCACTAATTTTTCTGTTTTTATTAAAGGTAATGTTGAATATCCAGAACCTATTCGTAGATGACCGATATATAGTGAGATTCAATGATTCGGACAGTGTAACGGACTTAATACTTGGGTGTGGTGGCATGGTAAGCTCAAGTTTTCTGATTCTTATTTTTAGTAGGCAGCCTTCCATCTTATTAGCCATGAAAAAGAGAACTCTTACGTGTTTGATTTGTTTCATCCCAGTTTGTGTGCTACTCGTCAGTCCATGAAGTATACTCTAAGCATCTTACTTTTATGGTACGTTTTGGATCACCGAATGATTTTTTCGTTGTCCATAACTACTTTCCAAGCTCTTTAGGAGGCTATCGAATCCGGTATTATTGGACTTCGTAATGCCTGTAAGCATTATTCCGTTTTGAAAACGGGTGCTTATCTAATAGGGAAAGTTTCATTGGAATATAGTCATTTTTAAAACGCTTCGTCTAACATCCAGTGATAACCTCGTTCCTATGGCTTCCTTCGATTCCGATAATGTTGCAGTTTCTCCAGTTACTGGTAACAAGTGCTGTGAGATCCATTACAAGCTAATTGTAGTTAGTATAATAATCATTAGTCTCGTTATACTGCTAATAGCAACCATAAAGCAAAGAAAATAACCATCGTGGTACACAAATAGTGTTGGCTGTAATCCGTTAATTTATTGCCTCCGTATTTAATTTGATAAGACGAATAGGCGTTCAATCAATCATTACCGTACTTTTTAAACTGTTTGTCATTGTTTATACAAAATCAATATTCATTTTTTTGTGTTATGAATCTCATTCTTATAGGCAAGTACAAACTTCCTGATCTTTCGCCATATGATAACTTTTGGTTAAACATCCTAATGGGTGTAGCTCGACATCTACTATAGTGAGATATAAGGTTTATCCCCCCCCTTCATAGATCTAGTTTTAGTGCTATTCAGTACTTTCCATTTTTCAATTCCTCAACCAGTCGAGTATACACCCTAAGGCCCGCGACAATTAAAAATCAGTCCACTTCCTTCTGTATGTGTTTTTGTATGATCAACATAGAACTTGGCACATGTGTGCATCGGTCCAAGTTGTCATACCTCTATGGCACCACAAGAATAACACCAGATTTGTAGAAGTTACTTCAATGTTGATGATAATAATAACAAGGAGTGTGGACATGTAGAATATGGTTCAGCGAACGTGGAAAGAAAGTCACGAAATAATTTAAAGCTCACGATTTAAGGGAGTACAATGAGTGAATACATCTGCTCCATTGTGACCGATTCTCAGCCATGTCACCCAGCGTTTCTAGCCACTGGTTACGGTATTCGCGAGGATCCCATTCAGATAGTCTGCAGCTATTGACACGACTCAAACCGGCAGTCATTAATTTCATGCTTTAGTTTGGACCTCCCTTCTAGTTAACTTCATGTTGCTGTGCTCGTACGTTTTAACTGAAACGGATGTCTCGTTCTAGGTTGTTTGTTTCTGATTCTTATCACATTTTGGATAAATCTTGATACATACGTTTTTCTAGCCTACAACTCCTAAGAGTTTCAAAGCGCAGGTTCTCTTACAAATACCAACATTCGTGCGTAATAAAACTGATTTATTAGCGTTGCAGCCACATTGCTTAATTTTATGTAAGGATAATCAGTCATCACATAAAACTCATTTCGTAAAGTAGTTTTATGGTAGTCGTGAGGTTTTTCAAGAGTTTGTAACTAGTAACTTGGGGGGGGAGAAGTAATCAGTGTTGTACTAGGTTGTCTAACACTTCATGTAAAGTGGGCGTGTTTACATCGTTTTTTTTTAATTTACAGTAAATTCACTTGGCGAAGTCTTTTTAAAGGAATTTAGTTACTAAAACAATCAGATGCAAATAATCAAGGCCTATATGGTACTACATTACAGCATCTTATAAAGTGGACAGGGACTGATCCATTTTTTTAAACAGGGTAAAACTATGTTAAATATGGAAACTTGTGACGTAATATACTTTTGGATTACCAGCAAATCTGAAAACGATAACTAAATTATCGAGCCCAGAAAGAATTCAGAGCAGGAAAAAATCGGCGAATTACTTGACGTTGAGAATAGACTTGCATTATTTAAACATACAAGTCAACATAAATTAGAGCTATACAGTCTGCTGTGATAGCAACAATAATTACATTAGTAGTGATTTTCTCGCTGAATCGCAACAAGGATTGGTTATTTTTCACGAAGTTAAATGTTGCTTTACAGAGAGAGACTTTAAAGGGCTGCACAGCTTCAACAAATGACACTAGAATCCATACCCTGAGTTATGATAACTTCTTAGATAGTATTTTTGACCGATTATTTTGTCTGCCTGAATAATTTTATGACACGCTTTGTTTATAAATGCTACTTTCCAATTTTGTTATACTCACGTCGTTTTGTATTTTCATTTTAGCTGCTCAGCCTTCATTTTTGGATATTGTATCTTAAGTTACTTGATAAAGAAATGTATATATGGAAGATCGTGGTATCAGTCTATCCCATGTATAGACGGATTGGAACATATAAACAGTCGCTTTAAGGTAATTCCGTCCACAGTGTTTACTAAGTGCTTATCGTTAATAGTATTTTTGAATTTCCGTTTAGAATTGACTTCACGGATAGACTATCTATTTACTGTTTTATGTTCAGAGGTATCAACTGAAATTTTCTGTTTAATTTAAGCATTCGCTCTTATTGGTCTTCATTAACAACTTCATATCGATTCAAAGAAAGTCATTATAAAAGCACCTAACCCTTTGTTAATCACAATTGGAATCAAAGAGGCTACCGTTAACATAATAAATCATGCAACATCATTAGTCGTACTATACTTCCTAATCAACCAAGTCAAACTGATATACATATAGTATATCCTGTTGATCACTAGTAAGTGATTACCTAGTGTAGTTGACTGCGGTTTCTGATGAAGAACAATACTTTAAATATTGAATAAGGCTCCTGAGATCAAAATTAACAGACACAGTTTGTCAACCCATGCAAATTGATGAGGATGACTCATTTGCCAGGAATAAATTCATCTACTTAACTTCAACCTCTGCTCAAAATGCGTGGGGTTCGTACTTACAGCTGGACGTCGTCTCTCTTAACCACAATTGCTGTTAATAGTGCAGCGTATGCTAATATGACTCAGTAGTTCTATGCAGTTGGTTTACATTGTAATTTCTTAATATACGCTTTTTCCCAATAGTAGTTCAGTATATCAGAACGCACTGCATGTTAATCGTTAGAGAAATTCACCTCAGTAATCGTATCTAGTTTCATATTTTTCATATGTCGCCTGGAGTTATATTACGACTCAAATGTTTTATGGAAATAAAAAAATTAACGATTACTGGGATGAGCGTATTACGATTAAAATAACAAGACTCCATTTTGTGAAGGATAATAATGAGACTAAATAATTTACCTCAAAACTCAGCAACTGATTAAAAGTTCTTGTCATCCTCTTCCACATAGATGTTTTTGAAAATTGTTGAAATCAAACAGAATTCTATGTTTAGTGCTCATTTACAATAAAACTGATATTCAGTAGGTAATTGATTTATATATATATATATATATATATATATATATATATATATATATATATATATATATATATTCTTTCTAATAGTTAACGTAGCTTTCAACCATGAGTTGTTCACGTACTTCTATATCTCACTCTTTAATGTCACTTTTGGTAGAAGGATTGAATTGTTAAAACTTACACTTTTATGTTGATTTCACACTGATAAACTAAATGAATAATGCATTCGTTAGTTTGGTTTAAAGTGTGCGACAGAATTAAATTCTTTATCCTAACACTCCACCAGATTCCTGCTCGATAATTGCAGTTTCGAATGCCACCTCATCTACTTTAGTTTAGAAAACCGCGTAGTATTACTAGTCTTCACATTTAACGTGGCTCGTAGCCATAGATACACGAATCCGTACCTGGTAAATGAATTGAGCTTTTATCTAACTTTTTACATGATACTTTATGTAGTTATTATTACTATCACCATTATATCTTCCATATTATCCAGGATTACATTGTTCTTCATTGTCATCGCCCACAAACTCGTCTTCTTGAACCTGTCTATATGCCTATACCAACTGATTCACCAGATCAGTTTGAAACTAAAAAGAGTGAATCAGCAATATATGAAAATTTACTGGAACATAAACAGCTGTTACTGTCACATTCAGATGAACCACAAGACGACGTATTATTGGCACTTTAAAACACTATATCAATGAGTTCCAAATTAATGGATTTTATTAAATATTTTACCGTTATGTATTTTTTTTAAACTTCAGATGTACATCATATATTATTGACTTCACTGACTTGTACTTTTTCTTTTTCGTTTATCTAACCTGCTTTATATCATGTAATCCTTTATTTTATCATATCATTCCAATGGTAATACATTTATCACTATGTTATTCCGGTGTCTTGATATCTCAAATGCTTATATTGTTGCTAACTACTAAATGGATTCTATACTTACGTATTACTGAAATTTTAACGGAGATATTTTAATTATCTGAAAGTATTTATCAGTACATTTACACTTTTGAGTCGATAGGATGTATTGTCGATATTCTATCGCTTTCCATTTCCATCATTATATACTCCTTGATTTTATCCTTTTATTCCTATCTTCCTTGTTTTATTTTTCTATTGGATGAAACTTCTAAAATTGTGGCTGGATTCTGAACTGTTAAAAACATTTCGTATTGTTATTTAGTGGTTAAATAATTTGGTTTTCAATCAGTAGACCCCATGCTAGAAGCCTGGCTTATTTTAATTTAAATAGTTGCGTAGTGATCACTGTCACCCAGTTAATGAGTCTAAACTCAGTAAATAAGTTACATTTCATTTTAACAACTTGCTCTGTCAAGTTATTCAATTCAGATAGCTCACTTTTCAAATGCTCACAAATCGGACATCTATATTTAGTAGTGGTGATATCTAAAATTAGTTTAATGCTAATTTGAATTATCAATTTAATTTCTTTTTATCAGGTTAGTCCATCTAGATTGTTAACATGTTTAAGTTTCAGCCACTAAGTCAATAGCTCAGACTCTGCCCCATCTACTTATGCTTAGGCAACACGGTAGTATCACTCATCCCCATACTTTGTGTGATACCAAACCGAGTACACAAGTCTCTTCTTTGTGAATGAGCTACACTTATTTTTTTCTGAGCCCGCTTAGAATTAATCTGCTCGCAAAAATTATTAACTTTTTTACCTGGCTCTAACTTAGCTCTATGAGTTAAAGGTAAATTGTCTTAAGCATGATGTGTTTTAACAGCATTTGTGTTACACAATTGTGTACACTAATAAACGCAGTATGTTATGGTCAACATCAGTTATAAAATCGTTTTCTTTTAGCGTTTAAGTCAGCTGTTTGATCCTACTCTTTGGTACGATGGAAATTTGTTGCTTGGATTAAGTTTTTTGACCTGAATGGTTAAATTTCAAATCTTTTCAGTCATTATGGAAAACTACATATAGTGAGAAATTGTGGTAATGAGCTATGAGAATTTCTCTACAATGATTAGTAGTTTATCTTTTTAATCTTAAGCTTGACTGGCTGTTATCATCACTTGTCATTCGTTGGATATTTATTTTGATTCCCTTTCCACTTAATTTGTTCCCTTGTAGTTGTTTATTTTCTGATGCATCTATAGAATGCTGATTGGTCTGAGCGCCAAATTTCTAAATGTTCTTTAATCTGATTTTAGTTTTCTAATTGTCCAGTTACAACGATCCTCCCTGTTTTCCTGCATGAGGTAAATCTTACAAGTGAAAGGTAACTCTACCAAACAAACATTACTATTTTCATACGACATAAATTTATACTTTCTTATTATAATTAATTATTCAATTGACTAAATATTGTTTATCTAAAATTCTAAACTGTAAACGAATTGACATTTAAATGTCATCTTCTGAGAGCACCTACTTCTTTAAGAAAGTGTTTCACGGTCTTATCGTGCTATAGTCTACAAGTTTTCTATGATTTATACTTGGATAATAACTTTCTGAACGAGAAACATATAATGACTCAACAGAAGGTACTATGATGTGTGCTTATTTTTACGATGTTTAGTAGCTGTGACTGCTTGGTTTCCTTTTTGGTTCTTATTACAGTAAATATTAATCCGAAAAAGTTGACTTCACCCCGTAAATAATATCCGTCGATTAGGTGACTTTGAAAAATGGACCTGAGGCAACGGTCACTTACTCTAACGATTATAAAATAGATACTAGTTATTACAACCATTGGTAATCCTAATTTATAGTAAACAACGAAGTCCAAGTCGTGTGTTCCTCCCTATTGGTGACTCATCTGGGTGTACATGAATATCGGTATTGATATTTACACTGGAGCCAAGGTACTTCAGCCTGATAAAACCCAAATAGGATGAGACATTCCCTTAATACTATTTCTAGCCACAGTCTTAATTTACTTAGTTAAGAATATCATAACGATTTACTCCGGGTACACATCCGCTGATACAGACTGATCAAATCCAGTTAGATATATCAACAACGGGAATACACAAAACCTTCTATGCATTGTAGTGATTTTTCCTCTAAATTATTTCTAAGGGGTTATCGAAAACCTTTACTTCCATTTTCGTAGGTTATTTAAATTTGAATTGTTCGTCTTTATGAACTTTACTTATGTTCCATTAATAATAAGTGTTGGTAATATGCATGTTAAACAATCGATAATTCTCCCTAAATCTACCGATCATTGCGATACTGTGTATTATTCAGGCTATAGAACTTGAATGATTACGTACATATAACCCGTGACTACGACGCATTATTGATTAATCACAGTATGTATACTATTAGGATCGTTTTAGCATGAAGTCTAAGTAGTAGGCATGTATTGTTTGAGTTGGATTGTAGCTGGCAAGGGGAATCCAGGACTTGCGTTTCGTCCCATTTGGGACTCGTCAGCTGGATGTACCTGCATCTAAGTGTTAATATTCACACTGGAAATCAAACTCAGTTTTCTGCCAAACGTCACAGCGTTCACCACTAGTCTACTGAGTCCAAACAGCCACACTTGTGCAACGGGTATATATACGTAATTAGAATTTACTTCTGTCTTCCCATCGATTAGTCATGGACTGAAATTTATCAGTATCTGTACGTCCAGGATTCCGCTTGCCAGCCACAATCCATCTCAAACAATTCGATCAGGAAACACATCTAAATAGTAGGTTTGTAACTGAATAATAATAATGTATGGGTCTAAGCAATTGTTGGAATGCCTTTGCCACTTTTCAACCAGTGAGAGAATTTCTATGGGTATTTCGTAACAGAAGCGGTACAACTTGCAGCAATTTAGTTACTTTAAGAAGTTTGTTTATTTACCAAAGCTTATTAGACTTTATAATTGTAGGAACATCGACAATATGATCTCATTAATCTGGTTACAAATATTTTCGCGCCAAACTTTTCCCTTTAAACCTTCCTCAAAACCAAGAGAAAAAGTAAGAGAAAATTTTCCATTGCCTGCAAAATCCTTAACAAGTATTTCGACAGCGGAGAAATACATACGCACGCTTTCTTATCTTTTCGTTGTTCTCCATTTTATCCAATTATGCATAACTACTTCCCCCCACCTCTTTCTGAAACGAATAAAACAACTATGAACAACAAAGATCATTATTCTCTCCTCATAGTTATGCGCAGAGACTAACTAGTCCTAAGTCAGATTAGAAAGAACTCAAGGTTGATGAATCAGTTCATCTATATCGTGCATTTCATGCACTCGTATATAATATGTGTATACAAATTCAGATTATCAGAGAGACCAATTAGAATGTCAGTTTTAACATGAAAATAATAAAATTAAAGGTAAGAAAACGGAGTAACAAGTACACTAATAATTAACTTTGATTTATAAATGAAAAGCGATATAATAGCAGTAAACGAAAGGTTATGACTATGGAAATATAATAGTAATGACAAAATGTTCAGTGCCTATACAATCAAAAGAAATAAGACAATCCTTTGAAAAGTAGTTCTAGAAGTTAGTCATTCTTAACCGCTCCCCTAGGTCATCACACTTTACTAATTCACCAACTCACTATCTGTTCAGTGATGTGATTCATTTGAGCATTTACTGTAAACAAAACAGATTGAAAAGGAAATGAGTATTTTATATGTTTACCGTTGTCATTTTTTACTGTATGGTAACAATAAAATAATTTTTCATAATAAGTTTAAATGTAGTGAATAATGTATCCTTAAAGCACACTCAAACTGAGATAATTATACGTAGTTTATAATATTATATTTACATAGAACTTTTTCAATTGTCAGTGTACAGTTTTACAATTATGTAATCCCATTCATGAAAAGATATACAAAGTAGATTGTTTTCATCATACATCTAACACCCTGAGTCCAGATATAGAATTAATGAATACCAAATGTGTTAGATCAGGCTAATCAAGAGGAATGACTGACTTTTAGAATTTGTTGTCCAGGGAAAACATATTTCATATATTTTGGTTATTGCCGTTGTTCAGCATTGGTGTTTACTTTCGTAATTAGTTGGCTTCACAGTAAGGTTTTGCATATGTATAAAGGAATGCTTGAAATATAGGTAAACGCTTACTTGTTGGTTCAGTTGTCTTGCATTCTTCTCTCTGGATTGACGAGTAGCAATACCAAGATAGATATATGGACACGAAACAATCAGTTTTTGTGTCTTTTTCTTTGTGTTGATTCTCACAAGGTTATTATTGTTACTCCACATCCCGTAATTGGTCGTAGTTCAAGATAAAATACCACATAGTAATAGTCTATTATGTTATCATAGTACACAAGTCTTTAGACGTGAACAGCTTTTAAAACAAGAACAGTAAACATACTTACTTACGCTCGTTACTCTTCACTGAGTAGCATAGGCCGCTCACCAGGATTCTCCATTTAACTCTATCCTGACCAATCCTTTCCAATTGTTTCCAGTTGCTATTCATCCTTTTAATATCTGCTTCCAATTCTCGACGAAGTGTGTTCTTTGGCCATCCACTTTTCCGTTTCCCAACAGGATTCCATGTTAATGCTTGTCTTGTGATGCAGTCTGATGGTTTGCGTAATGTATGTCCTATCCATTTCCAACGTCTTTTCCTAATTTCCTCTTCGGCTGGAAGTTGGTTTGTTCTCTCCCATAGTAAACTGTTGCTGATGGATTCTGGCCAACGGACATTCATTATCTTGCGTAGGCAGTTGTTTATAAATACTTGTATCCGTCTGATGATGTTTGCAGTTATTCTACAAGTTTCAGCTCCATACAGCAGGACTGTCTTCACGTTCGAATTGAAGAGTCTGACTTTGAGGTTAGTTGATATTTGTTTTGAGTCCCATATATTTTTCAACTGTAGGAATGCTGCCCTGGCTTTTCAATCCTTGTATTTACATCTGCATCGGACCCTCCTTTTTCATCTATGATGCTCCCCAGATATGTGAAACTATTCACTTCTTCCAGAGATTCGCCATCAAGTTGAATTGGGTTGGTGCTCTCTGTGTTGTATTTGAGAATCTTGCTCTTTTCCTTGTGTATGTTCAGGCCTACTGATGCTGAGGTTGCTGCTACACTGGTTGTCCTCGCTTGCATTTGTTGGTGTGTATGTGCTAAAAGAGCTAGATCATCTGCGAAGTCCAAATCATCGAGTCGCATCCTACTTGTCCATTCAAATCCGTGAATCTCCTCAGATGTGGAGGTCTTCATGATCCAGTAAACAACTAGGAGGAAGAGAAAAGGCGAGAACAGTCTACCTTGTCTGAATCTGGTCCTCACTGGGAATGCATTTGTCAGTTGTCCTCCATGCACAATTTTGCACTGTGTTCCGTCGTAAGAGTTCCGGATGATGTTGACGAGTTTCTCTGGTACTCCGTAGTGTCGAAGAGGTTTCCATAGTGTTCTCCTATCTACACTATCAAATGCCTTCTCATAATCAATGAAGTTGATATACAGTGGCGAGTTCCATTCAATTGATTGTTCAACGATGATCCGTGGTGTTGCGATTTTGTCCGTGAACGAACGATCCTTACGAAAACCAGCTTGTTGATCTCGAAGTTGAGCCTCCACTGAATCTTTCATTCTGTTCAACAATACTCTGTTGAAGACTTTCCCTGGTATCGACAGTAGCGTGATCCCTCTGTAGTTGTCACATTTGCTCGAATCTCCTTTCTTTGGTATCTTGATAAGATGTCCTTCTTTCCAGTCTGCCGGCACTTGTTCTTCCTCCCAGATAAAGGTGGAGTATCCTTGCCGTTATGTCGATATCTGACTTGAGTGCTTCAGCTGGTATATTGTCAGGTCATGCTGCTTTCCCACTTTTGATTTGTCTGATGGCCATCTTGATTTCTTCCATCGTTGGTGGAGTGACATCTATCGGGAGATCTGTAGGTGCTACATCGATGTCCGGTGGGTTCGGTGGAGCTGGCCTATTTAAGAGTTCCTCAAAGTGTTCTACCCACCTATTCTTTTGTTCTTGAATCTCAGTGAGTGTCTTGCCTTCTTTGTTCTTGACCGGTCCCTCTGGTTTACCATGTTTATCTGCCAGTTTCTTCGTTATGTCGTATAGCTGTTTCATATTTCCTTCTCTTGCAGTTTCCTCCGCTGTCGTTGCATCCCACAAGTGCATTACGTGCTTTTTGAACAGCATCAGAGCAACTCCTTGGGTGTAAGAAGCATTTTCCTTTTCGTGGCCGGAGTATAGCAGCAGCTCTTCCGAAGCCAATGTTTTCTGTCCAGCTTCAGTCCAGTGGGTTTCGCAGTAAATATGATAGGATGAAATTAATTCATTTCGTGTACTCTAAGTTTTCTGTATATATATTTATCTGTATAAACAAATAATGTGTTTCACAAATATAAGTATGTTTCATATCATTAGTTGACTAGTGAAGAATAATTAAAACCACTTTTTATACTAATACAGGTCGAATTTATAGATAAGCAGAATAAGCGACAGATCATGGCATAATAATACATACGTCGTATATGGAGATTGCTATGATTACATTCGACAATATGATAGTAATTACCAAAGAGAATAATAGGGTGATCATAATAACAGTTGAAGATAGTATCAGAAAACATAATTACTTGGAGAGTTTGATAGGGGACTACATATAATTACCATTAATAAAATACGAGAAACTGACTTGAATGTCGTGTAATGGTGATAGGAAAGATGGGAAATCCTGTTTAACTCTAAAACTAAACAAACAAAATGAAACTGCGAGCATTCCATTTTTTTTAAAAACTGAAGGACGTAAGTGAATCAATCACAATGGCAGTCACAATTAAACGGACAATTCAGTTGACGGAATGTTTGCTCTAAATTTCATTTATCAACCACAATCCAAACTAAATCAGATGTGAATAGTTTGTAAGATATAAAATAGAATAAAACAACCATAAGGCCCAGTTAGATAATCTAGAATCACTTACCCATTCCTGAAAGCAAAACTAACGCTTGACTGAGTCCCACATATCTTACAATCTGACTAATTAGTCATAATTCAATTCTTTGTTATCCAATAAAGTTTGACTATTCTATTCTTAGTTACTTATACAAAGTGTATAGGTGTATTTGATCATTTATTTTTATTTCTACATAATAGCATCAATAATATCGCATTTTAATTGGGTGTTGTGGAGATTGTTGGCTCTTCAACAGTGAGCATCTACGACCTTGTCGAAAGCGAAGAGTCCTATACTAGGATGAAATAGCTGTTTAGTACTTCAAGGTGATCAATGGTTGTCAGATTCAGATCAATTTGTGATGTCAAATTAAACATCACGCTTATTTGTGTACACTTTAATTTATCTTAAATAATAAATACACAGCTCTAAAAATTTGTCATTCATTAATCAATTTCGGCTTATTTTATCTCATCAGTTATTTTTCTTTTCTTTTTGTTTGTCTACTAAAAGATAATAATTATTCTAGTTATTTTTTTTTTCATATTCAATTTAAATATTGAAATTTGTATATTGAACATAATGAGAAGTGTATTTTATTTATTGAAACAATTCAACCAGTATGATATATTCTATTATCAATGATTAATATTAATTGAAAATTGAAAATTAATAAAATTAATGAAATAAGGTCATTATGAAATATCGAGATTGAATTGATTTTATTTCGAATCAATCAAATTTCATTTTATCAATCATTTAAAAGTATCTACTTTTAAATACAATTTATGAATGCATAAATATTTTATAATGAATTACACATTAATTCATTGATATTTATACTTGTGAAATTGTAAAGAAGTGTTAATTCAATTTTAAATTGAATTGATTGAAACGAAAAAACAAAATAGTAAAAATTAAATTTCAATAAAAAAAATTAAAAACAAACATTTTAATGGTTAACATAATTAATTCAATGTAAATTATGAAACAAATTATATGTCAATTACCTTCAATTAAATTTCAAGATGAAATATATGAAGAACTGTTGGTGGATTCCAATAAGGTAATTTCTTTATTTTTTTTTCTTTCATAAATGTTTGTTGTATTTTGTTGTTAAATAATGAATGTCAGTTAATAGGAGTAGTCGAAGAGTTAGTTACAATGTAGGACCAACTGAACTGTGTACTTAAATGAACAAGTGAAATTTACCAATTAATCAATTAGAGATAGGCTATTAACCACAACGTTACTGAGAACTTGAACTGAAAATGCATACTATGAACAACATATTACATATAGTTAGAATGTATTTGAATGTTCCCGTTGATTTGTTATAGGGACAGAAGTTGATTAGTTTCTGTTGGGCTAAGTGCATCCTCAGCGAATTGCCTCGACATAGCGGTTATTCATAAGTATTATTTGGGATGGATAACTATTTTGTCTAAAAGATTAGAAATTTATTTAAAATCAAGCTGTTAGCAATTATGAATATAAATTAGGATTAGGTTCTAGGGTAAGAAATACGTTTTTTACTGAGAATAGTCGGCGGAGTTTTCCACTACAACACGTAGCTGCAGCGCCATTTGTTGAGAGATTCAAGAAAAAGTTGGATTATCTAAAAAGATTCTTATCAACAAAACTGACGTAGGTAATCCATCCTTTCTTTCATAACCACATACTGGAACTAAAATTAACGCGGTGAGTCAAAAAGTTGGTAGCAAATCACATAAAGTTGATGAAAACAGTTTGTAAAACATTGAATAGACTGAATAAAAACGCAGACTTTCGCAATTTTCTTTCAAATCCCTTTCATGTTACAGGACCTTTCTCGACGTTTTCTTTAACCTTACATTGCGTTTATCCATCGTTAGCTTACGTTTTACCCTACCTTAAATAGAGTTTTTGCTCAGTCTTACAACAGTAATGCAATTAAGTTCAAGTAATATGATTGAGACTAAAGGCTGAAAACATTTATCTTATGAGTTAATATTAATAATAGCCTTTAGGAATCCTGGTTAAAATAAGGATTTTCAGTAAAATCTGTACAGTGTTCCTGAACTTGAGTTCAGCAGTTGCGTAAGACTTAACAAAACATAGGCTAATATTAAACGAAACGTAATACGATTCCGGAAATAGTTTTCTAGGGTCATGAATTTGTTGTAAGTTTAGGATTTAAAGTTAGACAGTATTACCTAGTTGACGTAAAGAACAGTATTTGTGAATAGTTGCATCTCTACTTGGTAACAAGATCTTGCATGTTTATTGAAATAAAGCTCATATTACATAAAAACTTTGAGTAAAACGAGACTTATTGTAAAAACCATTTATATGTATTAGCTTATGATGTGCACATATGGTGTGCAACCATGTGTGAATACATCTTTGTCGTTTAGTAAACATTTTCATGGGAGGGAGACATACTGTAATTAGTTTTCACTCTAAATTCATTGAAAAATGACCCGACAGCTTTTCAATAACACCTATGAACTTCTTTATCGTCGTTTCTGTAACTTAACAGCTGCAACGCCACTGAAAAACTATGATTCATTTATTTATCAAGTAAAATATTTATATCCCCTTAAACATAATAACCTGTTTCACTATAAATTATTCAGTTGTAAATACTGTATTTTAATCGGCCCACAGTGGTTAATGAATCAGAATGATGATTGACTTATTCTTAAAATGAAACTTTACTCTTCCCTCTTGTATTCTGTCTATACGTTACCCCAATATTCTCGTAGTGCTATTGTGGTATGGCAACTTGAACCTACAGGCGTTTGTGCCCGGTTCTACGTTGCTGCTGCTGCTGCTGCTGATGATGATGATGATGATGATGATTTTCTTTTTCCCATACTCTACTCTAGCCAAAGAATCAATAAAAATGCATCAAATACTTAGTAAAGAAATTCAAACAATATAGGCTTCAATAGGTGACAACTAGGAGATTAGATGCATGTATCACTGAAAATAATAATAGTTCCTATATGTGTATCTGTGGATTCTAAATAGAAAGGTCTGCACACTTTAACCAGCTTTGTATAAAATCCTTGATAAAAGTGTTTAACGAAGCACAGATGTCGCTAAAGTCAATTCAATCTCATCACAAAATGACAATGATGTTGTAGCTCAAATGGATTCTTTGGACGAGGTTCTGTTGTTTATACTTGATAACTTGCAGCTTAAGTATATATTGTCATTATGAAAGTCATCATCATCAACAACATTTACCTGTATTTAAAGAAAATAATGATAATGTTGAGCATATAGGCTATAAGAAATGCATAACTGAATCAATCATATAATAAAAGTCAACAGGACAACAGTACTAAATTCTCGTTATATATTTCAGAACATAATTACTCGTAAAAAATGGGCATGGAGAAAAGACTCTGTATAAATCTCGAGATATGTTTTTAAGAAATAAATGAGAGAGGTAGTACAATAAATCAATAAACAAAAAGAAGAATTTTATAAGGACACCATCAAGACCTACTACAGTTAAGGGAGCCTATCACTTTTTATAAGAACTGTAATTGGAAACTTTTGTAGATTCAGCATTGCGTTTTAACGTGGTTCGTATACGATATTTCAAGCCAGTGAACTGAATCATCTCTAGGACTTCTATAGGTATACTGTGATTAACTAATTTATCTCAGTTATATACAGTTATCTCTCTTATCATGGAGCCTTGTCGTATAACGACTATCTCCATACATTTTCCACTTATTCCTAGAGTCAAAAATTACTTTGAAGAGTAGAACTCTTTAGGATGACATTAGCTAAATATGGCTAAGCAGCCTAAATATGCTCCAGTCATATTCATTAGTATTAACTGAAATCTGATATTAACTGTTTCTGTTTACAAAAGTCCAGCATACTAAACAATGTTATCTTTTTTGACCTCTTTCTTGTTTACTGATTGAAAAAACATATTCTTAACATACTTTGTCACGGAGGTTATTAGGAACGTTTTAGAAAGTCACCATATGTATTGTATCCATCCGTTAAGATGGTTTCTTAGTTCATTTAGTGTGTGAGTACTTCAGACTAAAGTGTAAACAACATTAAAGTTTTCATTTTAAGCATCTCAAACTATTTGTAATTAGTTCCTATGAACAATCTAGTGTAGTGTAGCTTAAAACCACTAGTAATAAACCACGTATAATGAAAATTATAAATTAAAATGGATTAATGCGGTATCCTAATATGCAGTAGTTACGCAATAACAGTAACAAGGAAAATAATCCAAAATATGGGAAAAAAGAATTATTTAGATCTACTCCCCTCACCTTCTGAATAAAGAAAGTAAACGATATTCTGCAACACTTTAATAACAACTATTTATTATCCTTCTATTCATTAATCAATGATTGACGCATACCTATCAACATAAACAAATTTGTCTTGATTATAAATTATTTTGACCATTTTAAAACATAATTGAAGTAAATAAAGAACTTATAATTTCATTCAAAATGAAAAATAGTTCTGTTTTGTTTTATGAACATGATAATAATGTTACAAGACTAACGTATAGTCTTTCTACTAAGCTCGACTAAAATTAATCAGATAAATTATTCGTGTAAACTGAGTTGAAGACATCCATGTTTACTGCCGACATCAATAATTTAAATTATAAGCCAATAAAATGATTTTGTTATCTGTCCTTAAAGCTGAAAGATATTTTGTCAGAAACCTTTTTGTCATAGTAAGTAGTATAAACTCTGTGGATGAATAGCATAGTGACAAGTTTGTGTGTCTAATTATTTGTTAGAGTGGTGATAGTGGAGGTAGTGTGACAGATGAGATCACTCTATATACCTTGAAAATGATATCATCTTATACTAATCCCTGCCACCGCTAGCATCAGTTTGGTTGTGAAAGGATGGGTTTACACGGTGATGAAGAGAGCGATTTCTCTATAGGCTTGTAAAACTTGATAATTGTGTTCGACAAATATCGTTTTTCTGGAATTGCTCATGTTTAGCAGAACCACTATGTGTGTAGTGATAGTAATTCAGCTTATGTCACTCTCTTGAAACCAACTTCACTTTGTTGGATACAATATATGAATATCATCCTAGTTGTTTCTAAAATGTGCACTATTTGTCGATTCTTCGACTAAATGAAATAAGTAAATGAGTGGTCAGTTTATGATATCGCACTATAGTGTGAAAGAAAGGCGTGTGTGAATAGAATTTATCTGTCCTTCACGACATCCTAGTTACGGTCCTAGAAATCGTACAAATCAATAGCGTTGTAGTTAATAGTTTATGCAATTCTAGATCCTATTATGTATCTTATATTGGTTGTATTAAAATGAAAGAATAGATAGAGAAAAATTCATCTGTTACTCTATTTGTCGAATTATGTTATGGTATATTTGCTAAAATTCTAACCAGCTTAGATTGATTCCTAACTAGCATTGTAAGATTAATGTCCAGACTGGAACCTCTTAATTTCAGATAAATAACATTATACTAAATGGTTGTGGCATTAATAGATTTTTTGTTTTATTCACAGCAACCGAAACATGCAGAAGCCCCACAGAGTATAGTAGTCAAAGTACCAACAATCAGTGACTTTAATATTAAATCATGGTAAGTTTACACATTTTCTCATTCTAAATACCAAAGTAAATGTTTTATTTGTCTCTAAGCATTAGAATCCTTAAAGTTACAATGATTGAAATGACTTGATTACAGCAACGATTACTGTTTAATTAAAGTAATTTTCAATCTTCCTGTTGATTTATTATGGACTGAAATTGATCAGTCTATGTTTCTATATCTACATCCTGAAAGGATTACCTCTATATAGTGATAATTCATAAGTATTGTTTGAAATGGATTGTGACTGGCAAGCGGAACGAACTGAGTTCGAGTCTCGGCGTAGACATAAACACTGGGATGCAAACACATCCCGCCAATGATTCCCAAATACATCAAAGCGCATTGCTGGATTCTGCTTGCTAGTTATAATCCGTCTCAATTGATTAATGTTGTATAATCGAATGTATAAGACTAAAAACAAAGTCGTTTGGTTAAAGAAAACCATGCATGATGAGATGGTTAGAGCATTTTAACATAATCTGAATATCTTTACTCAAACTTTTATAAGATTAATAATCTACCGAGGAAAAAAGTACATTTTGTGTCTTTAGTTAGTTAACCCCCCCCTCTCTTTTGACTCTATATGTTTGATAATTGAATGTAAAATCAATAACGAATAAATAGTGGTGAATCAATTACTAATAATATTCTTTAATATTTGGAATCAATAGATAAATCAGTAGGCGTGAACTTAAGGTAAATTGATTATTGCAATCAATTACGTAAGAATAAGAATAATAATTAAGAAAGAGTAAGTGTAAAATTGAAATTTAATAATCACCAATACACTTGATGAAAATCATTAACAGCTAACTGGTAACTAACTTCAAGAGATAATTTCAAGATGTACAGTTGAAAAGAGGTGACCAGTAGAGTTCAATCATGTCGACTATAACATAGCTGACTATCGACGGTAATGGTTAAGTATAATCAATATACTTTAAATTGATTGAAATTCGAATTATAAAACTCTGGATACCTGCCCAGTAGTTTAAGGGTTAAGTATTCATAAGAAAACCTGAAGTTCATCCGTCCGGTTTCCCGTTAAGGTTTTGGATACTCATTGCTAAAGAGTCTCATACTAGGACAGTACAGCTATTCAGTATTTACTGGTTTTCTGTGGTGCCTAATCGACATCAATTTGTTATGGATACAAACAACAAATTATAAACGTATGAATTAATATGATAGTAATTATATTTTGTTACATTTAGACAAATAAAAATTATGTGAAATTTGA
This sequence comes from Schistosoma mekongi, assembly GCA_034768735.1. Lineage (NCBI taxonomy): Eukaryota > Metazoa > Platyhelminthes > Trematoda > Strigeidida > Schistosomatidae > Schistosoma > Schistosoma mekongi. The sequence continues at coordinate 75,442,671 of CM068306.1, read as the reverse complement.
ACTACTTAATTTCTAATTAATTAACTTATTGATACTCCATTGAATATGTCACAGATTGTTGTTGGCAGGGTACCATTGAAAACCAGGGAGCACTGAACAGCTGTTTCATTCTAGTGTGAAACTCCTCAGCAGTGAGTACCTCAGATTCAACTAAATATTCAATCAAATAAATAACCAATCTCCACAAAAATAACCATTCCAGTTGAATTATTAATATTCATTTTATATGTGACGCTACTTTATAATCCACACATATTCATTGATAAAGATTCAATTGATGTGAAATTCTCTTCAAACTAACTAATTAAATAGTAAATAGTGAAACTAATAAAATTTCCAAAACATTAAAAAGAAAGCCAGTAAATGAAGTTAATACTTGATAATGCAAAATGTTGTATCTTATTTATTTTTTCAATATCTATTTAAGTAGAAATATAACTAAATGTTTTATTACTTACTTACTTACTTATGCCCGTTACTCCTCGCTGAGGAGCATAGACCGCTCATCAGGATTCTCCATCTAACTCTGTCCTGAGCAATCCTTTCCAATTGTTTCCAGTTGCTATTCATCCTTTTAATATCTGATCCCGATTCTCGACGAAGTGTGTTCTTTGGCCTTCCACTTTTCCGTTTCCCAACAGGATTCCATGTTAATGCTTGTCTCGTGATGCAGTCTGATGGTTTGCATAGTGTATGTCCTATCCATTTCCATCGTCTTTTCCTAATTTCCTCTTCGGCTGGAAGTTGGTTTGTTCTCTCCCATAGTAAACTGTTGCTGATGGTTTCTGGCCAACGGACATTCAGTATTTTGCGTAGGCAGTTGTTTATAAATACTTGTATCCGTCTGATGATGTTTGCAGTAATTCTACAAGTTTCAGCTCCATACAGCAGGACTGTCTTCACGTTCGAATTAAAGAGTCTGACTTTGAGGTTAGTTGATATTTGTTTTGAGTTCCAGATGTTTTTCAACTGTAGGAATGCTGCCCTGGCTTTGACAATCCTTGTCTTTACATCTGCATCGGACCCTCCTTTTTCATCTATGATGCTCCCCAGATATGTGAAAGTATTCACTTTTTCCAGAGATTCGCCATCAAGTTGAATTGGGTTGGTGTTCCCTGTGTTGTATTTGAGAATCTTGCTCTTTCCCTTATGTATGTTCAAGCCTACTGATGCTGAAGTTACTGCTACACTGATTGTCCTCGCTTGCATTTGTTGGTGTGTATGTGCTAAAAGAGCTAGATCATCTGCGAAGTCCAAATCATCGAGTTGCATCCTACTTGTCCAGATTACTAGGATATTTTAAATGACAACATCATACTTAAGCATTATTATTTAAAGCACACAGATTATAAATACACTGTACAGCTAACATACTATACGTTTCTATGTCAATGGAATGAATTGCTTCTGTCGGTATACATAAACTTTAGGTTTGCTGGTGAATTCGTCATATATGCATTGTCTTATGAACACATTACCTAGTATATTTAGTGAGCACAACCAAATGTAACCCTGTTCAAGCTCTGAAGGAAAATAAAATGGTTCAGCTTAATTCAATCAACAGAGATGAAAATAGTATCACACACATACACACATTAGCATACATACATTAGCACGATTTACAGATATTAAGAATTATTATTATTCCTTTATCGCGAACTTCATATTCTTTGAAACTGTGTGCTCTAAGAGAGTGCTTCTATTTAGTGATTGAAATAAAGGGATTGATAATAAATGGTCAGTTCAGAAGTTTAGAAATTATCATTTTCTTTCGTGACTTAAATGCTATAAAATGAATTTCAATATTTGCCGTAGTGATGGTACCAGTGATCTTTTAGATAATGCTCATTAGTGTCTATTGAAAAGTAAAAAAAAAAAGCGGGATAGAGGATTGTAAGATGTACAGTATTAAAAATCTCCTTCATATCTATTCATTTCAGTCATCAGGATTCATAGGCGTGAACAACGGTTGTAAATTATCTACAATATATTTTATGTATACAGTAATTTGTAAATATCATTTATTTGATTGAATATGTCACAGATTGATGTTGGCAGGGTACTATTGAAGACCAGGGAGCACTGGGCAGCTGTTGCGTTCTAGTGTGGAACTCCTCAGCAGTGCGCACCCCGAATTCCGTACCAGGGGCTTCAGGTTGACGGCGAACGCCTAAACGTCTGTCCTACTGGGTCGGCATCCAATGGTAGAATTCCCACTTCCATCAATTTGTGATATATAGAGCGAAGATCATCCATCGACATTATCAATTTAACGAAAATGTATTGTTTTTCAGGGTTTGTAATATTCGGTTAATGGTTGTTAGGATTACAATTAGAAAGCCTCTCCTAGTATATGTGTATGCTGAGAGGACCACTTCATTATTACTGTTTAGTTCCATGTTTTTCAGTAAAGTTAAGTTGTGGCTTACAGTAAGCAACTTTCATTGTATTTCGAACTTCCTAGATAAACGTGCCTGCATCACATTATTAATGCGCACGTCAAAACTCGAACCCAGATTTCATTATTATGAATGCTTATGTATGATACACTAGGCTATCGAGTACAAAAATTCACTTCCTTGTTTAATGTGTACGAATACATTAGTGGGAGCTTGTAATTTCCTATTTCCTGGAATGAAACTGATCAGCTTTTCTTGGTATATGTGTGTAGCAAAAAGACAGATGCACTGCATTCACGATACCAACAAATCACAACCGAAAAGAATCTCAGCTGTTTATTCATAATCGAAATGATTGTAATGAGGTTGTGATAAATTTAATTTTTTTGTGATACTATACTTCAATGAGAAATTCTCTTGTATAAGTTGGTAACCTTTTGTTTATAATTTAGGTACCATACAAAATCAATCATTTTGAGTTCAGTTCTGTTCCTCACGGATTGATCTCAAGTGAGTATTATTAATAACCAGGGAACATTGGATAGCTATATATCCCTGGGATAGAACTCCCCAGCAGTGCGCACCCTTGACGTTTCTATGGGATCTAAAACTTAGTCATCTTCATCACAGGACCTGCATCTAAAATTCTTTTTAGCTTTTGAATAATTAACATATAAGGAAGATGGTTATTTTTGTGCAGATTGGTATTTTTAATTGATTGAATACGTCATAGATTGATTTTGACATGGTACTATTGTGAACCAGGGAGCACTGGACAGCCGTTTTATTCTAGTGTGGAACTCCTGGGGTGAAATCTGGAGTGCGTACTAATGAAGAGTTCTAGACTAAAACGAAAAAGCTGTCTAGTGATCGCTGGTGTCCAGTGGTACCATGCCAACAGCTATCTGTGACGCATTCAATCATGTAAAGAAGACTTTAAAATTCCAGAAACTGTGGTCAAAATATTTAGTGAAGAACTCCACACTATAGTTGAAATTGAAAATAGAAGACGTGATTCTAAAATCATCAATTAATAACAATAATAACACTTCATCTTTGAGCTTTGAAATGATCAGAAATTCAGAGTAGCAGAAAGAGAATCGAGTTATAAAAAATACTCGTGAAGATTACTTAGCACCTTTAATGTTAAATTGATATTTTGCTTATAAGTGTTAAGTGGTTCGAAGTATTAATTTTCTTCATTGACGACTATGTGAAAAAGCTTGAATCATACTTGAATAGACTAACCTGTACATTACTTCATAACTATTTTCAACGAATAACAAATAACCTGTAGATTATTAAATTTCTAAGTGATCTGTTTGGTAACTAGGATTCGGTAACCAGAGTTGAATTATCATTGAGTTGTAGTCAATCTTTTAGTACTAGTTGAATTCTGTCGACTAAGTTCTTATATAAGCACTGTTCTAAATAACTCGACATCAAGTTCATAGTGTTTTATTGTTGTAATTTCTTAGAATTAGGTTTTGCGTTAATTGTTACCTACAAGCAAAAAACACATCGATTTTGACATCTCTGATTTCGATGCTGAATATCACGATTCCGAATCTAAGTTGGAGCATCTTTTTCCTAAAAACTTCAGTTACGCCATGGTGGTAAGTGTCATCTAGAGCAAAATCTAGACTCAGTATGTCCTAACGACTTATTTATTTTTATTTTCTTCATCTTTTTCAGTGATTTATCACCACAATCAATTAATCTGGGTAATACACCCAGATGTATTGAATCTTACAACAGGCCATTCAATACACCGTGTTCGGAAAATATTATTGCAAAATGTCCAAATGTACCAGTAGGTAAAGTGAAAGAAACTGAACAAAAACAACAACAGCAACAACAAAAGCTGTTCCCTAATCAGTCAATAGTTGAGGTATTGAGGTACTCATAAAACATAACAACTATTATGAATGAAAAATTTCTTATAAAATAGGAATCTTATCTCTATTTAGCTAATTACTTCACATGGTTTTCATTGGCTGCTTTGAATACTACAAGTAAACGATATTTTTAGTGTTCATAATGTGTTATACTTCCAGCATTTTTGGTCACTTTTGCATTTATTTAGTAAATGAGTACTGGATACTACAATAGACTTTCATCTATGATTTCATTCTGAGGATCTGCAGTTTACTGTCAATTTTGATATCTGCAGTTTGTCATAACTGTTATATACGTATACGTCTAGTGTCGAGTAACGTAACATGTCGGAAGAAAGGCATACACGGTCAAAGTTAGAGTTTGAAATGAATATACAATACTCATTTATTAAATGAATAGGAAAATGATCAAAAGCGCTGAGTACGATATATTTCGGGAACATTGACTTTAGCTTGATACCACTAAGATCGTTGATTTGATAGATAACAGGTTGTTTTTTCTGTCCAAATTGCTCTCCTTAGGTGACTGCACATACTAGTTATATCACATACAAGTTATAACATTTAAACACTACTTCGTGTTCATATAGAACTATTTAAAGAGAGTGACCACTTTGTCTTATACGATGTTCGCTGCAATTTGTTAAGCGTACTTTATAGGTGCTATTGCATTTGTCTTCTATTGTTTTTGTGTCATTATACTTGCATTAAGTGGAATGAAGTGATTATGTTGGCTTAAGAGAACATTTGATCTCAAACGGTTTAAGAATTTTGCTTGTTATTATACAAACTACCCAATTACACTGCTAAGCTTAGGAATACAATAAGGAGCTTTCAAATGAGGTGAACAATATCTGTCCTTACAAACTAAAGTATAGTCATTGCACTATGTATAAACATGTAAGTATATATGTTTGTAAAAATCATTGAAGATATTCATAAATGCTACTAGGCGATAATGACAGCCACCTATTATTGAGCATTTGAGATCTGGAGTTTCAACAGTTTTATTTACAAGTGTACGTCAGTAAGCATTAAATTAAATGAACTATGATAATCTAGCCGAATCAAAAGTTATATTTATGGCATTAATAAAATGGCCAGACGGTACACTTTGGTTTATTGAAAACTTTAATAAAGACAAATGAAAACATCGAGTAGCTCAATTTTTAAACATCTCTTGAAAGTAGAGTATCAGTAAGGCGCCAATAACTCCCTTAAAATAATGAAAAGAACATTCAGTTTTCAGCCATCCAAGTTTACTGAAGCGTTAGCTTTGACTTACAGGAAACCTGACTTCTCTATTTTAAAGGAATCAGATGTCAATTTATTTTTACCTTGGAGTTATACAACTTATCCCAATATCTGTTTCACTCATTCGATTGCTCTACTGCGTCATTTTTGCCACATTATTCCATCTCAGTATAATTTATATTCACATACAACTTATTATACTCCAATTTATTTTTCATGTTCTTTCTCGCTGGGAAGCACCTTATTTCTAGATCCTTAAATGATTTCAATGACGTAGAATGTGCTATTGCAATACTTTCTAAAATCCTTTAAATTTTTCGAATTTGTAGTAGGTTTATGGACGTTCGTATTCAGTTTGGTCCTGCTTGTTTGTGTTCGTCGCATAATGTTCTCAGTTGAGTACCATCGAAAACTAGAGAATAGTGAAAAGCTGTTTTGTCCTGATATGGGATTTACCAGTGTGTACCCTCAACTGCACCAGGGAAACCAACGCGTAGCATTCAGGAAAAAAAACGAACGTTTAACCATTAGTATCGCTTGGTTGAAGTCCACTGGTAGAATCCCCACTTTGATCAACCTGTGATTTAGCGCTACCATTCATGTCATTGTTAAAAACTGTCTAATTCTCGACAACTCTGTATTCCACTAGTCACGACTTCTTACTAGAACCTGAGACACTTCCTGTCGAGATTGGAACAGTTATCACTAATGATAATAAATGATCGTCACCCTATATTACAGATTGATGAAAGTGGAAATTGGAACACTGCGGGCTGCCTTCCAGAGTACTAATAGTTGAGAGTTTACCTAGAGACCCGAAGGTCATGAGTCCGACTCCCCGGAGGAATTGATATTTTACATTAATGAGTCACGTACCAAGATGAGACAATTATTCTGTACTCCCTAGTTTTCAGTGATATCCAGCCAACATTAAGCTGTGACTAACACAAACAACTAAATTATGCTTAGTTTGTGTAGCTGACCAAAAGCGATATCATTTTTGGTTCAAATTCATGAATTAGAATACCTACTTCCCTTTTACTTATTAGATCGGTAAAGCACTTGGTTTATGGCGGAAAACTCATAAAATCCACCAACAAATTGATAATATTCAAAAATCCCATGAAAAACAAAATCGTGTACGTCAATTACGTTTATGTCATCTACAAAAATGTCAAGAGAATTTTATTAAACGAAGTAAACGTAGAACTGTATTACAAATGCAAAGATCTATTGAGAAAATACGATTGAATAAACAAAAACTAGAACAAACTAAAGCACAAAATGAAGTAAGAATTCTACGATGTTGTTTTTGTTTGATCAAATATGAATAATTACCTCATCAGAACTAATCCAACTACTGTTAAGCATTGACTTAATATTCTAAAACCTGTAGGTTTGCCTAAATACAACCTAACGCCAAGATGAAATAAGGAGAACACTAGAGTGAGGTGAAAAGCAGTCCAAATTGTAAATTGAATTGCATACGTTCGTTCAAATATATGCATGCAAATCTAGACTATACAACAGGTCAATTAAAACAATAATACATATGCAAGAAATAAGGACGTTAGTGATTGAGAATTAGACTAGTGATAGAAATATAATTCGTTCTGGTCGGTTACTGAAAAATGATAGTAACAGTTAATGTATCGAATGGAAGGTAATGATAAGTAGAATGAGAAAATAAAGAAAAAAATGTTTAGTATGTATGCAATCAGAGTGTAAAATAATCTTCCAAAACGTATCTCTGAGAGTTCTGTTACCTTCATTAACTCATCCTTTCTAATGAATTTCTAATTAGGTCAAATTCTCTAACCAACGTAGCAATTAATTTCTTTTACGTTGTAGAATACATTTTGATGAATAGTTTTTATTAACCTGATACAATTAACATATCATTGTAAATCAAGCCGGAATAGTGATCTGCTTTAAACTATCTCGAAGTTTGAAAGAGAAGCATTGATTGATGAATGCCAAAATATGTAGTAATGAAACAGTTTTCACTAGCTGCTTCGAATAATTGTCTTGTAATATAAACTGACTGAATTAGAAATCCTACAATTAAGCATTAGGACATTATCTCGCTCACAGTGAAATCATAATGTTCTGGAATCGATCTGTTGATTGAGCCTGTAATATATTTTGCTTTGGAGTCCCATGCTAAGACTAAACACATGTCTAATGTCCTCTAGTTTTTTAATGAAATCTTATCGAAACTACCCTGCGGCGAGCACAAACAATAAATCGAAATACATATGTAACCAAAAGGTGAATGATCAGCCAGTAAATCAAGTAATAATATAATGAATACTTGCCTTATTCAATACTAAATATATTTGATTATAGTAAGGAATTGTCAGGAAATGATATACAAAACTATCAAACTCCCATACTTTAACCAACCAACTTGTCAATAAACAAAAAACTTTAAGCAAGACATTGGTAAATGGTAAGTGTTAGATGTTCTTATGATTGCACAATTACTTACAATCAGTCTTGTTTCTATGACATGCTTTTGGCCAACTTAAATATATATGATGTATGACGTCTATATTAGTTATTACCTGCTGCTTGAGTTTCTCAATCACTAAATTCCGAGTAGATTGTAAATATTTTATGAAAGCTGTAAATCAGAGTGATAAACATAATTCGTCAATTTATAAAACAGCAAAATACATGAAGACAAATTTATGTTTGGAAGAATTGTGATCTAGAACTTTTAACAAACCACCGAGTTATTGATAATATTACACTTCAACATACTGTTGTTTGTGAAATGATGAGTAAATTCAAGAGAACATATGAATTTTAATAGACTATAATTAAGATTAGCCTGTGTTCACACGTAGGATGTCCAGAACTATGCTAAAAACTTATACACTTGTCTAAATTCTGTTTCATTGAGATTCCCAGCTGACTGTAGTAATTATATGGGTTAAGAATAACATCAGCCATAAAATTGCAGATAACTTTAACTAAAGAGTGTCGATTAGCAATGAACGGGAGTCCTCAGCTTCCTTCTACATAAATTTAAAATATAATACACTCAATTTTAAATCTGGTAGCTACATTGAGATTTGATCGATAGAATTCGATGATTACTAAAGGACTAAAGAAACTACAATAGCCTTTACTCAATGATCAGTTAAATTAAATGTCACAATCTTACAGAAGGTCAGTTATCGCTGGGATATTTTATTAGTCACTTCTCAATAATGAGCCAGTCTAGCTGGTTTGAATTACACAAAGGATGTCAGTTTCTTCAGGATTACAGGTCTATTCTTTCCTTTTAACTCTTACTTATTATTTAATATACAGAAATTTTAAAAAATTATGTCTAATGATTGTTTTTTTCGTTTTGTTTTATTAAGCTGATTGAAAAACTAAAATCTAATCGGGAAAAACTCAAATCACTAGAAACTTATCAAAAAGAACTAAGAAAATATGACAAATTAACTGAGAATCATAGGAATCATGAAAAGCATTTATTAGATCGAAAGATATTTATGCAAGAAAAATATCAGAAATTGATAAATTTACAAAATAGAACAAATGAAATCAGGTAAACTGTTAACACAACGATGATTACAAATAATTTACGTTAAAATTAAGAAGTTATTAGTGTGCCTAAATCAAGTTAACTAGGTTAATTGTAAAATTCTGTACTGATAAGTCATTTATAAATCTCCAAAATTAGTAACACTGAGCTAAATACTATTGTTGTGATCTGAGCGTGGTCGAACTGCTGGATTCGTAACACCGTTAGATTCAAAAACTATACTTACTTACCAATGCCCGTTACTCCTCGCTGAGGAGCATAGGCCACTCACCAGGATTCTCCATTTAACTCTGTCCTGAGCAATCCTTTCCAATTGTTTCCAGTTGCTATTCATCCTTTTAATGTTTGCTTCCAATTTCCGACTCAGAGTGTTTTTTGACCTTCCTCTTTTCCGTTTCCCAACAGGATTCCATGTTAATGCTTGTCTCGTGATGCAGTCTGATGGTTTGCATAGTGTATGTCCTATCCATTTCCATCGTCTTTTCCTAATTTCCTCTTCGGCTGGAAGTTGGTTTGTTCTCTCCCATAGTAAACTGTTGCTGATGGTTTCTGGCCAACGGACATTCAGTATTTTGCGTAGGCAGTTGTTTATAAATACTTGTACCCGTCTGATGATGTTTGCAGTAATTCTACAAGTTTCAGCTCCATACAGCAGAACTGTCTTCACGTTCGAATTGAAGAGTCTGACTTTGAGGTTAGTTGATATTTGTTTTGAGTCCCATATATTTTTCAACTGTAGGAATGCTGCCCTGGCTTTTCAATCCTTGTATTTACATCTGCATCGGACCCTCCTTTTTCATCTATGATGCTCCCCAGATATGTGAAACTATTCACTTCTTCCAGAGATTCGCCATCAAGTTGAATTGGGTTGGTGCTCTCTGTGTTGTATTTGAGAATCTTGCTCTTTTCCTTGTGTATGTTCAGGCCTACTGATGCTGAGGTTGCTGCTACACTGGTTGTCCTCGCTTGCATTTGTTGGTGTGTATGTGCTAAAAGAGCTAGATCATCTGCGAAGTCCAAATCATCGAGTCGCATCCTACTTGTCCATTCAAATCCGTGAATCTCCTCAGATGTGGAGGTCTTCATGATCCAGTAAACAACTAGGAGGAAGAGAAAAGGCGAGAACAGTCTACCTTGTCTGAATCTGGTCCTCACTGGGAATGCATTTGTCAGTTGTCCTCCATGCACAATTTTGCACTGTGTTCCGTCGTAAGAGTTCCGGATGATGTTGACGAGTTTCTCTGGTACTCCGTAGTGTCGAAGAGGTTTCCATAGTGTTCTCCTATCTACACTATCAAATGCCTTCTCATAATCAATGAAGTTGATATACAGTGGCGAGTTCCATTCAATTGATTGTTCAACGATGATCCGTGGTGTTGCGATTTGGTCCGTGAACGAACGATCCTTACGAAAACCAGCTTGTTGATCTCGAAGTTGAGCCTCCACTGAATCTTTCATTCTGTTCAACAATACTCTGTTGAAGACTTTCCCTGGTATCGACGTTAGTGATTCTTTGATTTTTTTTTCCCAGTTTTCCTCCATCGTGGTTTCTTTTTCTTTCATATTAGATCTTGTAAGGCTTGGAACCTATTGTTCAGAGATATTTTGAATTCCTTGAGTTTGTCAGTGTCTCGGAGAAAGCCTGTATTGAACCGTTGTACTGCTGCAACTCCAGTTGTTCACTGCTTCTTTAGCTTCAGTTTTATTTTAGAAACCACCAGGTGGTGGTCTGAAGCTATGTCAGCTCCTCTCCTGGTTCTTACATCTTCCATTGATCTTCTAAATTTTTTATTGATACATATATGATCGATTTGATTCTCAGTAGTATGATTCGGTGAGACCCATGTAGCCTTGCGTATGCGTTTGTGGGGGGAATATTGTACAACCTATAATCATTTTGTTGAAGGCACATAGATTTGTAATTCTTTCACAGTTGCCATTTCTTACTCCCAGTCCCTATCGTCCCATGATCTCTTCATATCCAGTGTTGTCCATTCCGACTTTGGCGTTTAGGTCCCTCATCAGTATTGTCAGATCCTTTCCTCGACACTTTGCTATAATTGATTGTAGTCTATCGTAGAACTGATCTTTGTCCTCGCTGTTGCCGTCGTTGATTGGCGCACAACATTGGATAATATTCATTTTGATCTCTTTCTTCATTGTTTTGAAAGGTGCTTTGATGATCCTAGGTCTATGTGGTCCCCATCTCACAAGTGCATTATGTGCTTTATTGGACAGCATCAGAGCAACTCCTTGGGTGTGAGGAGCATTTTTCTCTTCGTGGCCGGAGTATAGTAGCACCTCTCCCGAAGCCAATGTTTTCTGTCCAGCATGAGTCCAATGGGTTTCGCTGATTCCGAGTTTCGTCAAGTTGTATCTCTTCAATTCTGCAGCTATTTGATTTGTCTTCCCGCATTGTCTCCCACATTGTTCGAACATTCCATGTACCTATAAAAATATTTGCTCTGGTTGTTAGAAGGGGGGGCATCGGCCTCATGACTTTTGAAGAATTTCGGCTTTCATCATGAGGCGTCATATATCCTTCCACTCCAAGGGCAGAGTTTGAATGGTTTATCTTGTTTAATCTGGTTTACGTTTTTTTAGCAAGTCTGGGTTTTACGGGATGAAGGTGCTAGCTCCATGCCCAACCCTCCTCCTTTACCCGGGCTCGGGACAGGCAGTAACCCTAGGAGGGCTACAGGCGGAGTTCAAAAACTATATATATATATATATATATATATATATATATATATATAAACAGTAATTTCACATTCTTTAATAACAATTACTGAAACATACATATGATGATCGTAAGTTATACGTTTACTTAGGGAGTCCAGAACGAAGATGCTACAGATATATATATACTTGAACCAAAAGAGTTCAACGTCAAAAATTCCACAACGCTCCAAAGTTTAAATGTGCATTACAGTCTGACATTATGCACACATACCAACAAACAAAAAAGATGATTATGTTAAAAGGAGCAAATAGGTGGGTAACCGTGGCATCTATATTATGTCTTCACTAAAACACAACGAACCTAAAATACTTATCATCTTCACAATCCAGCGAACACAAATAATTAAACTCACTACTTATTAATCGTAATCAGTAACTCTTACTGGTTAGATAAATTTGATGAAATTCCAGTACGAGAGAGAACATACCTAACTCCATTGTTTGTAGATAATTATGTTACTCGGACCAGTATAAAATTAATCTTAAGTCTGATTTAACTCTAGCATAACAATAATCGTGAACCCTAATCAAAACACTTTACGGGTGGATCGAAGACTATTTTACGCATAAAATGCTTAGGATATTGGTGTTGCGTAATGAGTGCATATATCGTTATAATTTTAATTTACACGAAGAAAACTAAGTAAATAGCTTGGATAATTGAGCTAATAAAATAAAATCCTTATGTCAATCGCACTGTTCCTTATCTTGATAAAAAAAATTCAAATTGTGACTTCTGATTGGCTAAAACTGACTATAAATTCGGAGATTGGTCCATCTTGTATACTTGGGCTCCCAAGTCTTTACTGATTGGCTAAAATGATTATTTGTCGCAGACGTATTAAAAATGACTTAAGTATATCTCTACATCATGCTCTAGACGTTTATTACAATTTAAAGAAAGAAACAAACACTTATCCACTAGAAATCATCAGATCATCGTGTTAAAAAAGTAAACATGAACAGGTCATGTATACCATGTAATTCCTTTCTTTTAAATGATTTATGAAAGGTGCTCATTCAAGTAACAGTCAATTCTTATTTTCTTTTTAGCACCCAAGAAATATACTAACTTTAGTAAATTTTAGAAGGATAGGGTTATATCACAGGATCTCCAGAGATAATGGTTTATTACTGATTCGTGATTAGTAAAACAATTATAGTGCAAAATACATCTTAATACTAATTAGATGTTGTGGAGATTGTTGGATGCTAATTTGATATCATGAGGTGGTCTGAGTTAGACAACCATTGACAGTCGAGAAGCATTGGACAGCTGTTTCGTCCTAGTACGGGGTGCAAATATATCTCGAAATGACTAAAGTTAGAAATGTCATCTGTTGAGAGTCGACTCATTCGTCCGACTGTTAAGCGTTCGTCGCAAAGCCTGAAGGTCCTGAGCTCTAACCCTGGCGAGGCTGTCAGTGTTCACAACCGAAGAGTCTCGCAGTGGGCAAAACAGCAGTTCAGTGCTTCCTGCTAGTTTAACTAAGACCACCTCGTGACACCAAATTAACTTAAACTAATACGTAAGTGTACCTGACAAAGCCTACTGTGAATATCTCCTAAAATTTATTAGTGTGTTATCCGTTCCAAAGTTAACAACACTGTAGTGCAATAAATGACTCACTAAATATCGACTCAATAAATTTAAATCTGAAGCCTCTTTAATACGATACTACTTCGAAAATGCATCCAAATCGTGACTAGAATAGTGAAAAAAACCACATAGTAATGAAAATACGTGTAAACCGGTATTAAGGATAAAAATGGCACAGTTAATCAACCCATAGTTAATAAGCTTTGCACACGTACTCACCGGCACGATTGTATAAATATCCTGCTATATAGACGGTCTGAAACAAAGTACGCTATTGTTCTTACTTTGACCAATAATTTACCTAGTAATTTAGTTTATGCATTACTGTAAATTATGATGTGTTATATGTTAACTGTGATTTTCAACCATGAAAGAGGACAATACTATGGTAAAATAACAGTAAGATTAGTGTGACTAGAACATCATTTTGTCGATTAGCATTAGTTAAACATCAATGAAAACTTAAACACATGTCGCAACGATATTTGGGCTTTTAAAATTAAAGTTCTAATCATTTCCTTTACAAGACTCCACATTACCATCTAAATTTCTTCCAATCTAAGGGAAAATAATATAGCAATCACAATATCATCAAGTACATAACTTCTGCTTTCATTAATGATCCAATCAGATATAGTATTAAGGTTGACTAGATAACTTCCTTCGCCTACTAATCACATCAAATAGTATAACTTTAGTCAACTGATCTACAATTAAATTTACAACTTAGAACATGGTGACTGCACAGTATATATGTTCGAAAACTGCATATATAATATCCCTATTAGTAAATAATATTGATATACTACTATCGATACTACTATTGATATACTATATTATTGATATACTAAAATTATTAACATAATTGTTGTGTGAATCTTCTCCTACCCACCTCCGCAAACATATGCTTAAGTACTTCTAGAGATAGATCACAGTTTAAGGTAGTCTCACCAGTCAATGAGTTGATAATTTTCTTCATAAAATCATTAGCAACACGGAAAATTTTCTCCTGATTTAAACTTTTAACACAACTGGAAACACTTACACTTTAGTTAAACTTTTTAGGTCCCTTTTGAATGAATCTATTGAAATGAAAAAACAAAATCAAAATAAATTGTCTTCTGAAATTCATTGGAATCGATTATGTGAAAGATTTAATATTGAATCCAGTATACAAGAACGTAAAATGAAAGAAATAAAATCAACTTATGAACATGTTAAACAATTACGTAATCAAAAATTTTTGAAAATTCCTATCATTATAAAATTTAATAATTTAACACTAAATAACGATAAAGATAATAAATGTTCTATGTAATTGAATAACTTTGAGTTGATGTAACCTGAGAAAGTGTTATATCGGACGATTTCAGAAGAATAACAAACATTTTGAGACTGCCTTACAGAAGATTATTACATTTATTTTGAGTAAATATAAATCAGTTATTCCATTTTAATTATTGTTATGTTTCCATCACTGTGACCTCCCACTTGACACATGATCTGTTATCATATTACTTTCCATTCAGCAACAATAACTAATTAACTAAATATTTGTTCATTCAGTTGCTAGTCATTCTTATCCATCTTCTGTATAAATACTATTCTTCTCATTAGTCCATTTTGTGATCAGATTTTGTGTATATATAAATGAATGAACGAAAAATAATCTGATTGGTTGGTTGTTGTCTCAGCTACCTTGTGTTCTTCCATCCAGTTTGGGGACTAGAAATCACTGGGTAAACATGAGGATATAGAAATATGCCATTAGTGTCTGGGCTTTACGGTATTGAACCCGTCTCCGTATATCATGATAGGCCGTAGTTTACATTATAAAAGTAAGTAATACTGACATCGTTTTACAGTTATTTCACAGGAACTATTGATTCAAGGGATATTGTATTTTGTTTAGTCAAAGTGAAAGTGATAACAGATAACTGCATACAATTTTCTAATGTTCCAACGATGTATCATTCGATAGAAATCATTTAAATGTTGACTACACTATAAAGTATATCATTTAGAACTTAGTAAACTGATTGTAAAGCATATTATTTATAAAATCTTTTTAGCGATAAAGTTTGAGTACTTGAGTTTGTCAGCTAGGAATTTCGTGGAGAAAAAACCACCGGGAATATCATGACAGAATAGTAATGTACTCAGGTTTGTCTTGTATACAATATAATAAATGCTGTATAACTTACTTGTTTTAGTCTATTGAAATCTACAACTATCAATAAATCATGTTTTGAAAGATTTGTAATAATATTCGTAACTCCAATTATACTTCGATTACTTTTAGGAGTTTACTTAATTGTAAAGCTTTGGCTTCAAATTGAATTCCTCAACTATTTGATACAACTTATTTTGGAAAAGTAATAATGGAAGAAAGTAATGAAATACAAGTAGTTAGCTAATTTGACTTTACCTGAATATCTGTATATTGATTGATAAAAGATCGTATTCTCTTAAATGTATCAGCTCTTTCGAGATTCCAAGCGGGCCCGGCTGACAAGTGCCGAATAGCACAAAACCTGCTAACTACTCCATAACGACTTTCTATCTTAACATAGTAACAAGTATACTGAGTCACTTGGACTACTAGCATATAGTAATTCGGCTAGTGGGATCCAGCCAGCATTATTGAGTACTTGACAATCATGACATTCATCACTACTCAGTGGTCAACCAATTTGTGAACAATGTAATATGAATGAAAGGTTGACTGTATGAAACCCTACCTGAACTAAGTTCCATAATTGTTCACAGGCTACGGCATAACTTCAACCTAAAAGAAACTGTTGTTAATGTCCGATCAGAACCAGGACTATGTAGCTTCGCTGACCGTTACCATTGAGATATTCGGACTCTAAATGATTTCCTATTGGACTTAAATACTTACATTGACCAATCACTAAGTCCTTCAAGAGCTGATTGAATTCTATAAGTCTAAATTGCAGTATGATCACTAGTCTAAGTGACTAGAAACAGAGTTCATTTTTGATGTAAGGTGATTGAAGGACTAGATAAACTAAGTATTTCTTATTACTCAGTGATTAATCAATGTAACTTGTAAGTATTAGTCATCAAATTACTAGTTTCTAATATTTTTATGCAGTCTCTATCGTATGCTTTCTTTAATCGATAATAGTCAACCTAGTACAAGTAATGTATTAATGATATATATGTACTAACACTCTAAGATATTACTATTCTGAACTTTAATTACCACCAATACCGTTTAGAATCAGTTCCGAACACGACTTGCTTATGGATATCACTTTATAACAAACATCATTCCTACATGTTGATATCATCTCAATATAAGTTCCTATAATGGTCGATATTCAAACCAATAATTTCGAGTTTAATCTACCTGAATAGTTAAAAATGCCTCTCTGAGGTTATTAAACTCTTTTAGAATTATCCACTTTCACTGTCTCAATGGAACGGTCCATTAAAATTATCACAAATTCTGAAAAACTCGAAATAAAACAAAGTTCACATTGATTTATAAAGATATGAAGTTTGCTATCGGAATTTTGTTAAAGTTACTTTCCCGCCGTAATTTATCGTTTGATTTTACGCTACTCATTATTATTCAGTAGAATGAATTACTCCTTAATTGTTTCTGTCCAACAAAGTTAGGTGTTTAGTTTGGTTGTTCACCGTAAACACAAGTGATTTTTAGGGTTAGGATATGTAAGAATTGTAGAATTCGGATTTGATACATCCAACTATCTTATCCTAGTCTTGGAATTTACAGCAGCGAGTACCCATGGATCCATCAGTGATAGGTCGGTGAATCTTCAGGCTCCTGGAATCCAATAATTATCTAACTATTTTCATTTCGTGATGTAAAATTCAAGACTACTTTTCATTTCATTTGAATACATTGGTTCAATTTACATAGATTTATATCTTGATTCTTCAGACTTCATACCTGTTGTTTTCTAACGAGTCATCTATATGCCACTTTGCTTATGCGGGTAGTACTATCTAGTCTCCGAATTGCTTCATTTTCGTTAGATTCCACAAACAGATACCTGCATTTAACAGAGATATATAACTTGAATTATGACTGAACTTAAATCAACTTTAAATGAGTTGTCATAGCAACTAACTTGCTTATTCATTTTTCTAAAGTGTATAACACAATCATAACTTTTGCCTTGGACTTACTTGTCTTTAATGATTACATTTCAATAATGACCATTTCTCCATCCCTTCATTAAACAACACCACACACTTACAGGCAGAAGTTGAAATAAGCATGTTAGAAGCTGATTGTAACTAATATATGCTTTCAGTTTGAGTTATTTTCAGAAAATTCAGAAAGCACCTTTACTTGTCTATTCATTATTCATCTTATGGTGTGTTATCAACTAAGAAATCCTTTTAAAGTTATTTCTGATTCGATTGGCATGGTTATTTTTGTGGAGATTGGTTATTTATTTGGTTTCTGACTGTTTATTCTTGAGTTCATATTTGTCACCTTTTGTGTATTGAACCATACTACTTACTAATATTCAATAGTTTAGGTTATAACAGGTTACTTTGGTAAGTGTAACATGTCATATTGCTTTTATTATGTTGTTATTTGTATGCACATACATTTTTCCCTGAGGTTTCAGCTAGGTTTATCATTGGTGTTGAACTATCCTATCATTTATATCGGTCTGTCCTCAGTGTAATGTACTGTTTATTGAAACCCTGTTTATTCTCAACAATTTCAACTTTTAGTGTAGTAGAGCTCAGAGTTCAAATGCTGGTACTTATCTAATACAGCCCCATGCTGTGAAATAATTATAGAAAATTCTGTAAGTTTCCACTTATATATTTCCATGAGGGATGTGCCTCCTTGTCGATTTTTCTTTGAAACGTGATTAATATCCTCATTATCTCATGACTTGACTGAAGTGGAAAAAATTGCCACTAATTGGAACAATGACCTTAGTAAAATTAATGCAGCAACTGAAGACACAAAGTCTGATCACTGTAGTCCTGCACCGATGCTTCTAGTCTCAGGATGGATAAGAAGAACCCAAGATTTATGAGCCGACCTAACAAATTCAAATTGTCACTTATATATATATATATATATATATATATATATATATATATATTCTAATGCAGACCACACTTTAAGCCAATTATAATAACGAAATTGATGTTAAGCAAGGACAATAACGATAAGAAAACGGGGTAACTTGTAGATAACTAATTAGCGGTCGTCAATTAACGGTAGTGGGAGAACCAAACTTATCTGCCAAACTTAAATGACTACGAATGACCATGAAATATCTATCAGCCAATGAAAAAGCAGTTACAAAAAACTTATTTATTATCGAAAACTGATAGAAAAATGGGAGAACTTAAAGAGGATTCAATACTTTTACAAGACTAATAAACTTACTTAAATTAAAATTGGGTTCATTCACCTAAAGGTCAATAAATCATGTTACTTCTTGAACCTTCGTAGGGCTTCAGGAACTCCATCAGATGAGACCACTTTTCCTCGATGTTTTCTGCATGAATTTCCGTTATTGGATCCATAAAATGAACAACCTCATGACAAGAATATTTTGATTTCTGTAATCCTGGATGACCTCGCCAATCATCCGTATAAAACGTGACATCTGGGATGATGTACATCTAAATAATTGGAACTAGAGTTTTACCGTCCGATCCAAGATATACCGCAAATGTCCCTTACCTGTTGTCTTATCATAAATCCAAAACCCTGAGTGTCATATTATAGTAACTAGTACTAACGCATTCTGTTTTTACATTCCTTCTGTCATGTTTTCCCTTTTTGGATGGCTGTTTGAAGGATGGACTCTTGTTGCAAGCGATATTGTCACTCTAGACCGTTTGATGTGTAATTTTAATCCCGAAAGAACTATGAAGTACCCCTTGTATTTGCAGGATGAGGAAATATTGGACAAGACACTTATCTGTGACTGTGGCAATGAAACGGCTGTTTAAAAATGTCAAAAATTGGGAGATGTAGTATTTCGTTGCAACGTTTGTTGGAATAAGAAAGTAAATGAACGCAGACGATTTTGTCATTCTAAGCCAACACTTCTACGATTAATGTTCCCGGTTATGCATTGGATGATAGCAGTGAGTTATAGATTACGTTTAGGGTTATTTTACTTTTAGGGTTAGGAGAAGTTTAGGGATTTAGGGTACGCTAGGGATCAGGGTTATGTTAGTGAATAGGTGTGCAGTGTGATGAAGCCATTATGATTTCCGTCTCTCAGTGAGCATTTACAGTTTATTAATGTCATAAAGGTATTATATATGTTGTAATCTAATTTGCTTTCACATGAAAATCAGTCACCCCCCTATGCCTAAGTGTGATTGGCTTATTGTTTTCAAGGTCATCTATTCACGCTCATTCGTCGGGAGTATAAATAATGTTCTCCGAGGTTTAGAAACATATTTATATGCAATGAAAGGTGCATAGGTTCCTTTAAAGTTTAAAACTATACCTTACTAACCAGTGCCAAGTAGCAAGAAACCTAGGTTTAGTTTTTCCTACCGACTACGCCACCCCTTTCAACCCACCTTACGTATACAATTACTGCCTGATTGGATTGAACTGACTATGGACTCTTGAGTGTAGGCGAATCAATTCTAAATTCAATTCTCTAAAATAATGAAATGATTTTTCATCACTAAGCTTTTGTGAATTACTCCAGAAAAATGTCCAGTAATAATTGTAGATCAACGTGTAATACATGGTAAAATGCTCTCATCTCATCATTTCCAATGTAAACAAAATTGAGCATCTATTGCTGCCTACTAATAAGTAGTATAAAACGAGATTCAAATTTTTTTAGATTTTGTAAGTCTAAATGCAACTAGTCCACTTACGCCTATACCTCTATACTCAATCAAAATATTAACTAAATCCTATTAATTACACTTTTAGGAGATGAAAAATTATTCATATCACTAAAAAGTAATAAAAATAAGAAACACTCAACTTCTTATCAAAACAAGTACAATCACACGTACTTCATGCTATTCAAAACTAAAGTAATGCTGTGTAGGGCATAGTTGTGTGTTTAAGTAGATGTTAAAACTATAAAATTTGTGATTTTAACATTTAATTTCCAACTCTGTGCACCCTACTGACACGTCAACAACCTGTAGATTGCTAACATCATTCGTCCTTAAATTTAATTGTGTCGACTATCTAAAAACATATTACATTATCTAAACTGCGTAGTCGGAGTGTATTGAACACTATCACATTCTTCTGTTCTTAGTCAGTGTTGATCAGATTCCCTCACTCTGGTGTTTAATTTGTTTACTAGACAGAGTAGCTCGTCATTGAACATACTATATTTGTATATTAAATAGTTGGAAGTAACCACAAGAACCGCTGGCTTATACTTAGTTTAGATTGTCATTCATCAGCAAGACATCACCAATTTTAAGTAGAGGCTTTTAGTCAGACTTGAATCGGCTTCACTCGGTTTCCGATTCTGAGGCATTACCAACGAGCCATTTGAACCTCACCGACTGTCTAAACGATACACGACTAAGGACTAGACAACCTATCGCTGGTCACTGCTAAGTGATTAATCCATGTTAATATCAAAGTTTTACAAAAGGCTAGTTCTGGCACACATAGTTTGGCGGTAACCCTAAAACTGTGAAGTCAGATGACATTAATCTAAATCCTATAAGTATTACTCATCCCCTGAATATAGAGAGCATGTCATACTGATGGATGTCAACTGATCTAAAATCTGCCGACTGTCTTCAACATTATCATGTGATGAATCTAACTATTTCTAGACTATTAAACATGGAAGTTGGATATTTAATTTCGGTCAAGTTTTCCGTTAATAGGATTGAGTAATTGTTAATTATTACGCCGTTCCTTTTCTTAGATAAAATAGTCGTTGACCATTGTCTAGTGGTTAATATCATGCTTATCTAGTTGCTAATGCTGATCAAATGAAATATGTGGTCATTAATCTAAGTGACTCGACATTGTGTGTACCATATTATGCGTTTGAAGGCAGCCATCAGAAAACCATGCTATTTATCAGCAAGGCACATCTGAGGTATCAAAGAGATTAATGCTCTTTATTGAATCCGAACCCAAGTCACCAAATTTCACAGTATGAGATGTTATCACCGAATCATGATCGGCCTTCAGTATACTCGAACTTAAGCATAAGCAAAACGCAACTATACTTGCCTTTTATGGTTTCTGGTCAATGTAATAAATGTATGAGAAAAAGATAGTTTACTGGTCAGATATATATATATAACTATGTTGTGATACTAATCACTAAAATGAAATTGACCTTGACAGGACATGCATAATCCAATAAGCACCTTATGTAATGTGAGCATTAATTGACTGAATGTAACTATTGATCAGATTGAAATCATTTACGACGCAACAGAAATTGATCTAGACTTCGAAACAACCACCCTAATGATATGTGCCGTACTAAAAAGATTCATCGAAAATGCTTACAACTTATATAGGCTTAACGTTGATATGTCATTTCAGAAGTCAGTTGCTGTAGTGTAGGATAAGAGGACTATGATACAGTAAGTTAAATTTCTAGGAAATTATAAAACTAGCAAAAAAATTTGCAGATCTAAAAGGATATGCTCATAAGTAGATATTAGTGCCCTAACTGACCATTAAGACAATCAGTGCTTTGTCTCAAAGAAGAAAATCCCTGTATATTTAATTGGGAAAGAATCATTCAACACATATTCTACACAAAATTTCAGTGATATCAGCAATAAACTACTGCGAAATTAAGAAATGCTGATCAAACGAACAGGTATCCTTTGTTAATGCCATGTGAATAACTTCATTCTTAGTTATAGATCAACAGATTCGAATCAGTTTTCGTGAATATTTCAGCTGTCAACAGTATGTACATTGGCGTCTTACTATGTCACGTGGAAAAGTAAATTTGTAAAAGATTTTGCAAACCAGTCAACAAACAAACACAAATCTTAATTTTAATTCATGATGTTTGATTTTATTCCTTTATTTAGTCTCGTATAGTAATTTTAGAAGTATTCATTATTATTTCCGAATAGATTGTCGAGAACAAAAGGGAGATTTTTACTTCACAGTGTAAAAATCAACAGTGTTATGTATATGAAATCTAGATTCAGGATTTAGTCAGTTCCACTAAGTATAGGACGTTAGGAACTAAATCAATGACCGTGTATTATGTATGTCCAATTACTGACTGCCTTGACGAATAATATTCGTTGGATTAGAAGCTAGAAGAAATTTAGAGACGTCCAAACTAACAAGTAGCATTAATCCATGAAATTACTGACTACTAAAATGAGTTTTTATTTACCTTTATTTAGGTTTGAAGCTTCAGCATTATTTTGTACACGTTATCTTTTCATTCCCTCTTCTCAAACCATGTCCACTTTTTCTCATTATCATTGATACTACATTATTTTGACTCCTTAACTATTCGTCTTTGTAATTTCATTTTGTATGACAAATGAAATTAACACATGTTTATTCCAGACTGACATATTACTAAAATATAATCATTACTAAGCTCATATATCATTAAAACTGATTGAAATCCACTAGTAACTCTGTGCAAACTGAGAATCTAACATTAGTCACTCGACTTGCATTGTATTTGTTACGGACGTGAAGATCTTCAACCACATCATTGATAACATAACTGAGTTGAATTCAACTTTAATCTGTAACTATGTAAACTACTTACTAATAAGTTGTGAAAGGAGAAAAACACTAACCGCCAGTTAACTGAACTTCATTGCTTAAATATAACTAATTTGTTTCAATCACTTGAACGAGGTCAAGCAACACAAATGTAGAAATACCTGCTTTATGAATTGCGTCTTTCTTTCTTAAGTTTACTAAACGATCAGCTTTTTGGAAAGCTATTAATTTCTGCCTGCTACTGAAGGTAATATTAATAAAAGTCCTGGTATATCATGATAAGATAAATATTCTAAGAGAGATATCAATATGAACTTCTCAAAAATAAGTACATTTCAAACAAATATCGAGTATATAGATAATATCTTTGGTGGTGATCTTAACCCAAAATGTGAAAAAACATTCAATGAGACAATACTTACAAAGTCTACCATATAATAATGAGAATATTCTCCAACATTCAATAAAACTAACTACTACTTCAGTGAGTCATATAAGCAGTACATACTGTACTCCGCTGGTGATACTAATCGACTGTCAAAATCAAAGTTAAGCGAGATCCAAACCTGAAACCCAAGGTTTCAGGGATCAGCGATTAACTTGTTAATCCTTCTTTTTCTAAATAAATATTATTGAACAACAATGAATGAAACCTATGAAAATGTATGTTTTGATAAAATCGTAAGACTAATTGAGTTCATAACTGAGTTGAAACAATTTCTACGCATTATTAGATGTAGTGACTGGCCAGCCATTGCATGGAAAAATAAACCACATGCGAACTGTTCTACAAATCACATCGAATCTTCGAACATGTGCTTGACGGTCACGAATGCTGAAAACACAAGCTAAAATAACTTGAAAACAGATAGACCATGACCAGTTAAGGTTGGCGGCGGTTAGTAATACGTAGTCTATATTAAAGCCAATTCAGTCGATAAAGATGCATAACTCTACAAACTGAATAATCATTTCTGACTAATACTCAGTAATTAAGCATAGCATCGTCCACCTAATGATCTCAACATAGGCGAGTAGTGGTTTGAATAAGACTACTCTATTGAAGAATAAAATAAATAAATAAATAATTTCTCGATTTACAAAGAATTAACGTATAATAAGTTGTATTCGCGATCTAGTCGAAATTTTATAAAAACTTGTCATCTAATAGAAAACTGCCCGAAACCAATAATGGTGGATGATACCCAAAATGCTAATATATTTTATTGTTTCTCCCTATCCAAGATCACGAGCATAAATCCACCAACAGTATAACTTTAAATTCATAACAACGATAAAGGTGTTTTTACATTTATATTCGGAAAAGACCTGGCAGAGCTCAAATAGGTAATACACTGCTAAAGCCAGGCTGTTCAAATGCTACCTCAATATCAAACGGTAGGTGACACATCAAAATCAAGACATGGTAATGTTCATTTGACTAGTCTATTCACTGCCCATAGTGGATGGGTTAAATAGTTAAGAAGCGTCTGTTTGTATGACATAGAGAATCAGGAAGCAAAAATTATTTTTACTGATTACTTTCAAATACCATGAAAAAAAAGACATACACATATTTGACTTCCTTACAAAGTCAAAGCTACCAGAAAAAATTAAGGTCACAGAAATTTTTTAATGAATGTAAAGTATTATAGTAACGGTAATTAAGCTAGATACTTTATTTACAAATTGTCAAGCAATTAAAGTTTTGTCAATGTCGTATGAATGGGAGGGGGGTCAAAAATGTAAGAAACCTTCTAAAAATATGCACCCCCCTCCCATTAATAAGAGTTATTTGTATGTAGATCAATAAATGAAGCTGTTCAGTATCTTACTAACATGCTGACTTGAGATTGTAAAATCACTCTTTGATTTTATAAGTTGTACAGATCCCTAAACTAATACATGAAGTGAAGTTGAAACCATATATGCCTTAGACATTGCTATATTTCCGAAAACAGCTGATTATAGTTTTTAGGAAACCAAATTAAACCTTTTCCACATAATAAAATATTATATTGTATTATTTAAACCCTCCACCTCATAGTAACACTTGTAGACTTGTCTTACCAATTAAATATAAAACTGTGTTGGGCAGTGGACGATAAAATACTTACTTCCTCACTCGCGGACACATTTTTGGTTTTCCGTGTTATAAACTCACCAACCAGGTAGAGATGCATGTAGTAGTTTTTGAGCCATATTCTGAGTGTGAGGGCATGCAATACTCTCGGGTTTCCTAAACTGATGTAGATGTCAAAGGGTTCTAACCTATAACTTAGCGCCCTAACTGACCTACGGACTAAAACCTGGTATCCGTACACGAGATAGAGCTGAAATTTTCAATTCTTTTTTTAATTAGCTACATAAATATCGCGAATACCAAACAAACTTTACTGCTGCGATCTGAAAACGATAGGATTCCTAGCATAATCACTGAACTTTTCTCAATAACACTTTTGATATATATCACTGACTATTTTGTAGTTGGACGACCATAGCCACGGAGCAATGGACAGCCATTTCCTACTACAACAGGACTTTTAGCGATGAACGTTCACGACTCTGCTAAAACCTTTGGAGCTTTTAATCTTCAAGTAACCCAGTGAGCACCTTATGCTTTACATTCCTAACATCAGTAAGATGGCTATGTTGAGTGACTATCATCTAGTCCTACTGTCCAATAACTACCTTACACTCACCACGATCGACATCTACTGGTTACGATTGGCCACAAATACTCTTCAGATTAACTGTAAAAATCGATCACTAGTGAGCACAACATTTAGAAATCTCTACAAACTATCAAATGTTAAGACACATTTTTTATGTAGAACGTATTATTCACTGAGACATTTAAACATTCATTTCTCTTGCTTAATCTTACCAGATACATATGAGAGTAAAAACGATAATCTGAATCAATAATTTACACATGAAAAATTATTACGATAACAGCAAATACTAATTCAAACTAGAATGTACTTATGGAAATCGCAGCATTGAAAATCAAATGGAATTTTCTAACAAAAGTGGAAATGTTACACAAAAGAAGCATACAATTCAGTCAGCCCTACAGATAAAAAAAGCCTGTTGTTTGGAATAACCTAACATGAAAGTGGGAAGCAGGCTGGTCTGGCGATCCATACACAACAAAACATTATTCGTAAATGAACAGATATGTGAATACTATAACCACTGTGCTGACGAGCAACGTATACCATGAGTTTACAAACCAATAATTAAATAAAGTATGATGAATATGACTAAATACATTTCTTAATATACTTTATGAAAGTTCAAAAAATGAATACAATTAAAGATCTGATACAAACATTATAATATTATGAGGTATACAAGAAAACCAACATAGTATAAGTCAATGTATCATATACACCTTTATAGAACATATAAGACATGTATCTTACATTCACATAATACTATTTCATGACTAGAATATCACTATTTTAAAAAGACCATTATCCCTTGTTAAATGACTGATAAACAGAATTTTGAATCATTATAGGACTTGAATCATTGCTGGAAATCGACTCTAATTCATCATGATTATTTCTGATAATAACGGATGACGAATTTTTTCTTGTTTCGGTTGTTGTGTCTTTTGACGTATGATGGTGGTATATTCCCACATTGCTATTGTTAAATTCTGTAACGGAGTTTTCAACAAGAGTTGCATGCGCAATGTACAAAGTGTAACCAAGATCAACAGAGAAAATAACTAGCAGAAGAATAAATGTTACAATTAAATATACACGAGATGTGGTCAACTGTAAATTTATTGATTTAACGACACGATCTAAGCAACCTGAAGTATAAATCTGTCGGTCAATTGAAGTATCGCCTTTGAAATAACATGACACTGGTAGTAAATTCTCTACTGTATTATGTACATCTCGTTGTTCATATGAACTCCAGTCGGTGTAATTGACCTGACCACAACACTGGAATGTCTTTTGTATTACATCCCAACACTTGAGTGCATTGTTAGAACTCTTAGAATTAAAGTAGCTTAGTCGAGCTTCAATAAATGTGCTAGCCATTTCAGAGTTAAATGATGTATTCATTTCAGATAAGAAATTTCCAACTAATATCAGGCTTAATATCAAACCAATCGACAAAATTCCAAGGAAAATAGAACAAAAATATAGCCATCCAATTCGGAAATGACAGCAATTGGATACATTTGAAGGTGCATCTAGTGTCTCATCATTTTCACGCAAACGTAGTCCATAAAGTTGACCAAAATGAACTCCAAAAGCGGGTGTACACGAATTAAATGGATTATCTGTTGCATAAACTGGTTGATTAACTTGAGCTGTAAGTTGACATGAATTCGCATCACTACCAATTAATTTTGGAGGATAAAGAAATGTGAACAAGAACCAAAAGAAAAATAACACAGCTAAGATGATCTGCAAAATGGAAAGACCAAGAGAAAGCCAGAATACAGTATATATGGCATGGAGTACAGGACAATTTCTTATAGGCTGACTAATAATAGCGCTGAATAAAATCAATCCAACTATTCCAGTGCAAAGAAGTGTAAGAATAAAGCACGCATGTAACGCTTTAAGAATTTGAAAGCGTTGAGTCAAACTCAATTTATGCATGAATCTAAACTATCCTAAATAGTGAAAATACATAAAAAGTAAAAAAAATTATAAAATATCTATGTACTAAAAAATAATGAAGGATCATTTCTAAAATACTAATTATTATCGAAACTGCTTTATAGAAAATGGAACTGTAAGTGTAATGATTAAAATAAGATTTGAGTCTGAAGTTAAATATGTAGCCAAACGACCGCGACCGGCCAGCTTGATATGGATGTAATGGTAGTAAGGTGATTGTTCCAAGTTACTACAGTAACGTCCATCAGATTTTAGGAATCGATGGTGGGAAAACATACTTTAGTTGATAGCTAACGTAAGGAATCAGCTCGAAATAAGGAAGAGTGATTGTATGATGGGTTCTAACTTTGGCCACTTCTGCTTTACGGAATAATTAATGTATGTTCCTAAATTTATTAAAGGCCACCAATTTCTTTGGAGAGGATGTGGATATACTTTAAATTATATGCTCATGTGGCTGCTGTTTTAGAATGTAAGTGTTTTCCTTTAAATGTGCCTACCTACTGAGATTGTGTTAGGAAAGTTAAAACCAAAAACAAGCTTAGAATGGATTGAATGTAGAAACTACCTCCAATTATCAGTGAATTGTATCGTAATGTGTGACAGCCTACACAAAAGTGAGCGAATAACATAAGGTAAACCTTATGTTATTTGTCCTGTAGGACAAATTTGAAGAAACTGATGGATCAGTAGTAAAAGGTGAGATTAAACTTAAGAAAAGTGCATTTATTGCTTTGACTCCCATGCTTTTCAGCATGCTGTACATTAATAAAGTTATTAGAGAAACAATTGCCAGGAAAGTCCGAATGTAAAAAGCAAAACGAGCCATGAAAGGACAATCCTATATGCACTCAAACTATGTGGTTCAAAGTACAGGATAATAAAGTATTCAGAACTAATGTTTTTCATACTAAATATTTGAAAATATTGCGACCTACCTAAACGGGCGCAAAAAAATAAGAAAAGAACTTTGGGGAGTAAAACCCCATATTTTTTAGAGTTGGTCTAAATATATGTGAAAACGATTTCGCCAAATACCTTCCTCTAAGTAAGCGCAAGTAAGGCTTATTGCAGTAACTGCATGAAAAATAGTAAAGGAAAACACTGTCCGACTTAACTAGCCTTCATAGCAAAAGGTTTAAAACAGTGCCTTTTCATAGCGTCTCCGGCAGTGTCGTCAAACAAATATGAGATGAAATTGAAAACTGCACTTTTAACCTCCGTTAACTATGATTGTCTGTGATTATCATGAGGTGACTGCAGCGTTACCCTAAACAAAAAGTAGACATTTAATAGTGATGCATCAGTTCCATCATAGTGTTCACATAGTTCTCAGAAGTTCCTCTAAATTTCTCAAATATCAGTTGCCTAGGATTACCAGTGAATGCATTTTTTATGCCCACTGAGGCTCTTGACTCTTTAAAATATTAGTGTCTATCTCAAACATGTTGTATAATTTTCGCTACTGTTTCTAGAATCACCTAACGTTGAACTAAAATTTGGCATTGAAATAGCAATTCACTCTAATAAAGTATTATTGCAACAGACAGCTCCTGACAGTTTTCAGTCTAAGTAATAATAATAACAATAAATTAAAATGTCAACAGTCTGTCCCACAGGTAATATTTAAGTTGGATTATGACGGGCAAGCGAAATCCAGGACTCACGTTTCGTCAAATTTGGGACTCATCGGCTGGATGTACTTGCATCCCAATGTTGATATTCACACCGGGATTCAAACTCAGTCCACTTTGTGCCAAATGCCACCGCGTTCACTACTAGGCTACTATGTCAAGACAGTTACATATGTGCAACGGGTATATATGCAACTAGGACGAAAAGCGCGTCCAGGATTCCTCTTGCCAGTCACAACTCAACTTTAATATTGATTGTGTACTGTTGATGTATCAAGGCAATGTGCTCAGGACGTACATATGGTAACAAAGGCTGACCAGTTTCAGTCCGTTACAAATCAACGGGAAAACACAACTTTATCCTAATTAGTCTGTCCAGAAGTTTAGCTCATTTTTAGTTTTCAGCCATACTCTTTCTGGAATAAAGATTTAAACATAATTACTACTGAGCTATTTTCATAATGACCGAAATGGTTGCCAAAAGTTATTCATATTAATTAACGTTTTGCTTTTTTCCTTGTCATGGTGCATTACAAAGTCATTACTGTGAAAATTTATTGCGTAAAATAAATATATATATCAGTAATTTCTCACATCGCCGCTCCATGCTATGTCTTTTATGCTGACATATAAATGATGTCTATTCTTGTCAAGGAAACTAGGCATATCCTTTTTCCGACAAGAGAATTTTTACAAAAAACCAAATGACGACACTGAGTCTAATGGAGTTCTTAGACACCTATTAAACAGACGGAAAAACGCTGGAAATGCTGGATGAGGTAGCCCAATAAGCCTGGGTACAGTTATAGGAAACAGGATGTTACCTCACTAGTAGAGAATTACTATGGAAGCTAGCGGATTAGACGACAAATCTCTGTTCTTCGTCATTCTTATTTCCGACTTTGACAGTCAGCTTTTAAGACTGACTACAGCCACTTGTGAACACACAAATTAGCTAGATATTTTGGACTTCATAGATTACTTTTGACGTTATTCACTGTATTTTACTGTCTTTCATCGTAGTTTGTTGTCAAGAAGAACATACAGCTGCAAACAAGTCTTTTTTTCTGACGCCGTCTGTCTATAACAAGGTATGCAACGTGTTCTTGGGTGTATACGAATACCATGTGCGGGTTGGCTCAGCCGATTACATACCAATAAATTTAACCACATGTATTATAAACATCTACAAATAAATATCTATCAGGTAGTTGTGACTATAAGAAAAATAGAAATGATCAGGTAACAGCTCAAAATTAATTAGCATTTCCATAATAAATGTCCCTTTTTTTATCCCCCCAGTCTTCTATTCTTAAGATCCTACCTACCTCCAATTTTATAGATGCATGTCGCTCTCATGTCAGAAGTTCCGCAGTAAATTTTTAACAATCGTAAACTTCCGCCAATCTATATAGACCTAACTAAACAACACTTATTAAGATATGCCTATGTTAGGTCACGTTACAAGTATGTATTTCATCAAACACTTGATGTGTTTCACAAATCTTCCTATTTTTCTTCTCAGTGACGACAAAGTACAAATTGACTGTTTGATTGACTAAACTTATTTGTTCCGCTCTCACATTATGTGTGATACCTGTAAACAAAATCGTAGATGATGCAACGCTGTAAAATCCTTGTTACGGAAACCAAACGTTCAGACGAAGGGTGCTGAAGATACAACTGAACAGGTTCCCAAAAGGTCCAAATTAAACCAAAACCAAAAGGAATAAAGTTCGAACAAAGTATTTATTGGCCTGTCAAACAAAAGGTTGTTCTGGGAAGTAAATTATAAATGTACTATTACAAACCTTCAGTATTGTAGGCACCCAGTCTAGAACAAATAATCAAGCAATCCAAAGCAATGGCGCAACAAATGGCGGAAGTCAAGATAAACAAAACAAACACAATTGAACATAACAAATAGGTTTATTAAGTTAGGGTTCAGTAGAAAGAATTCACAAATTATGTGACTCTACGGCTTACCGCAACAATCCTGGTCCAGGTTATTTTGCAGAATTGGCTTAAGAAGCTTCACATATCATATTCTGATCCTTTATTTTCAACATTAACTATGCCTGTATATTTGAAGTGTATCACTTCCAGTAGAGCGGTTGTTAAATTTGGGTAATTATACTGTTCAATTTAAGGTTTAACTAATCTTGTATTCCCATCGATTTTTCTTTATTACATACAGCTTGCTAATCGATAAAATACAATCCCTTCTGAGTAGAAAAATATGTTATAGGAATATGACTAAGTGGTTTCAATCATATTCTCAACTACTATCCTAATTCTTATTACGCCTGGTAAGTAGTGAGACCCAAAGGTAATATGAAAGTTGACCATAGGAGTCAGGTCTGTCCCTCTTTGTAGCGGAAGGTTAGACACAGCCCTTATATTGATGTACAATGTAATTTATAAGTCAGATTAACTTACTAAGAGAACTGCTAGTGTTAACAAGGAAAACCACATGGAAATTCCTTCAAAATTGATCATCAAAAAACAAGTTCACCGGCACACTCCAACTTATATGCTTTACAAATGTGCTCAATATCGAACACTCTTTAGGCATTCATAACAAGAACCACCAAGGTGGAGATGTGCTGATTGACTTACTGACATTACATTTTGTGAAAATCTATCAGTTTTACGTGTGTAATAAATCCTTATTATAATATGCTATTAATACATACTTTGCTAACGTTGTTTAAATTTATCATTAATATAATTGTACTTTACACTTTACACACTTTGCCTGTGGCGCTTACTGCTGACTGCTGCTCTCGAAAGAGTAAATACATTGTTGCTGTTTAATTCTTCGTTCTGACTGAGTTTTCTCCACCGAATGCTTGGATTAATAATTGGATCCCTTTTATAGTATCGGAATTGAATGCACAACGTCACGTTGGCTCTCCCCAGCTTTACTGACCAGAACGAAGAATAATACAGCAACAATGTACTTACGCTTCCGAGAGCAACAGTCAGCAGTAAGCGCCACAGGCAAAGCGTGTAAAGTGTAAAGTACAATTATATTAATGATAAATTTAAACAACGTTAGCAAAGTACGTATTAATAGCATATTAGAATAAGAATTTATTACACACGTAAAACTGACAAATTTTTACAATGTCATTAAGTCAATCAGCACAGAGATCCTCAATCAAATGCCTATGCATCTGTTATAGTGACATAAAGTAGCATGTAAGATTGTTAACTGGAGATGGCTATCACTTTGTAAACTTCATATCCCTGCCTATTTTCTGCAGGTTGATTTTTCGCACACATACCCAGCTATTCATTTT
The DNA here is from genome assembly GCA_034768735.1 of Schistosoma mekongi. Lineage (NCBI taxonomy): Eukaryota > Metazoa > Platyhelminthes > Trematoda > Strigeidida > Schistosomatidae > Schistosoma > Schistosoma mekongi. The sequence continues at coordinate 75,409,913 of CM068306.1, read as the reverse complement.
CTTTCGTTAGCAATTAATCATATATCTCTGTCTCAAACAGTTGTCCTTTCCAGACATTTCAACAGCGATAACTGGTCCTTCATTTATGACCAAATAATTGATGTTATGCCTGCTTGTCATGTTAACTCTGAGTTTAAATAGCCCACTAACTGCTAAAAAATTTGAGCCCTTATAGTTGTCTAAACAGGAGGTATTTTCATGAAGTTATTTGAATGTCTCACACTCGTAATATATTTCACTAGAACAAGAATGCAATTTTTAAGAAAAAAAATACTCTCAATCTTACTTTAGTCATGTAGCGGTAAATAATCCCCAAAATAAATAGTTACATAGGTTTCGACATTGATGCTGACCATGTTTGTTTTAGCCGACACTACTAAGTTGAAGGCGCTCGGTCACGCATCACTACCAGATCTCGCCACGCCGTACCGAAACAAGCAACCCTCTCTAGTTTGCCAGCCTAGACGTTGCTAACCCATTGCCGCTCCATTCCCGATCAAATATAACTTCTCTTCCATCCTTCATTGCCTTCTGATTTCTTGTCATTCGTAAGAGTGGGTTCAATCGTTAGAAGTTGCTCTGGTAATAATCCAAACGTAACTTGGTCATATACCGTGTGCAACTTCATTGGTGAGCCCGACGTGATCTGGACACGTTCAAAACTGTGAGTTCGTTCCTATTTGTCGTTTTTAACAGTATTTTTGGTGTGATTATCATTTTTTTTGCACGTTTTAATCGCATTTATTTTTGTATTTTTATATATTGCATTTATAGCATGACTGATCAGACTCCTAAGTTCATTAAGATTAAAACTCCCACACCCCCGAACTTCCAGCTCATTCCTTTCTGGACAGAAAACATAGAAGCTTGGTTCTGCTACGCAGAAGCCGAGTTTCGAGACCACGCTGTGACAGATCCACGTGTTCAATTCCTTGCCGTCGTAAGGTCACTTCCGAGTGAATTGAACAGGTACGTCACCCCTTCCTTTTTCAGCCCTGACTGCCTAGAACCTTATGACCAACTCAAAAGATCGATTCTCAAACGCGGAGACTTGTCCGATAGACAACGGCTTAATGAGTTGTTCCACACCATCGAGCTAGGTAGTGGTTCAGCAACGGAAATGTTGACGCGCATGCGAGAGGTAATTGGTCAACGCACCTTCGACGAAGGTCTTTTCCGTCAACTCTTCTTATCAAAACTGCCACAACAAGTGCAAGCAGTTCTGGTAACGTTTAATAACAACCCAGTAGATGAACTAGCCTCATCTGCTGATCGAATTCTGGAGATCACCAGAACTCGCGATAATCAGGTTTATTCCATTACCGAAAAACCTCAGGCCACCGAAAACGAAGTAACGAAATTGTGTAATGCTCTTTCGCGTTTTCTTGACCTGAAGGAAAGACATCGACCGGACGATTCTCGTCGACGAAGTACGTCACGGAGAAGGTCGTCGTCTCGACCTCGACGAAACGAAAATTCACATTGGTGTTGGTACCACAACACCTATGGAAAAAATTCCAAGAAGTGTAGAGACCCCTGTTGTTTCCCTAGACATAAACCGATTGTTGACGCATCGGGAAACTACCCCGCCGGCACGCGTTAGCGGCAACCGTAGCCGGTGGAAGCAGCCGCCTGTTATTTATCACTGATGTGATAACGAAGGTTCGCTACCTCGTCGATACTGGCGCAGAAGTTAGCGTTCTTCCTGCAGCTCCATCTGATCGCCACCATGAAGCTGCGTTCGATTTACAGGCAGCCGATGGAAAACACATAGCTACGTATGGCAAACGTTACGTCTACTTAAACGTGGGTTTACGAAAACCCATACACTGGATTTTCACCATCGCCGATGTGAAAATACCCATCATAGGCATGGATTTACTTAGCCACCACAACTTGCTTGTGGACCCTAGTAAAAAGAGATTAGTGGATAGTAACACAAATCTATACGTTAGTGGAACCGTGGCTACAGGTTGTAGCTTATGTCCTCTTCGTTTTAAACATTTAATTAACCCTTATTTTCAGCCGATACTCGACAAGTATCCAGATCTGAATAAGACGTCATCGAAATTATCATGTGTAACCAGCAATGTTACACATCACATCACGACTACAGGTCAACCTGTATTCTCCAAAGCACGCCGACTCGCGCCTGAAAAACTAAGGATTGCGAAAAACGAATTCGGTCATATGATTGACTTGGGAATAATTCGACCTTCCAGTAGTCCATGGTCATCTCCATTACATATGGTCCCGAAGAAAGATAGCAATGACTGGCGTCCCACCGGTGATTACCGACGTCTTAACGCCCAAACTACGCCTGATCGTTACCCTTTACCGCATATCCACGATTTAACGGCCACTCTGAAGGGAATGACAATATTTTCAAAACTCGACTTGGTAAAGGCGTACAACCAAATACCGATGTCTGAAAATGATATCCCGAAAACCGCTATCGTAACTCCATTTGGCCTTTACGAATTCCTCCGAATGCCTTTTGGGTTGAGGAACGCAGCACAAACATTCCAACGCTTCATTGATGACGTGTTCCGCGGGCTTGACTATGTCCATGCATACGTCGACGACTGCCTGATAGCAAGTCCAGACGAGGTAACACATATGAAACACTTGGACACAGTCTTTAGTAGACTGCAACAATATGGAGTAACCATAAACATACAGAAATGCCAAATCGGAACAACCTCGTTGGACTTCCTGGGGCATACTATAAATGCGAATGGTATACAACCCCAAAAACACAAGGTGGCGGCTATTCTGGAATACCCGGAACCAACCACCATCAAGCAGTTGCGAGCTTTCAATGGATTGGTAAGTTTCTACAGACGGTTTATACCGAACTGTGCATCTGTCATAAAACCACTAACGGATCAGCTTCGTGGAAATAAAAAAGTGGTCACAATGGATGTAGACTCAAAGAAAGCCTTTAATGCGACTAAAGAAGCAATAGCCAATGTGACTATGCTGGCACATCACAATACCGAAGCCCCTGTCAGCATCGCGGTTGACGCATCTGACTCAGCGATTGGCGCAGTTCTACAACAATGGACTGACAAAGCTTGGCAACCTTTAGCATTTTTCTCAAGACGACTAAACGATACCGAATCAAGATACAGCACTTTTGGTCGTGAACTGCTAGCCATGTACTGTGCTGTGCGACATTTTCAACATTCCATCGAAGGCCGGGAATTTACAATATTCACCGACCATAAACCACTGACGTTTTCTATGAAGTCATCTTTAGATAAGTACTCTCCGCGAGAGTCGCGTCATCTAGACTACATTTCCCAGTTCTCTACTGATATACGACATATATCTGGGGCTAACAATGTAGTTGCCGACGCCTTATCACGAATACATGCCTTGAATCGTATCCAAGGAATCGACCTTGTTGAACTAGCTCGACTTCAAAATGAAGACAATGATCTTCATCACGAGTTATCCACAACAACGCTTAAACTCCAAACAAAAACGATTGGAAATGGTAAGAACACTTTAATTTGTGATTATTCTACAGGTACAGCCCGTCCAATCGTTCCCAAGAGTTATCGACGAATCATCTTCGACACATTGCACAACTTCTCTCATCCTGGAGTTCGTGCTACGTCTAAACTAATTGCTCAGAGATTCTGCTGGCCAAGGATGAATAAAGACATCAAAGAATGGGCACGCTCCTGTGTGGCATGTCAAAAGAGCAAAGTAATTCAGCACAATAAATGTCCTCTAGGCACTTTTCCAACTCCCGACGCTCGATTCAACCACGTCCACCTTGATTTGGTAGGACCCTTACCTGAATCAAATGGATTTTCTTATCTTTTGACATGCGTGGACCGTTTTACACGCTGGCCAGAAGCGATTCCCTTAAAAGACATCACTACTGAAACGATTGCTCGTGCTTTCGTCGAACGATGGATAGCGAACTTTGGTTGTCCATCTACAATTACGACAGACCGTGGACGTCAGTTTGAATCTGGATTGTTCCACTCTCTGACAAAACTTCTTGGAGCGACGCGCTTCCGAACAACAGCCTACCATCCACAATCTAACGGTTTGGTAGAAAGATTTCATCGACAGCTGAAAGCATCACTTTCAGCTATAAACATGCCGCAGTGGACAGAGGCTTTGCCACTAGTCTTACTCGGTATCCGAAGCATGGTAAAAGAAGATGTCGGGTGCAGCGTGTCTGAACTAGTTTACGGAACGACTCTTCGATTACCAGGTGAGTTTGTGGAAACCGCTTCCACCTCGACAAACTTGGATATAAATTCTTACGTGAACCGGGTTACAAATGCTATGCGTTCAGTTAAGCCAGTTCAAACTCGACGACAATCGACAGACACTTTCATCCAACCCGCCTTAAAATATAGTACACACGTTTTTGTACGTCGTGACGCTCTACGCCGACCTCTTGATGCGACTTACGAAGGACCATACAAGGTTTTGAAACGTGAAATAAAGTACTATACGATCGATAAGAATGGACACGAAGAGAACGTCAGCATTGACCGCCTCAAAGCAGCTTACCTAGAAGGTAAACCCTTCGATGTCCAACTCGCCACAACACCGCCGAAACTCGACATGAGCAAAGTCGCCATGCCTCAAGCAACAACCAACGAGCAAGTGGAAATTCAGAAGAGCTCCATAACGCCGAGAGCTACACGTTCTGGTAGAAATGTACGATTTCCAGAACACTTAAATGAATATTACGTCTATTAATTTTCTTTTCTAATTTTCCACTGTGTGTATTGTGAATATCTATATATACAAAATAAAAAAAATTGAATAAAAATATTTTGTTTTTACTTTATGGTATGCATTTTTGTTTACACATTTTCGTATACTTAAAAAAAAATATATCAAAAAAAAATTTTTTTTATTTATTCATGTTGGCGTTGCCGACATTTTATGCGTTTTTGTAGCTGTATTTAGCCGCTAAATTGCTTTTAAATATATATACATATATATATATATTAATGAAATGCATATATCTAAATTTTTTTTTTCTTTTGGTTTTCCAGGACGCCTGGAAACGACCAGAAGAAAACGGAAGAGAACGATAACATTTTGTACATTTTTTTTATGTAACGACACTTTAGCATAGGCACTGACGGCCAGAAGCTGCACAACATCCAAGCTATCAAAGGAACGTTTACCAATGCTTAACGCATTGGGTTTTATCCTTTGGCTGGTACGTCATAGGGTCCTCACGAACCCATTAGGGGGGGAGTGAGCTGTAGCGGTAAATAATCCCCAAAATAAATAGTTACATAGGTTTCGACATTGATGCTGACCATGTTTGTTTTAGCCGACACTACTAAGTTGAAGGCGCTCGGTCACGCATCACTACCAGATCTCGCCACGCCGTACCGAAACAAGCAACCCTCTCTAGTTTGCCAGCCTAGACGTTGCTAACCCATTGCCGCTCCATTCCCGATCAAATATAACTTCTCTTCCATCCTTCATTGCCTTCTGATTTCTTGTCATTCGTAAGAGTGGGTTCAATCGTTAGAAGTTGCTCTGGTAATAATCCAAACGTAACTTGGTCATATACCGTGTGCAACTTCAGTCAGATTGTTTTCCGTTATGGTTTTTTGGTTGAAAAACTTTATTTGAGTAAAGTTTTACATTGACTAGCCGCAGAAGATATTCAATTGTTCAGTTATGAAGTATCCATAGATAGTGGTGGTCAGCCTATCAACTCCTAAAGCTGACATATTGGCTCTCAGAATAGGTGGTAGTACACCGAAGTGTTAGCATCCTGGCACCTACAACAATCGCAATTCAGGAGTAATTACGAACTAATGGGTACACTCAGAACCACAGAGGAATCTTCCGCATCAACTCATTATTATTATTTTATCTTCCAATTTACAACCGACTACCTGGTTGTCCAGTAGCTTGATTGTTGCTGGTTTTGGTAAATTTACTGATCTATGGCAGACACTAAGAAATTCACACACTTCTTAACATCAAAGGCTAGGAATTCCATTTCATTATCAAGTCACGAGATCAAAGAAATCATTTGGATTAAATTAGGTCATTAAAATGGAAATAAATATTAATGCAGTTAAATTCAGTAGGTGTTTTTAATTTCGTATCTAGACTGTCCATATCAAATATCACCAAAAGCCATAAGTCACATGTTAACACCAAGTAGCAAATTCAAAGAAATGACATCATTCAACATCAACTTTAAGGATATTGGATGTCGAAGGGTTGACCTTGTGCTGACTCAATATTTCAAGGATAAAAGTCCGTCTTATTTTTGCCCAACATAGGTCTTACTAATTTCTAGTTCCCGTTATCAAAGTGTTCCTACCTCCAGACCCCCCTGTCTTCTGTTTCGCATACTTCCCTAGCACACAATATACCTCTCAACGTAACACATTCATGAACAGCTAGTGTGAAGCAACTTTCATAGAAACATATGTTAGAAATGAAGCATAATTCAGCTGTTGAGTGATTCCTAAAGTGACCGTAACTTGTCACATTTTTGCCGACATCTAATTTCAACCATTTTAAGTTTGAAAATTCAAGGAATAGTCCTAAAGAGTATTCCCTTTTTGCAATTGGGAAATATTCGTTGTTAATACAAATTTATCCAAATCAGGTAGTACACTCTATAGAATTAATACATTTATCTTAGCTGTGCATCACAATTTTAGTAATTTGTTTAAAAATATTCTTGCACTCTAAATTTTACTAATACTAATTAATTAATCTTCCAAACGTTACATTTTAGTAATAAAGGTATGATCCAGCATGTATATAGGTAGAGAGGCTCATATTAAGCAGTATTTACCTGATTCTCCATGTAACGTAACTAGCTTATTACTACGCCTCAATCAATTTCATCACTGAGAGTACTGCTATGGTTTTGTGTGATGTAGTTAGGACCTTACTCTACCAACTTCCAATTATTATTGTCACGTATTCCGGCAAATCGCGTTAGTTATTATATTCATATCTATTTAAAATTTTTACCAGATCGACATACGTTCTCTATTGCCCCCATACTCCCTCTCCTGTTCAGTGTACCTTCAGTCTAGACAAAGATGACCCTAAATTACACCTGCCGTTACGGTTGATAAGAAAAACTATAAGGCTTACATTCGTCTAGATCAATTCATCGTACACAAAAAGTACTGTTAGTGTCCACAAGATGAATCAGTGATAGTTGTTGTTTGTAACTATATCCTAGAGTTTATTGGGTTAATCAGATGCGTTCAACAACTTTCCTCGTATCATAACGAATTATTTGTTACAGATGCAATATGTAAGGAGACAAGTTACTATAACGTTGATACTTATATTTTCACTCTGTCTTTGTGATAGTTTGGGTCGTTTTATGAATATGTTGAGTCCTATATTACTTATGACTGGATGGTGCCATTTTTAATTTTATTATTTATGATATTCTTATAGCAGTTATAATGGTAGCCTAGAGGCATAACTCATGAAAAACAATTAGTGAATGACACTTTACTGTTATATAGCACCGTCTAGTAGTACGCTTAATAAGTTGTTGTTAAGCTCAAATTGTAGTGGAATTTGTCCGAATCAGTCCATTCAAGTTGTATGAAAATCTGCTGGTTTTTCTGGGCAGCGTGTTAATGAGGATCAGTCCTCAAATATCTTTGATGTCGTAGTTCAAAGTTGAACACAATAGTACGGCTGAAAATAATCATGATATCCGTATCGTACCTTGTATCGACATAATTTCTTCCTACTGTGCAATCTCTTTGGATTTCTGTTGCCATACCATTTGAATGATATGCTATCTGAAATTCGAACACCGCGTGGTAGTATAAATCAATGAACATATTTTCGATACTAACTGCCTATATTTTTATAATTAGCCTTTTCTTACTTATAGCTAACTGTAGTAGAGGATAGTCTACCAAAATATGTGGTTATTCACTAACAAAGATTCAGATGGTTTGTTGGGGTCAGCTGCCTCACTAGGCTTAAATTTCACTCATTGCCCAGTTTCTGGATTCTTAATTGATCCGTCTAATGCAGAACCATTGGGAACAATTCATGGTCCTTATGGTTTGACATGGCGACTTTTTCCAGGTCAGAAAAAGAAAACTAAAGAGGAAGTTACTTTGTTTGTGTGCAACCTAACTTCGAATACTGTATCCAGAGAAACTGGTGATCTTTTACCTATTCTTCAAAGTACAGTCAAATGGATGAAAACATTACGCCATCCAAATATGCTAACTTGGGTCGGTGGATCAGAAATCACTTCAGGAAAATTGCCTAGTGAATTTGGTTTTGTTACGGAACGTGTTCTACCGTTACGGGAATATTTACGCATTAAAGCAGATTGTGGAAATTTTAACCTCCTTTCTTCTTGGGGTATACATCAGGTTCGTATTGTTTTGTGATTTCTAAGTTAGTTTTTAACTAATGTATTTCTCTGGTTTTTACCAGACATTTAAATATTAATACGTCGGGTAGTTTAACATACGACGCATCAAGGTTTTTGTTAGAATTCAGTATGCTGTTTTCTGAAGATGCTATACAATTACGAACAGAAGTCCTGTTGTGACAATTGTCGAGGAATCAGGTTAACGAATAGTGTCTAAAATATTGGCTTCAATAATACGTGGACGTCTAACTAAAGCTCGTGAACAGCAAACTCAAGAAAACCAATGTGGTTTCAGACCTAAACGTGGTTGTTTAGACCAAATATTCACACTTTAGCAGGTTCTGGATCATAGGCATACTTTTAGACGCACAACAATAACTGTATTTCGTGACCTTAAGGCGGCACTTGACTCTATCGATCGTAAGGTTATGTGGCAATGTCTGTCATTGAAAGGTGTATCAGAGAAGTACATTAACCGTAGACAAGCTCTCTACTCAAACACCATATGTCGAGTCAGAGCTTATGGTGGATTGTCGTCGAAACTGATTACCTCAAGTGGTGTTCGTCAAGGTTGTCCTCTTTCCCCATTTTTATTTAATTTTATCATTAACATACTCTTGGAGTTAACATTGTCATCGTCTGATTTCTCCGTGGTTGACCTCTTTTCATAGTTCTCTTGGGTGAAGATGCTGATAAAATGCAGAATCTTTTAACTACCTTAAACACAAATGTAAGGATGTTTAGGATGCGATTCTCTCCATCCAAATGCAATTTATGGCTTTAGGATTGACTTGATTCGGCACCGAAGTTAGTGATAGGAAGCGAAACAGTTAAATGTTAACCGTTTCACCTATCTTGGGAGCCTCGCCAGTCCTGATGGTCTGGTGTCTGCTGAAATGGCTCGTATACATAAGGCCCGACCAGCTTTTGGGAATTTGTATCACTTGTGACGTAGACGAGACATCCGTCTACTGACCAAAGGATGCATTTACTGCGCAGCAGTTCGATCTGTTTTACATTATGAACGTGAAACATAGCCATTAAGAATAGAGGATATTCGTAGGCTCCTAGCGTTTAATCATAGATGCCTTCGAAGTATCGCCCGTGTTTGTTGGGACCACTGAGTAAACAATACGTGGGTTAGGAACAGAGTGCTAGGTAAATATGGTAAGTCTATTGATGAAGTAGTAAATATTCATCAACAGGAGTGGTTAGAACATGTGTTACGTATGCCAAACAACTGCCTACCCCGAAGAGCGATGCTTTGTGATGTAGGAGTAGGCTGGAAAAAGGTTAGGGGCCGTCAAACGAAAACATAGTACCAGTCCATGAAGTTATTGACAATTGGGCTGAGCCGTATTAATAGGTACAGATTACCTGGTTGGGGTCCACGTAATGATCGTAACAAATGGTTAGAGACTTTGGGCGATATGGCTTAAAATCGTTGGCAATGGCGCGGGTACATCCACTCCTTGTCTTCCTTCAAATTCTAAGTTTCTGAACTTATTATAGTTTTCTCTTTGCTGAATCACATTTTCATAAATCTTGTCTCTAATCTCTATTCCTTTCCTCTGTTACTGCTTCCCCTACTCGGGGATTTGGTCCGACAATTTAGTCTCTATCTGCTAATTGGGGCATGGCAACTTGAACTGATGTACACAAGTGCCAAGTTCTACGTTGTAACTGACTGACTGATACAATTACGATGTTATTTTACATAGGTTCCGCATCGAAACAGAAAGCACTTGACATGTAGTTAATGATAAGCTTCTATGAATTTCCTATGTGCTCTATGTTTACTTTCAAAATCCGTAACATTCCGACCGTTGTCCTACTCAGACATCGTCATTGTGTGAAGCCTGTGTAATTTATCAAAGACATTTATTTGAGCAAGAACAATGTCAGCGACTTCGATTCCAATTTTGGACAGCGTAAAGGGCAGTATTGAACTGTACACAAAGGTTCACTGATTCGACTTACTGCAATTTTTAATATCACAAAGAGATAATCAATAAGTGAACATTGATGGGATTGTCAATATCTTCATACTGTATCAGAGGATAATGGGTTATTTCATATGCAATTGTCAATGATTCCCAGTCATAGCAATGAATGGGATAAAGTTAGCTCTAAAACTAAATTTTTTTATTATAGTTTATTATAGTCGATAGGTACTTCAGATTTCCCTATTCTTAATTAATAACCAGGCTAAGCAATTATTACCATAAGATTATTATTTGTCACTTCAACTGCAGAACAGCAACCCAGTAGTTAGTTCGTTCAACTTAGCCACTAAGCAGTAGGTTTGGGTTTCATTTTATCTATCCCGATTTTGGGACTGAGTAATTTCACCAGCCCTCACACTTAGAATGTGTCTTGATACAAGATACACGAATCTATGCATTGTGAGGAGAGGGCGGAGGTTATGTTGTAAACTCCAAATATTTCTAATAATATAAATTTATTTATGCTCTTTTTTTTCTTGTAGGTCGCTAAAGCATTAGTCTTTCTGAATGATGATGGAAAATTGGCACATAATGCTGTACGTTTAGACAGTGTATTTGTAACTTCAGCTGGTGAATGGAAACTAGGCGCTTTAGATTTTGTCGGACCTGTTAATCAACCACCACCATCTGCCCGACAAACAGCAGGTTTCGTGAATGCAAATGGAATAGGTGAATTTTTATAATGATCCACTTTTCGACTTTGTTACTGCTTAATTTGTTGACTAGCAAACAACAATTTTCTGTTTTTCTCGTTGTAGTTGATAATGATAAATTTAATTCCTTTATATATGGCACGTCCTTAAACGCATTAATTGTTATTGATATCAACCCATTTATCAAATACTGTTTCATATGCCTGACTTCAGCTACATTATAAGTGTAAAAGCTAGTGATACTACCTGGTTGCCTAAATTGGCGCAGCGGGGTCCAAACTTGTGGCTTAATGGCTAAAATTTGAGCGCCTTAACCACTGAGCCACTGCCCTATGTTTTGTAGAAAGCGGAGGTTCTGAATACAGCCCTAATAACTGACAGTCTTTTGGTTGCTTTGTGGCTTATTATAACTAACACACTAACCAAATTCTACTTCCTCAAATATCTTGTCTAATCTTCGTACAAATTCAGAGGTTATACATTAGCTTTTTATCGTGCTCACTATCCACGCATTTTATTTAAATAATGGTAAATTAGCAGCTGCTGTGTATAGTGAGATTGCACAAGTTTTTACTTGTTAGTTAGGCTATTTGATAAAATACACATTATTGAAGAGCTGAGCAAAAAGTATATTAATTATATGAATAATAAACGTAAATGAGAATAATTCAAACGATAATTGAGCAGGAAACCCATTGAATGATAGAAAATTAAAATCAGTCTATTGAAAACTTGTTTACATACTAATTCTGGAATTTAAAATTTAAGCTTTCACTCTATTTAAACAATCTTTAAGGCAAATTTTGGCATTCACAACCTTGTTAAATATATGAATTATAAATACCAATTTCTTAGTGTTGAAGAATAATCATTTGTCCCACATATTTCATAATATTCAATATAACCTGACCTAAACAATGTAGGGATTGATGTGTATCCATCGGTGTTAGTTGCATAGCAAAATAAGTTGTAAAAGTGTTAACATAATAGTAGTATCTTGGATACACGAAGAAATGCATACGTCCTACAGGAGCCATAAATTACGGTTATCACAATAACCCAACCGTAATGTTTGTACCTAATGGTATTGTTCAGACTAACAATCGTCAAATTCTTGAACTGATTTCACGTCTTGATTTGATCACTTCTAAGTTCCTTCCTACCTACTCCTATGTTAGCCATTGTCTCATGTCGGGACAAGCAATAGCTGAGCATACTAAGCATATACCTCAGTCACCACGACTTGACAAAAGCGTTATTTGATTTTCAACTTTATGCCTTGTATCCTAAGTTTAGCCTCACCACTAAAACTTCATGAGCTCGGCTTTGGACCATATGGTTTATTTAAGAGCTACTGATACTACCTGACTTTCCTAACTGGTGTAAGTAGAGTGTTCTAACCTTACAACTCACTAAATGAAAGTCCAGTGTTGTCGCCATAAAACCACTCTTCTACAGTCACAACATATTCAGTACCCTGCAAATTATGTGTTACCATAGTTTATGTAAATGGCATTATTTCTGTGTAGTGGCGATTGGTTTTTATGTATGCCTTATTCAAATTCTTAACAAGTAGTTTCATATTTATTTCATGGTAAAGTTCTTTTTCTATTTTCAAAGATCCATACACTCCCGCAGACAATTGTCTTATTGATTCATGGGGTTTAGGCTGTCTAATATGGGAAATATTTAACCCATCTTCAACTTTAAAAGATCGAACCCAGTTAATTGAATCTTCATTTTTGAGGAAAATCCCTAAAGCATTAGCGCCAGATTATCGACGTCTTGTCGCTCAAAGCGCTACAAAAGGCGGTGTGAAACGATTCACTGTGTCTCAGTTTCTTCATTCAGCTCGTAGTCCAGAAAAACATGGATTTTTGGCTAATGATTACGTGGATACATTATTGTTTTTAGAAGAGATTGAATTAAAAGATGTTATGGTAAGTGGAATCCTTATGTCGTCACGTATTTTATGTAAAAATGATATCGTTTTCTTTCTTATCGTTATTATCGCTATTGGAATATAAGTGACTTCATTGAGGTTTGCATTGTCATGCCGTAACAGAACAAGTGGATTGGTTTTCAACACTTAACTGTTACTTACTTGGTTCACAGGTCCCAACTTAGCTTCCTTTACTCTTGTACTTATAACTCTACGGCTCCGCGAGCTCTTACACTAAAATTGAGTTAAAGTCAATTTCACAAACCTTTACTTCGTAAATTATACTATTTTATGTTTTTTGTAATTATTTGGCTGTGAATCCTACCTGTTGTAGTATTTGTTATACTACTCTGAATAAAAGTTACATTTAAGCGTTTAATAATCACTTTCTATTTTCGCGAACACTTCATTCAGTGTTTCTGTATTTGACTGAAATTTCATAGACTTATATGCATATAAGTTCGGATCTTTTCATTGTTGATACTATGATATAATGGTGTGATCTAAGATATGTAATGTTTCTTAATTGGACTCCAGCTTTACTAAAACCTTGTAATTAAATAGTAATTTACTAGTGAGAACTTATCATATGTAGTCTATAATATCTACAATATAAAGAGCCAAACCTTTAATTGTGCAACCTCATTTTCGCCAAACAAGTTAGTGACTATCTGGACTCAATGAATAACGCATTAGTGTTTGAAACGAAAAGTACTAGGTCCGGGTCTCCATATGAACATTAACATATCAACAATCCGTATTATTTACCACATCATCTCTGGTGAAATGATAAAGAACTTTCCACTGTTCTCCATTTAAAATGAATAGTTCAAGCATAAAAGTAATTTTAAAAATAAAGTATCTAATCAGTAGATTAGGTTATCATGCGACTTCAACTGGGTTGTTTACAACTGTTAACCTGACTAAGGTCAGCAGCCAACAATTTCGTGAACCGATGCTACGTCTTTATCTAGTTGTTCCTAACTTCCAGTCTATTCCCACTTTAGCCAATATCTCACATCGAGGTAGATAGTGGTTAAGTTTACATAATACATTTCCCAGACACTTCATCGGATGAAGATCCTAAACCTTACCAACTGACTTGCTATCTTAATACCTCTCATTGTTGCCCATTCGGTCATTCCACGATACACAAGCAATCCTTCGAACACATACGATCGAAAACCTACTACTTTCATGTCTAGCATACATAAAGTAATACAGAGAGGACAAATAAGATGTTTAGTTGCTAGTCAGTCAATGATAGTGCACCAATGCATTTTGTGTCATCGGCGCATCTATCACAACAAAGTAGACCTAACGTTTGTCATCAGCGATTATTGTTTTTTTTAGGAAAAGTCAACATTTTTAAAAAATCTTGCTGCACAGGTAACGAGTTTTCCAGATGATGTTTGTCGCCACAAAATACTACCGCACTTGGTCAATGGCTTACGTTACGGATCTGCTGGAATTGAAGCTCTTCTTCCCGTCCTACGTCTTATTCCTTTGTTATCAGAGAGTGATTTTCAAGCTTATGTTCTACCATGTCTTTTAAAACTATTTTCATCACCAGAACGTGCGACACGTGTACGCCTTTTAGAACATTTACCTGATTTTGTACAACATTTACAAATAAAATGTGTAGAAACACAAATCTACGGTCCAGTTTCTGCTGGTTTTACAGATACTCACCCAATTGTACGTGAAGCAACTGTTCGTGCAATGATTCATTTAGCACCAAAACTTCCAAATAAACTATTGAATGAGAATGTTATAAAACATATCACTACATTGCAGGTTAGTTAAAATTGCAAATGATATTAATCATATACTTTCTGTTTAACATTGTACTAGTTATTCCTTGTTTTAATTGTCATATAGTTTTCGAAAGTGATGATCGTGATGCCTGTCACATACACCAATAACATCAATTATTACAACACAGCTACTTTATAGGTTAACTCTGATTGACTCATACAACGTTCTTCTGTCTTCAATTGTCAATCAGAACTTGGAAGGAGTCGCGGATTTGCTTAGTTTTATTATGGACTGAAACTTAAGTGTTATCTACAAGACTACAACGCTCCATAAATTTCAATCTATCCATATTCACATGGTTTTTTGATACAATAGTGAGTAACACGTATCTATTTAACTGACCAATAAATGAACGACAAACAATATATCGAGCCTTAATGGTTTAAATAAAAGCCAATAAGTAGAGCAGCATCAAACATCGTAAACCGTCAATTATCTGAATCAAAACTGCAAGATGAGTAGAAACAAGGCTGATTCAAATCTCCACTTGTCGATATTGCAGATCAATAAATCGCATCTAAAGCTTCACAGTCTATTATTTTATCAAAAGATCACCGAGCAGCTGTGAAGAATTTGATGCATAATGGAAATGTTATGATCCTCTGATCTGATAAAGGCTCTGGAGTAATAACAAATATGTAAATAAAGTCAAATTAATTCTAAATAATTCACCTAAGTTCCCAACTGATCTCGCGATAAGGGATATGACCGTGGTGACAGAAAGACGCATTATTAAAAAGTTAAGGGATCTTTTGATGAGAACTTAATTGACAACATCATATACAATGAATTTAAATCTCGTGGATCTCTGCAACCGTATCTTTATGATCTGCCAAAAACACATAAACCCAATGTTCTAATCATAGCTATATTATCGATGGTAAACTCTCTTGTTCATAAACCATCTTGTTGGTTAGCGAAATATTTGGAACTTACTTGTTCAAAACTGGCTGTTTATAGCTTGAAAGACGCCAAGATATCCAGCAAAACTTTTGTTTTAATTTGATATATCACTGTTTACAGCCATTCCGCTTGACGGAACAATGCAAATTATGTATCAGCACTCTGACCTCCATTTGCCTAAGGAAAAGTTCAAATAGCACTCACTTATATGTACTAAAGATATGCACTTTCAATTTAATAACATCTACTATCGTCAAGTTGATGGAGTTGCTATAGGGATTCCGTTGGATCCCATTCTTGTTGACATCTTTATCGCCAACTTAAAACAAACAAAAGCGAAGTCGATAAGTGACGAGACAGGTTTATATGTAAGGTATGTTGATGATACTTTTGTTGCTTGTAACAATCAAAAACATGTCTCATTTAATGAGTCTTCTCAGTAAAATTCATCCCAGTATACTGCTTATGATTGAACATCAAGGTGATAACATGTTTCACTTCCGCGACATTAGTATTCAACGTAATGCAAGCAACCTACTTCACAGATATATTTATCGATAACAGACGAAGTAGGTTATACTTAAATTTTAATAGTTTCTGTCCACTGAGCTACAAACGAGCCTAGGTGAGGACACTATTCAATAGTGCACGAAAATTATATTCAGATAAGAAGGTTGGAGAAGAATTATCCACAGTTGATGTGCATCAATAAGTATGGGTAATTAAGAACCGGAGGAATAGAATGTGTCTGTGTCAAAAGGGACCAATCTTCTTACGACTTCAATTTAAAGGTGATAAAATTGCCAATAGAATCAACTTCAGACTAGACCCTGCAATAAAAAGAACGTTTCCAGCTGCCATACTGATCTCGCTATACGTAGCAAAATGGTCATTATGACAGACGAAAGTTGACGAATTCCCACCTCATGTTACCTCCAATTACGCTTACCAATCTACTTTTTCGTGCAGAAGCACTCATATTGGGAGAACAGAAAGGAAGGTTAATCTTCGCATTACCGACCATATACCACGAAAACTGAAGTCAAATACCCAACGTATTTTCAATAGTGCCATCGGTCTTTATATTCTTGATAGTGGCCATGAGGTTAACATTTCGAAATCCTTCAGAATAATCAACACACAAAGTCATCCAGTTTATTACATTTCACTTAAATCGTTGCTATCAAAAGGTTTAAACCAAATTTCTGTATTCAAAATAACACAGTTAGTAGTCTAGCACTCCGTTGGTAACTCCATTCTTAAATGTCTATTAATTACTTTTCTTCGTTTTTCCATCTACACTTTATATATATATATATATATATATATATATATATATATATATATATATATATTGAGAAGAAATTTCTTCGCTCTCGTTATTTGTTGATGCCTATTGCTACTAAATTTGTAAAGCAGCTGAAGGGAAACCACGAAACAAATGAGTCCATCCTATTCTGCTACATTCATTATTCTTTCTTTATTCAAATCTCATATTTTAGATTCGTTCACTCAGCATTCAGCTTTAATTGAACTCTAAAGACCAGGAGATATGACACATTTGTTCATTAGAATGATACCCCGCCTCATTGCCTTCTATTTGATGTTAGTGTAATGAGAGTAAAAATAAATGTAGACTTAAACTTCTTGCTTAACGCTACTCGTTAACATATATCTGAGTCTTTTTAAAGTACTGATTAATCGTTTACCCTTAAAAAACTCACTTATTCTGGTTTCTTATCTGTCCTAAAGCCATCCCTATTGTGACAAAGCAAACAATTTTACATCACCTTACATCAGTAATGCATTTTTTTGCTTTGTGTTATACCAAGCATTTTGCTGTATGGTAGGTAAATGGATATTAATCCTGTTTGGTAATGTGTCACTTTGTATGTTCAGTCTTTTTCGTCTTCTACTTTTTCTGTCTTCACAAAAGTTTCTAATTGTATAGAATTCCTTTGTTTTATAGGCACGAGATGCACAGGGTGGAATTCGTACTAATTCTACTGTATGTTTAGCAAAGCTAGCATCATATTTTTCAACGCAAGTACAACAAGGTTCAATGTTAAGTGCTTTTCTCCGAGCAACTCGTGATCCGTTCTTGCCAAATCGTCAAGCAGCAATTACTGCTTTAGCTGCTACACAAGTAAGTAACATTATTTAGATGGCAAATTTTATACTTGCTTATGGCCTTTGCTTAATGAATGACTCCAGTGCTCACGAACAACCAAAGCTAGACTAGCACATATTAGTCCTCACATTTTCTATTCTTAACGTCCAATCAGAGCACGATAGTGAGCTGGATTAAATAAAAGCTTACAAGTAGGATAGTGCAAAAATAACATAAATGAAGCATTCTATCAGGGCACAGTAAAGATGTACATAATCACCGGGAGTAGTTCACAAAGTCTCATCATTTTAGTTCGTCCATCTCTTTATAACAACTCGCTGAAACGTCTTTAGTTAAGTCGTTCACAGAGGTTCCTTCTTTTTCTTATTTTAGTTTCACTAGATCCGCTAGGATCTTCTTTGGGAATAATACCGACTTTTTCTCAGAAGTCCTTTTATAACTCCCATATCCAGAACTATATATGTGTCTTAAATCATACCAGTGTTGCTATCGACTTCTTAGTATTCTCACCTGTTGTAGGTGATGGGCGTGTAGTATCCGTATCATATTTTCTACATCTTTGTAAATAACCTTCTTTTGTAAACGCAAAATAATCTCTGGCACTCATTTTCCTTTTTGACAATAAGAATCTCATACAACAACTCCAACCATCAAGTAAGTGATTATGAGGTTAGACTCAGGGAATAAGGGAAGGGTGGTTGTAGATATTTACTGATTGTGGACTTTAGGACATGTGTTACTTATGCTCAACCACCGCTTACCTCGACGCGCATCGTTGATTGGTGAAGGAGTAGGGTGAGAAAAAGGTAGAGACGGTCAAAACATAATGTAGTATCAGTCCATGAAGCCACTGGCTGTTGGTCTGAGCTGCGTTGACAGACACCAATCATTTGGCCGGGATTCACGTAACCAATAGTTTGAGACTATGTGGCATGACTCAAAATAAGTCACCTTGCGCAGTTCCACTCACTGTTTGTTATTCCTTAAAATTATTTTAAACTTTCCCATGCATTAATTTTTACTTTCAGAATCATATTCTCTGTGTCCAGTCTTTTTTACCACCGGTCATGTAACTACTATTTTGGTTTTTGTTTTCCTGTTCTAATGGGGTGAAAGTTTGATGTGACAACTTGGGGCGCTGCGTACATGTGCCAGATTCTGTGTAATGCATAATTGACTAGTTGTCACTCTGTACAACCCCTTGATATTTCTCCATACTATTGTTTGTTTAACTGATCCCCAGTATTCTCACTTTAGGAATGAAAATCCCAGCAAACAAACTCTGCTATTCATTTGTTTTGAAACCAAAATCGTTAATGTAACATTAAAAATTTCAAAGATGTTATGAAATCACTCTCACTCTTCAAAATCAAATGAACTTACTGTTCAGTTGAGTAGCTGATTGATGCTTAATGGTTCATAATGCTGATGTTGCTATAATTAACATCCCAATTACAGATTTGCGTACTTTGCTTTGATTTACAGTTCATGTATGAGGGCTAGTATTGCTACTTGGTTGTCCAAGGCAAAATAGATGGAGCGGGGCTAAAACTTGTGACCTATTAGTTGAAAGTAGGACCTCTTAACCAATAAATCACTTTTACTCTCTCCTATGATTCATCCTTGCGGTGAAGCAACCAGAGTGCTTTTGTAAAATACGCTCAGTAATAACAGGGTCAGTTATAAGTTACGCGTAAAATGTAACCTAGACTGAAAAGTCAGTGTTTGTTCGAATAAATTCAGCCGCAAAATTCACATAGTTACAATAACGAGTTCAAATTTAGAAAATGAGTTCCTAATGCAAGTAGAGTAAAGTGATAAATAAAGTTAAAGCAAAAAAGTAATACCATCGATTATTACTCTTTCAATTAATGAAACATACTGAATCCATAAGCTCTAAATCAATCCACAAAATACAACAAGAAGCGATAAACAACTGAAAGTAATAATTGAAGTAAGAGTAACATATAAAACTTAAATGGGGTTGGTTAAGTCTCACAATATTTAGGTCAGTTAATAATGAGTGGGGGGGGGCAACTAGTCAGCAGCTAGATTAAATTTGCTAAGGAGCAAATGGTCAGAAAATTCTATTATGAAATATCAATCAAAGGGTATAAAATTCAATCAGTAAAAAGTACAAATACACACAAAATAAGAAAGTAGACAAGTTAGCAGAGTATATTTGACAGTTTCAATAATTTACTTATACCATGAAATAATTGTGCAACTGGTCTGACTTTATCATATAAACTCACTGCGCCCCATGAAACTAATTATCGGTCAAATTGTTTTGTGTCATATCTTTCTAATCGTTATTTTGTGCGCTTCACAACGGTTTCACTTACTTGCATTCTAGTATTCTTCTAAAGTATTTTACTGTACGTAATATAATAGAGATATTATCTATCACTCACCAGTTAGGTGTAATCTAAGGCCTTATTATTTACTCACATATTATTTATTTCTGGGAGGATTTCAAGTGAATTATTGGTTATTTTGTAAAGAAAAAAGGCGTACGTCCATAACATATTAGTTGATTAACACATACTTTTAACGTCGATCATTATTAAACATATTCTAGTATACTGTAAGTTTTCTAGGAATAATGTTTAATAATTATTTAAAGTACTTTGTAGTTAACCAGTCATTTGCTCTACATTTATGAGAATGTTATTTAACAATTTCTGTGTAGTAATATTTCTTTCTGTGACAACAATTTTATTCTCTTGAATTATCAGCCATCTCTTATCCCGTCCTTCGGATATT
The DNA here is from genome assembly GCA_034768735.1 of Schistosoma mekongi. Lineage (NCBI taxonomy): Eukaryota > Metazoa > Platyhelminthes > Trematoda > Strigeidida > Schistosomatidae > Schistosoma > Schistosoma mekongi. Next base: position 75,389,302 of record CM068306.1, on the reverse strand, counting down.
GAATTAAGTAAGCATATGTAGAACAGTAGCTCGGTGTCTAATGACCTCGATTTTCAACTCATAAACAGTAAGTTCTTACTCCTCTTAACCCACTTCAGTTTAATAAACTGGACAATATCACTAGTCTTCACGCTTAGAGCGTTACTTGAAACCGAGTACAAGAATCTGTATTCAAAAATGAGCCGAAATAAAGTAGGTTAACGCCATACTGACTTTATAGCTTAGTTATCATTGTAAAAATTGTCGTCACGATTATTTAATATTATACTACAACTTCGATGATGTATATATCTTGGTGAGTCATATAGTATCAAGTATTTTCGTTGCTGTGAATCAAAGTCTACCATTGAAATAAAGTAAATAGATCGATTGAAAACTAATTTTAGTGAATACGATCTTTATGTTACATATTAGTTATAAATTGCACATTTAACTAACCTGTTATTGTTGATATTTTATCCTTTGAGCTAGACAAAGTTATTTATTCTACAAGTGTGAGCTTGTTCGTAATTTTTTGTTTTCACGTCTTGTAGTTCTCATTTATTGTTGCACTCTTCTAGGTTGATTATTGACCATGTTATCGGTTGACCTCGACGATATATGTTGATAAACTCAATCTTTGTAGATCTATCTATTCATCAGTAGTTAGTCTGAATGGCATACTTCTGGAAACTATCTGACTTATTTTTATTATCTGCCCATAAATAAACAACTGATAAAATTCTGATAGAACTTTTTGAATCTTCTTCGATGCTTTGTCCTTATCATTTACTCTGGCGTTTCTATTACTTTTTCTTCATTCCGTAATTTCTCCCCTAGTCATCCCAGTTTTATAAGAGTAATATTTGTCGGTTATATCGTTATAACTTGTGTTAGTATCAAATTAAAGTTACACTGTCAGTAATGCCTTTATGCTTAGCGTAGTTTTACCTTGAAAAGATCGCCTCACTACTGATATATCTTTTAGTAGGTATATCTTCACTGCTTATTTTTTCTCGGTTATTTGTTTAGCTACTCTACATGTCCCATTTTCATGAAGTAGAAATATTTACTTTTTAACATTTGCAAAACCGATCATTGACAGAATTAAATGTTGCTCCTCATATTAATATCAAACTCGGCCATTATATTGCCTTTTAAACAGCAAGAAGTAGGAAGTAATTGGTCAGTTACCAATTAAGTCCTTAAGTTGCATGATTACCTTGACTGATAGATATATGTAGGTAAAAACTTTATTTGTTACTCAAATGACATTTATCTACTCATGTTGAGTTGCACTTTATATCTTTGCAATCCACACCAATGAGAATATTTCTGAAATAGGCCTGTAAACGTGAAACTCAGTAGAGTTGCCACTACATTCTGGGTATTTGGTTAATACTAACTGGTATATTCCATACGTCACATTTTACTAAACTAGTAGTTAGAAGTGTATGACATAACCTCAAATTCATCCATTTATACCTCTTTTATAGCGGTTAGTAAGAGCCCAAAGCATACTGTCGAGCTATAGGATAGTGTTCGTTTTTCATCTACTGGTCTCTTGCAGTCGTGCTAAATTAGCAAGAGCTTGAATACAGATAGTCGATGCATTACGTTGAAGCAAGCCAAGCATTCTGATCTACATAATCTCCTTTCCATTGTGTATGTGTAATTTACCACTCTTGACTGCTTGATATTATGTAACCTTGTTGGTTCTAATTATGGTGCTAACAGTTATCTGACAATTCATTGTCTAATTAGCGTTGTACTACCTAGTTACCTGCGCTGTTGATATATCTTTATGGGGAAGCACTTGGGTTCTTGAGGCTTTTTATAGTTCGCGATGGAAATTCGGCTAATAGATCTCGGGTGGTCCGATAATTTACTTGATAAGCTCTATGCGGTTACTACGAACGTTTATACCTGATAATTCCTCTTCAAACAGGATACTACAACTCTATCCCTTCCTTAGTCTATAGCTAGTCCAAAAGCAGAACATGTAGAAAGATTATATTGTGGATAAAATGTAAAAAGACGAACTATTTGTTAGAGTGAGTCCCTTTTTATATCATTCCAACTATAGTAACTATTAGTTACGCGAAATCAATTGAAATAACTTTTACAGAACTAACTGCAACATTTCACTAAACTACTGTTATAGGATTTACTCTCGAATATAACTTAAGTTGGATTAAATTAATGGCATAAAAGCTTGCAAATCAAACTTACCAAATAATTAAAAATCCTTTCGCTTGATTTTCTGACTAATTATATTCTTCGGATGGGCGTGGGGGGGATTTCGAATCCCCAACAGTTGTGTTACGCACTGGTATTATTAATCGAATAGACAAATATATATTGCTCATTCCTCTAACTGCAAAAGTAACATAATTTCTTCCCGTTAAGTTACCTTAAGTTCTAATTGCTGAAGTTTTTAAAAACTTAATTCCCTGTCTCATTATTTTATTAGTGTCTTTCGATGAGATACAGTTTCCAAAATCTTTCTAAGCATGAGCTGTTTTATCAAAAGAAATATGAATTATTGTAATCGTAAATTTACGATTAACAAAAAATATTAACGTACACTGAGGTTCAGACTATACTATCCCAATCACTTTAGATTGTATATTCACGTGAAATGATCAACATGGCCATATCACTGATACTATTAAGTCAACGTTTCTTTTAACAAAGTAATTTCATGATAAATATTAAGGCAATATATATGCAGGTATTTACAGCTCTATGATTATGTAACCTTCCACTCATTATTACTGAGATGTATATTATTCCTCTGTCAAAAAAAAAACATTTTTTATTAGCAGTAATTTCTAGATCACATGCATAACGTCAAATCATGAGCCATGAAAAATGCACCATGACTGACGGATGCTCAGTGAAATCCCAAAATGTATAAATATCCTCACTGCTTCATCTATCATCGTCATAGTATAAACCTTTGTTTTGTTTTCCGAATATTTGTATAGTATTTTGTCAAGAGTTATTAAACATGTAATAAAAGTCCTGTTAAAGACATTTATTTCCATTCACTGTTTTGTTGATATATTTGAATCGCGTAGCTAAAACCAGGCTATACTAATTTGGATTATATATATATATATATATATATATATATATATATATATATATATATATCCCATTTATGTTACCTAGTCTGACTATACGATTTGCGTTTTTTTTATTAAAATCGACCCGGCTTAATTCCAGAAAAATTTCCAAGAGAAATTTTTTATTCTACGACGATTTGCTTTGTTTTGCCTACTGGTCTGTTATTCATAAATGCATTGAAGATAAACTTCCACTTTGGGCAGCATATATGAGAGTCTATACATTTACTTTCTTATGTGGAGCTTGTTGTATTAGCTTCGAAAATCGAGTGTTTTCTAAACGCTTCTCAGAACACTACCCGAAATCGCTTTAAAGGGAGAATTTCAAGGTATCATTACCTCAATATAAGACCACCTTACTATTCCTGGTCACTCTACCTCCCCACTCCCACTAGAGTCTTCCTACATTGTCATTTACCTAATCAGGAGAGTGGACTCAAAAGAGAGAACATATTAAAATGCTGTACGCCGAAAAACCTTAAGTTATTCTGTTATTCCAGCACATTGTTATGGCTTGAAGAGAGAAAGGGAGGATGATTTGGTTGATTGTAGCGAATGCCAATGAAAGTGTGCTAGTCGGTAATTTTCGATTGACTTAAGCCCACTCACCCCCCAGGCCTACAATAGGAGAACCAGAACTAGGCACCGGAAGACGGAGAGAGCCGAGAGAACGTATTGTATTTTAATCATGCCTTTATATATACATAAAATCAGACCACACGGTAAACCAATCATAAATCTAACATTGATACAGAACAAAAGAAATAGTGGCAGTGAATGGGGAAAACTTGTACACAACAAAGCAGCCGTAGTGCATAGTAAAAAATAATATACAAAGAATAAATACACTAAACGAGAGAACCGGGCAAGGGGAACGTAACAGTCATAGAAATAAAATGATTACATTACTCATGAATAAAATAATGAGAATAGTCCTCCAAAATACAGTTCTGAAAGTTCCTTACTTTTCTTTAATCGCCCGATGTAACATAGATACAGTCTCTAGTTATACTATGGTCCTAACGCTTTTTGTTTACTTGCTATTTTTTATATTTCAAAATAGTAATTTGTTACCAACGTCCTCCAATTTTTTACGAATGTTATTATCTCTACAGATTTTTCTTTTTCGTCATACCTGTCAAAGAGACAATTTTCTCTTAGCTTTCTAATCTGTAAACCATTTTCTTATTAGAATTTTTATTTAACATTCAGACTAAATTAGCAAGTAACATTGATGTCAGGCACAGAATACTAAGGAAAGACAAGTCAGCCGATGAGGTTGTAAACTTTCCTCTACTGAAGTGGTTAGGACATGTATTACATATGTCCAATCACCGCCTGCCTCGTAATACAGTGTTAGCTGGCTAGAAGCAGTCAAACCAAAACATAATATCAACCCAGGAAGTCATTGATTATTAATCTACACCATGTTACTTGGGGGTCCACGTAATTGTCGTAACCAGTAGTTGGTGGCTTTGGGTAAGATGGCTCAAAATCGGTCACAATGGCACAAGCCTCTCCACTTTTTTTCTTTTCCTAGATCTTAGGTTCCGTAATTCATGCATATACAGCTTTGTTTCATTCCTTCCTGTTGAACTATATCTTAGTATTAATCTTGTTAAGATGATCTTGTCGTACTAATGTGGTATGTCAAATTGAACTGATGCACATGTGTGCCAGGTTCTACTTTGTACATTACTAAGCATTACACAAATTTCTTGTGATACTCGAAATTTCATAGAATTAATTACACTGATCAAATATTCATGTTGACAATTAGTAATTTGATTGAATATATCACAGATTGATATTGGCACGGTACCATTAAAAACCAGGGAGCACTGGACAACTGTTTCGTTCTAGTGTGGAACTCCTCAGCAGTGCGCACCCCAGATTCCGCACCAGGGGCTTCAGGTTGACGCGAACGCCTAACCATCTGCACCACTGGGTCGGCATCCAATGGTAGAATCCCCACTTCCATCAATTTGTGATATGTAGCTCGACGATCATCCATTGACATTTGTGATAACTGTCTCACTCCCGACAAGTCTGAACTCCACCAGTCACGACTTCTCACTACAGCTTCAGGAACATCCTGAAGTTAGTTACTAATGATCTATTGAACCAACTGAACTATAATAATGAGTTCATTAGTGACTAACTCCAGAATGTTCCTGAAGCTGTAGTGAGAAGTCGTGACTGGTGGAGTTCAGACTTGTCGGGAGTGAGACAGTTATCACAAATGTCAATGGATGATCGTCGAGCTACATATCACAAATTGATGGAAGTGGGGATTCTACCATTGGATGCCGACCCAGTGGTGCAGATGGTTAGGCGTTCGCGTCAACCTGAAGCCCCTGGTGCGGAATCTGGGGTGCGCACTGCTGAGGAGTTCCACACTAGAACGAAACAGTTGTCCAGTGCTCCCTGGTTTTCAGTGGTACCGTACCAACATCAATCTGTGATCAATCAAATAAATAACCATTCTCCACAAAAATAACCATCCCAATTAGTAATTTGTTTATTTTGCTTAATTTTAGGAATACTATACAAATGATTTGCTTGCTGGAAAAGTCCTACCTTGCTTATCATTTCTAACAACTGATGCAGAAAAGTCAATTCGTGACGATACATTTCGTGCTATACGTGGGATATTAGATCGATTGGAACATGTGAGTGGATATAGTTTTCTATTGATATAAATTCTATTAAAAGACTTGTTTACAAAACCGAAGTCGATCATTTGATTTGTTTTTTAATGAGCTATATTAACAGTTTACCAGTTACTGCACAAATAGTATATTTATCTGTATTCAGGAGCCTAATAAATAAATGAATTCGATCATGAACGAGGCGATCGCTAGTGATGTTGCAGTTTTGTGGTCGGTTATCGCTTCCTGGTTGCCCTCATTGTTGGGGCACCTGAAAATATGACTGGGTCAGTAGTAGTGTCGTTAACCTAGGAGTTATATACTGATCTGTATAAACTGTGATTGATTAATGAAAGTAAAGATAAGCAGGTGACGTATCACATTTGAGTGAACAGAACATTGTGGCCTAGATATTTCCCTTTTGTATGTGTGGTTTTCTTTGTGTCATTGTTTACTGTTGTGTGAATATAATATACACATGTCGTGCTTGACTCATCTGGTTCATGATCATACAATCGAATTGTAGCTCGTTTTAGTAGGGCTGGTAAGTCAATGCTGTGATTAGGTGTTTGCATAATGAATCACGTGATCAAGTAACCAGTATCAGTAACACTTAGGACGACCATACGAACCTTTCATGAATAGTTCCTAGTGTGTTATCTCATTATTTTTGAGAGGTTAATTCCAACATCTGAAGCTTATGGGTGAGGTGAGGCATAGTATTTTTGCTTCCGTCTTTCCTAACCCATTCGTCTCGTTATGAGCAGACAGCATTGCTAGAGATGCTTGTCGTCTGTTGGTAACGTCTTACTGCCGCCGATCTCCATATAACTTACAGTATGACTTCTCACTCTGACCTTAAGCTGTTGATTTCAATCCTATCGCTGTTATAAACTAAACAGAATTAAATAGCCATTGCCTCCTAGTATGAAACTTTTTCAACTCTGCAAATGTACTACCCTACCAGAGGTCAAACCTAGACCCTTCGGTCCTCACACTTAAACTTCAAACGACTGAATTGCCATCCGACAGTCTATATTCCAAATTTCAGTGTATTCGCGGTATTGTCAGTTATGACCCAATGTCAAGGTTTAATGAACTCGTCCAAAATAAGTTTAGATAGTCACCTGTTGTGTGTAATCACCGTCGTCCAGTTAATGATGCTGTCTTTTTCTAATCGTTTTGCAGTTTAAAAACAATTTCTTATCTGCAATAAACTGCTAAGTATATTAAGTGCAATCGCTTAGTCGACGACGTTTGTTCTGATTATGGGAAAATAAATCCTATAATTCATCAACTGTGAATATATGCATTCAGCTTTAAGCCGTACTTCAGGCGTGTGTGATCCTAATATTAACCTATTGCTCAAACTAAGCTAGTTAGAAAGGGGCTCAAATTTGTGATCTTAATGCTTCAAACCCAAGTACCTTAATTATCAAGTTATTATGTCACTGACTATTACATGACTATCAAATCTCATGATATTATCTGAAAGTAACGACTCAGCGAAACCCTAAACATTCTTTATTTGTGAGTCCTTGTTTTTTGAAATTTAGACGTAATGCTCTGTATAATGAATGCGCTGGGGATTTGTACCACATCTGGTTGTTTTTGGTTTTGTTTCTTTTTCTAGATTGGATAATTTAATTCTTAGGCTTCTGTTGTCGTTCTAGATACCACCTTCTTTAGCTTCTACTTCATCTATGAGGTCGATTTGTTCTAGCGCTGTTCTTAACAGATTATTTTCCAGGGTTTCATTATCTTTTTGTGTCCTTGTGTTCCTATCGACATGCCGTAATTTTGTAATTTGTCAATCTATTACATATTAAAAGATAAAATGTATATGTTGACCTAAATGCCTTGTTTTTAGAAATTTCACAAAGTTGTTGCATCTACTTTTCGCCATTGTACATTTCAGTCTGCATAAAATGAAGTGAAGAGATTTTGTTGATCTTTGTGCTACATTTGTGCCAAAGGTGGTGACTAATGATATGTTTTTCATATAAGATGATTTGTTTTATGGAGTTGATCTTTCTTTGGCATGTCGATTTGCTAAACTTAATATATTAACTTAATTAATAGGAAATATCATCGTTTATACATCCGTTATTCATTTTCCGAATTAGTGTCGCATTTCTCTTTAATCGTAGATTTTGTTTACAATTCGTTTATTAACTGCCGTATTAATATTGTTGTCTTAACATCTATTAATTAAGGCTAGTGAACACAGTACACAGACATGTGATATACAGACTTCAGATAATACAAACGACTCCTCGCGAACCAGTACAACTGGGACGGCCGCAGCCAGTGCACTTACTCAATGGGCTCTATCTGCTTTATCTTTTTCCAGTCGTCTTTTACCAACAACAATATCTGCAGCTAATGACAAATCTAAACCCTCTGACGCAACTATGCAATCAACACTCGATTCCTCTTCATCAACATCACAAATCAGTAAAAGCTCAGCTGGCTTGGAAAAAACTGAAGAAACGCTATGCAATAAAGATAGTAAGTATATGTGCTCTCAAGTACTCCTCAACAGTGCGCATCCTTAACCCTACTAGAAATCAAACCCAGAACCTTCAGGTTTCGTAGAAATATCTTAACTCTCTTATCACCAAATTTACGTCAAGTCATCCACGTTTTTAACTTCAAAGTGGATTATATTTATATTTCATGCATTCTACTTTTTGCACTACTATTGTGAAACATGTTTTGTGATGACTAAGTGTAATAACTGAATACCTGATCTTTTCTAAGTGAGGGTTGCTTTATCTGTACTAGATATTTGGGCCAGTAAATCAAACTTTATGCATTGTAATGTATTTAGTATACATATGGTAAACATTTTGTCAAGCACAGTTGTTCAACTGAAAAATTGAATTTACTTATGAAAGAACTCTCTTTTTGAAATAATAGTATATTTTGACTGATTGGTACATAGTATGCTATGTTTAGTAGGATATCAAATGAATGCTAAATCATATTTTTGTTCAGATTTCATCTTGGGTATGATATTTTTCGTTACATGACTAACAATTAGAGTTTGCTAACTAAATGAATATGAAAGTAGTCACTATTCTCTATCTTACAAGATGTCAGTCGTGGTGTAAGTAGCTTAGTAGTAATATCCTGGACTATAAAACCAAGCGGTATCTCACGCAGTATCTATTCTGAAGATTCTCGATACTTCTTACTAACAAGTGCCATTTATCACAAAGCCTAGGTTTAAAGTTCCCAGCCGACTAACTTTACCTCACATCAAAACGGATAGGTATTCTTGTCGAATCGTGAATACTTACTTAGCTTTAAGATCACTGATCATGTTGTTTATTTTTCATATTAATTTTATCTTCTTATGGTGAACACTATGTTTGTTATTGTTGCTTTTAGTTTTAGAGAATTCAAGCAAATTTACTCGACTGTCTTCACCTAATTCCTCAGTATCAAAGTCGTCTTTAAATGATAATAACGAATCGAATTCATGGAACCTTATAGACAACAATGATATTGATGATGCTGATGGAGATGATTGGAATTTAGACATTAGTGATGCTTTAAAAGATTCCTATAACAACAAATCAAATCGCAATTCACAGCCTACCGTTTCATCTTATTGGGATTATCAACCGGCAATTAATCAAGAAATAAAGACTAACACTACTAACCTTAACTTGGATTGGAATTCAAATGAATTTTTCGACAGTCTTACATTACAAGAAAATACAATTAACAAGAAAACAAGTACAAAGATATCACGCACTAAATTATCACAGTCATCCGATATGATAGAAAAACAGCAGTCTAATCGTCAACCAGGAGAAATGTTACCTAAACGTCTGTCTAATCGAACCAGTTCTAGTGTAACTGGTAATAAAGCGGTGAAATCACCTACTAAAGAATTACAAAAACACTCGGACAAGTCAGCTGTAGTCGAAGCAGATGATTGGGGTGATTGGTAGTGTGTATATATGTCCTGTATACTCTTCATTTTTTGATTTTATAAACTGTACTTATTATTGACTGATTAGTATTGTAAATAGGCTGTATGTGTGTGTACCTAGTTATTTGATGGTTATGGTTTTCAGTGGTCATATCAATTGTTGATGAGAACAACGGGCTCTGTGTACTTACACTGCAACTCCTGACGGATATTCTGTTCATTTTTCTTTTATAATCACTATGATTGTATACAATTTATTATTATAACTTTGTGTTACATGGAATAAAAGTAGGCAATTAATTATGGATACTGTTACGCAATGCCTATTGAAATGCCTTATTCTAGATTATTTTTATTATTACTTTCATCACGGGTGCACGAGGTTGATTTCTTTGCTTACTCTTATTTTTGTGTGCTTTCATTTGCTTTATTCTTTTACTTCCTACTTAATGTATTTTTGTTCATGAATAAATAATTTTAAATAGAAAGCTAGCACTTACATAAAGCTGGCAAGATACTAGGGTGGAGGTTATCCTCAACTGTGTCGATGGTCAATAAGTTGAATTAAACTGAGGTGATTTTGTGGCGATAAGTATTAAGTTTGGTTGCTTGTACTCGTCAAAGATAATGTCTATCTCTATAAAATTACCTTAATACAATTACAATAATCAGCTCACTAATAACTAACTTCAGGATGCTCCGAAGTTCTAGTAAGAAGTCGTGGCTGGTAGAGTTCAGACTTGTCTGGAGTGAAACAATTATCACCAATGACAATGAATGATCGTCCCTCTATATCACAAATTGATGAAAGTGGGAATTCTACCATAGGACGCTTGCCTAGTGGTGCAGATGTTTAAGCGTTTGTCGTGAGACCTGAAAGTCATAAACTCGATTACCTAGCAGGATCATGAGTGCACACTGCCGAGGAGTTTCATACTAGGATGAAACGGTTTCCGAGCGTCCCCTGGTCCTTAGTGGTACCCGGTCAACATTAATCTGTGTTAAATACAAGCAACTAAACCGATGAATGTGTTGCCTTCACCAGTGTTGGCTGTTTTTCTGTATATTTAGTAAGTAAACGACACTTATCAGTGTGGTTTCCGCTAATATTTAATTTTAGGCTCTACTTTTTACCCCATTTATTTTTTTCAACCTCTATGTTGAAGTGGGTTACACTGGACGTTATCATACAAATCATTTGCGGATAACTTCAGATAAGAATTTAAGTAAAAATTACACTTTAATATACAATACTAATCCTCTAAAAACAAAAATAACCACAAGTGCCAGCTAAAGTACATTTACCAAACATTGATAGATAACGTTGTAGATAATATAAGCCAATATTATTGTTGTCATAATCGCTTCACTAATTGAATAGTCATTGATAAATCCTTCATAGGCATTTATCTGTATAGATAAGCTGTTGGAAAATTGATTTTTCTCTACAAGTTTAGATGCAAGTTTTAAATAATAATTCAATTCACATCAGCTTCGGAAACCGCTTTATATCCCTTGGTCTGATAGAATATTTATAATATACAATTTAAAACCATCTGTCTTTAATTCATTACTGACTCGTAAGCAAAACGTCTGAGTTTATTCTCAATGATTTAAAGGTTCACTAGATGTATCGTAAGCAGCATTCTCGGTCATATTTTCCGTTGATTTAGTCAGTGAGCATTGTATCAGTCAGCCATAATATAGAACTTGGTACTTGCGTACATCAGTCTAAGTCACCGCACCATGATTCGTAGACAGAGGTGAAATTGTCGGACCGAATCCCAGAGTAGTGGAGGTAATAACAGAGTTAGAGATCAAAGATATGGTTTAAAGAAATATAATTCAGTACAAAGAAAATTATGAATTCAGAAGCTTAGACTTTGGAGGAAGACAAGGGATGAATGCACTTACGTTATTGAGAATCTTTTCGAGCTATATATAACCCCAACCAGGTAGTCGTAGTGATATGAGAGTTATTAAGAGTTGAAGGCGGTATATGAACTCGAATAAGACGATTACATGTGTTGTTACAGGTATGAGGGTGGTTGTCACTTCCCGATTGCTCACACCATGGAAGAATATTTCTTCTTGAGGGACCTGAAAAGGCAGCTTGGTTAGTAGTGGTCTTAGTGACCTAGGAGCTTGAGCACGGGGCCGATGGGACAGCTACTTGGGGCCTACCACATACGACCTTTTTGGCGGGGAGTTTCTGAAGTATTAGCTCTTCTGTTTAGAAGGCATTACCGCTGGAGACGGGAGTCCGTGGAGCGAGGTGAGGTATTACATTCTCGGGGGTCCACTTGTTCTAACCCATTCCTTCCGTTTCGAAGTCAGCATCATTGCAGGTACTGACTATTCAATGGGAACTCCATACTGTTGTAACACCCTATTGCAATCATCAGTACAACTGCGTCCTTAGACTTGAAGTCACTGCCTATTGTCTTATCGCTTCTTAACAGACCTGCTTGGCATGGTAGGACCCCGAGGAACATGCGTTCCAGCCAATATAGATCGGTTAGGTCATCAAGATAGGCCATTAATTTGTATCATGTCAGTGTCTTAATGGCTAACTGTGTTCATTTGAAACATAGCACACTGATTTCACATTGAACTACTCAAATTATCATTTTCCGACTCCATCATTAACATTTCGACTAACAAGTGATTTAAATGAGTTTTTTGTTCTCAGAATCTACATAAATTATATGATGAATCATTATTTGTTTATTCGACTAACTAACAATATTGTTGACTATTATTCTTATTATAAGTGTAGTTTGTTTCGAATGAATGGTAGTCATTTTCGATTCAAAGAAAAGGCGGCTACTATGATAATAATCGATGTCTCTGTTTTGTTGGTTTCGATTTTATAATTTTTATGGGGAATAACATTTTTTTTAACTATATTCGTATTATTTATCCAGATCGCTGCCTCAGTGATTAGAACGTTTGACTTTCAGTCAATAAGTTGTAAGTTACTATGAATCACCTACTTCAACCTAATAATATAATTTACTGTCACACAGTGTAGTTCTTAGCCAAGTACATTAAGTTGTACGTAATAAATGTGTTAATTCATAGCACAGACTAACGGTATTTATTCAACATGTTCTAAGCTACACTGACATATTCATTGAATTCCGTTTCAAATAGCCTCAAAAGCTTGGAATAAAATCTTTAATGAAAATTACACTTTAACATGCAGAATTCATCAATAGAAATGATTGAAAGTGCTGGATGCAATACATCTACTGAGCATTAAAATTCAGGGGTATAATTGCGAACTTCTTTCCAACACTACGTTTTTACCATAGAATACCGGTATTTTAACAAATTTCAATTGTCGTTTACAGTTTAAGATATTGATATTCTTACTATTAGACATTTACAATACAATTTATCCTCTTTTTCTTCTTTGTAAATGTCACAAAAGCCATAATATTTATGAAAAGATAGTTATAGTCGACGCTGGTAAGGGATTTTTTGACAGTTCTTTTACGATTTAGGAATTATGCTTTACGTGACAGGTGGTAAATAAAAGCTTACACGTGCTTTAATAAGTTGACCGATTGTACTTGGTGATTCATACCATATAGATACACATACATATATATCGTCACCAATTGGATATATAATAGAAGAATGCTGTTGTGAATGAACAAAATTTACTGATTATGTATTTAAAAGATTAGTTTTACTATATTTAGATTATGGAAAGCAATAGAATCCAAGAAGTGCGTTACATCCCAATTGATACTCATCAGCTCAATATACCTGCGCTTAGTTCTGTTGTTTTTATTAAGAAGTAAATCTAGTGACTTTCGTTTCCAAATTCGTAGGCAGTATCCACTGTTACTGAGTTCAGATAGCTGCTAACTCGTACAATGGTTACAAAGTTCAATTACTAAAAAAATGCTAGATGATATAATCTAAAGTCTACAGAATCAGTTCACCAGGCATATTTGCTTTTGTCAATTTACCATTGTTATCCTGAATTTATTTAATGCCTTTTGATTAATGTCAATTTTATTCCTTTTTGGCTTTTTTCTTGTGTTATTATTAGACAATTTAAGGTGTGAATATGTAAGAAATTGTATAAATAACAAGCAATAAGAGAGAACACAGGGCTGTTGATTGATGAATTGCAGTTACTTGGTACATTTCATAATAGACATTCACAGTGGTGTATGACCTTTGTAAGGTCATTGGTTTATAAGGTCAGTGAATTGATGTTTAATACGTGTGACCTGATTTATTAATTTCCAGCTAAAATAATTCCTAAACAATTGGTAGTGATCAACCTTTTTAGTATAAGCAGTTTAGAAAGAATTATTATTGGCGAAGAGAGAGGAAGAATGAAGTCTGTCACTGTTAGATTATCGATTTATGAAAACAATGAAATGATATTGATTACAGAATTTAGAATAACTGTTCATCGGTTGTGTATTTCGCCTATACAAACAAATATTGTTTCAATCGTGAGCTTGTATAGTATTCTAAATTTAACAATTTCCAGCCTTGGTTATCAGGTTGCCTTTGTTTCAGCCCACATTTTCCACTTCTCTTCTCTATTTCTTACCATCTTAGTCGCTTCTCTAAGCGATTTACCAGAACACAAAGTGCCTACAGGTTAGACACAAAACCACCAAAGGCTGACAGCTGCAAAGATAATGAAAATGAAATGACCCAGTGTTTATTCACAAAAGGTAGCATTCGTTTATCAGTCAATAATAACAAATAATAGTGTTGTTAAGGTTTAGTCAAGAGGAATGATTGAATTTTTAGAGCTTATTTGTGTGATATTATTTTCAATTTTTTAATTACATATGCATCCAACTTAAATTTTTATTATTTTCATATTTACCCTATCCTAACATTCTGTTTGACCTACTTACAATTACTTCATCACTTTTTGTTCAAGAACTATAACTAAATAGTTGTGTGCCTACTATTTTGGTTTTCTATTGTTCATCCTCTTGTTCTATGTTGGTGTTGTTGTCCCCATTGATCTTCTATGTGTCTTATCCTGCTATCTGCATGAAATATAGATTTTGAATATTACTTGTTACTGGGTTGTTGGCTGATTCACGTGTCCTTCTTTCTCTGGCTTGGATAAGTGTATCGGTGTAGACTGACGGCAAGCTGAGAATAGGCTAGTCGTTGTTGAAAGTCATAAGTTGACAGGTCATGAACCAAGGTCATGTGTTTATTGGCTATCTGGGATTTACTGATATGAAATCAATCAAATCAAAACCAGTTAGGAGATATGAACAATTTTGGTCTGTTTCTAATCCTCTTCATTTATACTTACAAATGAGCAATCCAAAGATGGCATTGGTAAAATTAAACTATACAGATCAATATTTAGTTCTTCACAAATAAGTTTCAAGTTCGTAACACAATGATGTTGGTATAAGAGAGAATGCTCTCTAATGGAAGTTAAATAATTACGTATCTGTACTAAAAGGAAATGGATCAAAAGACTTTTTTTGTGATCATGAAAAGGGAATTATTCATGTTAAGTGTGAGGAAAACGTGACAAGTACATATACCAGCAATTCCTTCATAAGAATACTGAAGAAATGTAGTTTGTCATGCATTGCATTTCGTATTTGACCTAGTAATAGATTTCATGGTTGGAATTCAGGATTAGTATTGAGAGTTAAGGTTAAGGTTACTGTTAGGTTAGGTTGAGATATTTTTCTAAAATCAAAAATGAATGATAAGTATTCAGCTATGACGTTTCTTTGCCTACGAATAATTCTTACGTTTATAGAAAATATATCTGTAGGGAGACGCAGTACATTTAATGTCATTGCGACTGGAACCACGACACCTTTCTAAAGTTCTAACCCTCCTCCATGTGTTACTTTACCTTTGAAAAAATAAGCTCTTATGAACTGTTTCTAATTGGCCAAAAGTGGTTCAAGGTTATCTTGAAAATCAGATTTTGTGTACGAAATCCTAGATACTGACTTTTTGTCCAGATTCGAGACCACAGAAATCTTACAGTCATAAACTTCAGACAGTAAAGTATGAAAGGTAGGAAGTATGTAAGGAAGTTTACCTCTAAGGTTAGATTATATACAGAAAACAAAGGAAATTATGGATTTATATGTAAAGTTGATATTCTAAGAAATTATGGTAACTAATTTATCAGTTGTCTGACCAGAATGAGATAACGTCTCTCATTTTCTATAGTTCCTTAGAAAAATTCTAAGGAAAGCTAACTAAACATTTCCAGCATTTTCATGTCTATTAAGGAGTTTTATAAGTAATTATCAATATCCCACAAATGAGAATATCAATTAGATGATTGAAATGACTGATAAACGACTAAAATGATAAAGCATAGCTAAATAAGAGATATGAAGTTCTAAACGAAAACCGATTGGTTATTTGCCTAGCACTGTATCGTGAATTTTCGTGAATGTATTACAAAAGCCTTCACTAATGAACAATATGATTTGCAATACCATATAATTGAATTCAAATGAATATAATTAGAATTAATATCAATGAGGAAAATGAACATTGAGATTTAGTTCAGAACATTTAGTTTGCTTATTTGGTCACTTCAAGTACAGACTGAGACTTAAACACTACTGTTTAATGACTCTTTATATTCAGTGGTACCCAACTAAGATGAATCTGTGAGGATTACTGAAAAAACATTAAAATCAATCTCCATGAAAAATTTTCGGTCTAACATTCATCAACTTTGTAATTAAATAAGTCAAAATGTTCTTTGTTCACTACCTAAAGAAACATATTACAGTGGCACAGTAATTCGGCAGCTAAATCACAGGTTCAGACTGCGTCCCACCTACTTCGGTTGAAGGACCCAGGTAGTATCACTACCTCCCACATTAATGGTGTATGACGAAGCGAAGTTTGTGGCTTTTTATATTGTAAATACATTAATAAAAATAATTGGATTAAATAGTTTAGACTTATTTCATCCTCCGAAATTGATTTAACCGACGCGATTGATCAACCCAATATTATATTTACGGTGAATTGCATTCTTTTTCACTTCATTTTGTTTGTATTTCCTTAACAGACAACTTTATTCTGGACTATCTTTGAATCGCGAGAATTTTATTCAACTTGGACAAGTATTTGTTGATAACGCAAAACATTTTGAAGAACTCTATGTGGATTTCTGTCTGAATTATCCAAAGTAAATTTGTTTTTAACAATTTCAATAAATTACATTGTATAAGTATGGCGTAGTCGTGTAGTTACGATTAGTAGTAGTGACAGTGATGATAATATATATTGACTATTCGTTCTGTCCTAATGATATATTCGTGGGACTAATTAACTGAATGTTGACGTAATCTATTCACTTAGTACATGTTTAAGTACTCGGATTTTATGATGTACATCGTAATAATCAAAATAGAAGTGTTAGGGCTATAAAATGTCAATGGTAGGTTTAAAGTCAAATTCATCCCCACAGATATGTTGATTGGTGTAGAGGTAGGGTGGGAGATATAGACACAGGCTTAAGACAATTGATTCTGCTTACGTAATTCAGACCTTCTTTGTCCAGCTTCATATGATGCCCAGTTATTTAAACCAGGGAACATTTTGACACTCTTGATCAATCTAAACTAAGTTAGCAAATATGACATTTGTTATCACAAGGGAACTAGTCAGTCAATTATATTGCTTAATAGTTCATCATTTAATAACATGCCTCAAAAACGCATAACAATTCATTAATTACTATTGCATACACAATAGTGATAAATATTTTACAATCACCTCTATTTACCAAACATCGTAAAGTCAACCATAACTTTCTGATATTAATTTGCACATATGTAGCATTTTTTTCTTGCTTCCCCATCCCTTTATCCCATTGAATTCTTACAATAATTAGTCACCGTTCATGCTACTTTCAGTTAGTATGAATTTTATCTTCAGTCCTATTTTTATTGACTTAATTCTAGTCTTACTGTCCTAATTTCAACTTAATATCTTCTCCCTAGGAATGGACAGCTGTTTCGTCCTAATATGGGATTCTTTATCAGTACACACCCACGACCTCACCATGGATCGAACACAGAACCTTTTGGCAACGTGGGGGAAGGCTTTACTATTAGATCAGTGATTCGGTACCCGACGGTTGATATTTTTAACTCCGCAAACTTGTAATACGTTTGCGCGATCCCGTCCATTGTCATCAGTGGGTAACCGGCTTGCGATCGACACAGCTGAACTCTACTGGTCACGTCACCTAACTGGAACTCTAGGAATTACTTCGAGTAGTTAGTCACTAGTGAGCTGATTGTGATTGGGTGTTGTGGAGATTATTGAATGTCAATTCGTAAAAGAAATATCAGCCATTCGAATCCTACTCAATGGCCTAGTGATAAGGCATTCGCTGCAGAGCCAGAGGGTCCTCGTTTCAGTCCCTGATAAGGTTGTAGGCACGTACTGTTGAAGAGTCTCCTTGGTGGTCAATGGTTGTCTAATCCTGACCAATTCGTGATATCAAACTGTTCATTTTAATTGCCTTCCTTTATCTGCTTTGTAGCATTACAGATGTTTGTTATTTTTCTAATTTCATAATAAATTACATGTATTTCACTATGTTTATTGATTACCAACTGACACAAGTGTTATACTTCTAAAAATTCTCTCGTCTTCTCTTTACTTCGACTATTCGAAATCCCTATACAAACAAACTCTATTTACGTAGAATTTATTGCTGATTTATTCTTCTATGCTGTTAAGAAAATAAGAACTTCACCTATTTCTATTTGTATGCAAATGTCTATAACAAACTACACATACATTTAGGTATATTCGTAATCATGAATTTCACCCATTTAATTTGTATTCACTTGATATTTTAATTCTATTAACAGTTACAAATGTTGCTATTTATAATAAAACCTGCTGAGAAATTGCCGTTTAATACATATTTATACTTTTTTACTCATAATAATATAGAATTATTTCAACTTATTTTGCTGTTTGACCTGTACAATAAAAAAAAAGTGTTTACATGAATGAACATGGACAAGTGAATAAACCTCCCTGCATTCGATAAAGAAGTAAGTGAAAATTTAAAACAAAATATGATTCACAGTATGAAGTTAGATGTAGGAAAATCTTCATTCATGAAGGTCATTTTAATTTACAGGCTTCATAGATTGACTCATTTTGTTAGTTAGACATTGGCTAAGATTTCTATTCAATGATTGGTTAAAATTATATCCATTTAAATAATCGATTTACCAGAGTTACCCTCTAGTTAAAATTGACACTTATGATTGGTCATTTTACTTAAAACAATACAATCATTTCAAAATAATTATTTTATGCAATTTCATGATATCGATGTGACTCTTGTATTTATTTAGTGGCACTTTTGCTTTAAATTTGTTTCTCGAGGTTAGTTATTAGTTCTGCTGTCACTGAGTTTATTAGTAACATTTTCAATGTTCACTGTTTTTTATGCAGCTTGTTTTTTTTTTACTTATTTCTCAGTTCGTTTTGTGGTTAAGTGCCTGTTACTATTATGATTTTCACTAAATAATTCATTTCATACCTTAAATTTCAATGCGTTTACTTTGTATCCGTCATCTAGTGCTGCGATACACTAACATGATGACTCTAATCGCTTAAAATCAAAGTTCCATTAAGAATCACACATTTATGCACAGCACTCACTCAATATATGACTAGATAAAGGATCCGGGCGTTGAGTGTTATGCTGCTGATCACACACTGAAATCGTTACTGATAGTCTTGAGCAGACCTTTCCATACTGCCTACTTCTCTGTTAGTGCTTAAAGAATGCCAAATATTCTTATAGAAATTAAGGACAATGACTTGTATTAACAAAGGATTAGGTATGATGTTTTTTAAGTCACTTTAATTTCAAGTCACCTATGTTGATCGCCAAACCGATAACACGTGTTTCGCTAACCTTTCAGTTTGTATGTTTTGTAAATTCACTGAACGAGTGTTTTGTACCTTCGGAAATGTTATTTTTCACAATTAACAAACACAATTACTTGTGTATTTTGCAATTTGTTCTTAGTGTTTTCATGAGCGCACAATAACAGATTTATTTATATAATGGTTAGTATTCAGTATCACAGGCCTCATTCTCGACAACTTTAGTGCTTTACTTAGTAGTAAATAAACAGTGAACCTTAGACCTGAATGTTTAGAGTATATCCAATCCTCAAAGTATGATAACTAATCCTAAACAGTTAATTCGAATAATGATGGTTGACAAGAAATTTAGTTAAGGAATTATTTGACATCGCTCCAATAATTAGGTTACTAATTCGTTTTCGCCGAGTAAGGTAAAATGAATAAAAGCTTGTTTTTTGGAGATTTCCACCCTTTTTAAATGCCGCATATTAGGTTGATATTTCTTTTTCTATTCAGTAATGGATGATTCAACTGTTGCTTGAATCGTCGTCGACTTTTCTATCAGTTACTATATCTACAAATACATTTTTTCCTTTTCACATACTCTTATCTTTATAGGCCGCTGATATTTATCTCATTTTAATTACAAGAACAGTTGTCGTTTTACCTAAAAGGTAGTCAAATTTTCGTCATTCATAGATGCTTTAGGATTAGAAGTAAATGTTAATTCTAGGGAATATGTGAAGCTGTGCACAAAAATACTACATAAACATTTCGTTTGTTAGTAATTCTAAATACTTAAAATTTGCCATTTAAAGCCTATTTCACCCGTCTAGCTATCAAATGTACTCTTTATATTACGTTTCTTTGTTTAGAACACAAAATACATTTCCTCGCAATAAATTAAAAATCCAATTTAAGTAGAATATTTCAAATAGATACAAGAAAATCACATTGCTAGCTCAAACATTTTGCAGTTTAAGTAGATAATCAGACCAGTTTGTAATCAACATCCCATTACACTGATAAAACCAACTCGTTCTTTCACAGCTTCCAAATTTAATAAAGAATATTCAGAAAACCATGATATTCTTTTGTTATTATTAACTAAAGGACTACTTAGAGTTATTAATCTATGTTATACAATATACCTTGATCAATCCAAGTATGTAGTTAGCTATATGGTACTTGTAGAGTGAGTTCGAATCCCAGTGTGAACATCAACATTGGGATGCAGGTACATCCAGCCGATGAGTCCCAAATAGGACGAAACGCGCGTCCTGGATTACGCTTGCCAGTCACAATCCAACTTAAATATGATACTTGTAGAGTTTAAAATCTCGATGGATGTTCTTTCCTGTGATTGTCAACCTAGGATCTAGCACAACCATGTATTGGTTCAAGTTACATCAACTCACCTCACTACTGCGACAAAAAAATCAACTATAGGAGAACTGGCGAAAGAGGAGACAGCCCTGATATTTCACATAAATTGTCATCTTTTCTATTTACTCTATGACATCGTACTAATAGGTTACGTATTATGGGAAAATAAAAACCAGACAATTGGTTTTTTATTCGTTTGTTAGAAAACTCAGACAAGTTGAAAATTTTATACGAATTTGTGATTGGCCAATGAAACATATTGATTCAAATAATCATATTGATCGGATTGTATTTATGATTTAATATTAAGTTCTTTTGCCGGTAGAACAAACTTTATAAAACCGTCAATACGCAGTTTTTCCAATACGATAATCTAAATTATGTTTGCTTATAGTAAAAATAGATTAAAACAAAGAAAATTAGGAAATACAAGTGGCTAGTCTTTTTAATAGACTGAAAACGAAATTATTGTAATGTCTTTCTTAATCAGTAGTTTAACAGTATGTCGGAGGGGGGGGACAGATAGGAGGGGGTCACTGTTATTTTTTTGCGATTACATAATTTAGCATTATCTGTTTACATAGCATAGGCTCCAGTAATGTAAATACCAATGTTCTTATTCGAGTGGTCACAAAATCATTCAATGTGTTATGTCTAATATTATTAGTAGAAGTTGGTCTCGTCCCGTTTCTGATACTTAGGACTGAATTATTTGATCTGTTTATCCAGGTACATCCAGCTGGTGACTCTCAAATAGAATGAAATGTGCTTCGTAGGTTCTATGTATTCTTATTTATTTATTTATTTATTTATTTAAACATTTATTTAATCACAAAATTTGGTACATAGTGGCATTAAAAATATATGCACTACAAATACAAAGGTAACATTATGAAGAAAATAGGGAATTTGGACAAATAAAGAGAAAGTATAAAACTTAAGAGGACAACTAGAGAATTACAAAGCAGGAGACACAGTTCAAGTAGCAACACAAACAAGAGGATTTCATTCCTATTAAGAGAAGCCATCACACTTTTATGAAGATTGTAATAGGAAACTGCAACATGATCGCTACTGGTTTTTATTCTGTATCATATCTGATAAGATCTCAAGCCACTGATTTTCACCATCTCTATAGCCCCAGCCAGGAAGTCGGGATGGATTGACCATTCCTATACAGCTTTCATTCCATGATGTCATGTTGCGAACTGACCAACTCTCCCCACTTTGCAATTAGTCTCAGCGACGGCAAATACTACACGATATGGAAGCCGCTGGGATGATATTCGTAAAACATGATGAAGCTACTGTAGCCAGTGTTTTAAGATGATGACATTAATGGGGTTGTTATCACCACGCCCAAAAACAATGCTGAGTCCATATTCAAACGTTTCACACCCACTTTTTATTACTGATGTTCATACACCGTATACTGTTCTCTATATATTATTTGTGGGTATATGTATCAAATCGGGTCATATTTATTTGCACTCACCGGATCCAATAATATTTCCTCTCGCCTGGTGAAAAATTTTGATTTTACAGCAGCTATGCCTAAACTGGAGATTGTTTTCTTGAGAAATGTTTCAACTTGTGACTAGACAGGATGTTGTTACTAATTAGAGTCGTTACATAGTTTTTAAAAACATTTAACTAGTTAATAAATTCACAGGTAATAGTTTTTCATAAGATTCTACTTACAATACAGGTTTCGTTACATTCCAATATATTAGTGATTAAAACATTAAGGTAGAAGGTTGTTCAATATTTTGGACTTTTGATCGTAGGTTCATGCGCTTTAGTGGTTAACGTTTTCTTATGATTATTAGCTAACTCGAAACCTACCGAATATTTTCAATCGCCTTACATCAAACGTAGTATATCAGTTATCATTCTGTCATTTGGTACATAAAATTCGACCACAAAAATATAGGCAAACAGTTATCGTTCACTTGTTTGGATTATTTGATGCTCGAGTAGTAGGTTCGAGGCTCGAACACCGCCCAATCTACTCCAGCCCTATTAACTGGGTAGCATGATTAATTATTCTTGTTATTGCCAAGTTTGGTGATAGTACAAGATAGCCATATTGCGTTCAATAACGTGATATTTTTCACTTGAGCAGCGACTCATTGAAATAATAACCATCACTTGACTGCCAAGCACTCTCAACATATCTTCCTACTCTGTTTTGAGTAAAGCAGAAGACCCAAAAGTTTACACGTTTATTTCATTTATTGTCGTATATAAATAATTCTTTTGATCTCGACGTATAACAGAATAAAAAATTCAAGCGTTGATCGAAACAGCGTTATTAGGTTATGGAGACTGAATAATTAGGAATTATGTGTAATCGAATCATATTGGAATTTTATCTTAAGAAGATGAAGACTGTATCGTGAATGTAAAATAAACAACTTTTGAGCCTTCCATACATTAAATAGACTTCCAAGTTTCCTAGGAAACTGTTTACCCTTGAAGCGATCAATGAGGATTCACAACCTGAATTTATTAATCTCTCGCACCTTATTCAACTCAACTTTGTTTAGTATTTGAGAGAATCGAAAATAATTGATTTTACCTACAATCCATGAAACCTACTTGTTATAATAAAAGTTGTCTTTCTGTTCTACAGTAGTGTGAATGCTTATTTAGATATATGTTCATATTTATACCATTTAATTCAATTGATTTTCTCCTTGTAACTTATGGTTTATGCTCTCAAGGTCACCTTAGGTGTAATCCAGATATCGACAATGAACTTCTGTTGAGCTACGTCAAATTATTCGTATTATTTCTTTAAATCGCAATGAGTAGAAGTGTATCAACCGGCTAAATTGGTAAATTTATATCGTCATATCTATGAGTAGTAATATCAACAATTTGAGATCGAAGTGTAATGTCCTCCTTCTGATCGTCCTGGGGTATAACGCTAGTGGTTTTTTCCCCAGATAATCTGCATGTCATGGTATACTGTCTTCTCACAACTGAAGGAAGTGATTAGATAAGGTCGATTCTAAAAACAACACACATTATGCTCGACAAATTTCTATTTTCCGAAATGTGATTTTAAAAGTGTAGAGTGCTGCGTTCTCAAACGAAGTTAATAAATCCGATACTGAGTATTTGCATATAATAACAACCACTATCTTTAGCCAACACTAAGCAAAACTATTCGTAATCCTCGATGACTCTGTTCAGCTAACTAGGAAGAGAAGTTCAGCTCGTTTAGAAAGATATAGTTCCACAAGCAATTCGAAGAAGACAAATAATCAAATACGTAATTCGTATGTATATATATGGTAAATATGTTCGTGTAAAAGCGTTACAAAAATAACGTACCAAAACAGAATGGGATCACTAAAGTTTAATGTCTTTGGAGATGAGGAACACGAAGATCCCAACAGGAGCCAGTAAATCAAAAACTGTTCACAATAATGCTGCCTGTGACCGGCTTCAAACCGTTTTCTCTTGGACACTAATCAAGCTTTTAATAAGTTTAGACAACCCCTTAAACTAGTTTCATTTTCAGGTACCTCAAGAAAAGTCCTCGCATTATGGGTAACTAAGATGTGATACACGAGGTCATCTTGTTTACGACTGTGCCGATAGCCTCAACCAGGACATGTTTTGGTATTAGTTACTTACCCTAAACTATGATTCTACTTAGTTAAATCATCTCAGTGATAAGAAACAATGTTACACGAATCGTCTCCTTATTGATAAATCTTTTGCTAATGGTATAACTAAACGACTTTTTGGAACTGTTATACTAATTCGTGAACTCTAGTAATTACACTTGAACATTGTACCCTTACTTACTCGACCTAACCATGGATATTGAAAGACAAAAGGAAAACAAAGCTTGGCTTTTTGACTCCCGATAATATATTTCGGAAGAAAAAAACCCATGTACTGTATCTCTTTTTTTCTGTGACTTAATTACTATTAAATAATGATTATAAATTTAATTTCATGGTGGTTACATTACAGAAAATTATCAGAATGTAACAGGATAAGTTACATTACGTCCCTCATCGACTGAGATGGTTGGGACATGAATCGCGCATGCCCAACCACCGTCCACCTCGTCGTGCGATGTTGGCTAGGGTTGGGGTAGGATGGAAGAAGAGTAGGAGCGGTCAAATCAAAACATGGCACCAGTCCATGAAGTTTTTGACTATTGGTCTAAGCCATGTTGGTAGATGTAGATTACCTGGTTGGGGTCCGCGTGATAGTCGCAATAAATGGCTGGAGACACTAGGCGATATGGCTCAGAATCGGTCACAGTGGCGCAAGTGTATTCACTCTTTAACCTCATCTAGATCTTGAATTCTATTATTATTTTCTGCACGCCTTTACTCTTCCCTCTTTTAATCTGTTATTACATTACCTTTGTAATCTCGTAGTGCTAATGTAGTATGGCAACTTGAACCTACTGGGGTATGTGCCCGGTTCTACGTTGCTGATGATCATGATGATGAACAGGATAAGTTAGTGTGTTAAACTTAACCTAACCTAATCTAGACGGTTATTATATTGAACTTATCTATGGATTAGTTCAATTTTACCACTTCACATCACCACTAATCACAGTTTTTAACCACTTTTAAAACCCTAAAATATATCGTCAATAACCGGTACGTCTTTAAAAGAGAACCCTTTCTAACTGTAAGGAAGTAATAATAACGGGATTTGTGGTTATGCAGACAGAAACTTATAACTAGTAAATGAGATCATTCACAATATTTGCAATGTTCACTCGGTCTGTTATACCCATTATCCTTGGCTTTTTTTCAGTTCGTTTCGTAGATGAGAGCTGCATATTACAATACAACTTATCTGTATATTTCAAATATGTTAGAAAATATTATGAACGCTAAGACTTGAAATGAGATCGTTGATGAAAAGGATACTCTAGTATCCCAACCGTAGCTGCTACCTTGACGTGGTGGTCGGGCTTGCCTATCGTGATGACCTAACCGAGCTATATTGGCTGGAACGCTTGTTCCTCTAGGTCCTACCATGCCAAGCAGGTCTGTTGGAGAGCGATAAGACTAAAGGCAGCAACCTAAGATCTGAGGGCGAAGTCGTACTGCTGGCTGCAGCGGGGTTTGACAGCAGTAAGGTGTTTCTCTCGGATAACCAGCATCTGCAGCGATGCTGCCTTCTCACAAAGGGAGGAAGGGGTTAGAAAAGGTCGACCCAAAAAATGTCACACCTCACCTTACTCCACGGATTTCCATCTCCGGCAGTAAGGCCTTCTAAAGAACGGAGCTAACACTTCGAAAACATCCTATAACAAGGTCGTGCGTGATCGGCCTCAAGCAGTTGCCTGCCCCTTGGGCTCTGCGATCGCGCTTTCAGTTCACTATGACCAATACTAATCCAGTTTCCTTTTCAGGTACCTCAGGAAGTGTGGGCAGCCAGGAAGTGAAAACCGCCCTCATACCTCTAACAACACAAGAGATGATTTTGCTCGTGGTCAAATCCCACCCTCAACTAACTCTAGTATACATTAACTATTCACTAAATGAACGGAAAGACTGTCGCGAATACTCAGTAAAACATACGTTTTATAGATTGGAAAACTTCGGCCTAAATATCTCATTAGATTAACTGTCTAGATTGTATGCCACATTTCGTGTTGTTGTAATTAAATTTTAATATCGTTTCCAGACCAGTTATTTTTAATTATTAACAATTACTGATAATTATTTAACTTTTTCATATCACTTTTTGTAATATTAACACATTGGTATTCTTTGTTCAAATGACATCAGTATTGTATAAACTGATTTTAAAGGATTGACATTTCTTGTTATTGGAACTGTGTATCAGTGGTTAAGTTATTTCACTTCCAAACATTAAGTTGCGGGTTCGAATCGATCTCCATCTACTTCGGTTTGGGCAGTTGGCTTGTATCACTAACCCCTAGAATATGGCTCCCAGAAGCCAAGTACACGAATCACTACTTTGTAAACGAGTCAGTACAAGTTATTTCTTCTTGACGATTATCCATGTACTTTAGAAATCCCAGCGGTTTCAGAATTATGTATAATGTATGGTGATGTAATTTATCTCTTATAATAGTCTCTACCTCAATCCACATTAATTTTCCAGCTATTCATGAAGTACTATGACTGGTGAATAGCTGGACAATTGTACCATTCTTAAAAGCTTATGCGTTTCTTTTGTTCATATTTAGGATTGAATTTACTAATTGTATCTGACCAGTAAATAGAAATCAATAATTAATTTTACGAAATAGTTGAACAAGATTTCCATTGTCAGTTGTTGCGCAGATTAGTGAAAATAAAATTCTATATCACGGATTAGCGTTGTTTAGATAACCGTTAAAAACAAGCATTTCGTCCTAAAATGAGACTCCTCGGTGGCGCATGTTCGCAACACTTGGATTACAGATACGATTTTAGAACGGCCTCCCATCCAGATATGAAACAGTTCTCCAGTGTTTCCTAATAAAAGTGGCGTTCGTTGTTAGTTAGTCATACTAAATACCTCAGAAATATTCACTTCATATCCACTATGTTCTTGATGGTGAAACTTGTGAGAGCCTTTTAACTTAACCGACAAAGTGTATATTTAAGATTGAAAGTCCAAATACATACTGTAGTTATCCAGTATGGATATACTGCATATATGCCCCACTATACTTGGATAAGTTGTTATTTTACCTATTCCCATCACATCATTTTGTCATGTCCCAGTTACAACATTCATTTCACATGCTACTTTCTAATTGCAACATCTTGTAATATGTTTGACCTCAAACACAAAAACGTGTATAGTTCCAAGTTCAATTCCATGTTTTTGTTGTTGATGGTGCCGTTAATGAGTCATACCAGTTGTTATCTGGTTAATTTATTAATTTCAACATTTTCATATGATTCACTGTGTCTGGATTTGTGGAACATCGATATTTTGTTGTTGCTAAAGCGAAATCTAATATTAATTGAAACAATAATAATAGCATTGTATCTTTTGTCCTGTAGTTTAAACCTAGTAATTGTTCACTTTGTTGCTGTTGTTTGTAATCTGGAGCGTTTAGTTCTTTTAATCATCTTATTTGTTTTCTTTGCTTGTATATAATACAATAAATTTGTTTGTAAATATCCACATACATTCGTAAACCTTAAACGGATATTTGTTTTCAGTTGTTTTGACATTAATTGAAGTAATTGTTCCTTTTATATGAGTCATAGTAACCATTTATTAATACCAGGTAGTTGAAGTCAGTCAGAACATATCCATAAACCTAGTTTTCACGCTAGCTCACACTCGCCAGAATGACACATTTTCAATTTTGAGACTATTAGTATTCTCCATGGAATTCTACATCACACTTAGAGATGTCTTCATTTATCATATAGAACTAACACTGACCTGTAGAACTAAAATATCCACATTTATTGATCAGTGAATAATCATTAGTGTCATGTTCAGTACTAAAAACTAGACAAGCATAACAGTGTTTATCGTTCGGTGATTACGTTCATGTTTATCAAAATGAATGTTATATAATATTTGAAATTGAAATGAATCACAATCATTACTGAATTCAATTTATATCAGCAAACCCCAACAAATAATCGGATTCAGATTTATCATTCATCACTAGGTTTCTTTTTTAGTTTGTTATTATATGATTGATAACAATAATTTTTTTAAAACCATTTTAATGTTCAGTGAAATATTCTCAAAACCTAGTGGAGTTCAATTAATGAAGATAGACAACTTGATCAGTATTTAGTGTTTTCAGTATGTGGCTAACGGTGAAATATGAAACATGCGTTTCATTTAATTTGAGAATTGTCAGCTGGTTATACCTGTAGTGATGTTCGAACTGAGACTCCAATCTTGAACCTTTCTATTTAAATGCCAATGAATTGCCCACCGAGCTACTGAGTCCATATAGTCACTAACTCGTTCAACGGTTATAAATGTATTACTAAGGGTGTGCAATTTCCCATTTGTTGGTATTAATGATTGTAATTGGTCACTTCCTGTTATCATGCATCCGTTCTGATCAGATTGCCTCGATGTAACATGCAGTCATAAGTTTTTAGTATATTTGATCTGGCTAGCAGCAAAATTAGAAGACTGGCAAATCCCAGTTGCTTACTTGCAACTTGACTAGTCTATAGATGATCAAGGATAACTTAACCGTACAATCTTAATTAATCCACTAGAGTCCATAGAGCACTTAAATAAATATTGAATATGTTTACCTAGCTCTTTGATAATTTGATATGTCTTCCTGCTTACAATATACACGGAAGTACTAAACGCAACTCTCTAACTCGCGAACTGAACAAAACAGATACTCGCAATCAGTGACCAGCAACTAGACTACTCACCCAAAACCAAATCAAAAGGACGCGAATGCAGCACTCAGATGAACTGATTCCATTTCGTTCCAACGCTTTATATATAATTACAACAACGGCCTTGTACTAATTAAAATAATTAGCACATTAAACTCACAACAGCCAATCAGAAACAGCAAGGTTGGTGAGGAAAGAATGGTTACCGCCAACTTTACAACTAATAAAAGTAGCGAAAATAAGAATATTTACAAGAAAAATAATTAGTTCCGCCTCTTAACATCGTTTTTGTTAGACATAACAGTATTCAATAAAACGAAAGATCCAACTATCCGTCTAACCTAATCCGTTACCCCAATCATCCGCATTTTACCACAAATATTACATCATGAGTATCATATTTTTTACACCCACTCGGTTGTACATGAATACTCACATATTGTCTCTTGTTAAATCGCTTTGACTTGTTTGATATAATATAAGAATAATATGGTCAGAATTGTTTTATTTGATTTGCTACTTTGTACTACTTTGACTTCTGTTGGTTTTCAATTACGAAAAAATTCCAATTCTGGTACTTAGAACGGACAAAGGGAGCAAAGAATTATTATTTCTCTATTAGTTTTTCATCAAAGCTCTACACTATATACATAATTGGTGATAGTTATAAATTAGTCATCAAATAATAGGTGGTGTGTCAAAGGTTAGACGTGTCTGAGTAAAGGTTAACTATGACAAACACTGGGCTTTACACTTGCACACTTAGTTGATACGGAACATTCAATATATGTCGTAGAAGCTTTTGAAATCATTTACCGAATCCTGTCTAATTTGCCATATGGATTACACATCTTTTACTTACTGCGAAGGCCGTCAGTATCAACCTTTTCGAACCGGGCCTGTGTGCACAAGAAATTTGTACAACTTCGCTTTAGTTGTTATAATAACCAATACTTGTATTCTTCACAAATGACTTACTACACCTACTTCTTCCCTAACTGTTGCTGTTATTTTGACATGGTTGTCAGGCTTACCTATCATGATTAACTAGTCAAGCCACGTTGGCTGTAACTGTTGTTCCTTTAGATCCTACCACGCCAGACAAGTCGGCTGAGAATTAGTAAGACTAAAAGCCGCAAACCCAAGTTCTGAGGGCGACGTTGTACTGCTGATTGTGTAAAGGCATGGAGGCCGTAAGATGTTTTCCCCCAAGAAACCAGCATGATAGCGATGATACCTTACCACAAAGGAAGGGTGGAGTTGGAAAAGGTAGGTTCTAAAACTGTCACACCTCCCCTTACTCCGCGGATTTCCGTTTTCGATAGTAAGGTTTTTCCTTGCACGTAGCTACCTAACCTAAAATCACTTATCAAAAGGCCTCATGCACTCGTCCCTTGGGCATTGTGATCACATTCCCTTATCGTCAAGACGGCTCATTCTAAGGAATGTGTTTAGATTCTAACCACGAACCGGTAATAACACGTTTCTCTATGCATTTTACTGGAGGCAAAAAAATTACAACAAAAAAGCCTAGATGTCAATTCGAGACTTTAAAGGTAAAGAATGCATTCTGAAATTGTTTAGCTAAAAAGTTAGTTTTTTTATAGACAACAGATTCATCTGAAAATAGCTTAGAACGATCTTGAAGCAGCTAAAAATACAATAGCTGTATCCACATCCAACCTTGATCCAAAGGTTATAAAGGTTTGAGTGCATCAATTCCTTCAGTGGATATTATGCCATCGACAATGTGCCAGTCCACTCAACTTTTACTTTATTTCTATACTTTCAATCATATTAATCACCTCATTCACTCTCATGTTTTAATTACTTTGTTAATTAGTCGTAATTATTTCACAGACATCTTTGAACTTGTAAAATTATTATTTACCATACCTTATTTATTTTATAATGATTTTATAACTATTGCAGATTTTACATATACTAGTGTAGAGCTTTAGTAAAAAACTGATTGTGGTAGCTTGGTTTAGTTATTTATTCTCTAAAGAAGCGACTTACACCTAGCTCTTGGAACGTTAGAAATTCAATTTTCTACTGATTCCAGTCCATTATGTATATATATATATATATATATATATATATATATATATAATTAATTCTAAGCGGAATGAAATTTTAGAGCGTATGAAGTGCAACGGACCTGTTATATCTCGTGCTTGATAGCTTGACTAGCCGCAGACAACTTTAGTACCCGAACGCCTTGACCCCTTTTAGTAGCAAATTCAGAAGACGAGTAGGCATGAAACTTTATTCCAATAAGATAGAGAGTCAGTTCTGTACAAAATAATCGTATATTTGTAGTTTTCTGAAACAACAAAATCAGTATTGCAGTCCATACAATCCGAACTAATAGGTTCTAACTATTACGCAATCAGAACTCGCCACGTCAAGATTCCAGAAGGTTCTATCGATCAGTGATTAAATGGAATGTCTCTGGCTCTTTCAAGGGTTCTAGAGGCTTCGTTGAAATTTCTGGGAGCCATCCCAACAGAACCCACTTCACCCCTCAGTGCATACATGATTTTTTTTTAACAGAACTGTTTAAATGTTTTAATTTTTTGCTACTTAAACATTTGATTTTCGACTGTAGGTTTGTGCTTTTAAAATCTGCTCCAAATATTTTAATATGGGGCGGCTGAGTAGTTCTCCAAATAATTTCAAGGTTGCTATGATCTACCGTTCTGTAAACTAAACTACACTGCTTCTTTTTCTACTTAAAAGATTGATCGTTTGAGTAGATAATATAATACTAAGCAGTAAAGTTCAGGATTGTAAAACTCGATGGTCTGGGTTCGAATCCCACGTAAATCATTAGTTTCTAAAGATCGCGGATATGCCTTACTGGTGAAAGATGTCTTGAACAAAACCCTAGTAACAAAGTTTTCCGCAGTGTATCTAGTAGCCCAGTAGTTAATGTACTTGACTGTCGATCAGTACTTCACTAATTTTAGCTCCGGTATTATTAGCCTTCAAAAAAGTGTACCACATATTGCAAATAAAGGATTAATTTGTTTATTATTCTCTTTTAACTAATTAACAAACATTGGTGTTCAATTCTGGTTTTTTGAAATTCCCTTTCAGATTACTGTAACCAAGAATGTTCTGATGTGGATCATTAATTTTCAAATTAAACAATATTATGCACTTGTTTTCCTTAATTAATATTAATATACAGCCAATATATATTGAATTTTAATGATCAAGGTTAGCTCAGATCGAAATGGTGATCATCAGCATGTCGATAGCCTAGGATCATCAAATAATAATCATGCTGACCTATTTTATGCTTATTACAATAATAATTTACTAAATTCTGAACATATCACTGATAATATTATTGGAGTCAGTGTACAACCGTTTTTGAAACAATTACGATGTGTTGTCGGAGAGTTAGTTGGATCGGAATCAGCTTATTTAAGGAGTTTATGTGATATTGAAGAGGTAGGTTAGTATTGTGATACACTTTTCACTTACATTAATCCACATTTTATGTCTTCTCCAAGAACAATTAATATTTCAGTCTTCCCTCTGGCTTGCTACTGTTCCATGTAACGCTATGTCACTCGGAAATTGGGGTTCAAGGCTACATAGGGACGTCTATTACTGGGAACTGAATAACAACATTTACTGCTCCTCCTATAACGTCAGACTGGCTTAGTAAATAATTCATCCATATGACCTATCCATAAACAACCATCTAAATTCTCAAGCTGACTTAGGTTTTTAAAAAAGTGACAGAAGTCATCAACAGCATTTTAGGTGTTTGCTAAGTGTATTCTGCTCAGGACATGCGATTATTTTTCCGTTCAGTTTGTGTGTGAGTAATGCAGATTATTTATTTCCAACTGTAAACATCACTGTGTTTGTGTTTTTCACCCTTTACGTCGGGTTGCGTTATAATGACTTATTCGTAGTATACAGTTGTGGTAATTTCAGATCCTTATGATCGAATCTCTGATGCTCCAGGAGTACCCAACAGAGATCAGTCTATGAAGAATACAAGCAACAAAATTAAAAGGGTACTTATTCAATTAGTATTTAGAAGAAAATCAAAAGAGTTACTTATTTTCTTAAGGCGACGTCTGTGGTCAGTGAATTTCATTTTGAAATCGAATCCCACTTAAATAATCTGATTCACTATTTTTTTTGTAAAAATGATACTGACTGATTGACTTACTGAAGAAAACTTACAATTGGTTAAGTGATTACGATTCATTCAAGATCAAATAAACTTCCAGTAGCGTGATGTAATTCCGGTTTATCATCTTGAAAATTGAATTTCCAATTTTAATAAATTGATAAAACTTTTATTTCGTTGGGTATTTTTCCTGTATAATTGATATTGTATTGAATACTCCATGGAAAATTACAGCTAAAATATATAATAAAATAAAACACTAATCTTACCAACACAATTGTTCTTCTTTGGGACTGATTTAGTATCATTTATCTTTACTGATCGTCGATTTTTGTAATTTAGAGCATGTATTGATCAATCGTCGGTTAACTAATTTACCTATGCATCATGATTATGAATATTGATTATGACGTTAATCACTCGTTGACTAGTTCATTTCAGTCTCATTTCAGCTATACCATTTTCGTGAAATTATTTTATCACATTATTGAATGTATGTTACATCATCCGATTAATTCGTTCGGAGTCTTAATATTTAACTCCGGAATTATGATTTTAGTACACCAAATCATTAAAACGACTTTGTTCCTTCTGTCTCGTAAATTGATTGAAGTGACAGTCCTACTATTAGATGCCGGACCGGGCATCAAGTGTTAACCTTTCATCGTGAGACACGAGAGTTTTGAGTTCGATCCTTGGTGCTGGTGTAACTGCATACTGGAGAGTGCTATATTTAAATGAAACAACTGTTCACTGCTTCTTCATTTTCAGTTGCACCCAACCGAGATAATTCTATTGTGATTACTATCGACTAATGAAAACCAACATCAATAAAACTGCCTTAATTTATGCATGCCTAGTTGTCGTAATTTTAATACGTTTGGTTTTTAAATTTGCATACAATCAATGTAACTTCTGCCATCGTCCAGTATGTATTTGATCATATATTTCATGTCTATTTTGATACTAGATGTTTCCATTAAGTCATTTCAGTTTGTGATTACCTCATGTTTATCTCGGTGAAATCGTATGTTAACAAACTCTTCATAAAACTACTTCTGTTTCTTGATTAATTACGACTATAAACCTGAAAACTTCTAAGACGTTAGTCTTTCTCATACACTGACACCAATTAAAAAATAACTGAAAACCAAAGAGTAACTTTTTCTCCTAACTTAAGACTTCTTAACAGATTTCTCAATGGTCATAATAGCATTAGATCATTGATCTTAAACTCAATGGTCCACACTCTGGACTTTAGTTTTTATAAGCCAAGTGACTCGAGAAGTCTATGCAAACCACACACTATTGTAAAGCCAAACGAGAAGTGGAAATATAGACAGGCCATTGCGAGTCAGCTACTTATACACCTTAAGAAGGTCCTTGTCTAAATGTTATGACGTAGTAAAAAATCCTCGATGGGTGAATTATGAGACCAATTAGTGGATACAGCCTTGTGCACACGTGGTTGCGATAACAAACGTTAGTGAGTGCCTAGTCGGTCCCTGCATGTCTGCCTGATGCCCACTCAATCCCAGGTCAGAATAGGAGGAATACAGGCCAGACAAAATCATATTATATTTCAGACATATATGCATAAAATCAGACCACACAGTCAACCAATTAGGAATTTAACATTATTACGAAGATGGTGGCAGCTAAAATATTTGTAATAGCCTTCCAGAGCATAGTTCTAAAAGTTCGTTACTTTTCTTTAACGTTCACTATAACACTAAATTAGCTCTTTAACGTGTGCATGATATATGTAATCAGGTATTCACCTATACTCATTCCTAGTTTTCACACTTTCGCGTAGCATTATTGAATCAAGCGTTAGGAGGTGCGTATTATTGTAATTGAATTGCTTTCATAGTTGATAGCAAGTTGGCAGCAATTCTCCATATAACGTCAAATTGTAATAGAGTCTAAGTTGATATTAAACGATCAATACAGAATAACCTATTTTCACAATTTTTATATTTTGTTATGAGTGAATGATTAAAAACTTACTTTTCAGTTATTGTTATCCTTCTAGTCCTAATATTTACGGTTGAAAATGAAGTTTATTTGTTATTCGCTTACTTGACAGCCTACTTAAGCGTTCGGATAACCAGATTCTTCGACTGTGCAAGCATAGTCGTTAACTATTTTGCTTTAGATTTATTTGAATAGTTATGAATTGTGACTTTGTGTACTCCCTCAATATCTTACAAATCATTGCAATCCCAAGTACTTGTTTAACTTTTTCAATGAATTCCGTCGTTCTCCCTTTCTACTCTTAATTCACAGCATATAAATACTCGTTAAATTTAACCACAAATATTAGCATATCTTGTATCTCTTTTCTAATTATTATGATTTCTGTTTTCATTCAGAACATTTATCTCAACGGTGACAGATAAAGCATGTTAAATGTCTTCGCTCTTCATAATTCCGATTGGAATTTTAGTCTGTTTGAAGTTGATAAGATGACTCAGAAAAAAATTTGTTACAATATTGTACAAATAGTAATGAGAATTCCATACTATCACAAAATATTATAATGTCGAATAAAGTTATTAAGTTCAACTACTCCAGGCAATTAAACGTACTTTGAGATTGGGGTTGGATTTATTAGCATTTCATAAGGATTGTGTGATGTTAATAAGTCTATTATAGAGGCTGGCATATGTGTTCATTAACTCAAGTTGTTATATTAAAATAATACATTTCGATCAAATTAACAAGATTAATACCAGAATATAGTTCAACAGGAAGGAATGAAACTATATGTAAGAGAGAATAATAGAACTTAATTACAAGCTATAGCCTTGCGGAGTGAGTGCCTGAAGGTATTCCTCGACACTAACCCCAAGCTGCAGAAGGAATAACACTTGAATGAGCCAAACATTCCATTAGTAAAGATTGCCGTTTATTTCGCAGTTTATGCATCTACATAAAACTAATTTCACAGCATAGCAATTATCATAATGACATCAACGCAAAACAGACACGATTGATTAGCGGATACATAATTAATTATCTTTAGTTTATTATCGGGAAATGATACAATAACAGTTAACAGGTCAAATGTGAGGTATGGATTGGAGGGGGGAATATAAAAGTAATAGGAGCTAAATGTCCAGTGCATAAGCAATCAAAACTCGTAAAATAACTTGAAAAATAATTCGTGAAGTTTAATCATTCTTCAAAGCTCCCCAAATAACAGTGAGGACAAAAAGTAAATGTACCTGTACCACTAACAGATTCTCAGTCATGTCCTCAAACTAACTTAAACCACTGACAGTGATTAGGTCACAGACGACCAGTGGAATCGTCAGATATTCAGGTTTGGTTCCCCTAGCTTCTTTAAATCATACTACTACATTGAATTATGCAGCGCATCTAAATAGTCGTTGGGCATAAATAATACATGTCTCAACCACAGACGATAATGATTCACAACCTTACCAATCGACTTGCTATATTTTGCCTATTCTTCTGTGCTTGACCTCACTAGTGATTACTCGGATGTTCCAGAATGCATGAGCGATGTTTCGTACGCGCTCATGGTCAAAGACCTACAGTCTACATATATCTTCTATTTTTGTAACCCATATTTGGTAGTCATAGGCCACAAGAGAGAAGAATGTTAAGCAATACATTCATTCTTTGTTTGATAAACGATGTATAGTTGTAGATGAGTGAAAGAGGGTTTAATTCCATTCTTCCTTTATACTTTTCGTTTTTCTAAAATATTCTCTATTAGTGGTTATAAATCATATTTTGTTCTCAAATTTAAATGGTCTTGTATTCATTCGTGTTTAACAGTTTTATTATTCAGCTTATGTATTGTAGAATCAAACTAATTCCAACATTTAGTGTATGTGAATATTCTCATACAATCTAAAAAAAATTTAGTCCTATAACCTTTGGTTTAGTCTTCTCTGGTTATGCGTTATTGCAACAGTATTTTAACTGTTGAGAACTATTGTTTTGATTGTTTACCATTAGTTACTAGTTCGTTTACCAAGTACAGATTCATGCAACTGATATTATACTAGACATTTAAGGATTAGTTATACTACCAGGCAGAGCGGCATTCTAAACTGTGGCATAGTGACCGGAAGTCGAACATGTTTACCACTGAGCTACCACCCTGTTAATTAGTATTTCTAATGCTTGACTCTTTAACTCAGTTTCCATTTAACCTGCTTCACTTTGAATAGTTATTCATTTTGGTCTATTCTAAGACGGTTTAAATTAGTCTCACATAAGTACTAATTCACAGTCTTTATAGACAACGTTGGGTAGTTTTCAAATTCATTGTCTTGATTATTAAGAAACCAGCACGACTAATTATTGGTACAATTTAAAAAGAGGGTGTTATTTTTATGGTTATTTTTATCAAATGATATAATAAATAAACTGGTTGGTTGACATTCAGTATGCAAGCACCTTTTGTTGTAGCGATTAGCTCTCTTTCGAAATACATAGACTATCCGTATACAAAGATACGAAAATCAAAATAGTTGATGTAGGTAAAACATTCGATCTATTAGATATGTTTTACTGGTAGATAGTGATTAGGTATAATGTCTGGGTGATTTAGACAAATATTATTACTCAGGAGAGTTGGGTTATTTCTTCGCTAATAAAATTCCAATTTCAAAAAGCGTTTGATTGCATATTGAACCTATCAGACAAGATAAATTTATTTTTTACATGACTTATTTCAACCCTTGACGAAAAACCAAATATCTTCAGCTTTTAAGTAGCATACATCTAATGATTCAGTTAATAAACATGAACAATTTTAGTCTGATTTGTTACTGTTTTTTAACATCATACATTCAAGTTATCAACATGTAACTTGAATGATTTTGTCTTCGTTTTATCTACGGTTTTTAGTGAATATAAAGGCAAAATGAATGCAGTTTACATAATTAGTCTCATTTGTGAATTTGAATAAAGCAAAGATAATAGTTGACGCTGAGTAACATGAACTCGTTTTTATCTTCAAAGGCTCTGAAACTGAATTCATTGTTATTTTCTGTCCACTACTGCTTTTCCTTTATTCGAAGGAAATTCTCTTTTTTGACATTGTCATTTGTTAAAGTTGTACAATCGTTTGTTACATATAATACTTTGTAGTATATTACAGGTGTATGTTACACCATTTAATGAAGTTGTCGAAATCAATCAAAAGTGATTACATAACAGATGTTAATTAAGTTGATTTTTTTAAAGTAGTAAAATGTAATAATTAGTAGAAGTAATTAATATGATTTTCGAATTCACTTTGTATGGGTAATGAGTTACATTTTTGTGGAAAATTACAATACTTTAGACCAAGAGATAGCACTTCACCTTGTATGTGTGTGAGTTGTAGTGATGAAAAATTGTGTATATATCTTTCAGGTTGTGCTGGAAATTTCCTTTCTTCATTGGCTGTTTATAAAGACTTTCTCAATTTAATAAGGTCATCCCGAGATCTGGAGTTGATCACTGTGGATATATAATCTTCGAATTGATTTCTTAATTCGGTTGAAAGTTCACTGAGTACATGTAATGGTAAAGAAGGCGATCTCACAAGCATTTCGGAAAGCCTTAAGTCACAACCATTTAACTCCAGAATCAAAAACACTTAAACGACATGAACAAAATCGCATAGATGCAATCCAATCTAGGATTGATATGTTGGAAAGAAACACTGCTCAAAGATCGTATGTACTCAATGAACTTTCAACCGAATTGAGAAATCAATTCGAAGATTATATATCCACAGTGATCAGCTCCAGATCTCGGGATGACCTTATTAAATTGAGAAAGTCTTTACAAACAGCCAATGAAGAAAGGGAATTTCCAGCACAACCTGAAAGATATATACACAATTTTTCATCACTACAACTCACACACATACAAGGTGAAGTGCTATCTCTTGGTCTAAAGTATTGTAATTTTTTAGAACAATTAATAGAAGGGTTAAACACTTGAAAAGTGTAAAGAAAGTGAGTAATAAATGAATGAATCGCGATATTTATCTTTTAAAATCAGAAGGTTTGCTAATATATTCATAAAATAAAGAATTGGACATATCTCATGCAAGCCCACAAATCAAGCATAAATTGATGAATTTGCTAATACCCCCAGCTGTGTACAAATTTCCGACCCAAAACTATTTTGGGCACTTTACTTTTGTGTTTGTAGTTAATCTCGAAACATCATTCAGGTGACGGTATGTGACTAGAACTGATCATTTGCTCAAGGGTTAAGCTGTCGACTAACATCCACTTTTAGGCAGCAATTCAGAGTTGTGCTTTTGTAGTAATCTGAAAGTACACTGTTTGCACAGACAACGTAACTTCCCCGATGAAATCAAGTGAACTAATAAATACACACTGATGTGGCCCAAATTGACAGTTCATGTTTGATACTTGTCTAAATGTGCAACCCAAAGCTATGCTAAATATATAAATCATTTAATGACTCAATAAGTTTCCATTACGGTTTTGCCATGGGTAATTGTTAGTTCTCCATTTTTTCTCTTTATCTGTGTAGGGTTATTTGTTACGTTTAAAGAAAACTGAAAATGTTGATCCACAATTTTTAAATGCTGTTTTTCATAGAATTCCAGATTTACGAGTTTTTCACGCGTAAGTTTTGTACTGTTTCCTATGCTAACATTTATTTGAAGAATCCTCCCGTTAATGTTGTTACAGCCTGAGATCGATTAGTCACTGTTGCCCTATGTACATCCTGAGCAGATCGTCTAAGTACAGTGTTGGTTCACAAGTATGAAGGAAGCTGAATTTCACTTGCCAGTCACAATCTGACTATCATCTTACATTTCTTCTGATTAAAAAATTAAGTAATATATTTATAATATTCAAATGAATAGAAATTGAAATTTCTGACGTTTGGCAAATTAATGTAATCCGCTTCTCTATTGAATAAATAACCGGATAAAATTGACGTGAGTTGTAATAATACGGAGGAACAAATTTAAATCATAGTAGTAAAATCAGAATACAAGTCTGATCTTGATGAAGTCATGTCATTTCTGAGTCAAGATAATTCAAAATGAGATATGTTCGTGTGTGTGTTTGTTAACTATCAGTGGCTATGAAAAATATGATTTGTGAAGTGGGGAGAATGTCGATAATTTGTTTTAAACATATAATAAATTTGAAACCAATTGATTGTGGTTGTTCGGATAGGTAGTCCAAGTAGTGTCAATAGTAGTCTTTCTTTCCATTAAGTGCAGTAGATTTTAGCAGTCCGCGGTATGCTTCAGCTACTCGCCTTTCTTTATAGTTAGATTTCTGTAGTTGATTTTATGGTCATTGCACAATATTGTGAACTGTTGTTGCTGATTTGATTAGCTTTCAAGTTCGACAGGGTTACCTTGAAAGTCGTTCTGTGTAGCTTACATGATCTTAGACACAAGTCATGGTTTCTTGAGATGATTCATTAATGCGAAAGGCATCACTGTCGGCACAACCTAGCTTGTAAACACAGTTCTCCGTAGTTGTCAATCTGATATTTTATTTTATTCTTACAGAAGCGCCTCTAAGAGTGTTGGTTGTTTTGTAGAATACTTGAATTCCATGTTGTTTTGGAAACTTTTGTAATCCTTCTGTTGTGTCATGGAGATAAGGTAGAACGACTTTACTAATCTATTATATTTTACTAAATTCATCATCAGTTAATAATTGGGCTTTACGTTTTTGTACATTTTTAATAACATTCATGGACAGATTATTCAGTTGTAAGATGTTAATTATGTTCATAAATTCCTGTAGTGTAATAAGTCGGGTAGCTCTTCTGAAAAGATTTAGAGCTAGAAAAATCCTACTGTATGAATATACTGACTGTAAGTCAGTATATCCATTAGAATATATGGGATATACGGATAGATTCCATTTAAATGCTATTCTACAAGACAGTTTAAAAACGGTTGTTTATTTCATTCTTTTTTACTCTCGAGGGTGAATATTATCTGGGACGAAAAGATGTTATTCAGTTTTGAAAATGTTCTTGAAACATCTTTTTGACAATAACGAAAGTGTAATCTCTGTAGAAGCGGTTTACACTAAGTCGCAAAACGTCAGAAATTTCAATTATTATTCATTGAGAGATTGCAGATATATTATTTAATTCCATAAACCATCTAGCGAATGATCACTTTGTTTTAAAGTATCAAGTCTGACTTTAGTAAGGATACTTACGCATTGGTTACTTCAGATTATTTTACTAAATGCAAATAAATTTCTTGGTTGGGTAACATTAAGGGCTAGACAGCTGTTTCCCCTTAGTTCAGAACTCCTTATCGTACATCTAACCATAATCAAAACTGGACCAGTATCCACCGGTAGGATTCTTATTCTAGTCCGTTTGTAATATACCACGCCGATCATCTTATGCTATTGACGATTTCTATCTCCTTCTGCCATGTGCATTTTTTTGAATGATTGTTACTCTATATCACAAGTTGATTGAATTAGAAATTCAAATAATGTACGCTAGCGCAGTAGTCTTTCTCCGTCTTTCGTCTTGGATTTAATGCCTTTATGGGGTCACGGATGCACATTATCAAGAAGTGCCAGATTTTAACGAAGCTGTCTAATGCTTCTAACCCTTGAATAGCACACAACCAAGATGAATCTAATGAATATCAACAGCAAATCAACAAAAAACAATCTTCCCAATACTACCTCGATTTAACAAACACATTTGTTTTAATGTCTGATTACAGACTGCGTCATTTCTCAGCTTGGTAATTTGATAAGTCAGTCTATTCTCATTTCAGTTAAAACTAAAATATATATAAAGAGTTGACTAAGTGCTCTTGGCGTCCACCTTTCTACCACTAAATCACAGGTTCAGACTGCGTCCCACCTACTTCGGTTGAAGGACCCAGGTAGTATCACTACCTCCCACATTAATGGTGTATGACGAAGCGAAGTTTGTGGCTTTTTATATTGTAAATACACTAATA
This sequence comes from Schistosoma mekongi, assembly GCA_034768735.1. NCBI lineage: Eukaryota > Metazoa > Platyhelminthes > Trematoda > Strigeidida > Schistosomatidae > Schistosoma > Schistosoma mekongi. The sequence goes on along the minus strand of CM068306.1, from coordinate 75,346,816 downwards.
AAAATAATTGGATTAAATAGTTTAGACTTATTTCATCCTCCGAAATTGATTTAACCGACGCGATTGATCAACCCAATATTATATTTACGGTGAATTGCATTCTTTTTCACTTCATTTTGTTTGTATTTCCTTAACAGACAACTTTATTCTGGACTATCTTTGAATCGCGAGAATTTTATTCAACTTGGACAAGTATTTGTTGATAACGCAAAACATTTTGAAGAACTCTATGTGGATTTCTGTCTGAATTATCCAAAGTAAATTTGTTTTTAACAATTTCAATAAATAACATTGTATAAGTATGGCGTAGTCGTGTAGTTACGATTAGTAGTAGTGACAGTGATGATAATATATGTTGACTATTCGTTCTGTCCTAATGATATATTCGTGAGACTAATTAATTGAATGTTGACGTAATCTTTTCACCAAGTACTTGTTTAAGCACTCATTTTTTACGACTTACTTTTTCTCGTTTTTTTCTACATCTTAGGTTACATTATTCTCTCAACCGTCCTCGTTAAATTATATCTTAGCATTAATGTTGTTCATCTGTGAACATAATAAATAAGTACCATGCATATTTCCTAATCACCCAAAATATTTGATGGAGTTAATTTTACTGTGTGTCGAGAAAGTTTATTTCATACTTGAGGCATCGCTACGGGTAGTTCATTGGGATCACATTTGGCTGATATCTATAAGTAGATGTCATAGCTATTTGGAAACCTAGGGCTATTCTGTTTGTGCAAAACATCTGTAACGATCTTGAATCTACCATGGCTGTCTTCAATTGCCTTAGGTGGTTGGTTGACAATTTTCTACCGTTTTTATTTTGCATCCATTTCTACTCTCTAATTACTACATTGTAGTTACTTGGCCATCTAATTTAACTGACCACTAGTTTTCCATTCTGCTATATAAATATTTCGACAAGTATATGCATGTGATTAGATTCTAAATGTATGGCCCAAGTACACAGTATAATTCATATCAACTGTTTTCGCATTACTCCATCGTAACTTATGACTGTTCTAGACTTTTCTTCTTCCTATGATACTGTTAATTTGCATTTCAAGTAAACCATAATATCAATTCTTTTTGCGAAACTATGGATCTTGTGCATAACAATCATTTTCTTTTCAAGTGCATTCTAGAGTACGTTTTATGACTTTTCTTCGTAAGCTCCTGATAATCTTTCAAGTTCAGTGAATTCCTTATTCTGATATTTTTGGTTGATTTGAATTAAGGATGCCAGTCCAATTACAGAAACCATCTACCCATACTCTCTATATGGAAAGAAATTAAAGTATACTGGTTATTCCCCTCTTTTTTATCCTTCCCCTCCTACATTACATATATTTTAAGCTTTGGTTAATTTGACCTGAATTCCGACTCTGCGGGCGTCCTCGTTCAGAAGACTATCTTTTAATGTGTGCGTATTCTTAGAAACTTTGTGTTTATTTGAATTCTGTCCAACTTCTTGACGTGATAAGGATTTGTTTTTTGTGAAATTTTTTTCGGTATTTGTTTTGTTCATAAAATTAGATCTCCTTATTAAGAATGTAAATAGAATGACTTCAGATTCAGTCCCTGGTTCTGATGACTTTCTGTGTTTGTGTAAACACCCTCGTTTTAGCAAAGTATTAGTCGTTTCGCTCTTTAATCTATTTATGACGATGAAATCATATATGATCAAAGAATATACTGTTTACAATTCATCTCCAGCCACAAATGCACATGTAATAATAATATTATCTAGATTCCTAAGTGTTCTCATTTTGATTATCTGCTATTCTATTCCCCTCCTGCGTCCTAAGTCTGAAAGAATCTTATCGGCCGATTGACTACAATGCTTAGCATGAAGCGAACGCGACCAATTTAGTAATGTTGCCAAATTTTCTGCAGGACTATAATGTAGGGACGACCTTGATATTTGCTAGGCGGCCATTGACATCGGAATATTAGTTTGTCACTCTTCTCTAAACATTTGTCCAAGTGCATAGACGCACCACAATCACATAAACATGTTCTTCGAAGTAAACCTTTCTCCTGTATGTAGCTAACGATAACGCCCCCCTGGAAATTAGCGAGGATGCGATAGATCGTCAACATTGTCAACCAAACTGCGAGCAATGATCTTGAGATGAAAAGTCGCAATTCCTTTGTTTTGTTCCTACATTATAGTCCTGCCATATTTTGTCCACTCCAAAGTTTAGCCTCTTTTTTACTGATTGATTCTGCCATTTGCTTGCCACTTACTTGATTCTGATTGGTTACATTTTACATATGAAATTTTATTGGTTATTTAGCGGTTGCGGTTGTGTGCAGTAGCTTGTCTTGGCATTATATCACATAACCAATGATTAATCACTGTAAGTGGTGAATGTTATGCTTTGGCATCGCTTTCCTGTAGTGGTGATCTATCCGTCCACTGTAATTCCAAGTCACGTCAGCATTTTGAAACATAAAATCTATTCGGCTGTGTGTGTGGCGAAGAGGAATCGATGAAATGCCATATGTATATCGTATTCTGCCACGATCATTTTTATGACTGTATGAATTTATGGAAGGAAAAAAATCACAACGAGGAATATGTAATAACTTTTCGTTTTATATTAATGATTTGTAGATAATACTAGACACTCCATACTAAGCACGATGTAATAAAGTCGTTTACAATAACAAATTAGCTTCACACTTATGTGCTGCCTACCTCATAGAATACACTATCATAAAATTTATATATCTGAATTACAAATATTCTCGGTAAAAGTCCAATTTAGAAACAAGATTTAACGATTTTTGAATTGTTCGTGAGAAATATTTCTTATAACCAATCAAAATCGACCTAAGAAATCCAAGTGAACCAACGTCACACACTTGTGTTGTCTATTATCTATTCAGAAGTTAGTATTAGTAAGTGGATAGTTTATCCGTGAAAAATTATACTATTACAATGAGTATAGAGATTTTACGTGCTTAAAGATTACTGAAGTTCTCCAAAGGTCTTACGAAAATGAGAAGAACGACTATATGTCTGTTTCCGTATTGATGAGTTAATAACATTCACATTCTCGAACCTTCGCAGATATGCAAATAGTCCTCTAGAAGTCATTAAATTGTCTATCAGTGGAGTTTTATGTTAGGATCAGGAGTCGTTCCTCTCGCAACGTATCTTCTTAAACCAGTACAACGTGTACTCAAGTATCAATTACTTTTGCAGGTAATGATAAATAAAGCTACGAAATTGTATGTGCATATTTTTTTACGAATTAAGCGTACATTTGTTGATTATTCATTTTTCATACAATATCAGATCCTTAGGATGCCAATAACACGGTTGTTATTTAGTTCACTTCATGTGTCTGTGGAAAGCAACGAGTTCATTCCCTTCTATTGACAATGTTATTTGCAGTAACGAAATAACGGGATGGTACTCATTTAGCAAACAACATTGATTTCTTGTACTTACCTGTTGTTCTTTTACATATAAAATAAGAATATGTAATGAAGTACAACATTTTTACTTCAAGAGGTAGGCTGTAATAAAGTCGTTTACAATAACAAATTAGCTTCACACTTATGTGCTGCCTACCTCATAGAATACACTATCATAAAATTTATATATCTGAATTACAAATATTCTCGGTAAAAGTCCAATTTAGAAACAAGATTTAACGATTTTTGAATTGTTCGTGAGAAATATTTCTTATAACCAATCAAAATCGACCTAAGAAATCCAAGTGAACCAACGTCACACACTTGTGTTGTCTATTATCTATTCAGAAGTTAGTATTAGTAAGTGGATAGTTTATCCGTGAAAAATTATACTATTACAATGAGTATAGAGATTTTACGTGCTTAAAGATTACTGAAGTTCTCCAAAGGTCTTACGAAAATGAGAAGAACGACTATATGTCTGTTTCCGTATTGATGAGTTAATAACATTCACATTCTCGAACCTTCGCAGATATGCAAATAGTCCTCTAGAAGTCATTAAATTGTCTATCAGTGGAGTTTTATGTTAGGATCAGGGAGTCGTGAGTTAAGGTTTAAGGTCGTGGCTAGGGTTGGGGTTAAGTTTCGGTTTTATTCTAGGGTTTATCGCGAAAGTTACTGGTAAGATTTGCACGTTGCATACAATTTACTTAGTGATAACTTAACACTTGATGGAATGTCTTAACTCTCTACTAATTAGTTAATCATGTAATTCATCGTGAACATCTTAGGAACTTCTAAATATTTCCCGACATTTTCTTTCCAAATAATTCTGATTTAAGTAAGAAAAAACTTGGAATCAGAATTAAACATCGTCTTACATTATTATCTTAAATTCCATACAAACCGTTATGTATTGGTTTCTTAAATCGTTGAGTAAACGTCACATCTGTTGAACATGTTCGTGGCTGAACTCAGAACTTTAGTAAACTACCAGATCGATGTTTAGTGAGACAGGTATTGCTATTAAGTCACTCAACAGTGGCATATAGGTCTTTGTATTCGATAAATCTTAAAGTGGATGGAATGTATGCCTACTGTTAGCTACAATCCAAATATTCTGATAACAATCATTTTGCAAAATTAAATGGCAAGTCTTAAGTTTTCTCTATTGAAGTTATGAACTCAATATTGTATTATATTTATGATAAGTTATAGTCTTTAAAGTTAGTCCAATAACAATTAGTCTCAATTCTTATGATATTGGTTACCTCTTGGCTACGTTTATCTACTTTAGATAAGCATACAACCTCGAGGTCTAGAATTTATTTGACTAGTGTTTACGCTGTTATTGAATGGATAGAATTCGATAAACACTAAAGACTAGTGAGTGATAGTATTGATCACACTACTCAGTGGTCAGTCAATTAATTCTCTTGTAGTAACAAAATATTTTAAACAAAGTAACATTTTTATTCATCTACCTTTTTTAATTTTCCTCTTACTAATCAGGAATGTGTAAAGCATTTAAGTCAGACAAGAACAGAATTATTGAAACTGAAATCACAAAGATCAGATCGAGAGTGGTCATCGAGTAATGCTTTATGTTATTCAAAATGTGATATTAACAATAGTAGTAGCATTGATGCTCTGTTGGAGTTCTTTAATTATTCTATTTGTACATTAAGACATGCCTTAGAACGTATGATTCAGGTGAGTGGTGATTCTATTCACTTATTTTTACAATTAGAAATCATGTTCACTTATAAAATCTTAATTCATAGTACAATTACAAATGTGATTGATATATCCGCTTGAAAGTTGTGATAGACAGATTACCACATTCGAGCATAGCATACATTTTCCTTTCCACTTTGCATAATTTTCCACTTGGGACTGGTGATTATTTTATTTGTAATATTATGCATATGCGGCTGACTCGTTTTGTTCTTGATTGCTCAGCTATCATGCCTCTTGAATAGGATTACGAATGCAAGGCTTGAATTAATCTTTAGCATACCTAGTCATGTAAACAAGTGGCCTCTAAAGTTTAATCCTCTAATCTGTAGCAGTAACTTATACTTATTGGCCACTGAGAAGTGACCAATATCATTTTTAACCAATTCTTGATATTATTCTGTCGAGCATGCTTCAATTTTGCTATTCGAATATGTCTCTCAACATGTCAGTTACTGTGTTGTGAAAGTTGGTTTAAAAGTAGTCACCAGGATAACTTAGACCTAGGTTTCGTGGTATTCAGCGCTCGTCATCCGGGATCACATCCACCAGGAAGTACCAGCCTCCTTCAACATTTCATATGCGTCTCGTTAAAAAGTGCCAAACAGTACGAAACTTAGGGTTGGGATTTTCCCTAAACCACATCCTATGTACAATTTGCTTACAACGATCATCTATAACACATTTATAATTAGTAGTGATTTGGATTTGTATATGTATATAATGTTGTTTTTTGTTGTGTAGGTTGCCGATCACATCAATGAACGTAAACGTTATTTTGAATTATTGGATCAACTTCGTATTACTCGATTAGATGTAGATAATTGGGGTGATCTTGTCTTATGTGATCATTTTCGTATACCAGGTAAAAAAGGTCTACGTCTAGTTCTATTATTTCAATGTGCACTTATCTTATGTAAATATTCACCAGCTACAGTTTCAGGCATCAATTTATCAACTTTACAGTCTACACCTATGCATGATTATTGGAGTAATACTACTAATACAGTAACAGCATCTACAACAGCTGGAGTAACAACAATGAGATCACGTATTGGTTTAGATCGAGGATCAGGAAATTCTAGTCGCATGGTCTTAAATGTTAGATCGATTGAAATACGTGAAGTAATTAGTGTAAGTTTATGAAATATTCTTTGATTTATTGTCCCCTTCTTCAAGGCTATTTTGAAAATTGAAAAATAAATATCACTTGGATTACTTGATATTTTATAAAAGTTGTTTTTCATTAGGAAACTAACTAGTTGGTCAGATGGCAAGTAGACTTTGTTGAAAAAAAGACATTGGTTTTCAGACATACAATTCTCAATAAAGTAGTTGGTTGCATATAGTGTACGTGACAACCTCATATTGTGCAGTGTGATTGTGTTGTGCCCTAGGATTTAGCCAAGTTCTGATTGATGATTCTCCATTAGTCAGTAGGCGCGTGACCTTAGACAGACAGACAGACAATTACAACGTAGAACTTGGTACATGCGTACATCAGTTCAAGTTGCCATGCCTCAATTGGCAGATAGAGATTAAATTGTCGAATCAAATCCCAGAGTAGGGGAGATAGTAACAGAGTTAGTATTAATGGAAGGGAATAGAGATCGGAGATAAGATTTAAGAAAATATGATTTAGTAAAGAGAAAATTATGATAAATTCAGAAACATAGAATTTGGAGGAAGATAAGGAGTGGATGCACCTGCGCCATTGCCAACGATTTTGAGCCATATCACCCAAGGTCTCTAACGATTGGTTATGATTACTACGTGGGCCCCAACCAGGTAGTCTGCACCTATTAACATGGCTCAGCCAAATTGTCAATGACTTCATGGACTGGTGCCCTGTTTTGGTTTGGCCGCCCCCCTAACCTTTTTCCAGCCTACTCCTACATCACAAAGCATTGCTCGTCGAGGTAGGTGGTGGTCAGGCATACGTAACACATGTCCTAACCACCTTAGCTGATGAAGATTTACTACTTCATCAATAGACTTACCGTATCTACCTAGTACTCTATTCCTAACCCACGTATTGCTTACTAGGTGGTCCCAACAAACGCGAGCAATGCTTCGAAGACATCTATGATCGAATACTAAAAGCCTACGAATATCCTCTATCCTTAATGGCCATGTTTCATATCCATCAAGTAAGACGGGTCGAACTACTGCGCAGTAAACGCGTCCTTTGGTCAGTAGTCGGATGTCTCGCCTACGCCACAGATGACGCAAATTCCCAAAAGCTAATCGGGCCTTATGTATACACGCAGAGACTTCAGCAGACACCAGACCGTCAGGACTGATGAGGTTGCCAAGATAAGTGAAGCGGTCAACACGTTCAACTGCCTCACTCCGTATCACCAACTTTGGTGTCGAATCAAGCAAATCCTGAAGTAACATTTTGTATTTGGGTGGAGAGAATCGCATCCCAAACATCCTTACATTCTTGTTTAAGGTAGTCAAAAAATTCTGCATTTCATCAGCATCTTCACCTAAGAGAACTATATCATCTACATATTCTAAGTCAGCAAGTTTACCTCCTGAAAAGAGGTCAACCCTGGAGAAGTCAGACGATGAAAATGTTAACTCCAAGAGTATGTTAATGATAAAATTAAATAAAAATGGGGAAAGAGGACAACCTTGACGAACACCACTTGAGGTAATCAGTTTCGACGACAATCCACCATAAGCTCTGACTCGACATATGGTGTTTGAGTAGAGAGCTTGTCTACGGTTAATGTACTTCTCTGATACGCCTTTCAGTGACAGACATTGCCACATAGCCTTACGATCGATAGAGTCAAATGCCGCCTTAAGGCCAAGGAATACAACTATTGTTGGGCGTCTAAAAGTGTGTCTATGTTCCAGAACCTGCCGAAGTGTGGATATTTGGCCTAAACAACCACGTTTAAGTCTGAAACCACCTTGGTTCTCTCTAGTTTGCTCTTTACGAGCTTTAGTTAGGCGTCGAAGTATGATTGAAGGCAATATTTTGGACACTATATTGGTTAAGCTGATTCCACGGTAATTGTCACAAGAGGACTTCTGTCCTTTCTTATAGATTGGAACGATTAGTGTTTGAGACCAGTCAGATGGGATTACGCCCAATTCCCAGATTCTAGACGGGATCCCGGTTAATCTCGCTGCTAAAACTGGACCACCATCCCTAAATATCTCAGGGGTTAACCCATCGGGTCCTGCTGCTCTACCTCGTTTTAGGTTCCCTATAGCCTTCTCAACCTCACTAAGACCTGGGGGACCAATATTAATTTGCCATTCAGATTGCTTGGGAACGGTAGGCAACTGGGATGACGCCGAGGGCCAATCGAACTGTTCCCTAACGTATTCTGCTCATCGATCCAACCTTCTGGATTGACACTGAATAATGGTCCCATCTTTTTCTGAGATAATTTCACTTACAGTCGAATTTCTGACACCTGTTTCCTTGATAAGTCTGAACAGCTGCCTACTGTTACCTATTGCCGCTGCCTTTTCCATCTCTTTGGCTTTCGCCACCCACCACTGCTCACGATCATTCCGTAAGCTTTTAACCAGTTTGTGTTTAAGTTGCCTTCGCTCCTCATCGTATTCAGAACCAGGCGGGATGTGTTGCCGAGCATCTATCAGTTCAGTAGACGCAGCTGAAATCCACTGAGTTTTCCTAACTTTTTGGTTTAGTTTGCTAGTAGATGTTACTGCTGTTTCAACAGCTTTTTGGATATCATTCCAAGCTGACTCGGCGGTGGGTATCGTTTATACAGTTGACTAATTGGTTTTTTAGTTGTTCCTGAAATATATTCTCGACTTTTACATAATTAAATTGGTCTTTGCCGTGGGTCTTTTACGTCCAGTGAGACGCAGACTAATACGCGATCGTACTAAAGCGTGGTCTGAGTCTAAACATGTACTCCAAAGTGAGCGGCAGTCTTCTTTTGAGCCTCTCCAATGGTGGCTGATAGCAATGTGGTCTATTTGAGTCCAACGTTGAGTTGACTGTGGGGGCCGCCATGTCAGCTGATGTCTTTCCTTATGTTTAAAGTTAGTTAGACGGTTGTCTGAGCACAGTTGTAATAAACGGCCGCCATTATCTGTTCGTTGGGCCTCGACACCATAGGATCCACCTAGATGCCTTTCGGTTTCGTCTAATCTACCTACTTGGGCATTAAAGTCACCAGCCATAATCACTATGTCAGTACGCTTAACTTTACGGAGGAGGTCTGAAAGCTTTCTTCAAAATGCATCTTTTACTTCATCTGAGCTGTAATTGGTGGGAGCGTAGGCAGAGATAACAAAGAGGCAACGGCGTATGTCCCTATCCTTCCGAGTTCTTACCGTCCCGTTTAGACGGGCAGCTCATAAGCGACTGTCTATGAGAATCCAGTCAAGGAGAGCCTGTTCAGCTTTTGGACTTAGTGCTATAACTACACCAGCAAGGCCAAGAGTGGTAGCAGTGGGGTCTCCGTAAACACGAAGGGTGAACCAGACCGGTTCTTTATCTTCACAAGGTGAGGCCAAGCGAATGATTGTACTTGGATCCTGTATACGCGTTTCGGAGACGCAGCAGACATCGATGGAACGAGAATCTAGGGTCATAGCTAGGGAGGCTCGTTGTCCTATTTGGCCTAACGTTCGAACGTTAAAAGCTCCGATATGTAGTTTAGTGCGAAGTTTCAGGACACCAGGAATAACGTTTCGTGAACTCAAACCATTAGCATTAGAGGCGTGAGGTGATAAAGTTAGGCTAGACGGGTTAATCGTGGGAATAAAGGAGTTATTGAGAGTTGAGGGTGGGATTTGACCTCAACTAAAATGAACTCTTGTGCTGTTAGAGGTATGAGGGCGGTTTTCACTTCCTGGCTGCCCACACCATGGAAGCGTATTACTTCTTGAGGTGCCTGAAAAGGAAACTGGATTAGTATTGGTCATAGTGACCTGGAAGCGCGATCGCAGAGCCCAAGGGGCAACTGCTTGAGGCCGATCACACACGACCTTGTTATGAGATGTTTTCGAAGTGTTAGCTCCGTTCTTTAGAAGGCCTTACTGCCGGAGACGGAAATCCGTGGAGTAAGGTGAGGTGTGACATTTTTTGGGTCGACCTTTTCTAACCCCTTCCTTCATTTGTGAGAAGGCAGCATCGCTGCAGATGCTGGTTATCCGAGGGAAACACCCTACTGCTGTCACACCTCGCTGCAGCTAGCAGTACGACTTCGCCCTCAGATCTTAGGTTGCTGCCTTTAGTCTTATCGCTCTCCAACAGACCTGCTTGGCATGGTAGGACCTAGAGGAACGTGCGTTCCAGTCAATATGGCTCGGTTGGGTCATCACGATAGGCAAGCCCGACCACCACGTCAAGGTAGCATCTACGGTCGGGTTAGCACGACCAGGTATACTTAATCTGCCCTGATCCAAATAAAGAAGACTCGAACGATCAGCCAAACAGTCCAAAAATGCAGACGAAGATCATTTGTTTTAGTATATTTATATATCACTCAATTGTAGTGACTATTAGTTAAAGAGAAACATTAACTGAGTATATATACATCGTAAAATTAACATGAATGAGTGTTATACAAGATTTAATTGAATACAACGAATTGTCACTGGATTGAATTTGTTGTGATGAAAGTTTTCAAAATTCAAACTTGTGAATATCCGTACAAAGTCTTTTTTGATTTTTCGAATAATTTGTTTTTAAGATCTAGCATTCTTAACAGATTAACGTTTCTATTGAAAACTCTTTAGTAGTTTGTTTGTAGAACATAGGATTCTAATGCATAACACTAGTCCGCCTTCGTCATTCACATTGGAAGTAATTTTTGGATGATGTGGTATGTTTTCTTTTAAGACAACGTTTTCGGTAAACGTGCAGACACTTTTTTAATCTGACGTTTTACAAAATGAATTCTCACCAACTGGCTCACTTATCAACTTAGAATTTGCAGGTAACATAATCCTGTTTGATGAAGACGCTGACAATAAGTAGAATCACTTAGACACTATGAATAACAATGCAAGAATGTTTGGGATATATTTACTCCCTCCTTCTTAGTGCGAAATGTTACTCCTGGATTTGTCTACATTATCATCTAGATTGATCATAATGAATAAGGTAATTGAGTGTATAGACCATCTCTTTCATCTTGGATTTCTGGTTAGCCCTGATGGATTAGTATCTGAAGAACTCTCTGCACGTATCCAGAAAACTTTCTTGGCTATTGCCAACCTGCGTTGTCGCATGATATCCGTTTCCGGATTAAAGGACGAGTGTACTGATTAACATTTCACTCTCTTTCAACTTATGACTGTAAAGCATGGGCTACGAAAATATAAGATATACGTAGACTACAGGTCTTTGAGCAAGGTGCCTTCGGAGAGTCACTCACGTATCCTGGTATACTGAGTAATCAATGGTGAGGTCAGGCACAGACTACTAAACAAAGATGGGAAGTTGGTTGATGAGGTCGTGAATCTCCAACGACTGAGGTGGACATGTATTACTTATACCCAACAATCTACCGCCTCCCTGTGCGCACTATGTTATTTTGTGTAACTGTAGGGTTTAAAAAAGCTTAGGATCACCGAACCCTGACTGCAGACCGCCTGGTTGTGGTCCATGAAATAACCATTGTCAGTTGTTTGAGGTAGTTTGGTGACATGATCGTGAATCAGTTAGTGGCGCAGGTACATTTACTCTTTATCTTCCAGATTTTAAGTTCCACTATTTTCTCACACATGTGAATTTATTTTTTCCTGTTTAACTATATTCTCGTATTAATCTCGTCGTGGTAATGTTGTATGGCAACTTGAGCTAACGCACACATGTACCAAGCTGCACGCTTTTTATGACTGACAACAGTGTATGCTCAGTTGGTCAGTCAATCAATTCATTAAATCTAATGTACTTAGTCAAATAATTAGTTCTCTTAATTATTATGCTGATTTTGTCTCTGTTTCATTTTTCTCCTTGCCACTCCCTGTATATCTTCTTTAGTGTGCCAATTTAATGTTGGTTGAATGTATCGATAAAGATCCATTAGCATTCCATATATTACCATTTGACAATCCTAAAGCGCAACGTACTTTGCAAGCAATTAACTTAGAAGTGAAACGTTTATGGTGTCGTGAAATTAAACGATTAATATTAGAAAATTATGATGCAGCTATTCCGGAAAGAGCAAAACAAATTGTACTCAATATGGCTGACTTAACTTATGGTCCTCCTATTCAGGATACATCTGATTTACCAATAAGCGTATCAGATTTGCAACATGTTGAAACATTAGATAACGAACAAGAGAGATTAAATCAAAACTGTTCAAGTGATCGAGTGCATCGTAAAAGTGATACAGCTCTTCTCCGTGAGTGTTTTTATTAAAAAAAAATTAACTTTAATAAAATCATATCAAGTATATTTCAGTTAAGATCAGTAACTATGACTACAGTTACATCTTCATCGTTAAGTGGCTGGTTGTTTCGACGGAAAATCTTGAGCTTGGGACTAGTCAGCAATCTATACTTACAGTCTTATAGGATATGATGCTTCCTGTGAAGTTTAAACCTTCCGTTTACACGATTTCACAGTCTGAGATTGAGGACTATCAAGCGGTGACTTATGCTATGTTTGTATAGTACTTATATCTACATCGATTTGCGAAGATATCCGGGCAAGAAATAAGTACTAGTTCAACTTACTTAAGTATGAAAAAATTCTCAGATTACAAAGAATGAAGTGAATGGAGGAAGGCAGTGAATAATCAGATCCGGAAAGTGAAGAACATTATTTCTTCCCATAAGGTAAATTTTCTGCCGTTCTTGCAGTTAATGTAAATAACCCAAATCTAAAAGATAACAAGTGTCTAGATCATACTGGATTGAATATAGAAAGTAATTCTGAAATGCTGATAGATTTCAAATTAGAAGAAATAGACATACAATTACCAAGAGTTCAGTTACGTAAAAAGAGGTTAGAAATCGAAATATCATATGTTTGCAGTTCGACGAGTTAGAACAAGAGCAATAAGTAAATTAGTGTTCGAACTAGAAATAAGGTGAACATTAGTTGTTAACAGGTCGACCAACAGGCATTCTATAGACCCTCGTAAAATCAGTGCAAATGACAACATTGTCGTGTCATTAGGCTACTAGAGGTTGAAACGCGGTGTTTGATATAATACATACATTTGGGATATTGGCCAAATGATTCAATAAGTGTTACAAATAGGGTCATTAGTGGTTTCATAAGTTAATGTATTTGTAAAATCATTGCGAAAATGTATACAATGAAGCGGTAGAACATTATATTCCATTAGTAAAAGCCGAGTGCTCTGCAAAGTGATGAGAATTTTATGTGCTAAAGAACTTTGATACAGATGTTTACTTTGTACCAGAAGCTATGAAATTAACAGAAAATGTGGGAAGTTCAGTTGCTCTTGGATCTTTGTAAATTGCTTGATGAAGATAACGACGTATTGTCGAAATCTCCAGTAAGTGATATTTCAAGAAGAATATGAAAAAAATGTTCTGATTTGTCCTGTTTGAATGTTTGAACTCCTGCTCAATAACTATAAGGTATTTAATCATGTTCCACTTCCTCACATAATCCATCAGGGCTCATACACTGATTCTTCTACCTAAAATACTTCTTCAACAACTATGTTATAGAATTCAAAGATGGGACTATGATGAGGATTTACGTTTAAGTTGGGAAACTCGGTCGACAGTAATAAATGTAGTAACCTCAAGTTTAATTAGTCTTTAAAATGATTGAGGAAAGTGTCGACTAAATTTAGTAAATTCACTTCAATTAGATTGAGCCTCTCAATTCAACTTTTCAACCGTACGGAGTTTATTAGGTGCGAATGATTTATGGTCACTAATAATTCCTTTTATCATAGGAGTGGAGGCTGGCAACCCTATTTGGTCACTGTAACCGAAGCAGGTGGAATGGAACTGGGATCTGGATTGAATGCTTTAACTACTAAGCTGCCGTTTCACGCTTACCACCACTGTTATTTGTAATAATCATTATCGTTGATAATTTCATCTCTATGAAGTGTACACTGTATATCTTCTAATTTTCATTTTGATCATTATCATTAAGGTCTTCGAAGCTTTCTACAGCAACAAACTAATAAACATTCAGTTTATTCAAATCCAATTCAAAACACACCTAATTTATCTTTGGATGATAATATCATGGAACCCTGTGGAATACCGTTATCAACAAATGAATGTATGTTAAATGGGAATAAAAATGTGAATAGCGATAATTCTTTACTTCATGGTAATGATAACAATAATGTTTCAACTGACAGACATCTTGATTCATTATTACACGACGCGTGGGAAGAAATATGGGCTAAACATGAAAATTCGAAACCAGTTAAAGCAACTTTTGTCAATGGTCACTCAGATTCTTCTAAAAACGCTAATCATCATCAGGTAGATTGTAAATTGAACACAGACGATAGTAGTTACTTAGCTGATTCAATAGCAGCAACTGATACTAATGATGAAGATTTTCGATGTATTGCTGTAGAAATTAATGAAGAGAAATTTGGCCTTGCATCATCCCCACTGGCTGTTCCAATTTGTACTACTTGTAAAGATAAAATATATTCAGCACCTTCTTTGTCGAAATTAAGTACAGATTCTTTAAATTATCATGTAAATAACTCAGGTAATGCTATTTATATTGACTGTAAATTTATAACTATGCTCTAATGTATTTTTAATACTTGTTTAGTGGTGAAATCCAGAACTGCATCACAGTACTAATGTTTACACTGAGACTAACTAAGTACTATCGCTTTAAGTGCCAACGCTTTATCAGCTAATTTGTTCGGGTATAAAGTTAAATGTATGTCTATGTTTGTAATTTAATGCGATTGACAATCAAAACTGGGATGTAGGAACATCTAGGTGACGGGTCTTAGGAAGACTAAAACATGAGTTCTGTTAGCCACAAATCGGTTGAACTAAAATACTATTAATTGATTGAATACGTCACAAATTGATGTTGGCAGGGTACCATTGAAAACTAAGGATCACAGGATAACTGTTTCATTTCAGTGTGGAACTCAATGGTACTCTGCCAACATCAACCTGTGATGCATTCGATCAATTAAAAATGCCAATCTCCACAAAATGCCGTCTTGATTCAATCAAAATATTTTTATTGATTTAAAAAATCCATAAATTGACATTCATTATAAAAATGGCTGAATTGGATGGACCGGTAATTCACCAGACACAACTGTATTAAGTAGCTAAGTTCGTGGAAAAATATTTGAAAATTAAAGTCGCACTTTATTCACAAAATGTCTAACACAAAGTGATCTAAGTTAAAAGTGAACATCACAAGACAACCAGTTCTACTCCGCTTCTAGTCATCCTAATGACTTCTGTTTAGGGTTTAATTGAAATTAAGACAATATTTTAACACTGGGTTTTGGGATATTCAGTGGTGTACACCATGGCCATATTCAGTTGAACTCATAAATCTTACAATCGATGTCGGTTTATCTCCTAACAGTTTGATAGGTGGCACTTGAAAGCCATGAATTTTGTTTGGAAAAGGAGCGGACGCTATGCCCCTTAGTGAAATTACCTCTGGAATTGATGAAGTAAGCAATTTTATGGATTAACTTTATTTTTGGCCATAACTATTATGAATGCTACTTCTCCACTGAAAAACTCGACTATCTTCAGAGAATAGTTTTGTACATTTGTCGAAGTTAAGTATGCTCACTTGTCTAGTTGGTCTGATATCCCATGCACTCCTTTTAATTTAAATTTTTGGTGATAGACTGCAAGAGAATTTGAAATTAGGTTTTGTTGTAGTTATCAGTTATTAGCAAGGCCTACTCGGAAGTTTGGGGGGGGACTATAGTCCTAGTAGGATTCGGATCTACGTCAACAAGACATTACTACTGGATTTTTTCAACCATAAGTGACTTTCTGCAATATACCTCTGACTTCAGGATTTTGATACACTACATAATATTGAGATCTAATCAGATTTTGCTATCCCTTGTTGTTGTACGTAGTGATAAAAGCTAATGTTATTTCTTGCTCTTAATTTTCCTTATAATTTAGATAATTGTAAATCTTCTGTTCCCGCTTCGCCTTCACAATATTTATTCCACTATCCCTCATCACCTGCCTTTCCACTCCGTCATCAACGATCATCATCAACATCATTGTCTATTAAACCTGTACATAATCGTGATCGCACGACCTCAGTGTATATTGATTGTCCGAATGCATCATGTTATGATGTAATTACATTCGGTCGGACCTATGAACAATACATTACTAAAGCCCGTGCTATGGTAGCTTTATCTCCTAAAGATTTAGATGAAATATTCAGTCCATTACGTAATTTAGAATTTACTGATCATGAAAATCAACTTTCGCCATCTTCAATTCATTATCATCATCGGGATCAAGAGGAATCGTTATTATCAAATGCCGGAAATCGTTGCGCTTCGACTCTTCCGTTAACATTGAATACAGATTTTAAGAATTCAGTAAAAAAACAACGATCTGCTACCGCTTCAACAACAACCATGAATAAAAATGGAAATTGTTGTTTAATTGCCGATCGAAGAATCCCTTTATCTAATCTTACATCACCTCTTGAACATCAAGATGGTGCTATATATGATGATAGTGAGAAGAGTAATGGTAATTGTTCATCGGGGGCAAGTTCTCCACGACATCTAGTTAGTCGCATTGCACTAACACATAATAAACATGGACTCAGCAACAAGTTAATAACAAAAGTGAGTGTTTCAAAACTAACGATAAAAGTTTTATAGTTTTAGCGGTGGCTTAGTGGTTAAAACACTCAACTGCCAGTCAAAGGTTCGACTCTCGCTCCACTTACTTCTATTTGAACAGCCTGTTAGTATCACTAGCCCTCATGCACAAAGTGGGTCTCAAAGGCCAAGTATACGAATATGAACTTATTGAATGGCTCACATTATAGTTTTTAGTACAACTCTGACAAATGTTTATTGAAGTTGTGGAAATACGTGGCTACGATAACGTCCCCACTTCAGTTACCAGCAAATAACACTCAGTTAACCTTATCTTTTTATCATGAGCTGCAAATGTTAGTTGCCATTAACAACTAGTATTCTTGAAGTTCATACTCTGTTTGGATCTTGAAGTACAGTTGAAAACATGCTCATAATAGCATTTTCGTGATCCTTTTGCGTTTATAGGCTGTGTATTGAACCACACGTGTTACTGTATTGCATTCATATAACGTGAAGCTAATCGACTGAAATCTGATAATAGCTGTTTAACATCTGATCATCTAAAAAAAGCTTAGATTTGTGTTTAATTCTGTTCATACTACATCAGTCAGAATTTCATAGTTTATTGTTTATGCAATTTTATATGAGGTAGTCATTTTACTATTTTCACTTAAGATCTTGGATATTCTTCAAGTTCCATAGAGCACGCTATTAAGTTCCTTATTGAAGGCCTCTATTTTTATACTTATAGACTGACAATAGCTAATACTTTGACGTGGAGATCGGGTTGCCTACCATCGCTAACCAATAGGGATATACTTCTTTGAACTTCAATCCCTCTAGGTCCTACTATACCAAGAAGGTCAATCAAACGGCGGTAAAGCTAAAAGCAGTAAACACAGGGTCCGAGGGCGTAGTCGTACTACTATCTGTACATGGACGTGATAATAGTAAGCTGTTTTCCTCAGGTTACAATTATTTTAGCGATGTTATCTTCTCACAACGGAAGGATGGGGTTATAAAAAATCGAACTTTAAAATACACGCCCCACCCTACTCTATGGATTGCCTTCACAAGTACGGAGGTAGCACACTAAAAAATTACTTGCGGAAAGATCGTATGTAACCACTTTTAGGCACTGAGGTCACCCTATCAAGTCATAAAGAGTATTTCCAACCCAGTTTCCTTTTAATGCACCTCAAGAAGAATCCTTCAGTGAATTGGGCAACTGGTAAGCAAATACCACTTTAGTCCCTCTAACAGCAATTAAGGTCGCCTTATTCATAATCAGACTCCATCTTTTCCTTACATCTCTGCCACTTCCAGTACTAACTCTAAATTTCTTTCCTCAACTTTTTTATGTGCCACCAATAACAACGGCCCACATTCATGAAATACTATCTTAGGTTTATTGAAATCCGGCTCCAAGCTGTAAATTAGAACCTTCTAAATACAAACCCTATATCGAATCACACATCGCTATCTAAGACTAGAATATCGTACCGTCGATGTTAAGTGTATCTCCAAAGCACTCATACCCTAGCTGCTACCTTGACGTGGTGGTTGGGTTTGCTTATCGTGATTACAGATACATCTACTGAAGTGATACATGCTCGGAAACTCATCTCATCTGATTGTGAATACGATGAGGATTGCAGGCAACTTAAACACAGGCTGGTAAAATTCTAACACAATGGTCATACTAGGGAAAGATGGTAAACCAGTTGATTAGGTTGTTAATCTTCGTCGACCTGTCTCGTTGGGATATGAATTGCACATGCTCAATCACTACCTACTTCGATTCACAATGCCAATTTGCGTAGGAGTAGGATGTAAAAGAGTTATAAGCAACCAAGCCATGACTCGACACCAGTCTATGAAGTCATTGAATGTGTGATCTGAGCCTTGTGAGTAGATGCAGATTACTTATTTGGAGTCCTCGCGATGGTCATCAGAATTTGTTTTTGTCTTTGGGTGAGATAACTTAGAACTAGTCACAGTATACATGCGCATTCACCCTTTTTTCCCTTAAACGGCGAGTTTAAAATTATTTTATGCCTTTTCACGAGTTAATTATTACGTTCGGGATCATATTCTCTATTTCTAATCTTTTTTACTACCACTGATGTTACCAATGCTTGAGTTACTTCGGTATTCATTTTGCCTTATTTATGCTTGAAAGTTTTGGAATTTGGATCGACGCATACACGTTTCAGGTTGTACGTTATGCTTAACTTATAATACATGATTTTATAGTATATTGATGGTCGTTTCGTACTCTTCATGACTAATTAGTTATTATTATTGTAAAATTGCAGTTCCGCTTTAATTGTGTAGATGGTTATCGCCTACTGGCTGTTCACATCAGAAAAAATATTTTTTCTTGAATAGCTTAAAAATGAAACTGTATTAGTAGTAGTCTTATCGACCTAGGTGAGTGACCGTGGAGTTCAATGGACAACTGCTTGCATCGGTTACACAGTTGTTTTACGGATTTTTATTAGTGGCTAACTTCCTACTGCTTAGACCTTATGCACGAGACAAAGTGAGGACCGACATTCCGTACAAATCCTAATTACATGAGGGAATCATCTTACTGTCATCACCCTCGCATACATTTGGCCGTACGGTTTCGTCTTCCAGACTTAAGTTTACTGTTTTCAACCCATGCGCATGTATAGTTAAACCTAGAACAACAACCAATATAGCTCGATTAGTTCACTACAAATGCAACCTCGATCTCCACGTCAGTCGCAGTGGTTACTGTAGGCACGACTATTTTGGAAAGATAGACCCCAGTTACGTAGAATATGATTGAATATCACACAGGGAGTCGGGTCTTCTAAATTGCAGGTTGATGCATAAATACCAGTTTCAGAATGTGCTAAATACATATTATGCAGTTAATTCCCATCTCTTTTCCAATTTATTTAGGATATAATTGTGACACCGAATAACATCCCAGATTCCCCGAATTCAGCAGTGAACAGTCGTGTACCAGCTGTAAGATCGAATTCACTTTCATCAGGGCTTCGAACCAGCGAACTAAAAATGGACCTCGATCATTCACTCACTAATTTAGATCGTAGACGAAGGTATGTTGGTAAATTGACTTTCTGTATAGTAGTGGATAATTTTTAATTATATTTCACTCTGTTCATTGGAAATTTCTTATCGTTTAATAGGTTGATCATATTTTCGTTTTCTTGAGTTTTAACTAGAAGCTGTTATGGTGTTGTAGAATAGAAAAGCATGATTGATTTTGCCCTACATGGAACTATGGTATGTTGGATTTTCTTTATGGTCTCTCTAGACTCAAACTGATTGATTGAATCTGTGAGAAACATATACGTATTTAAGATCTAACCGTTTTGATGCATAATTTGCACATATTTGTATCTATTTGTTGATCATAAAGACTGGATTCATATTTAAATTATATATATATATATATATATATATATATATATATATATATATATATATATATATATCAGTTGCACTAATGTGGCTGTCTGAACTCAGTAGTTCAGTGGATAACGCATTTGCATTTAATACGAATAGACTGCTTCCGAATCTTGATGTTAGCATCAAAATCAAGATGCAGATACAATCAGATGATGAGTCTCAAGTAGGGCACATCTAAGTTCCAGTCGATACAACTCAACTTTAATTAACAATGATGTATTTGGAAGTTAATTACCGAATACATTCCAACTTACAGAAGTGTTCAGGTCGTTAATAAGATATGGGTACATTATTTAAAAAGACGTCTATTGTCAGTTATTTGAAATGAACGTTTAATCCAATGCTGTGAAAAACTACGAAGCAAAAAGTGTAGACAACTGCATATTAGTTACAGATTATTATTATTATTATTATTATTATCCAAAATAATCTTGTGATTACGTAAATTGCATGTAATGAATACTGTAAGGGGAAATTCCCATAGAAATATATAATCATAAGCGTTTCCGAGTGATCACTGTCACACAGGATGCAAAATGCTTCATTAGCAAGGGAACTAAGGTGCCATGTTCGGTAAGAATTAAACTAGACAGTACAGCATAAAGGATGCTTCATCGGTAGTCATCTTCAACTAACAGATATGAGTTGAAGACCGAGAGGACAGAACAACAACAAAATATCTTAGTAGTGGTCAAGTGAGTGGGGATAGTTTGCGTTTACTAGAACATTGCTTTAGCGAATTTACAATATGGGCTTACAATAAAGCCAGGAGAATAAAATCTAAACACAAAACGAAGTCAAATAGATGAATTGAGTAATAACAGTGGTAACACATATGGAGTTTCTATTATTTCACTGGTAGTGTAGTAAAGGAATAATCGTTGTCGTGATCACTTCTGATGTAGTGTCAGAAGAGATGAAGACACCGATATATCGTACAAATTTTGAGAACAAAACTATTTCATGGAAAAATTGTAGTAAACTGTCCCACTGTCTATAGAGAGTGGACTTAAAATGAAACAGATTTGATTTTGAAGGTGAGTTATGAAGTCTATAAAATGACATATTTGCAAATTGAATTTCATTAGATGTAAAAGCTAATTTATTCATTATCTTGTAAGAAAATGTGATTTACTTTGAGACATCATGTTATATCTCCTTGATACAACGACCCAATTACTCCTATTGCTTAGTATTCTTAGACACCGAACTCTCGACAAGATCCCAAACCAGAACACGTTTGAACAGGAACAAAACTATATTCCAAATAACAAGGGTAGACAGAAGTAAGAATCGTTAGTTAGAGAAACGTTAATGTTTTTATAGTATTTACATAAGGAGCTTCCAGAATCTTCTCCAACAATCCGCTAGAGCTGATTGGTTTAGAAATAGCCAATCAGCGTGCGCCATCATGATCATGCACTGAGCATCCTTTAATCCGGTCTACATCCCACTAACACCACTTCTATAGTCTAGTCCTAATTTAGTTTATCTAGTTATGGTATGAAGACAGTTTATTTTATATAACCGGGTGATCTTTTATGTTTAGTTCTTTTGGTAGATTTTCATAAAGCTCTTTTGAGTAACCTCTTATTCTGACTTTATTGTGAACAGTGCAACTTACATATTCCACAACATCTCTTGTTCATGAAGGAATTTGATTTGTTAGAGTTGGTAGAATTAGTGATTTTAAAATGACGGGGAATATTTGCAGCTCAGGCAAATTATTTTGGTGTTGCTAGGCATTACCATTTAGTAGGGCATAATTTGAGCCTACTTTATGTAGAATGAAAATAAGTAATAATCACATAGAAGTGTAATATCAAATATTAATTGTTAGAAACAGCTTATGAAATTGCAACAAATGCTATCGGAATTGGACTAATAACCAACCAGCAACTATATAAAAAGTTGAATAGACAGTTTATTATTGCTATAGTAATTAACTTGACTCCAACCAAGTGTACTTCGTACTCCCCTTGATGATAATCATTTGCTGGGTTCCATTTTCTTTTAAATTAGAATAAAATCTCATTCTATCACTGGGAAGTAGACTAAAACCGTGAATACATTTAATTGTAAAATTACAATTGCTAATGAAGTTTGATGTGTTTTATAATAACGCTAATGAAATGAATAACAGTTAACAAATTTATACAGTATTGGTTAATATCTGATCGTAAGATATGCTGCTATCATGTGACATTCATATGATTTCTAATTTTCATGATGACGATGATGTGATTATTTCAGTCGTACTTGATTCATGCATGAATTCAAAAAGCCCCGTTGTAAAATTCTCTGTAAATTACGTTCAAATATGTTCAAATATGTTGTTAACATGTTTGTATTGCCGATTACTGAAAGTTAACTGTAATTTATTCTAAATAGTTATTGTCAGATGTGTGTAAACACATAACAGTATCCACAATCCTCGTTTGTAATGACAACAATCGAAAATAAATACTAGTATTTCATGCATAACATAGTCTTCGACCAAACATTTGCTTTGGTTTCTATTCATATTGTTTACTTTTCTTAGCCTGACTTATTCCAGTTATTATGCTTATCATTTCAATTGACATATGAATGTATTGTATTGTACTGTATTACACAGTAGTCATTTTGTCACTAACAACTTTACTAACTATTATAAACCGTTTATCTTTAAAAGCTTTCTCTGCCTTATACTATGCCACTCGTTAAGGCCAACAATTAATTTCTATTTCTAAATGCATAAATTGATTGGAGTTATTAAAAATGTATGTTACCTATTACCTCGAATACGGCATTTACTACCTGTCTGATATGACCTTTAGATAACAGTAATAGTAAATTATTTTGTCATACAGACTACTAGAATATATTTATTCTTATCAGCTTGACTGATTACGAAATATGGCGGCGACGCATCATGGTTATACAATATACAAGTATCCCACTGTTTCAAAACTAAAAAAACATTAAAATATTTTATGACTACCGTAGTGTAGAAAAATATGCTTCGATTTAGTGTAAATTACAATCGTATTTCATCTTAAACTCATGATCTGTTGATTGTTCTTTTTGTCAGTAAATCAACCCCTAATATTTTGTAATACGATAGAATGTGTCATTTGAGTGCTGACAATTATACACATATTGTGTATACTTAAGGAATTTTTATTTGACCCTATTTTGGTTATTGCGACCTATCGTGATAAACATTTACAGTGCAGGTAATTTTTCCTAATGAAAAGGTATGAAATTTGATACAATAGGACTTTCGTCTGTTTATTAAACAGTCGTTTGCAAGTATGGCTTAAGCCACTACTTAGAAAGTAAACTAAGTGTACGTGTATCTGTTTACATTAGCTACTGTTATAAAAAATCATTTGTCTAATGATAAGTTTTATATTTATCCTGATCAATTTCAGTCCATGATAAGTCAAGTACCCTCTTATATATATATATATATATATATATATATATATATATATATATATACCTGTTGCACAAGCGTGGTTATCTGGACTTAGCAGCCTAGTAGTGAACGCGGTGGTTTTGTACGAAACGAACCGCATTCGAGTCTCGGTGTAATCAGAACTGGAAAGCAACTGACGAGTTCCAAATAGGACGAAACGCGCTTTCTCGATTTCACTTGCTAGTCTCAATCCAATTCATACAATACTTGTGAACTATCTCTGTATAGGGGCTATCCGCTCAGGATGCTCGTATGGCAGCAGAGACTGATCAGTTTCAGTCCATGATCCAAATTAACTCTAATTATATATATCGTTCCTTTTTTTATTAAAAAGTTTATTCCAGTGACATAACTTGTCTATGTTTGTGTGAATATAGCGAGGCCTGGCAAATTACACATTTACACTATTATAGTCAATTCCACGGTAAATACTGATTACAATACTGATTTTACATTAGTAGTTATAACCCACCTAAGGATGGATTATTCATCATCAGTGAATATTGTTAGTGGCAGTAGCTGTAGGGTTGTCCTAATATAGTGCCAATTAATCTTAATGGGTTATTCGTTAGTACTGGTTACCACTAGTTATGGAATAATTTAAAGCTCACGATTTAAGGGAGGACAATGAGTGAATACATCTGCGTCATTGTGACCGATTCTGGGCCTTGTCACCCAACGTTTCTAGCCACTGGTTACGGTATTCGCGAGAACCCCATTCAGGTAGTCTGCAGTTACCGAAACGACTCAAACCGGCCGTCAGTGACTTCATGGACTGATGCCATGTTTTCGTTTGGCCGCCTTTAACTCTCGGCCATCCTGCTTTTATATCAGCCAACATCGCGCGACGAGGCAGACTGTTGTTGGGCATACTCAACACATGTACCAACCACCTCATTTGATGAAAATTCACAACCTCATCGACTGATTTACCACATTTACCTAACACCCGTCGTCTTACCTCGTTAATGCTCACTCTGTGATCCCAGCTAACATGAGCGATATTTCGAAAACATCGATGGCTCAAAACTAATAACCTTCGATTGTCGTTTACCTGTGATGGCCACGTCTTACACCCATAAAGTAAGACATAGCGAACTGTGACTCAGTACACTTTTCCTTTTGTTGAAAGACGAATATCTTGCCTACGCCATAGGTGACGGAAGTTGGCAACAGGCAAACTAGATTTTTGAATTCATACTGATATTTCGTCAGAGACCGACCCATTAGGTGCTAATCAGACGTGCTTAGGTACTTTACTCCCTATCTTTAACCCGGATGTTGATGAAGACCAGTCCTGAAGCAATAGTTAGCATTTAGAGGGGGAGAAACGCATTCTGAACATGCTTGCATGGGAGCTTATTGCTGTTAAAAGATTCCTCATCTTATCAGCTTCCTCGCCAAACAGGACTATGTCATCAGCATATTCTAAGTCAATAAGTGGATCTCCTGGTTGGAGATCAATTCTTGGAAATTCAGACGATAAGGGTGTACTTTCCAACAGTATATCAACTATGAAATTTAACAAAAATGGGGAAAGTGGGCAACCTTGATGGACACCACTTGAGGTTACAAGTTGAGATGACAGTTCGCCATATGCTCTGACACGACTAATAGTGTTTGAGTAAAGAGCCTTAACAATATTTATGTACTTCTAGGGTACGTCTTTCAATGAAAGACACTGCCATAGAACTTCTCGGTCTGCGGATCCAAATGATGCTTTCGCTGTGAAGTATGTCTGTATTCTAAGATCTGACGAACAGTGAATATCTGTTCTATACAACCGCGACCAGGTCTGAAACCAGCCTGATTTTCTCGTATTTGTAGATCACGAGTTGTAGTTAAGCGTCTGATAATTATAGAAGCTAGTATTTTAGACACTAGATTAGTCAAACTAATTTCTCTATGGTTGTCGCAGGACGATTTTGACCCTTTCTTATATACTGGGGTGACTAACGATTGACACCAGTCAGACGAAATTATGTCATGTCATGTCCCCAAACCTTAGTCAAAATATCAGTCAGCCTGATTGTCAAAGTGAGACCACCATCCTTAAAGACCTCTGGGGATAATCCGTCTGGACCCGCTGCTTTACCTCGCCCTAGATTGGCTATAGCTTTTTCGACTTCGACAAGAGTCAGAGGACGAAGTCGACTTTTCATTCTGGCTGTCTTGGAATAGTGAGAAGTTCTAGAGTAGCTGAAGGCCAACTAAACTGCTTCTTTAAGTGTTCAGCCCATCGTTTTAAACGTCTTGACCGAGAGCTAATAAACGTTCCATCTTTTTCGGAGATCGTCTGCCTAAGGCTGATTTTTTAACCCTGGTTTCTTTTATTAACTTAAAATGTTGTCTAGTGTTACCCATCGCTGCTGCCTTTTCCATTTCCTTTGCTTTCGTTACCCACCACTGCTCACGGTCGTTTCTCAGACTTTTCGTCAGTTTGTACCTGATCACTCTTCGCTCCTCATCATGTTCGGAGCCTGACGGGATAAGTCTTCAGGAGTCCATCAGTTCAACAGAAACCATCGAAACCCACTGATTTTTCTTGTCATGTTGATTTAAGTCCTTGATAGATGTCACTATAGATGCCACAGCTGTTTGGACATCTTGGCAAGCGGTATCTGATTGGGTCGGATCTTTATAACTGCCTAAGTGATCCTTCAGTTGTTTTTGGAATTTAATCTTGGCTGTTTCATTGCTGAACTGAATTCTAATAGGTTTTCCTGTGGTAGTTTTTCTTCGCCCAGTAAGAGGCGAGCAAACGCGTACTCGTACTAGAGCGTGATCAGAATCGAAGCATGTACTCCAGTAAGATCGGCAATCTTCTATTGAGCCTCTCCAGCGGTGACTAATGGCGATATGGTCTATTTGAATCCACCGTTGAGTAGGGCCAGGAGGTCGCCATGTTAAACAATGTCGCTCCTTATGCTTAAAGTTCGTGTTGGCTAGAAAT
Source organism: Schistosoma mekongi (assembly GCA_034768735.1). Classification (NCBI taxonomy): domain Eukaryota; kingdom Metazoa; phylum Platyhelminthes; class Trematoda; order Strigeidida; family Schistosomatidae; genus Schistosoma; species Schistosoma mekongi. The sequence goes on along the minus strand of CM068306.1, from coordinate 75,319,992 downwards.
AAACGATTGTCTGAGCAAAGTTGCAGCAGACGGTCGCCGTTATCTGTTCTCTGAGCTGGAACACTGAAGCATCTGCTTAGATATCTTTCACACTGATTCAAGCTACCCATTTGGGCGTTAAAATCACCAGCCAAGATTACCAAATCTGAGTGATTGACCCTATGTATAAGTTCAGAAAGTTTTTTGTAAAGTTCATCCTTTACTTCATCCGGGCTGCAGTCAGTGGAAGTGTAGGCAGAAACAACGAATAGACAACGGCGTGTGTCCCTATCTTTCCGAGTTCTTACTGAACCATTTAGTCGGACGGGACATAGGCGACTTTTAACAGGAATCCGTCAGAGAAGGGCCTGTTGTGCTCTCATACTTAACGCAATACCTACACTGGCAATCCCACGTGGAGTTGTTGTTGAGTTGCCAGATAAACGAAGAGTGTATCGCGAAGGTTGTTTACTCTGACTAGGTGAGGTCAAGTAAATGACCACGCTAGGATCCTGTATGCGTGTTTCGGAGACACAACATACATCAATGGCACGGGATTCTAATGTCTTAGCTGGGGAGGATTGCTGCCCTATTTGACACAGGGTTGGTATATTGAATGCACAAATGTGAAGTTTGGAGCGTGGTCTTAGTATGCTTGGGACGTTATTTTGTGGGCCAGAATCGTTATCATTGATGACATAGGAGGAAGTTGAAGATAGGGATTCAGGCTTGAAGGTAGGGACAGGATAAACAGTAAGAACAGAAGAAGGAGTTTGATTAGAATGGCGGTGTTCTTGTGCGTCATTAGAAGTATGAGGGCGGATATCTCTTCCCATTTGCCTACATTGTGGAAGGGTTCTTTTTGATGTACCTGTGAAGCAAATTGGGTTAGGGTTGGTCTGAAAGACTCGGGAGCGTGATCACAGTGCCCAAGGAACGACTGCTTGAGGCCGGTCACATACAGCCTTTTTTAGGGGGGGTTTTCGTTGTTGTACCTCCGTACTTGTTGGGGCCTTACTGCCGGAGACAGAAATCCGTGGAGTAAGGTGAGGTGTGACATTTTTAGGGTCGACCTTTTCTAACCCCGCCCTTCCTTTGTGGGAAGGCTTCTATGCTGGTTGTCCGAAGAAAACACCTTTCTGCCGTCACACCTCTGTACAGCCAGCAGTACGATTTCGTCCTCGGACTTTATATTTGTTTCTTTTGGTCTCACCGCTCTTCAACTGACGTGCCTAGCATGGTAGGACCTTGGGGAACGATTGTTCCAGCCAGTATAGCCCGATTGAGTCATCACGATAAGCAAGCCCGATCCCCACGTCAAGGTAGCAGCACAGTCGGGAGTAATTTAATGTACTGTCATGTGGCATTTACTCATTATATTTTTATTCTTTACTTGAGATCATATAGTTGAATTCCTGCCTCCTGTTCTAAATGCGATGTATAATAGCATTACCTGATTTTCCAAACAGAAGTAAGCGGAGTAGAGTACGAATCTATAACATAGTGGCTGAAATTCAAACCCCCTAACCACCAAGTCGCTTTATTTTACCTTAGTATATTACTCTAATGAATATGATAGAAATAATAATGCGAAATCTCGTAAGTTATTGCTAGCTACGTTTAATTTGTTCTAATTTTTTTCAACCTTAGGCTTTCTAATCTAGAGTCAGTCGGTAGAGCTAATAACCGTTCAAATTCTCATATTCCTACCAGTTCTAAATCCCCTTCGGGTTCACGGAAACAATTTCAGTCACATGTTGTGTCGAATAAATCCGGTGTTTCCAAACCGCCTAGATTTGTAAGCTATAACAATCCATCGAAATCCATTGAGAAAGTAATTAAAGGTAAGTACTTTGTTCGTAATTTGCTCCACCTATTTACGTCATTTCTACTAACACGCGTTATTTCATCAGGTTTTTTGTTACTAATTTAGTACTTGATATCCACATATTGTGTGGAGAATTAAGCAACTCATCTACCAAGTACGTGTTAGGTTTTAAGTGACATTGTGTGAGAGCTAGTTATGCTACCGGGCTATCAAAATCAACGTAAAAATATCTCTATTGTATTCTATTGTCGTGTTATTCTTTTAAATTTGATCTCGTCATGTTATGGCAACTTGAACCTCTGCGCATGTGTGCCAGGTTCTACGTTGTTAATGGATGACTGATATAAAAAATGGGAGCCCAATCGTGCGACTTATTGTTTGAAGGTCGTGTAATTTAAACACTAAGCTACCGCTGCGTAATATGAAGAATTATTAGCGGAAATACAGAACTTAAAATTTATAAGAAGTCTTGATTTCAAATTCTATATTGACTGGAATTGTGGGTGTTACTCTCATTTTTCCCATTTTTCATTTAACTTAATTTCAATTATTTTTTACTTTTTCATGGAAAAATGAATCTTTAGACAGTCATGGTCAATCATTAGAAAATACTAGTAAACAGTTGCCAACAGCAAAATATACTTCCTCGTCTTCGTCATTTATTAATTCGTCGATAGATATTTACGATGCCCTAAATAAACGAGGGCGTCGAAAATCACGTGCACCTGCTCCACCAGCTATATCATTGGGACATAATACTAAAACTAGTACAACAACAACAAATACTGCCGCTACTACTACTATCACCAGTGTACCTAAAGCACCATTAGCGGTTTCAGAATGTGGTATGTATTTTTCTGTTACTAAATTTGTTGCATTTATGTTATGAGTCTAACATTATGAAATGGCCATGGTTAGGCAGCCACTGTAAACCAAGAAATGCTAGACAACTGTTTCATCTTAATGTAAAACTTCTCAGCAATGCACACCCACGGCCTCACAAGTAATCGAACTTAGGACCTACAGGCCTGACGATGCGAAATTAACCTTCAGATTACTAAGTTGAAAGTTCCTCCAGGTTCTCAGCTGTTGTCTAACCAAAATTCATAATGTGGGAACATTCTACAATAGGTTTTGATTTCTCAATGAAAAGATGAAGTTGTTTTGAGTAGTGCATTTCGAACGGAATAGTCTATCACACGTTAACTCACAATAAGAAGTTAAATAAATAAAAAAGGGTAGTGCTTAAAAATAGAAAATTTACAAACAGTGATGAGTAGAATTATATTGCAGTAATGGCGTATATGTATACATATGTACTCCAATTCTGGAATATTAGAAATGAAGTAAAACTTACAATGACGAGGTAGTTAGAAGGAAACACCAAATCCTTGTGTCGTGTTATTTATCACTAGTAGGGAAGATATACCTACAATTATGAGGTGTTAAGGTTTGCGAATTAAGGTGACACGTCGAATGACACTTCAAATCTTATAGGGTGTATCACTCCCTTTAATATTACAACTAGGCCTTGCTAGTGAATGTTAAGTGGCTGCATATAACCTAGATGAAGCAGGATCTCCTAATAACTAATTTTATGTGGACTTAGATTAGTGGTTGCTTCTATAGGATCCTTTTAAATGATTAGTATTTAGTGTAGAAAAGTATTATTTTGTATATTGTTTTGGAAGTAAATTATATCTTCACACATGTTTTGTAAATTGATCTCTAATTCTTCGTAATATTTCTCTTTTAAAGGCAAAGACATTGATGATAATGATGATGATTATATACGATCTGCTTATCAAAGTCATGTTAACACTGTAGTGACATCTGCAATATCAACAGGTTCTTGTCCAATTAATTCTCAACATTATGTCTCGAGTTCATTTCGAAATAGAATCAATACTATAAATAACAGTAATATTATACAGAAACCAATTAAGCCACCTCGAAGACTTAATAGCGTTGCACCAACTACTGGGAGAAATGCATGTAGTTCAAATATTTCTTCAACTTTAAGGAATCTTCATACTTCTACTTCATCATACAAATCTTCTCATGAGAATAGCATTTTGCAAAATAAGGGTATTGTAAAGAACATGATAAGTAAATTCCAACAGCAACAATAATAACATTAATAAAAAGAGTAATCACGAACTCCATGAACCTACTTTCCACCGCGTCGTCCATTTAATAATTAAGATATAAACAGGTAATACTTAATACTTTTTGATCAATTTTAACTACTTATAAGTAGTTGAAATATCGGAAATTATGTGTTATTTATCTTCATATGCATCTGTTATCATTTGCTTTTTGTCAATCAGTGCTGTATGTTGTTTAGATGAAATCAGAGTTACTCTGTCTTCTAAAGATACACGTCTCCAGTTCACTAATTAATTTTTTTAGAGTACAAATGTTTTGATGCTAGTTTTTTTTCGGAATAGTTATTTATTTATTTAACTTCATTTTCTCAATTATCCTGTTGTCGCTTACTTTTTTTTGATGTACACAATTCATTCTTCAATAACATTATTCCATTTTTTTTCGTTCGTCTGTATTCATCATACTTTTTATTCCCCTCAATTCTGCTTTTATTTCCTCACGGTTTAGGATTTTCACTATTTTTCTCTTCTCATTGGCGGAATTAATCTTACGGTATTTCTGACGTGAAATCACTTTGTTTATTTCATGTGATATTTTGTTCGTTAATGTAATTCTTAGATGAAAAAGTGTTAATTTTAACCCTGTGATTATCTGAAAATATAAATAGGTTAATTACAGATGAATCGGTTATATTCAAAGATGATTGTAAAATTTTGTATCCCATGAACATGATTTAAAAGAGGTTGTGCTATCTGAGCTTCTTTTTAGAATATGTACCAATAATGTTATCTAGGATGACAATAAAAACATCACAATCCAATAGTCTGGCGCATAACACTTGCAAAATGGATATATTCTCTTATTTGGCTTCTTTTTTACATTTGTTAACATAATAAGTAAGATTTCTATTTATTTTAGTGTTTTTCCATATTCAAAAGATTTTTTTGTCAGTGTAATGTTCTTACTATTTTGATATGTCTTACACTTGAACGACTAGACATTGGTCTCCTAATCTTTTTCTATCCCTCGAAAATATCCTACTCTTAAATGAGAACACAAAGGTGGGAAGTATGAATGAGATTTTATTTCTATTAGCCGGTTTATATATATATATATATATATATATATATATATATATATATATATATATATATATAATGTTCCACAAGCTTCTGTTGAACGTAAAATATTAGAAATTGCTTATTTACAATATGACACATGATCTGTAATATTCCAGAACTTGTTTAATGTCTCCCAAGAACGTTGATTTTGAGGAAATATTTACAACATATTCTCATTCCTTCGCGACTTTTCGTCAGAAAATAATAGATTGCTACTAATAGCTTTAGCTGGAAAATACTTAGCTCCACACATGGTTAATAAACCATCGTTTCGAGTAAATGAATCTGCTCACTTGATAAAAGTGTACGGAGTACCATCATTATCAGCACATAGCTAAGTTATTTTCATATTAGTTTGTTTACCTGGTCACTTTGAGTGACTTCTCGTTTTCAAATTGGGTAACCTGACCTCTCCTATCAAAAAGTACCAGTCTAAATAAGCAATCAGTAGTTACTCAATGGCAAAGTATCTTAAAATGTCTGAAAGGAAAGTTTTAGTGGTTATGTTTTTTGTCTTGGTGTTCAGTAAGCTATGCGTTTGTTTAGGCAAACAAGTAACGATGAATATATAATCACATCCGATGTTACTGAGACGTAGATACCTAGGCTTGCCAGTTGATTTAGATTATAATTAGTGACTTCCTACTTGGTACTAACCGATATCTCATGCTCTCTATCTCATTGTTAATTGGCAGACAGTTCATCTCATAAATTGTGGCATCATTTACTGTAACTCTTACATGTTTCTGTGAAACTTGCCGCTAAAGAGATATCACACTGTTACATCGAGTATGTTTTCACAGAGATTCTGACATAGGACGTTAAATTATTTACAGAAAGCAGTCTTTTTCCCTTATTGCTATGAACGGAGTCATTACACACAATTAGTTGTCTAGATTTCACCCATTGATATAGGTCCATATTTTTTCTTAGAGAATATATACTACTGTGCAAATTATAAGTAGTTCAAATCATCCATGTTAATTTTCAAAATTATTATTTAGTTTCAATAATGGACCAGGAAGTTCGTTTTAAATTAACCGGTAAATGATATTTAGGCACATCGGTTGGGGAAATCTTCCTGAATATTGTTTGTTTTGGTCGTAAGTTAAGCATAATTCTGATGAATATGGGTACAAAAAATTACTGTAACTTATCGTTGATTTATTCGTTTTTGTTGCCCGATTCAGTCAATAATCCATGTTCATTCAATATTGTATCTCAGAAGAACCTGTATAAGCTTCGAAACTTTTGTTCTGATAGCATGAACATTTTGTGATTAGCGCACATATGGTAAGGTGGATAACATTAATAACACTCATATGACCAAGTGATTTTTCACGTTAATAGTGGACTCTGGTTTAATTTCTTTCTTATTGAAGTCCTTCAGTGTTATTTGAGGTCTATTTACTTTTTACTCTGTTAGTAACAGGGATTTGAATATATTATGTGTTATTATGTCAGTGAATTATAACAAAATTGTAACCAAGATAACTATATAGTATTTTTATCGTTATCATTATATGATACGCAATTGAAGCACTCGGAAGGTGTTGTTTCTTCTACTACTGTAAATACACTCTAGTGGATAATATTGGATACTAACGGACCAAGGATTTCTAGTTGATTGCCCGTAATCACTTAATAATGGAGAAATTTCTTCATATTAAAACCTGATCACTTCATTCAACACGCTTCAATATTTAAACAACGTATCTTTCAATTAAACATTAGTACAACTAATCTTGTTAAGTGGTCGTAGGTAGTTACCAAGACACCCCTGGGCCTAGATTTACTACTAATAGGGGCTCCCCACCAAGGTGTATCTGCAATCTACTATGCTAGTTCTTAAGATTATAAACACTCCTTACTGATGAGTTCTGTATAACATGAGACTAGTGTTCAGAAAGATCTATTGACGCCTACTTTCGATCACCTAACATCATAAGTATATTGTAAGTGATATTGAAACACCTAGAATGGTGGCCAGATAATATGATCAATAGAAATAGATCGGTTCTAGATGACTAAATGAACATGACAATGAGCACTATTCGGTGATGAAGTGTAAGAACATTCGAATTAGATCATCTCTGAATTATTAATTCGTATCACCTTTTGTATGCAACTGAAAACAATACAATTCATTTCAATGAATAGTCATGTTATCTTCCTCAATTTGTTAAGAAATGGGCGACTTTTTGCGATTGTTGAAAAATGATCTATTTTTGAGTGGTTTTATATTTAATCCTTCCAAATGTCATACTGTTAATTCTAGTTCAAGATATGAAAAGGACCTAAACACCATTGTAAATTTGCATGACTACACCACTGAAGATTCTGTAGTAAATACGATGTCGGATGACACTCATCTCTGTAAAGCCTTAACCTCTAATTCGTCTTGATTTTTACGTGTATTGTTGATATCAAAGGAAGTTTTTCGTTCGACTTATTGTGTGGAGTAACTACGTAGTATTAGCATAACTAGATACATTATTACAATTTATCAGTTCCCTTATATTGCCTATTATTTTATGCCGTTCATCGTTCTTTCTTCTTGGACAATTAAGGAAAGACTACGTAATTTTACGTAGAGTGGTGAAAGCTATTAGTTGAGTATGTGATAGGACAATTGACGTTATTTATGAATATTGTTACTGATAGACATTTGAAATCAGATATAAATTACCTACTTTGTTCAGATCCTACTCGTTGTATGTCTTTTGACAGAAACAGATACAGACACCTTAAAATTCGTGTACTCAAAGGTAAGCATAAAAGCTCTACACTTCCATATCTAGCAATCATACTTTACAATGGGAAAGTTGTAAGTGCTAATCCAGTACTACGGGCTATTTTGTAAGAGTTCTTATTCATTTATATAAAGCTTTCATTTGAATTTATATCCTAACACATATATCTTTTAGTTCTCATTTATTTATTTCATACAAATTGAGAGGTGGTTAACTTGTTGAAATATTGTAAACAGAAATTTCTTATTATACTAAACATTTAGTATTAAACAATGCGCCTATTATTATTATTATTATATTTCGAAGAATGAAATAAATTTGTTTTCTACATTCTTTTGGTTTAAACCTACTGAGTAGAATAAAGTAATTGAACTTACTAATAATAATAATAATAATAATAATAATAATTTGATTTCGCTGCCTTGACAACATTTCATACAGTAAAACACTTCATTTCAATAAACAATGAACAGGAAATGAATAAATCTAATTTACAATAAATGTAATCAAAAGATTTTTAGAATGATAGGTTTCTATTAGAAAAAAAAATAAAGAGAAAAGAACGATTATTTTATTTACGAATGTTTTCATGTAAATATGAAGTAGTTTAAATTATTACATCAAGGTTATTGTGACATTTGAGTTACTCAGAAAAGAAAAGAAGGAGAACATGACAACACAGTTAAAGTTTAATGTTGTATTATAAATGAAGATTTTAAAATTAATTTAATTAACTGACTGCCTAGTAAGTAAACTGACTTGGAAATATGCTCGGTTGGTCATTTAACTGCTGTGTTCTTTTTTCTGGTGTAGATACAATTCTAAATTTAGTGTAACATTAAGATTTCTAGATGACAAGTGGTTGTTTAGTTACTTAGGATTTTGTGTCGTTTTATTGTGGAGAGGAGGGGGGGGTGTAGAATTATTAAAAGTCAATGATTTCAGCATATAGAATTCTGAATATTTCGTTTTGTTTCTTTCATATAAAGAATAAACATGTTTAAAATGTATAAGTCGTATCATATTACTTCTGTATATTGGAAATCTCCATCTGATTGGCGGTGGGGGGGGGGGTATTAGAATAATTAAGGGCTGAAATTTATATGACTACTATATGTATGTCAAAGAAATGTTATCAGTAAGCGACTGGAATACATAGTTTAGATATACATTATATAACTATCATACATTACGTTTATATATTGACATAATAAACGATTACTGTCAATATGACTTAACTATTAAGTCTTTGTGCGCATGAACACCAGTGTTAGGGATTCGAAATCCCTAGAAATACAATTGTTCATTTTATCAAGTTGTATTGATTTTTTTGTTAACATGATTTGTAAACCTTCATCACTTTTATTTGAGCACATTTGACAACATTTAATTGTATTATTAAAAGTGCTGATAATTTTATTTGATGAATAATCACCATGATTATTTTGTATATATAAGGGAATGTGTAAAATATAATCTGATTCCGAATCTGATTCCGATCTATCTGGTTGACCTATTGTCTTGTTGTTCTATCTCCGGCTTGGGACTGAGTGGGCTTAGGCCAGTCGCGCACTACCAACTAGGCACACCTCAATAAGCGGCCACGCACAACAGATCAATTTTCTTCGCGACATAACAACCAGACATACTTGAAAAATAAAAGTGGTTCCGTCTAGATCAGTTAATATCAGTGAAGGTAATCATACAGATACTGACTGAGCCACAATATAAATATTCTGACGACTAAATAAGTACTTTAAACAACCACGTGTAAATAACATTATCTCAAGTCTGTTTCGCTAACATATAATTCTTTTTGTATATTCTTACAAACAGATGCTTTGTATTTAACTCTACTACCAATTGCAATTGTTTCATATTAAGCACCATATTCAAATCTCAGTGTTTGTATATGTTTTCATTTTACTATTTGCATTTATCTTGTCTGTTTCAATCAACAACTTGACATTGCATTCAGCTATGTCTATGTATAATATCTTACAGTTACTAAGCAATCAATTTGGTACTTTTGTTTATTTACTATTTATCGGATATAATTTATGTTGAGACTAAGGTACGCTTAAACTGATCTCAACAATGTGTGAATAAGACTAGAGATAGGTCTAGTTTATATTCGTCACAGATTGATGTCACTTGGATATCAGTTGAAACTACAGATCACCGGACAGTTATTCCATCCTAGTATGGGACTCCTCAGCAACGAATACCCTCGATTCCGTCAAAGAATTGAGCCAGGGCATTCAAGTCTCACAGACAACGCTTAACCATCTGCACGACTCGTCACGCATAGATTGGTAAAGCTTATACTTCCATTAATTTGTGATAGACCTATTTACAATTTTGGAAGGTTTTAGAATTGATATGTATCAGAATTAAACTGTGGGTCCGTAGATTTTTTGAAAAAGGCATTTTTACTGTTATCAGAATTCCGAATTTGCTACATAGGAACAATTCGTCTTACCTATTATTGTCATTAGAATGAAATACTGAGAACATAATAAGTGTAGATGTTACACGAATGTCCATGTCTGCTTGATTCAATTAGGATGGGGAGGTGACTACTTCACTTACATGAATTTTCGCTGAAGTCAAACTATCTAATGACTCAATAGTCTGGACCATCCTAACCATGATGACCAAAGTTTACTGTTTCTTCAGTGAGTGTTATATATGAGACAGTTCCTACCAGTCAGTGACATATTTAGGAAGATAGTACGGTGTGTTCATAATTCGGTTGATACCTAAGTTACTGCACACACCAAATGCACTTTGTATAATGGATTATACGTCTGAATGGTTTCTGTCCACGAAAATTTGGAATAATATATTCAACATCCGGTGACCAGTATTTTTGGTATAACTTGGTTAGGATTTGATGTCGTCCCATTTACTCTATGGTAGCACAGTTTTAACTCATTAAATTCTGATAAATTTTATAGTTGCGTCGAAATATACACCTGGTGACAAGCTTTGAAGTCAACGACTAAGGACGAAAGTAGAAGCAGCTTACACCGTATATGCCTATGAAATTGTACTTTGATACTTGAATAAAATTGAGTTACTTTATTAAAATGTTTAGCTCAAAACGTAAGTAGTTGTTGAAGGTGACGGTTCCGTTTGATATTACGTAACCTTCGTCATATCACGAAAGTAAAACTTAAAAAGACAAATTTATTGATTTTAAAATACACCTCAACAAAACTTAGAGTTGTAAATTGCCAACAAGTTAAAAGATTTATTTAGTATTTCCTAAGATCACTGTTTTTCTTTGAGCAGTGTCCTCTAGGGTACAACACTTTCAATCTAGTTTGCAGACAGAGGATTTTCGCAATCAAAATTGGAAAGTGAGAACCAGGACGAAGGTATCACCCTATCTACGACTCATCCGCTGGTGTCGATGTGCACACCGGGACTAGAGCTCACTTTGTTAGTGTTGCAAGCCAAAGTATCTATCACCAAGCTACTGAGTTCAGGCAACTACAATCCATTTTTAACATTTGTGAACTGTCACTTTTTCGAGGCAACCTGCTCAAGTTACACAAACGACACTCCATAACAATATCAACAGGAAGATACGAGTGCTTTCGAATTTAAACGATTTCCATAGTTTAGAAATTTAATAAAATTTCGAGAAGGGTCAGTAAAAAACGCTTCCGGGAATAAATGTCAGTAATAATGATCCACAAGTCTATCAAAATGTACAAAGATTTACGGCAAAATATAAAACTTTCAACAATTATGTAGCTATAACAAATACATGCTTTATGGTGATAAAAATATTTCGGCATGTAAAATGAGACTTACTGAACAATCTCCATCTTCCTGAAAGGCGAATGTTGGTTGAAATCCATTTATTCGTAGATAATATATTCATTCACTAACTATTAAGGAAGGTGACACCTACATCGTTTTGGTGGATCTTCACAGCTGGACTGATAATTCATGATCTAGTTACGCAATACATTCTATCACCAAGTAATTTTGATCCAAGAGAAGTTTGTGAAAATATCATCTAGGATATTTCTTCTCATACATTATATAAGGTATAATACTTTCTTATTATCACCATCAACCCCGAAAATTAATGTTTTGTCTTGGTATATATTCATTCTAAGTGAATTACTTCGATACTACCGTTTAGTCACAAGTTTTCTATTAAAGTCTGACTATGGCTTACAATAATTGATCAATTCCAATTCTTGACATCAACAACAGGAAAATGCAAAACACTTACAATTAAACTCATACCTGTTTCAGAAGATGACTATTTGAAATCAGTAGATCATTGAATAATGATTTAGTTGTTTGAATTAAAATGTACTAAGTTGAAGTCTTGGCTTAAAAATTAACAAGAATGTAAGTAGTACATCCAACCGACTATTCATTAACCACAATCTAACTCTAAATGTATATTTCATACTGATCATTTAATGAAGAAAACATTCATCTTTCAATAATTCACTATTATTCGAATGATAACTTTATTTGTGTAAAACTGTTTCACATACTCATCCACTTAGTTAAATTAACGTTCAAAATAAGATTTTAATTTTCTTTTCTACCTAATTTTGATGTCTTAACAAAACTTAGACAAAACTGTTGAAGAGTCCTATAATAGAACGAAACAGCTATCCAATGCTCTTTAGTTTCCAATGATACTCTACTAACATCAATCTGTGTCGAATCCAATCGATTAAGCAGAACTAAACGAAAACATTTTCCAATTTTCATTTTTTTCTTTAAGACAAAAACAACTCTTTTACATAAAATCATTAGTAATTTTGTAGTCTGAATAATGTAAGAAAAAACGACAACGTTTGCAGAATACTTTGGATTCAATGGATTTTGTTGCATTATCATCAGCTACGTACACGCTAATGACTTTAGATAACCCAAGTTATTAATACACATGTTGATTTTATCAACTGCAATGTTCATCAGATAACATTAGATTGCCTATATAGTGAAACTGTAAAGAGGTTGAATTCTGAGTATTTATAAATAAATTAGATGAATAGTTTAATTGCGTAATATGAAAAAAGGTTCGAAAATAACCCAAAGGGTCATGAAGAATGAAAGTTCTAGTGAATATGGTAGGTGTGATAGTTAACTTACAAAAAATCTTTGTTGTTGGATTTACTTTAATAAGATGTAAAAGAAACTCGAAATTTTTTCGTATTATCACTAAGTATCTTTTGTGTTGAAAGTTGGTGAACTATGAAAAGCATCATTTAAAAGATACAAGTATTTATAAACAACTGTCTGCGTAAGATACTTCGGACACGTTGATCAGACACCATCAACAACAACATTCTGTAACAAAGAACAAATCAACTTCTAACCGAGGAAGAAATTCGGAAAAGACGCTGGAGGTGGATTGGACATACATTGAAAAAATCAACAAATTGTGTCATAAGACAAGCACTAACTTGGAATTCTGAAGGCCAAAGGAAAGGAGGAAGACACAGGAACACATTGCGTCGGGAACTGGAGATAGATATGTAGAGATTGAACAACACTCGGGAAGAGCCGGAAAGGAAAGACTAGGACAGAGTCGGTTGGAGAATGCTGGTCGGCGGCCCATGCTCCACATGGAATAACAGGTATTTATTGGTTGATTGACAGTTTAAATGTACTTTATTAACGCAGTAAACTAACTTAAAATTGTACTAAATGTTTTTTTTATTTTCTATGATAAAGTATTGATTTGTGAAAATTACATTATGAAGAGTTAATAGTAAGTGAGCAAATTTTTGGTTAATTGAATTCGTTGCAGAATGATGTTGGCAGGGTAACATTTAAAATCAGGAAGCTCTAGACAGACGTTTAGTCTTAGTATGGGACTCAGCAGCGTGCGTCCTAGATTCCGCTTCAAGAACTTCAGGTTGGGAACGCCTAACCCTCCTCACCACTGAGTCGGCATCCAGTGGCAGAATCTCCACTTTCCTCACTTTGTGATATACAACACGACAACCATCCATTGTCATTTATAATAACCTGAACCCCCTGGGGCATAATCTTGGGTTTGCACTACTGATGCGTTCCACACTGGGATGAAACAGCTATCCAGTGCTCCCTCGTTTTCAATAGTGCCCTGCCAACGCGTCTATGACGAATCTAATCAACTAAACTTAATACTGATCCCCACGAACCATCTCAATTCGTGGTGAATTTTTATCAAAAGTTCATACCAAGACTATTGAAATTGTGTATGATCATCTTAAACTCTACACATAGCTGCATAACGACTCTGACAGAAGAATGTATTTCATCTGTATGGAATAGTCACTTTATTTGACTTTCAAGATTTCAACTATTAATCATCTTATTAAGTTGATATTTAATAAACTGGTTGTAATTGTGTCCATAATTATAATCAGTAGTTTGTGCTTATTTAAGTGAATTCACTCAAGAATTCAGTAGTATTAAATATTGGTTTGCATTGATTTATAGAACTATCACTAACAGAAAACAGATAAATGTTGCTTTAGGCTGACTAAACGACGTATACATTTGAAATAATAATCCTTTATTTATCTATATCACAGTAATTATTATTAATCAATGGGTTTTTACTGTATGAAGCACATGAACAGTAGGAAGTGGAAAACTTTATCTTACGGTAAAATTGATAATAACTAGCATTAGAAAAATCTTTACATATCTCTTTGTATATATCTTTTGGCTTTTTAGATTAGGATTAGTTTTTTTATCTGTGTTTGAAGTCTCAAATTCCGTGGTTCGACCATTAATAAAGTTGTAAATTCTCAATACTGTAAAGTCATATGCCAGTGTTTTTTGATTTACAATGATCAGTTCTATGAAATTGTATACTGTGTATATTTCTTTATGAAGTATTTCGTATTAATCAAAACAAACAGATTGTTACAAGTAGATTACAAACAACAAATTAAAACTATTCACCACGAAACCATCTAAACCTAAATATGAATTTACTTTTGAAACATGGCAATGAAATTAGTTAAAATATATTTTAAATCATTCATCATAAATGACAATAAACTTTATCACTTGGATAAAAAACAATAAACACTTTAAAGATGAATATAAACAAAGGAGGCTTTGAACGTTTGTAATTAATTGATCACCAAGTAAACAAACTAACCTGAACAGTTAATTTTTATCGGAGTATAATACACGACTTAAAATAAAAGTGACTAGTTAGCTGACTGAGGTGAATGTGTCTGAATGATATCTACCTATATATCCAACTTATTAATACAATATTGCAAATGAACGGATAACTGGAAATATAATAACTGGTCAGCAAATATCATTCTGTTTACCTAAAGGACACACGTAGACATGAAATATTCTAAGCATAATCAGTGTAACCAATCAACTATTGATCATTAATATTTGTTATGGAATGATGTTTATAGGTCGTCTATTAACTTATGACCTGATTATAGGTGTCAGTTACTGATCATTTATTGATTAAACATTATAATATATTTAATGCATCATTAAAGTCATCAAAAAACATGAGAATAGTTAGTTACTTAAGATTTTTACCTTCTCTGAAAATTCCAATTAAAATATCTTTACTTCAATGCATTTAAACATTCATCTTTGATATTAGGATGAACTTGTATATTCCTGTTGATTTGTTATAGACTGAAGCTGGTCAGTCTCTGTTACCATATGTGCATCTTGAGCGGATTGTCTCGATATAGCGAATTATTCACAAGTATTACTTTGGTTGGATTGTGACTGACAGGACGTCTAGTGGTGAACGCGGTGGCGTTCGACACGAAACGGACTGAGTTTGAATCCCAGTGTGAACATTAACATTGGGATGCAGGTACATCCAGCCGATGAGTCCCAAGTAGGACGAAACGCGCGTCCAGGATTCCACTTGCCAGCCACAATCCAACTTAAATAATTCATCTATGAGCTGACTCTTTTCCTTTTTCTTAGTAAGACCCAGAAGATATGTTTAACCTAATAAATGTTAGAAGATTTAAGTTAAGTAACATGCCTTTCAAATTAAGAAGGTCTGTTTTCGATTAAATTGGTTATTAGAATAATTTACAGTGCTAATGATTTGGTACAACCGTCGATTACCCCCTACTTCCGAATGGTACCCAGCAGAGAGCAATCTGTATTGAACTGGAAAAAATGTAAGTTACAAAAATTGTAGTTCGTCTTATTTCCCATATAATGTCGATTTTATTAACTTTTATAGTTGTCGTTTGGTTTAGTTTTGTCATAGAGTAGGTAGGTAGCTGTTTTATCCTATTATGGAGTTCCTCGGAGAAGCTCACTCACGATCACTCCTAGAATGTGAACCGAAGACAACACTTCACCTTTATGTGCTTAACCGTTATACTACTGAGTGAAAATTATAAAAAAACATAAATTCTAGAGAAGGGATTTCTTTTTAGTCAGTTCCTTATGAAGATGATTCATTTATCATACGCGACGACAACACTGACCAATAAAACATATTACAGTAACTGCCACCCATTTCTAGAATTAGTAATAGAGAATGAATTGAATTTATCAATCACATTTCCTGACGTACTTTTAATATGATGAAGTGACAGCACACTGAGAAAATCCGTCTACAGAAAACAAACATGTAATGGCCAGCTAGCAGGCTTCCTTAACTAAGTTCCACTGAGCAGAAAGAGGAATCTCACTCACTCGTTACGCCATTGTATAAGAAAAATGTACGGTGATGACTGTATTGATAAAGAACTTGAGTTCCTAAGGAAAACGCCGGCGGGAAGTGAATATCCAACACGTCTTATAAATAAGAACATGAAATGATCTAGGAATATAACGTCCATCAGCTCAGTCCGTCCAAAGTGTCTACTCATGAATTTGAAATATGAAGGGTTCCACAGTTCTGATATACTTAGAATCTGTCTAGGCGGAAATCAATAGAACGTTTTATGCTACGAAATTACGTCTAACTTTGACCAGCAAAAATACTCTCAGTATTTTTAAAAGATAAGCTCCCACGCTTGGTCGCCTAGATGTGTATTTATCACTTCAATTACCCATGTGGAGCACGGTACATTGGCTTTAGCCAGCGTTGGCTTTCATTACGGATAAAAGGGTATTCCTACCTAGTTCTATACGGACGAAAGAAAATCAGTTAGAAATTGTATCATTGACCATTTAATTAATCTTGGGCATGCAGCTAATCCGTGGGTCAATTTTATAATTATTTACGGAATCCATTCCAATCTATTGAGAATTATTAGCACTCAATTCATTATAATTGCATAAGCCTTGGCTATTCATGATATGAAACCTGAACTTCGCATACAAAGGAGGTATGTCATATCTTTATCTTTACCTTGACCTTAGTCTCAGTTCTAATGTTATTATGATGATTAGTATTATTAGTAGTACTATTGATGAAATGTTTCCCTGCCTCTCTCACCCACCCTCCCCTTCATTCTTTAATTTCTTAATAATTTTTTATACCCCCTTACCTAGGACGTTCACTAACAAGTATTTGCGATAGTATTACATTTAATCACCTTAATACCTGTAATTATCCCCTAAATCGTAAACATTTTAATTATCTTCAAGTATATAGTTGAACTTGTCACTTTGTTAAATGTTTCTAATTTATTCATGTTCATTCATTGTTCATATGTTCCTCATAAAGACCCAGGAACACATTGCGTCGGGAATTGGAAACAGACATGAGGAGAATGAAGAGCACTTGAAAAGAGCTGGAAAGAAAAGCCCAGGACAGAGTTGGTTGGAGAATGCTGGTCGGCAGCCTATGTTCCACATGGGGTAACAGGGATTGATTGACTGATTGATTGATTGATGTTCCTGTTAGAAATGTTTCGTGTGTACTAACGTACAGCTTGTTAGTGAATTTGTTGAAAAGTGATCCCATCGCTGAAATTTATTTTATTTTTTAATGTTTTAATAAGAATTGTAAGTAACTTGAATCAAAATTCATTAATCCACAGCTCTTAGTACATACAATCCTTAGAATAAATCAACGATCATCTATTATTATTGATTACGCTTAGGTCATTTCTTACATAATCATAAATTGTCATCAATGCTTTAAGAGGAAATGTAAAAGTAAATCACAAAAGAAGAAATAGTCTCCCCTATATCGGTTACTAACTATTCTATCACTTAATTAGGATAAGCTTGTATTTTCCCGTGTGAACATCAACATTTGGATGCAGATACATCCAGCCGATGAGTCCCATATAGGACGAAACACGCGTCCTGGATTCCGCTTGTCAGTCACAATCCAACTTAAACTTTGGATCATTTATTTTTTACTTAGAAACATTATCATTATACCAATTATAGACATTTATATGATACATTCATTATTTTCACTTGAATACAATTACGTGATAACATTTCATTAAGGTATATTGAGTCTATTCATCGAATGAATATCATTTCATTGGCGTCTATGTAAATGATAGAATTCTAGAGTTTATTTTCCTTGAAACATACAAAATGAACATCTTTTATTATTTCTATTTAAGAACAAAAAGAAGACAGTTTCAGTAATTACTGATAGAGTTAGATTAGAAAGGAGAAAGAAAAAAAATTCATTTGTTTTTTTGTTGTTGCCATCCATTCATATTGTATAGTGATTATTTAATGACATAGTTTAATCACGCGATCTACAAGTGAAATTTATTATGTTTTCATTGAGATGAATAATATTCCATGGTTAAAGTTCAATTTTCTTCCGTTAATAAATTAAAACAAAACATTATATTGTGAATAATGTTTATCTCTACTATTGACATGGCATTAGGTTTACTTTATGAGACAGTATCTAATTTACTGAATTGAAAAATTCTTAAATATTACTATGATTAATTTAAGTAAATAAATAATGAATGAATATATCACAGATTGATTTTGGCAGGGTACCATTGAATTATCAGGGATCATTCGATACTCTGTTTCATTTTAGTAGGGACCTCCTCAGTGGTGTGTACCCTGGATTTCGCCCCAAGGTTGGTAAACACCTAACTCTCTACACCACTAAGCTGGTATCCCAAGATAGGATTGCCACTCCCATTAATTTGTGATACATAGCGCGACGATTATCCGTTATCATTGGTGATAACTATCTTACTCCCAACAAGGCAAAACTCCACCACTTAAGACTTCTCATTAGAGCTTCATGGATATCCTGAAGTTTGTCACTAGTGAGCTATTTATTGCAATTCAGTTAAGAGGGTTATTTTCATGAAGACTGGTATTTTTATGTGGTTGAATAGGTCACACTATGCATCACGAATTGATGGAAGTGGGAATCCTACGATTGGATACCGGCCTAGTAATGCAGAAGGTTCGGTGTTCGCTAACCTGGAACCCTCGGGGCGGAATTTAGGGTGTTCACTGCTGAAGAGTTCCACACTAGAACGAAACAGCTGTAGAGTGCTCCCTGGTTTTCAATGGTACCCTGCCGACATCGATCCGTGAGATATTCAATCAAATAAAAATACCAATATCCACAAAAATAACTATCTTGATTCACTTAAAATAATGAATGGTTCATAATGAATTGTAAATCACTGATTACTAGTTCAGTTATCTGAAAGCATTGAATTCTCTTCATTTTTGAAGGAAGGGGAAGGCCTGTGAATATGAGCTCTGTCAAAATAGAATAATGGAGCTCATTAGTACTGTCTAGTTTTAAGTAAACCACTATTAATTTTTATGTTTATTGTAAATTAAAATGAATGGTATACATAATTTTGATTAATCACCAATCTGGTCGAGTTGCAAACATACTATTCTTGCTTATGGATTAGCTACACTGTTTTACTTTATGATTTCATTTTTAAAGATTACATCGATAACTCAATCTTTTTCAACGTCTACACCTGGAATATTGTTACTATTGGTAATCTAAGTTCAATGAATAATTTTGTCATTGATTAATCACTACTAACTAGTGTGTCATTTACTTAGTTTAACATTTGCAATATATAATTACGTAATCAGAAGATAATGTCCTGATAACGCAACCGATACTACTTAGCAGCTGAAACCTAATGTTTGAGTGTTGGCTGTTAGAATATTACATACAAAATGTAGATTAAAAATAAATACTTTAAGCAAGAAAGACCTGCCAACTTTTAGTTTTTGTGATTTATGTGTAAGGGACTGGGAAGTTGTACGTATTGAGGACTCTAGGCGATTGTTTGATAGTCAACAGATCGATTACTTATTGGTATAGTCAAGGAAATGGAGTTATTGGACGCGTCAAGGTTATCTTGTGTTATGATAAAACCATACTTATAACACAAATACTCATAGACAAACATTATACCCAATGGACTTAGCAGCTTCGTGAACAATGCATAGTAGTTTGAAGAGAAAAATACTAGATTGGACATTAACATGAGTGCGAATAAATTTTATTCCATTCATGTCAACAATCGAAATATGTTATTCCAACTACAGTTATCATAAATTGCTACACACAAAAGTTATAAAATCTGGTAATTTTCTAAAGTTTACCAGAAGCCTTCATTTTACTTGATAAATGAATTCTACTTGACAGAGGAACAGTATAATTTATCAGGGATGTACATACTTGGAAAAACTTACTTTTATAGAGGTATTTAAATTTAGTAAATCAAGAAATGAATGGTATACATAATTTTGATTAATCACCAATCTGGTCGAGTTGCAAACATACTATTCTTGCTTATGGATTAGCTACACTGTTTTACTTTATGATTTCATTTTTAAAGATTACATCGATAACTCAATCTTTTTCAACGTCTACACCTGGAATATTGTTACTATTGGTAATCTAAGTTCAATGAATAATTTTGTCATTGATTAATCACTACTAACTAGTGTGTCATTTACTTAGTTTAACATTTGCAATATATAATTACGTAATCAGAAGATAATGTCCTGATAACGCAACCGATACTACTTAGCAGCTGAAACCTAATGTTTGAGTGTTGGCTGTTAGAATATTACATACAAAATGTAGATTAAAAATAAATACTTTAAGCAAGAAAGACCTGCCAACTTTTAGTTTTTGTGATTTATGTGTAAGGGACTGGGAAGTTGTACGTATTGAGGACTCTAGGCGATTGTTTGATAGTCAACAGATCGATTACTTATTGGTATAGTCAAGGAAATGGAGTTATTGGACGCGTCAAGGTTATCTTGTGTTATGATAAAACCATACTTATAACACAAATACTCATAGACAAACATTATACCCAATGGACTTAGCAGCTTCGTGAACAATGCATAGTAGTTTGAAGAGAAAAATACTAGATTGGACATTAACATGAGTGCGAATAAATTTTATTCCATTCATGTCAACAATCGAAATATGTTATTCCAACTACAGTTATCATAAATTGCTACACACAAAAGTTATAAAATCTGGTAATTTTCTAAAGTTTACCAGAAGCCTTCATTTTACTTGATAAATGAATTCTACTTGACAGAGGAACAGTATAATTTATCAGGGATGTACATACTTGGAAAAACTTACTTTTATAGAGGTATTTAAATTTAGTAAATCAAGAAATGAAATGTAACATATCATCCTGGAGGAAAACCATAAAGTGTAGAAATGATGATATCCATAAACGACATACAATATGGCAAGTATAAAGTAAAAGTACATTGATCGGTTACTTAGTAGTGACTGATGTCATATCTGTTTAGTTGTTTTACTGATTATTGAATTATTTCAATCACGTTACACTGTGACTTGAGATTGTCAGTACTATATTTTGATATTAAGTGCTCAGCTGTATTCAAGAAGAAACCTTCAACTTAGATTTTCCACAGGTTAGCACTTATCAGAAAGACATGCACGAAAATTTGAGGGATGTAATGCTCCATGTATGATTAGAACTCAAACTACCCGGTTTCGTATTCTAATAAGTTGTTATCGAAATATTTCAGTCGATGCGTCCCGACTGGTTAGGGAACTTGGTCCTCGGTTCCTACTATCTGCATAACACGACATAATTTCGCTTCAAACCAAAGAAATATTATTCCAATGGTATAGTCTTATCACTACTGTCAGTATAGATATTATTTCAGAAATCATGTAAACATATTAAATAAGCACAAATTAGCACATTGATTTAGTATGAAATGAGTATACACTTTTCTAGACAAAGCTCCCACTTTTAAACAGTATCTAACTATATGATGTTATCTAACTGTCAAACTGTTTAGATACAAGAGTACTGATATTATTTAATAATTATACGGATCTAAGCATAATTAACAAAGTAATTACTATGGCGACGATTAATTGTGTTCCATCCACTTCTATCTCTTATAATCTTTATTTACTTCAATGATAGAAATGTTAACAAACTTTAGCCAATATAAAATTGTTACTATTAATGACTAAAACAGGAAATTTCTTTTAGAAATATACATAGTTGCACATGTTAAAAAGATAGCAATGAAGATTGAACGGTGGTATATACCTCAACAAATTGCTATTAGTTAGATTGTATGTTACTGGATTCTAGGACACGAGCTCAGTCCAATTTGACACTTGTTATCGGAATTAACCTACATCCTAACCCTAACAATAATACTCAATAATATCAGATAATTGAAATATGTTCAATATGTGTTCCCTCCCCTCATAAGGGGGGGACCTAACGGCGTAATTTTAAAGCGAAGGTCAAAATCTGCTGTTGAAAGAACATATTATGCTGCAAACTAGTTATCATTGAGAAGTCAAAGATAATAATTCCACGTAAACCTCATAATTGCATGAACTATTAAATCACATCCCGCTCTGTTCACCAAGTCACATGTATACGTGGACATACATACATATGGAGGAGTAATGGAGTGCTCCATTCCAGGGTGGAGGGGGGACATGTTCCTATATGGCTTCAAAGTAAATAACATCAAGAGATCTCGAAACATATTATTGATACAAGCCATGAGTTTAACCTCGTAATGTCTTTTAAGGTTTTGTAAAACAGTTATCACAAATGTATCCTTAAATTTATATATGCATTAACAACTAGAAAATTTAAGTGCCATTTGTGAGTACAGAAACAGTTTGCTATAACATAGAATCTCCCCTGGCAATTATAATCATTATTAGTATTATGGAATTTTGATGGCGTGGCAAATATTTTTTCAGCCTACTCATCTTTTATTCTGCAATTATCACATTCTAGCCTTTTATTTAACTTGACCTTTATTAGTTATCCATGCTAAAATATAAATACCTTGAAGAGTATGTGTAACCGGATTGTTCGATATGTATAGTGTCTTTTAGATCAATTCCGTCTTCTTATCACATTATCAAAATTTAATAAGTTCATTCAAGGACTAATTATCATCACGAACAATTCATCAATGACAGTGTGGATTAGACTTAATTACTAGCACGTGACATTAAAAGTAGAATAAAAGAAGAGAATACACAAAAGTAAGTAAATTAGATAATGATCTGTATGTCTAATACAAATGAGTATTGGTTACTACCAGTGTGATCATGTTTTGCATAAAATTAACGTTACTTGAATAGATGAGAACAATCAAAGGTTGTACAAAACGATATATACATTCTAAAGTTTGATATCATAATCTTTTATTCACAAGACAATTGTTGAAAATCAAGAAACAGTGGACAGAGTGATCATCATATTATAGGATTCAGTAGTTTTCACTTTTACGACTTCGTTTGGGGGAATGAATACAGGAGTTCATAACTTTCTAGTAGGTACTTAACTATCTTCCTGCAAGTTGAAATCTAATGGTTTAGGCTTCTAACTATAATCGATTAGTGATACTGGTTTGATCATCGTCTCTTGGAGATATGCGTCTTACGCTTAACTAAGATAGATTCTTTCTAGAACTGCTTGAATTACATGAAACGATTAGTTATAAGTAAGGGCATCATTATATTCTACCATTATTAATTGATGAATTTTTTAGCATAAATGTTGCTAACTATTAATTCAGTGAAATCTAGTCCCGGAAGCAATGTAATATTCTCAAAAATGTTAAATTTTTTTTCACGAATTACTATTAATCTACGGCGTGTAATAAATTCATGTAGCAGATTGTCATTGATATTACCTATTATGCTGAATGACTAAAGAAGAATAACAAACTTTCAGAATTATGTTTCAATTATATTAATTGTGGTAGCGTAAAAACTTTATTCCTATGATTGTTACGTTCTCCATGCCCTATTCTCCCGTTTAGTATATTTATTTAGTATCTTGTCTCTTATTTATGAACTACAGTCAGTTAGCTGTGTACAAGTTACCCTTGTTCACTACCACTGTCTCCCTTATTTTGTACTAATGTTAAGTTCCTAATTGATTGACTGTGTGCTCTGGGTTTGTGTATATATAAAGGAATTCCTGAAATATAATACGATTCTGTCTGGTTGGTTTATCAATCTTGTGTTCTCTTATTGCCGGCTTGGGACTAAGTAGGTATCAGGCAGACGTGCAGTGACGAGAAAGAAACTCTCATTGGCGGTTGTTATTATGTCTTCATGTACATGAGGTAGCATCAACCATTTGGTCACACGCGTTAGTCATAGCAGCTTTTTTTGTCGACCTCATAACATTACTACATTATATCTCTCGGTAACTAATAACAGAAGATGACTTCGCTTCTACTTAGAATTCCTCAGCAATTAAATATGTATTTTCTCTAATCTGGAATCCAGTACCTATTACCTCTAATGCACACGCATTATAAATTTTACTACTATATCACTATAATCAATGCATTTTTCGATTCTTAATTTATCTACTATCACTATTCTTAAAAAAATTTCGCGTTTGTTGAGAATTGGATCCAATTAACTTCTATTGCCATGTCACTTCATTGTGTGTGAGTATTGGAAATGAAAAAGTATCCTAGATCCAACTACTATCATAATTTATTAAGATAACCAACAAAGTATGCAGATGAACAGCTGATAATTCAAAATGACGTATGCATTATAATTTGAAAGTATTTACATCATCGGTCAATATTATTATGGACCAGAATTAATCAGAGTATGCTATCACGTGTACTTTCTGAGTGGACTGCCTCGATACTGTGACAGTTTACAAGTATGAATAAAGTTAGATTATGGCTAACAAATGGAACCTTATGGGTGTATTTCCTTCTGAAAACAATAATACTTGAATGCAGATACATCCAGTTAACGAGCTACAGCGGCAACCGAACTTTGACATATGAATTGGTTATTAATGCTTTAATTGGTATTTGAATTTGATATCATTAGTTGGTCTGGGTTAGATAGCTGCTAAAAAGTAGGAAGCACAGAACAGTAGTTTCATCATAGTACGGGACTCTTCAGCAATGCGCACCAGCGTGTCGTGCCTTCGCGAAGAACTCTTAACCATTAGACCTTTGAACTGGCTTTTAGCGGTTGACATTACTGACTCGGAAAACTGCTATTTAATTTACCATAATTTATATCAAACTGTCACAGTAAATAGTCTTATGCAAGTTCGTACAAATGATTACCGAGTTAATTATTAGAACTTCGAATATTTACTCAGCATAGGAGGGAATCAGAATAATGTAATCTTCTGTGAAGACCGCATACTGGGACGAAACGACTATCCTGCGCTCCCTAGTTTTCAACGATACCTAACTAGCATTCATGAATGACGAATCCAAACAAATGACTCTGTTATGTCACAAAACTAAATTAGAGCTCCAAAACAGTGGAGAACACTATCATCCTTCAATACAAACATCAGAGTGGCCTAAAAGCAATTGAATGGAAGTTCACTGTTTATTATTAACTGTAACCTTGCTGTTTGTATTCATCACAAATTAATCTCGTTTAGATATTACTAAAAGTCTAAGAGAAGTAGACAGCTGTTTCATCCTAGTATGAGACTCTTCAGAAATGCAAGCTCAATCTGTAACGAATACAAACAAAAAATACTAATCTCCAATAAACCACCTCAGATAGCTTTATTCATTAATACCTGATGATTTTGTTTCAATACAACAAAATAAACACATTACAGACAGCAGATTAAACTCTACTTAGTAGATAAACAGGCGCTTATTACGTAATAAGACTCAAAAAAACTCGATAAAATATTTTTGTTTTTGCTTGTTTTTTTTAATACAAATATTCATCATTTTTTTTACTTTATTCAAACAAAGAATCAGAAAACTTCTCATTTCATGAAGTAAATTTTCAAAATTAGACCTATTGATCATTGAACGTTTGTATAAACGTTAAATAATTCTTTATAAACATCTGTTTTATTATGTAACTAATGGCAAGAATTCACATGGAATATTCTGAAGATATTTACATGAAATGGACAAATTCTCATTCTATAAATATTATCAATTATTCTATAATGAATAAATTATTACATAATACAATTTAATAGTAGTGGTCAATGAAGAAAGAGATAGAATTAGTCTTAGTAACAAAATATCTCTCAGTGACTTAACATTTTGTATATTGCATTGTGAATGTTGGATTATTGAAAATAGGATTTGTATGATCCAAGTGATTCTTCATATACCATTTAGAACATATTGAAATTGGTGTAACATAGTCAATGAAAAATGGATTACTCAAAGGCAGTGGTTAGAGTACAGTAAACAACATAAATGAAATGCCATCTCTCAGTTTACAAATGAGCCAATCATTGTCCCCATTCAATAATCCACTTTAAACCAATAAAAAGACACTTTCCATAACTAATAGTTACGTTACAGGGGATATAAATATTTTACGAGGTGAATAATTGATTATAACTGCTTGTTGTGGAAATAGTTGACTATCAATTCTGATATCACGAATTAGTCTGAATTAGACAACCATTGATCACCTGGAAGCACTAGACAACTGTCTTGTCCTAGTATGGGACTCTTCAGCAGTGCGCATCCATGACCCCATCGAAAACCAAACCCAGGACCCTCTGGCTCAGCGGCGAATGCTTTGCCACTAGACCACTGAGTCATCGATGTTTCGTAGATGTGTTACTGCTGTGAAGCCATAGAAATGATGATAATGAACTTCATTTATTTGACTCGAAATTTGTCAGTTCATTTTTCAAAGAATTTGAAGTGAGGACTAAATAGAATATGGCTAACCCTCCCAATTAAATTTCTACTAAAAAGAAGGATTTTTCCGCAAACGGTTGCACACCATAGTGATTCCAACTATAGACCATATGTATATATTGTTCTCACTATAAATCATGTTTTACTCAGCGTTTTCATAAGGAAGATATAATATAGTGGGAAATATTGTCATCAACGTTGAAGTAACCTTATCCCAAACAACAATACAACTATTCGTAAATACTATTTTCTATACCCAATGGGGTTATAATCTTATTTACAACTTTAAATCCAAAAGTTACAGCAAATTCATGACTCTAAATAATCATTTCAGAATTATGATACTACTGACCAACATTAGATTGGTATAGTAAAGGCCTTACCACCTAGAATTAAGCTATATCTCAACACATGGTTGCAGTTCTATCTGCTGATATATCAAAAGAAAAGTTGGATAAACAGATTCCTATCACCAGCACCAACATTAGAAATCCGGTTTTATCTTCTAATCAAAATAAAGAGTTAACCAACCTAGTGAGTCCATGAGTGGAACACTAAAGTTTAACTACAAAACCTATTTCTCATCCTGGAAACATGGTGCAAAACTATATTTCTAATACTACAATCCTAATTTTAACTAAAATTCTTAATCTTTAACCTCAATACTAATCCTATCTCTGATATATTGTCTGTGGTATGCATTTTTGCTTCAAATTCCCTGAAACCTTGACGCCAATAGTAAGTCTTTTATTAGTTAATTGGAAAATTTTCCTCGGTTATTTAAGTGCAGAGTTAACTTTTTTCTATACTGTACTCTGGCCAACAATATCATATAAGAGCCTTGATTAGAAGACAATTGAAATAAACACACAAACAATTACAACGTTATAACGGACACAAATCAGTCATTCTTCAAAACAAGTAATGACTAATTAGTTTCAGATATCGTTTCATTTTGATATATTTCCTGATGATGTTTTCTACAACAAAATAAGAGATAAACAACTAAGTTTTCTGCATTGGATAACGTGATTTCAACAAATTCATGCTCCTAAACTACAAATTAGGTTGAAAATATAATTAAGGTTCCTGTTGAGTTAGTTAGTACTAACACTTTATTGTCGTGATTGTAATACATTACCGGTTCTGTAGTGAAGGCTCTCAATGAAACTATTCAAGTAGTCTAAATTGACTGCATTTCATAATTTATACATAATCCACATAATCTATTTCATTATATTCACTTAATATGGAACCATGACTAGTAGTAGAGATAAAAATGTGATTGTTATTCTCGAATAATTTACAACTTTTTATAATTGAAGGGGTGGGTGGCTTTGTAGAGATACTTAACTGTCAATTTTGATATCACGAATCGATCTGAATTAGACAACCATTGATCACCTGGAAGCACTGGACAGCTGTTTTGTCTTAGTATGGGACTCCTCAGCGAATTGACTAAATTAGAAATATCGACCGTTAGGATCCAACTCAGTGGTCCAATGGTAAGGCTTTCGCCGCAAATACAGAGGGTCATGGGTGCGATCTCCGATGGGGTCGTGGATACCCACTGCTGAGGAGTCCCATACTAAAGTGAAATGGCTGTCCAGTACTTCCAGGTGATCAATGGTCGTCTCATTCAGATCAATTCGTGATATCAAAATTTACTATTTTTTCATTTATTACTATTCAAGATCGACTATACATGAGTTTCACCACTCGATGCTTTAATTTTTCCTAGTGAACAACAAGAACAACAACAATTGAATACGAAGGTATGTAACTGATGAGTTACAGGAGATCTCGATTACAACAGAAATTAAAATTCGATTGCATTGTAAGTAAATAATCAATGTAACTTAAGTGATTACAAATCAGATCCCATTTTAATTACGATATGCTGGTAGCTTCGAATTATTTACCACAGAATTAGATCAAGAGTTGGGTGGATATTATCTAAATCGAGATAACATACCTGATACCAAAATCTGTACTTTCTCAAGCTCAATAATGTGATCTCGAAATTCTCATTTATCTTATAGACAATTGTATTCATAAGATAATTCAAAGTTTGTACAATGAAAGCTACGCAACTATTCCAGTTGGTATAGAAAACAAGACATCATCACAATCATCATTGAGAGTAAGAGATCATATACTGACCAACATTTTTAAAACTTTAACTGGTTCCAATCTGAATAAGAATTTTATTATTACTAGTTTAAAAAAGTATTAATAAATGCTTACCTTAGATTGTAATACTTAAGGTGTTTCTCTACATATAAGAATTCACTAAGAAATATACATCATTGTTATTAGCTGCATATAACCTAGAATCATTTATAGTCAATAAATGAACAAAATGCATGTGCATACTTTACATTTGAAACTGCTTGAATAACTTTGAAGCCGACAGGTAGATATGAATCAATAAAATGACGATAGTAAATGTAACACAGTTGTTTACTTACAAATCAACTGTAACAAAATTCTGGAATACAGAACTGAAAGAAGCATGACTACAAATTTTAAAAAAATGAAATGATCTGAGTTATGTAACAAAAAGATACAGGTAAAAACATTGATTAACTAAGTAAAGATCACGATAAAAAGAAATAAAAACTGTTGTTGCAAATGTTACGTAATTAAATGTTTTAATTGAGGTTTCCAAGGTAAAACAAAACTGACCATAGTAAAATTCTGGAAACATTAATTTTGTTCAAATCATTTTTTATCGATTGTTGCATGTAAGTAATAATCACAGACTGTTGTCGGTTGGATACTACTGAACATCGAAGGACAATGAACAACTGTTTTGTTCTAGTATAGGACTCTTCAACAAATTTAAGTATCAATCTCCATAAATCTAATAAATCAATATATTCGAATTTGATTGAATATGTCACAGATTGATGTTGACAGGGTTCCATTGAACACCAGGGAGCACTGAACAGCTGTTTTGTTATAGTGTGGAACTCCTCAGCCCTGACCACCCCAGATTCCTCACCAGGGGCTTCAGGTTGACGCGAACGCCTAACCATCTGCACCACTGGGTCGGCATCCAATGGTAGAATCCCCACTTCCATCAATTTGTGATATATATTATAGCGCGACGATCATCCATTGTCATTGGTGATAACTGCCTCACTCCCGACAAGTTTGAACTCCACCAGTTACGACTTCTTACTAGGGTTTCAGGAACATCCTAGAGTTAGTCACTAGTGAGCCCCTGGTGCGGAATCTGGGGTAGGCAAGGCTGAGGAGTTCCACACTATAACAAAACAGCTGTTCAGTGCTCCCTGGTTTTCAATGGTACCCTGTCAACATCAATCTGTGACATATTCAATCAAATTAATAACCCATCTCTACAAAAATATCCATCTTAATTGAACTATATTCGAATTTGTTTACTTATTGCTCATTTTGAATCAGATGATATACGATAAACTGATTTCTTTCCTTTAGTAACTGTCAAGTAACTATTGTTCATCATTTTTTGCACACAATTATTCTGACATGTTTCTATAGAAACAACAATCGGCTAACAATAAAAAAAATATTCATGTTATTGGGAAAGAAAAAGATTGAAATAACAAAGAAAGAATGAACGGACGAATAAAAGATAAAAGTAAGGAAAACACTAAAATCACTTACATTACGAATGAGAATAGAATTAGAAAAGCTTTTAATGAAGATTTTTGTCAACATCTAATTCATTAAACAAAAACAGTGTTTTTGACAGTGTTGTTGTTTATGTTTTTTCTTTTTCTTTTGAAAAATTATGTACAACAAATTGACTGAAATCCAACAATCATTCAACAACATCTAAAACCGTTTTTTGTTTTTACATCCAAATTGAAATTTTTAAGGATAAACTTATTAAATTTAAAGATAAACATAAACGATTAATAAATTAACGATGTATATTTGACATTGTGTGTTTGATCTATTATAGAATTGTGGATTCTTACTGCTGAATAGGCCTATCTCCGTCCCATCCACCCCCCCCATTTCTTAACAGTTTGAAATATTTGGCTTGTGTTTTTCGGTTATTAAAGGTTGTTTACAATATAAACTACAAAGCTCAACAATCTCTAAAACATCCACACCTTCCCCTGTTTCCCCTAGTACCAATAATCATATACTCTCTAATAATTAATTCCGATGAACGGTTTCTAGAAAGTTAGTACGAAACCGTTACCAGTTAATTTCAACAATTTCAATATAATCTAGCTATTCATTGATGGTAACATATTATTAAAGAAGTAGATAATGCCGAATAAATCAAAATCAATTTTTTCGGTGATATGTCCGAAGATATTCACTGTAGAAAGCTACGCATAAGATTACATGCACTAAATTTATACGAAGTAGTCAGTAGTTTGTAAACAATAAGTCTCATTGTAGCCTCCTTCCCCGTCTAATAATACATTATGGTACAATATATTGAAAGTGTGTCAATAGTGTAAACAGCATTTAGAGATTAGTGGCCAAACAATTTAAATACTGCAGACTCAATGGAAGTCAGTTGACATCTAAATAACTCAGTGGTAATGGTTGGGCGCTATGAAGTAAGCCGATAAGGGTTCGAATTCAGCATAGAGCAACAGTTTCCTTAAGATTAAAGGAAAGCTTCTCTGAGTGTCAACTAATAAACAGTATAGGTCCAGATTAGATTACTAACCAGCCTTATCCACTTGGCATTAAATCATAATGCTCGTAATGTTGAGTCACTTAGATTAGTGACCATTATTAATCTATAGATTATCGTCAGTACAAAACAGAATTGAAAAAATTACCGTTGTTGATTACTTACTGAACAGTTAGTGAAGTGTGAACTATATTTTACTCTTGTTTAACTTAGACAGTGATATTGTGGACATGGTCAGTTAATCTAACTTTTTACGCTTATCATTCTACTATCATACTACTATTTGATGTTCACAAAAGTGATAGAAATAAATATTTCTCATATGCATTCTAATGCAAGGTTCCAGTGATAAAAACACCAACAGATCACATCTGATCACTTTGAAAGCCTAGATATAAGTGAGCCAATCAAACACCCTCCCTCATCCATAATGATATAACTGAAGTGTTTACTGAGTTTATCTGGCATTTGAAGTCAATTTACTGAGTAATCACTTCATAAGTTTAGTGCTCAATTATTTAACCATTTATATTTTGATGTTTGTTAACTTGTTATAGTTGGATTGCATAACTTTAGTGAACTACCTGATGGAAATGTCGTACATTTATAATGATTATTATTATCTGTCAAAACCAAATGATTTTGATTTAGTTTAATGTTAAGTCATTAGTATGAGTATTATGATGTTACATTATTATCTCGCCATTATAAATTGAATTGAATTTGATTTGGGTTAAGATAAACACTTTAAATATATGGGATAGTTTTCCTTTTTACTTAATTATTGAGTAATTAACACAACGACGAAATCTATTTACCTGTTATACTGATATTGAAGTTCTATAACTCTAGGCAACTGTTTAATCTAATATATTTTGCCAAAAGTAATGGTTTACCATTGTTTCTATTTGTATCATACAGAAAATGTATGAAGTTATTTAGTGTTTTAGTTAGTTTGTGGCTGCCAAGTAAAATTCAAGATGCGCGTTTTTTTTATTTGGGACTCGTTAACCGGGTGTGCTTGTGAACTATCGCTATATTGAGGCAATCCGTTCAGGATGAACGTATGGCAATAAAGACTGATCAATTTCAGTCCATAACGAATCAATGGGAAGATCTGAATACACTCTAATTATAATAGCAATTGATAATATCATTTCATCAATAACTTGTGTTAATTAATTTATAATGTAACATTTGAGTCATGTATGTTATGTGGTAGATGAGAGTTAGGTGGGAGGGGGGGGAAGGATTGTACTACATTTCCTATTTCTGTACTCGTCATTGTTGTTATCCAGAAGATATGCATTGTTCTTTACATCTGATCGTCTAACGATGAAAATTACATTTCCTTCACTACTACTATTCGTGGTTTCATGATCAGTGAAATAGATTATGTGGATTATGTATAAATTATGAAATGCAGTCACTTCAGACTACTTGAATAGTTTTATTGAGAGCCTTCACTACAGAACCGGTAATACATTACAATCTGGACAATAAAGTGTTAGTACTTACTAACTCAACAGGAACCTTAATTATATATTGACTAAAAGAATGACCAGTAATATTGAAACTGGAAAGTTGGTTATGTATTCAAGTGATGACTTCATCATATCTTTTAACAATGACATATAATTCACAGATCTTGTGTTCACCTTCCACTTGATAAACCTTTCGTCAATGATGTAGAAAAACATGATTTGTTATAGTTGGTAATTACACAGAATAAACAGAACAAATGTTGACGTTCAACATGAATGAACACTAAAAGGCGAATTCAGAATTTAATATTCCTAATGATGGTTTTTAATGAATTATAATTAGAAAAGTGATTATTATAGCTTTCGTGGAACAACCAGTAAACAACGTACTACGTCTGCTATGAGAAATGCAGATATTGGTTCGTAATAATATTAATTCCAGGTAGATATAAATCCTATGCACACATAATTCTCGTATATCAATTGACTTCATGCATATATACAGTTTAATGGATGCACGTAAACAAAGAAGTCTATACAGAGAATTATGTAAGAATATATCTTTGGACGTAAATAATTCAACAAATATCATACAGACCGGAAGAGGAGGGTTCAATCACAACTTGAACATGTACACACAAAGAAATGTTCATTTTAAAAGTTGATATGTTCAGGAGATAATCTAAATCTCTACAAGTTCAATGTAATGCATCCTATGGCGTTTGTATTTTTAATTCATGAATGTTATATTAATGGTGGTTTTTCATAGAAAATAAAGAAGCTATACATATTACCAGTACTGCTGGTTACTTGATATTGACTATCATTTATTGATGATTGGATTCCGTGTTGTCTTCCCACAGGTTAAATTTTTCAATATCTATTAAGCATGAAATGAATGTGATTATTTACGTTTCCTCAGAAACATTACTTACTAGTTAGGCTTTGTTGAAGAAATATGTTGAAATATTGAATTTATTTGTATTTTCATAGTCTTTCACTGATCGTTCATTCATTCATTTGCCTGTTACAGGTCGCCAACTAGAATTCTCCAACAAACTCTTTCCTGGGGTCTCTTTTCCAGTTGTTTCCATGGAACTTATTGTTGGGAGCTATCTTGAATTCGTTGGGTTTGTTAGCATTGAATGCATTAATTAGAAGTAGTTTTCACATTCCAAGAACAAATCTCATAATATGCAACTAGAAGCTTCTAGGTTATAACTTGGAAATTAACCCTTATGGTATATTTTGGTAGCTGTTACTTTGTGATTTTAGTTTGAATAAGTAGAAATATTTTCTGCTTTTTAAATTTTACGTTGCTACGTAAAACTAGTTAGTCACCTAGTGAAAATTTGGAGTCGTTGGTGCGTTCTAGTATGAGACTACCTACCAGTACACAACTAAAAACACAGTATGCATGAGAATAAGAATAATCAAGTAGCGGAACAAAAACTTACCCTCTAAACCATTTAGTTAGCCTCAGTTGGTCTATGTTACCAATATCACTCATTTTTTAATGTTGAACGAATTCATCGTTGTTTTTCAGTTACTATTCCAAATATTAATATACTTATGACCTCACACGAGGATGAGTGAATTGCTTACAAAGTTCATGAGGAGTATATTATCTCTAAAACAGGGATCTTAGTCTCTTACGATTCACACTTTTAAAGCCAATGAACTATGTTTCAAAATCCTTAATCGTAAACAATAATAATATTCTCAATAATGTTTAGCTTAGTGATCAGTTTTCTAAAGTTTATTCAGAACTTATAATTTGAAGAGGTTACCCTTGCCAGTTATGAATTTAGTATCACTAATGGCACTATTGTTATTGTTATTATTATTTCATATACCACATATTGTCGTGTGACTGCCCATATTAATTTAGTTACAATAGTTAAGATGAAGTCAATAATAATGAATTGGCTTATTCAAAGGTAATAAAAATCTATATCATACAAATCTAAATAAACAATGAAAAATTATCATTTTAATTTAGTATATTTGAGTTGCGATAAGACGTAAAAATGAGAATGAACTCTTTGTTCAGTTTGAGATTCATCAGCTGGATGTGACGGAATTCAATTGTTCATGTTCAAACTGAGATTTTAACGTGATACCTATCCTTTCAAACCCTGATGCACTATCCGTCTTCTTTGTGTAAATATCGGGGACAAGAAATTACAAATCTTTACAAAATTTTATCTTCAGTATAGGAATTAGTAATTTAGGACCTCTATAAAACCACTAGACGTTAGAAAACATGCTAGTCCGTAGATTAAATCTACTGCTAAAAGAAAAATAGGCTAGCATTTCAATAACTGATCAACGATATACGTAGTTTTAATCATTGCCACATTCATTTGCCAGGTAATTGCTGTATATTAGAGTGCAGTCCTCAATTCAAATCTGAACTATCATTATCCTAATATTTCAAATCCAACATATTAAACTACCCTATACTGAACATTTTCATAACCGTTTTAGCATGAAATCTTTAGTGAGAATTACACTGTAATATGTATCATTCACCCTTTAAATAAATCGAGAAATCACCAAATATGTCATTAGGGTTACATACATTGGAAAGGTCAGAGATAACCTTAAGTGTTTAAAATGATAAATAACGCAAATATTGATTGTGATGCATTTATGACAGAAAATGTTGTTTATGACAGACTGTATAACAACCCGGCGAATTTTGTGACATCTCACTATTGACAGTGTTTGTTTTTAAATCAGTTTTTGGGTAAGTGAACGAAATTTTTCAAATCATTTTCATTATGATCATATTTAATCAGTTTAATTTTATTTCTAGATCTTTCTTTTCAAAACCAATTGTTGTTGTTGTGTGCATATGCATAGTAGCAGTAGCAGTAGTAGTAGTAAAGAAGACTGTTGGCTCGTGGATGGACCCAGATATAAACAGATTAGGTCAACAGAATCAAGAGCTTGCAAATGATAGACTGTTAGTATGTGAAAGCAGGATGCCGACTGGATTTCAGAGGAAGTGGCGTTCTCTGCAAAAAGTTTCTCGATGGAAAGTTGCCAAGAGCAGACTATTCCTGCCCCATTTAGGCCAAGTCATCTTAGAAGTACTACATCCCTCACTGCACTTTAATTTTCATCAGATATCATCGACTGTTTGCTTGTTTTTATATCCGAGGTATTTCAGTCGATACATATCAGCTGCGGAGGTCGACCAGAAGAATTTTGTTGTTGAGTTTGGATGTGCCAAGAAGTTGAACATCCGATTTACAACATCCATTTCGTTCAGCACATTGGAGATGATACTGAACATTATGGAACATTGAATCTGTTTTCATTATTTTCATTTGAATTAACTATGAGTAGAATACTGAGATCCATGCACTCTGGATTCGTGCTTGGAAGCAGGCAGCGCAAAGGTTTGTCGAAAAAATATACGTTGAAAGAACATTCAATAGATCCATAAGGCCTGAGAAATTAGAAACAGTGAGCAATACCAGCCATCAATTTTTGAGGATTTACTATTAACTCCTGACTACGTAGTCATTCCCAACAGAAAACTAGGATTAGTTATACAAATGTTGGACAACGATACTATACAAAGATCCAGGAGATCTCTTCAGTCAACCGACCTAATCAGCCAATATCGGAATATTTAGTCGTTCCACAGTCAGTTACGAAACAACGTGGCTGTTTTTAACATCGCCTCCGTGTAAATCCACATCTATTTATGCGGCTAACTATGAAGTTGTAGTTCCACTATTATATACTTTTGAGTAAAAGTCTGTCACTTAAAGTATAGGATGTGTAAATAGATTAACAATGCTCTTTATAAAATGTTACAACTCGTTTTTGCTTGGTTGATGTAATAATTGAAGAACTGCTGATGGTTACCTGCAATTGGATGCTGTTAGAAACAACATGTATATTTAAAGATATACTGCAACACCAATTAATGAACTTCAAAGCTGACCGTTGCTTCAAGTTACTGGAATGAACTAAGCTTCATGAATAAGGTAAGTTAACTTCATTTTTCATTTTGCAGATTATATCTCAGAGGCAACTGAATTTGTAAGAAAACTCATTAGACTTTATAGCTACGCTGACATCGATAGAGAATCATTGCTTCCTCCTGAGAGGAGCTAAAGGTAATAATAGCTACGATCTTAAGGTAACCAACAGTGAACCAACTGTGATGAAGTTGGCTACTAGCATGAACACTAAGAAAGTCAGTACTGTAAAACATTTTTTTGTAGATGCAATAACCGAGAATATTAAAATGGTCTACCAACCATTATATCATAAGGCAGAAAATAGAAGTGAGAGGTCGATAACAACATCGACTGATAACTGCCATTCTAAGTTTCCTTTAATGACTGGGCAGAAGTTGTTGTTATTTGGTAATTTCTTGAAAGACAAACATTTCAAGGATGTAACTGTAGGTTTGTATCATTGTTTTAAACACTGCAGTGCTCAGAGTTTATAGCAAAAATATCGAACGACATCATATCAGCTTTGCAGGTTCTCATGAACTACGTCCGTATGCCGGAGATGAGGGGCAGGATGATACATAACCTTTGGAACAATAAGTAAAACTGCGATCTCCAACTATGAGTTTTATAAATTAATAAAGCGTATGTATATAGGTGATTGACTCTCTTATTTCCATCTACTATGATATCTTATTTTATCAGACCTAAGAAAAAAGAGAATGACATTACTGTTGAAATTCTCCTAGGTATGAAATTATATTTTTGCGAAAAGATAGAAGCGAAGTAGTTGGTGTATTTCACAATTTAAAGTACTTTTATATTCGTTGTCATAATTAACAGTATGATGAATGTCTACTCTTTTTATGCTAACCCTAGGCACCCGTTAAACGTTTGTCAAATGATAACCGACCAACTGTTAGTTCTCATACACTCGTTTAATAGACAATGTTACTTAAATTAATGTACTAATTTAAGTATAACTTTTACGAACCCATATAAATTAACTGTAATTTCATTTTTTTAGAATTCATAAGTGACAGAACAAACACAAATTTAAAAAAATAGTTGAAATGAACATATTTGGTCATGCTATTATGTACGCTTATTTTACATTATGCTAAAGTAAACTTTGTTCGTATGCGTTATTGTCTGGAATTCATGTCTTAACGGTTCAATCTTTGCTTCCTGTAGTTAGTAGATTATTTTTGTTTACCTGTGAACGAATGATGTGTGTGTGTCTAGAATTGTCCTAATTTATAACTCCAAATTCGTTATGACGGCAAACAAACCTGGAATGAAGATGGAAATTCGTCTGTAATAAAAAGGAAATGAAGAGAAGTAGACGATGGCAGGAGAGGTTTGTAAAAGCGCTTAACTATCGCTAATTATCATTTACTTTCCCTTCTTCTACCTTATTCCCGTTTCTTGTTAGCTTAGGAAAAGTAGATATTTGTAAATACTATTGTTCAGTAAGAACTATATACATAACCCCACGTGGTTGCAAGAACTCTATTAACAATGAATTTAATTATTTTCTGTAACATTAACTAGATAATTATTCATTAGGCTTCATTTGTCATGTGCCTTTATGGGAGCATTAAGTAGATCATTTATAGTTAAAATCACTTAATAGTTCGTTTTTATCTTTCCGACAAATGTTATCTTCTCGTCTGTTCATATTTTGTTATCATTTATTATTTCGTATATTATCATGTCCTCTAATAACGACATTACTACTTATGTTGACGACTAGTTGGCTTACAGCGATGTCATGTCTCCATTTAAGTCTACCGATGTGTCGTGAGTTTAGAAAGTTGTTTTTTTGAAAAGATCATCACGTATAAAATTGTATTATTAAGCCGTTTCCGTTCATCCAGATAACGTTGCAGACCAGGGGTGCAATGTATTATTAACACCTCCTAATGGCAATCAGTGCGATTGTCTGAAGTAAGCAATCGTTGAAGCCATGTCCTTATCAGACTACCAAATGACCATGCAGTTATTTAGAAATATTCAGTTAAAAGGTAGAACCACATTACAACTAAGAACCCATATGGAGACGATGTTAAGAAACAGGAATTTTAGTAAAAGTTTGTTTCACCAGCTGTGGCTTCAACGTTGATGAACTGGCAACGATAATTGACAGAATTAACAAACGCACACATTATCCACCAGAAATGAATAGTGAGTGTTAATTAGTGGCAGATAAGTATGAAATCCAAATAGAGAAAGCTCTAATTATTGTATAATGGGGTCTAATCCATGAGGATAAGACAAAATTCATTTCAAAAACTTCCAAACAATTCTCGTAATAGACACAGACACTGGAAAACTAAACAGATTTGGAGTCAGCTTGTTGGCACTACAGAAAACTCAGCACATATTCCAGGCAATATACTATATCATGCCGATTCTCAAAACAGTAAGGAAATGACATTACCTGTGTGCTTTTAGCAATTCTGAATGACTGAGAAACACCAAAAATAATCTATAATATTATTTAAAAGTGACATTTAATAAATGGACCTGGCGGTTCATGCAAATGACTGAATTCTTTGCTATATATTACAGAAGTAGGATCCTTATTCTTTTCCGAAATAATTCTACACTCTTTTTTATAACTTTACTGGTGAACTTAAAATGATTCCATTGTAATTAAGAGTATAATTGTTGACGAGTTATTTACTAGGTCGTTACAGTTAGTGAGGGAAAATCCCCTTGACCAAATTTTTGTTTTAAGCGGCACTCGTTAGCAATATATACCTCCAATTTTCGGTGAGTTGATGCTAATTGTGGAATTCAAACGCGGATAACCCGGATTGACAATATGAAAGGTTACCACTCAGATAATTAAGCCGCGATAGACTTCATATGGGACTACGATATGTATGTTAAATTGTCAATAAGTAATAATTAATTTCATGATTATCGAGTGTTAAATGCTGACTGGATTCTATTGACTAAATGATAGTATAGAGTCGATTGTAAGTAACTCTTTATCTAGTTTTTTGATATACGGGAATTGGTGAAATTTGATTGATAGAATTTAATTAGAACTAAAATACTAGTTAAGTAGACATTAATCACTCAGTGATTAGTCAGTGACAAGTTATTTGTTATTTAGTCATAACTGGGAAAAGACATTTCATGTCTTATTCATTTATACAAATATACAGCAGACACAGTAGTAAACATATTGAACTTTAATCATTATACATTTACTCACATGTACTATCTTCATTTCTGATTTTGAGCATGTACATGTAGATGTAAGTGCATTCACCTGACGTGTTTCACTGATAGTTACTTAGTGAATATCTTGAAACTGGTGTTATATATATTTATTTGATGTAATTCTTATTCTTTGCATAATTTTCTAAAAAATATTTATGTTATCTCATAGCAACACATACTTATGACTTGAAATGTAGTCATATTTCATTGATTGTCACTTAAGCTTCTATCAAGACATT
The DNA here is from genome assembly GCA_034768735.1 of Schistosoma mekongi. Taxonomy (NCBI): domain Eukaryota; kingdom Metazoa; phylum Platyhelminthes; class Trematoda; order Strigeidida; family Schistosomatidae; genus Schistosoma; species Schistosoma mekongi. The sequence continues at coordinate 75,279,507 of CM068306.1, read as the reverse complement.
ATCATTTAATTACGTAATCAAATGTTTTAAATGCTAAATTAAACAAATGGTACAACCAAGAAGAAATAAAAATAATCTGATTACTTCATAAACAATCCATGTCTTTAGGATAAGCTTGTATTTTCCCTTTGATTTTTAATGGACTGAAACGCGCGTGCTGGATTCCACTTGCCAGCCACAATCCAACTTAAATCCATGTCTTTGTTTAGGAATGCTAACAAGAATGAATTAGATTCGTTAATGAAAGTGGAGGTTATATTTGCTTTTCTGAAGTAATCACCAGGAAGTAAATTGTAGATTTTTAATTAATTGGTTGTAGTCAGATAACATGTAGGGTGTAGTTAATTTTATAACATGGAATTAAGATAAGTGTTTATCAGTTTAAGCATTCTGAATTAGTTCAAGCTTTATGAATGTAAAATTTCTAGACAATAAAAACAACGTTGTGAACATTAAAATTTTTTTACTCTGAGTAGTAGTAGTAGTACCATATTCTGTAAATTTAGTCGCATGTTTTTAACTATAAGGAAAAAAGATTTCGTTTTGAACTATTTAGGTTACAACACTATCTCTAAGTACTTGACAGTAAGAAATTGTGATTGTATTAGATGTCACAAACTGGCTTGAACTGCACTAGTCAGCTTTGTGCTCATTGACAACTAACTTTATATTCCGAGCTCCAGTGCAAAGATGCGATTAGTAGAGCTCAATCATATTGACTGCGTGGTACTTACGCACTTAAGTCAAGTCAACAGAGGAAGAGGCGAAATATGTCACGAGTTAACTGAAGTTAGTAATGCCGACTGTCTTATACCATCTCAGTAATCTAACATTTAAGTATTTCCAGCAAAACCTTAATGTCTTGGGCTTAGTTCTATGATGAGGTCATGGATGCGTAGTGATATGGTGTTCAATGTTGCGACGAAACAGCTGTTTAATGCTTTCTGATCTCCAATAATTGTCTAACTCTGATCAGTTCATGATAAGAATATGAAATTCAGCATTCCTCACAATACCGAATTATAATTCGTGACAGTAGCAGAATTGTATATCATCCACAGATTTAATATAATTATTGGGTAGTAGTTAGTTACTAGTCAGACAAATGCAGAACAATAAAATTCAATTATTGATTTCTATAGAAAGTAAAGATAAATTAAATAAGTAGTTATACACTATACTAAACAAATTGACTTTTCTGTAGAATATATGCATGCTTTTTTACATTGAATTACTTTAAACTCAAATGAACAATCACTTGAACATCATTTCAAAGTACCAAGTAATAAATTCAGTAAACTGAATCTTTAAGTATACAAACAGTAAATAATCTGAAGAGTATACGATATATACATATCAGTTGAAAAGTACATAAACACTAGATTAACTAACATTTAGTGACTAACATATCAAATGTAGTAAAATATAAGATTTTCCATAACTAATGAAAAGAAAATGAAGCTAGAAATGAAACAGCTTTAAATAAGAAAAAAACATTTTCTTCTGATTATATCACATAAAGTGCACATTCATCAAATTCTTTAATAAGCATTCAAAACATGACTATCAGATGGGAATAAAATAGACATTAGTTCTATGCTTAGTCAGTTTTTGGTCAGAAGGCTAAAACAAAAGCTTCCTACAAAACCAGTTATAAGATTAGACAATGAAGCTCAAAAATGAGATATAGATCAAATTTCTATATATGTATGGCAAAAAGTATAGTAATTTATGATTTGTTCTGTTTATTTAAAAATAACATGTTAAAGTCGGCAAAATCTAACATTATTAGTATATTCTTTCTAGTTTTAGAAGTTGTTACTACATTCGATATTTTAATCAATCAGTCAATGCCAGTTACCCTTCGTTGAGCATAGGCTGCACACCAGCATTCGCCAACCAACTCTGTCCGCATATCTCCTTTCCAGTTGTTCCTATGTGTTGTTCATTCTTTTCATATATGCCTCCAATCCACAGAGCAATATATTCTTTGATCTTCCTCTTTTCGTTTGCCTTTGAGGATTCCAAGTTGGTGTTTGTCTTGTGTCTATCCCGAATTCCTTCCTCAGTTGGAATTTAGTTGGTTTGTTCTCTACCACAGAATGTTGGTGGTGATGGTGTCTGGTTAACGAATCCGAGGTTTCTTGCTTGTTTGTTTTGAATGATGCTTTTGTAGTTCTTCAATTTTTACTTCCGTACAATAGAACTGTTTTCATGTTTGTATTGAATATTCTAACCTTGAGGTTGGGTGATAGTTGGTGTGAATTCCAGATGTTTATCAAATGTAAAAATGCTGCCATTGCCATGCCTTGTCATCCTTTGTCTTCACATTTGCATCAAACTTTTCTTATCTATCGATAATGTCACCCAGCTATATAAAAGGTTCCACATCTTCCAGAGTATTCCACATTTACACTTCCGTTATATTCATAAAGTTCATGATTGTATCTCTTCTAGAATATATCCTCAGTTTATTACTTTAGACTATACATTGATCTAGAATACTACTTTCTTGTTACTTAAAAAATCTTGGATATCTTTTCAAATGAAGGAGCATACGACAAACTCATTATTTATTGAATGTAGTACTGTTGGATAAAATGTGTAGATTTTCTAGTAGGAGCTTGATTAATAATAGAAATCATTTGAGGATCGTAGATGTAATACAAGTAGAATAAATCTATTCAATCTTTATCTGCCTCTAAAACTTCAGCTTCTACATTGCTCTATACATCTTATTCCTCTAGTTTATTTATACTTTCGAGATCATATTTCTGATATCTTGTTAGAGTAAGTAATATAATTCAATCAAACTAGACAAACATAACTATTTAATAGTAAGTGAATATAAATATCACATTTTCTGAGGAAGTTAATCACACTATGAACAACTTCCTGTTAATGTCTCATACTGTGAAATTATGTAACCAGGTTATTGGTAAACAGTTATCTCTTGTTCCCTGAGGATTAAAGATATGCATAACTGACGATTACCAAATGTTTACTATCTCCAAATACTCTACATTAAAGCTTAATGCATGTTATACTAGGAATTCCACTAATCACACTTAACTACACACTAGTTCAGTGAATTATGTAATCATATTTTCATGTAATCAGCATTATGAGAACTATTTAAAAAAAATCAAGCATTACAAAAATAGTTCCTAGTAAATTACATCACTGTTTAGTTACCCATCTATAACATTAAAAAAATCGATAATATTTCTATAAAAAAAGAACAAATAATACAAGTAGTATTCTATTCTCTAAGATTGTTTATTACTTTTGCGTGATAACAATCAATTAATATTTGATATGATTATTCAATAAAGAAAATAAGTTCTTTCTATTATTATTGTCTTGTTACCAACTACAATTCTATAGAAAGAATTTAATACAACTTAGAAGTAAACTTCAAAATTAATCTGTCTATTTGGTTACTTTACTTATATGTATGTTTGTTGTATAATCGATGTAAAACAAATTTCATAATTGTCAATAGATTGCATATATATATATATATATATATATATATATATATATATTGGTTGATCACTGTGTAGTGATCAGTTTGATGTTTGTCTAGTCCTCTATACAAATGATCGACTTTCTATCTCTGTATAGTGCCAGTAATGTGGAGTCACTAAAATTAATGGCTACATTACAATTAGATCTATAATATTCTATCAGCAATATAAAGGACTTGATAAACAAATTTGTGACTACACGGTGATCAACGTATGTATATATCACTATCCTTTAAAGAGTTAGTCACATCCCAAACAGCTCAGTGACAACGGCTGCAATCTATAAAACTGGGTGATTTGAGAAGTACTAAGTTCCATCAAAGATTGCAAGCACACCTTACTGACAAATACCAAATGGCTCGTAACCCAAATCCTAGGTTTCATACCGACTACTGCCCCATAACAATCCTATATATATGCCATCGTAAGACTCTGGAAAATAAGATCACCGTAATGGATCTTTTCATTAAATCAGATTACTTCTTCTTACGTTTCAATAAGAATTTCCCGTATATTAAAATGACATAAGAAACACTTGACAAATTTTTTTTGCTAAATATTTATTTAGAATTCAAATTGAATGTATCCTCAGTGGAGAAATAATTCAAATTCGAAGTATTTAGATTTCAGCGAATAGACTCCACTTGTACTATTTTAGTTGGATTGTGACTGGCAAGTGGAATCCAGAACGCGCGTTTCCTCCCATTGAGGAAACGTCGGCTGGGTGTATATGCATCCCAATGTTGATGTTCACAGTGGAATTCGAACTCATTCCGTTTCGTGTCGAACGCCACCGCATTCACCACTAGACTACTGAGTCCGGACGGTCACACTTGTGCAACGGGCACATTGGTATTAGAAATCTAGCAGTGAACTCGGTGGCGTTCTTCATGAAACGGAATGAGTTCGAATTCCACTGTGAATATCAACATTGGGATGTATGTACACCCAGCCGACGTTTCCCCAATGGGAGGAAACGCGCCTCCTGGATTCTACTTGCCAGTCACAATCCAACTTAAATAATACTTAAGAATAATTCGCTATATCGAGACAATCCGCTCAGGATGCACATATGGCAACAGAGAGCGAACAGCTTCAGTCTATATCAAATCAACGGGAATATACAAATTTATCCTAAGATTCCACTTGGTTTGAGAATTCATTTAATATCATAATCGTCCATAGAAGCAATGTGGTTAAATAAGAAGTAAATAAACCTTTAAATTCTAAATCGATTAATTTAAAGAAATTTTACAAAAGGATGACAATATTGATGTCAAAAGCCACTTGTTAAGCAGAGTTTTTCAGGTAAAATGATAACAAGAATTCGTTAATACAGAAATTCTGTGTATTATGATTCATATACTATTCCTGAATTCAATTTAGTCAATGATGAATAATACTTACAATGGTAAATAGGAAAGGTCAGATCATTTTCTTGGACATTGTATACTTCACTATCAAATGGTGGGTAATAAGATATAACTGAAGTTTTACACCACTATCTAATATTAGTTGGACAAGGAATGAAAACTGGGAAACACTAAATCATTGCTATTTTGCAATGTAAGATTTACTTAGCAGTATTCGTCTATAACTCCATCAGTGATTGAGCTCAAGAACTTCAGAACTTGCGGAGAATATTTATCTTTTACACCAATGAATAAGCAAAGGATGGTTGCTACTAATATTTATTGTTGCAGAGATCATTGAATTTATTGTTCTACCTTACGAACTGACCTTAGATTAACGACGATTAAACACTGATCAGTTTATGTCTTAGAATGAGGTTCAGTGTAATGTCGCGGACTGATTGAATCTTGCAACATAAACCATTTGAAGTCAATTTAATTGCCGCCACGTTGTTGATCTTTGATGTGTTTGAAAATTGGTAATACCAACTTGTTTCATCTGTTCCAACCGTCAGCAGTTGCGGCACTAAGTTCAGTTTGGTACGTATAACTTCAAATTCAACAATCTGTATAACATTTGAATGTAAAATGATTATTTATGGACTGTGGCAGACGACTTGTTTATCCAAATCTCAAGTAACGTTTTTGTATCTAATTTATTTACTATATTTGCGCAAACAATTTTGAAGCAGATAATCACATTTAGTTCTGAGAGAATAAGCTATTTGTTGAGATGATGGGAAAGAATCACACCTATGGTTGATTTATGTTTTTCCTTCGTTGAATTCCTTGAGCAAAGTTTCATAAGTTACGTTATGGTTCTTGACAACATTATTATTATCTACTTCATACAAAACCATAAAGCTCAACAGTGTTCTATTCGATTAATAACTGGTAGATTAGTCTAAATAACTTACATATTTAAAATCCGCATAAAGATTTGTATTTTTATTCCGTTAATAAATGTATACAACATAAGAATACAGTATAGTAACTATGTCTAGCGAACTAAGCACTTGAAGAGAACTTCTATTGCAGTTCAATTATTAGTTATATCAGTGGTACAAATATGATGACAGTGGGTAGATATTCAATAAATCATTGATATCATTAATGTGTTTAGTACTACTTCATGAAGCCTACGTAAGTTATTATAAGGCATTTTGTTTACGCGTTAGTTACGCTGAAATGAGTAAAAGAAAAATTATTTCCTAATTACTGTCTCTAGCTACCGTAGGTTTAATTCTTTGTACAGTGGTTAACTTCACTAAACTCAGCAGTGATTTGATCAATTCGAATACAACTTTTTGTGAAACCACATTTAACTGTGAAGCTTTGAATAATATTATACTTAGTTGATAAACTTCCCTAAACATAGACTATTAAACTGATAGAAGATGTTACACAACAAGTTCTAAACCAAAGATAGGTGTATTATTTAAGAATCTTAAGGTGGCATTTCAGTAGACAGTCATCATCAGCTTATGTCAAACTACATATATCATTATCGACACTCAGAAGATAGTGATATTAAAAAATGAGGAGCTAACTTTCAAAATGAAGTATACAAAAAGGGTAACTGTCATGTATCCCATGGTGATGTTTGTAAAACAAACATGTTGTTTATGGTATATCTGCATATGTAAGATTCCTGTTATACTTTAGCTTTTCAAAAGGAGATCCATGAAATGTTAAGAATACCCAGGAAATTCTACTTTCCTTTTTGAAGAGATTTTATTAAACTGAATGCTAAAAATAACTTTAAATCATATTTATACTGTATTTTGTTATTTTTGTAGTGAGGATTTTCAAAAAATAAGTTGCGGCTGCATAATTAACATAGAAACTGGCATTATAATGAACGCTTAAATGATCTTGTTGTATTCCACTAAAAACTAACCTTAATTAGACAGCTTTTAATAACTAAGAAGTAATGAACATCTATTTTTTCTTAGTGTAGAATGTCAGAGCACAGCAAATCAAACCCAGTGTCTCCAGGTCTCATGGAGAATACATAACAATCAGACGACTAATGTTCCAGCCTAACAACTTCACCCATAATTTATTTAGTTCGAGTCAATGTAGAATTATCATCCAATGCTTTTAATGATATTTGTCTCATGCTCGATATGGATAAACTTCACTGATCACTGATTAGAAATCCTAGAATCGTTTCTGTGTTTGTTATTTTCATTATCAAATTAATGGGGTGAAATTAATGAGTCCTTATAAGCGTATATACTTTCTTAGAGGATTAGCTAGGCATTGTCGCTGTTATAAGTTTCGATAAATTCAATTTGAGACTAACAGTAGAATCTAGGGAATGGACTTTTCACCATATGCGAAGCTTGTCAGCTGAATGTTTGTGGATTCCGGGTTTTAAATTTTCACAGGTTGTACATGCGAATTATCTATTTTTAACTCATCAACCCATTAAGTAATAAGTTGAACACTTAAAGCCAAAGCTACTGAAGTCCAATCTCAGTTCGAATATGAATTAATTTATGTATGTGTATATGAAATGATTTATAAAATTTTACTTATCAGTATCAGAAGGCAAGTACATCCGATAGGAATCCTAAATTCGACTTTAATAAAACAGTGAATTTATCGATATTTTGAATTCACCACGGAATTACAGTAATGCTTAGAAAGCGTAAATCAGCTAATCGACCGTCCTAGCAATTGGTATTGACAAGTTATGTTTTAAATGAAGATACGTAGCATTTTTAGTGGTTTGTTATGCATATAGACCTTTAAGTTCAATAAAACATAAAAATATTGTTAGGAAAACTGGAGGATGGTAGGTTATTTGCTGCTTTTTCTTCTGTTATTCACTTACGCCCTTCAACGCTTCTGATTGAGGTACATAGAATTGTTCTTAATCATTGGTAACTGCCTATCAGAAACGCTTACCATAGTAAATATTAGAATATATAAGTTACTTCACATAATTATTCAATTAGATAATTTTACATCAAAGGCATATTAGCAGTTCGAAGTTGTTCCAGTAATAATAATAATAATAATGAAATTGTATCTTAGCGTTACAACCACATCTTATTAGTGGAAACAGTATGGTAATAACGTAAAAAATTTATAAATAGATTGTGTAAATATCATATAATTCGTTGATATGTTTATGTATTGCCTGCATGAACTACTAACATAGCGAATGTAATTGGATCATCTCGTTGATTTGTTGTAGACTAAAGTTGATCAGTCCCCGTTGTCATATGTGCATTCTATGCAGATTACCCCGATATAGCGATGGTTTACAAGGATTGTTTGATTTGAATTGTGGCTGGAAGAGTCCACGACGCGTGATCCTCCCTATTTGGTACTCTTCACGTAAGTGTACCTGTTGATGTTCACACCGGGGCTCTAACCCAATTCGCTTCGTAAGGTTAAAATACATTCTAACCATATATACATATCCGTTGCAAAAGAGTGGCTGGCTGGACTTATTAGGCTAGCGATGAACTCTGTGACGTTTGGCACGAAACAAACTGAGTCCGAGTCCCACTGTGAACATCACTACTGTAATACAGACATATTCGGCTGATAAACTTCAAATAGAACGAAACGTGTGTCCTCTATTCCACTTGTCAGCTACAATACAAATCAAGCAATACTATCAAAGGGGTTGGTACTTTATGCCTACATGCATATTCTCATTGAACATGTTATGTATTTTGCAGTTATAACTTCATTGTTTCTCTTATTTATCCAACCTCTTACAAATCATAGTACATGCATGCTAATAGAATCAGATTATGTACAATGCGAGTTTTATCAACTAATCAATATAAAACAGTTACGTGGCATATGCTCACTAGTTCGAAGTATAAATCTCACGACGATTAACGGTTTTACGGAATATCTGTTTAGAAAAATAGAATTCTTAATTATTTATAGAGGAATTAATTATTACAATATTAGTAAATTTGTTATTAATAAATAAAAACAAATAATGCGATGAGTAACATGTTATAATTCACATATTTCCTCACCTTCTATGTTTTTTATATTACTAATTATACTAATTAAGTAGTACTTATTGAGTTTATTCATATTCTTTTATTGTATACACTTTAACTAATTGTATAATTAAAACAATGGAGCATTATTTTTAGTGATTGTACACGAGAATATTGTTCAACTAAGTTAGAATAAAAGTTTATTGTTTAAGTCAATAGATTTCTCATTTCTATTCACTCGCCAATTTGTTATTGTAATTATAATTAAGAGCATATGATTAAGTAATCTATCTCTAACAGTATAATTCATACAAGCCTAGGATTTGAAATGTTGAAGGCAATTAGAAAATCAAGCATGTATGATTGTCACCTTTGTTAGTTTGATGTGGGCATGAATTATTAATTTTGCATGATAAACCGTTTGTTCTTTTAATATCATCACATTTCACTGAATGTAATAGATACTTCCAGTAGTTGGTTCTTAATTATCCTGTATTTATTAATGAGTTTTCGTTGGTAGTCATTATATTTCAGACTCTTCTTAGTGTTCATCAGTTCACCTTTCAACTTACAAAATAAACAATAAATTCGTTTAGAGTCTGTTATGTATTGCGGGAAAATACACAGTGCTCTTGATAATTGCCAATCAGTATACGGACACGCCTGCCCCGCAACTACCAGTCCCCAAAGCCAATATAGAGAAAACAACGATTTATAAGCCAAACAGATACAATTCAACCCAATCCAATTCAGTCGTATTGTATTTCAATCATGCCTTTATATATACACAAAATCAGACCACACAGTAAATCAATTAGGGAGTTTACACCAATACGAAACAGAAGGGATAGTGGCAGTAAATGGGAGTAACTTGTACACAACTAGTTAACTGTAGTCCATAGCAAGAGACAACGCAATAACAGCAAATATACTAGACGGGAGGTTAGGGTAAGAGGAACGTAACAATAATGGGAATGTAACGTTTGCATTACTGACGACCAAAATAAATGAATTTGTCCTCTAAAACACAGTTCTGGAAGTTTTTCACCCTTCTTTAGTGGTCCGACATAACAGAGACAAATACTTTTCGGTGATTTCATTTTCATATCTTACAATAACAACTAGTCATACATAGCAATGACAGAAATGAAGTGTTATTTAAAGTGACAACCACGAATAATCAAACATAGTAACAAGCATCAAAAATATACATTGTTATTGTTATTCAGATTATTCTAATGAAGGGAAGAATCTTCGAAATCAAGTTAACTAAACTACAATATAGGAATTGCATAATATATAGGGATGTCGAGAAAAGTAGATTCAAAGTAATGACATTAGAGTATTGTTGCATAATAATATAAATTAAAAGTGGAACATGTCTAAGATGCCAATGAAAAGAAGCGCCAGTAAAGTGATTTTATCAGTCAGACAGCCAGAGAGAAAGAAAAAAAGAGACATGTAAGCATTTTTTAGAATAAACAAGGTAAAATCGAAATGGAATTAATTCATAATCTAAGAATTAATATGTAAAGATTTCAGCCTGATGGCTGAACAAGCTCCTTTTCTACACATAGTTCTTTTTTTAGCAGGTTCCTGTTGACCACGTAGATAACTGTGAACGAAGAATCTGAGTTAGTTATGTGGTCAATAATCACAAGATATTCTATAATGGATCTTCTCATGCTACCTATTTTTCCTTTCTGTAATCATTGTGGATAATGTTCATGGATTCTTCTTGACACCATTCGCATTGAACGATGAATATATCTTACTTCACAGAAGCTAGTGAGTTGACAGACACACTAAGAATAATTCATTTCATGATAATTTGTCCTTCGAGTTATTAACAAGGATCTACTTGAAAACATAATTTTCAGAGTGATTGTAAAAATGCATTTTTGTAGCCACTTTTCACTCTGAAATCAATGACATGTCTCGATCAACTTACTGTTATGACGTCACTAAACTATTTACGACTTTGTACAACCAATGAATTGATGTGTTATTGTGCTCACGAAATTGCAATAACAAACACAAGTGAGTACCCAGTCCATCCCTGTATGTCTGCTTAATGTCCACTTAAACCCAGGCCAGAACAAGAAAAACACAACACAATGAATCAAATAGACAAATCATACAAAACAAGGGAGATAGTGGTAGTGAATAGAGGTAACATGTACATAATTAATTAACTATAGTTCGTAAATAAGAGGTGCTAAACGTGAGGATAGGACACGAGGGATATAATAATGACAGGGAATAAGATGTTTACTCCATATACAAATAAACTAATCGAAATAGTCTTCTAAAACATAATTCTGTAAGCTAGTTATTCTACTATAATCCCCTCAAATAACATTTATTTATTCTGGAATTCCAGTATTGTTGTTTAGGTTAACTTGATTTCGAAGATTCTTCACCTCATTAGAATAATCTAAATAATAATAACTTAATATATTTTTTTGATATTTGTTACTATGTTCAATTATTTGTGGATATCATTTTAACTATCACATCATTCCTATTGTTGCTATATTCAACTATTTGTTATTATAATTTATTATCCTACGTATATTTAAAAGAATGTAGGGATATGAAAATGAAATTGTCGAAAAATAATCTCTTTCTTAAATGAAATTCTTGTTTTGTTTTCATAATTCAATGGATGTTTTCCATCTACTTTCTTATAATTGATTGAATAGAAATAATTACAATTCATGTATAAACCATTTCAGTATGCTCTTTTAGTAAATTGAATATTAAACTGTACTAACTACTATTTGATGTATAGAAATAGCATTCTACTCATCTTCTACATTAAGCTGGATGAGAGGATGGAACTTGTTGAAAAGTTTTAACAATCAAGATTACATGCTGTTTACTGTTGTTACACTATAAAAAAATTTGTGTTTGATGGTGCAAAAACATCGATTTTCATCATTACAATGCTAATAACGAAATCAATGAGTGAAAAACGTTGACTTTTTACATATATTTATTGAAGAATATACTGAATGTTCAATGAAATTCCATGTTCAATATTCATTCTTATTGTTCAGGACATTAATAATCTAGTTATTTAATAATAATAATAATAACTTGAAAATAACGTTCTTTTATAAATATTCACTCAAATAAAAATATCGTACTACAATGGAAAGTAGTTGAAAGAAGTAGGAGAGAATTCCAACAGGAATTAGATATCACGTTAGCTGGCATTTGTCAACAGAATACCAATGTAATCATAAGGAAGTTAATTGATATATTTCGAGCTTGACTTCTGGTTATACTCCGCATACAACTTCGGCACTCAGATGCCTTGAATCATTCAAGTTGCAAATAACAAGACAAAAAATGTAAGAACGAATGCTTATTCCACTTATTGTCAAAAATGGTTCAAAATACTCTAGTGTTTTTGGTTTCCTGTAAAAATGAAATCATTACTGCATTCATTCAATTCGAAAAGCAGTAGTTTTCAGGTATTATCCTATCGGAACAATCTACTCTCGCATTATGGAAAGTTCAATCAAACTGTGATATGACAGAATGCCTATAGCTTCTTCAGAGCTTCTGTAGGCTTTACCATGGTTTTTGCTAGCCATCTCAACGCATTCGCCCCCTCAAGGATTTAAAGTCTTCTCACTCAACTATACTATGTAAGACGCTACCTAAGTAACATATGTCAGAATCCTATGACCTAAGTTCATAAAATCTCGTTAACTATCTTTCGGCATTTAACATAGAATTGTAGACACTTATTTAATTATTTTCTTAGACAGGCGATCAGATGTTAATGAAATTACCTACCATGTAATTATTTTTAAGAAAATCTAATATTGTCTGTAATTCAATGCAAACTATTTCTGAAACATTTTTATTTTGACCACTTACTAAGTTTCGAAATCACTACTTAAAACAATCACGGAATATGGCTCAATGATGACTAAACAATCAACCAATGAATCAATCAGTAACTGTTACCCTAAGTGGAGCATGGGCCACTGACCAGCATTCTTCAACCAACTCTATCATCATATCTCCTTTCCATTTATTTATAATTACTGCTCATTCTTTTCACACATGCCTCCAATTCACGGTGCGATGTATTCATTGATCTCCTACTTTTCCTAATTCAGTGAACATTCCAAATTAGTGTTTATCTTGTGGTGCAGTTTGGTGATTTTCTCAATGTATGTCCCAACAGTTCCCAGTGTCTCTTCCTAATTTCTTCTTCTTTCAACGGATGAGAAGTATTTTCCTCAGACAGCCGTTTGTAAATACCTGCGTCATTTAAATGATGCTTTCGTAATTCTCGAAGGTCCAGCTTCATGCAATAGAACTGTTTTCATATTTGTATTGAATATTCTGACTCCGATGCTGGGTGACAGTTGACATGATTTCGAGATGTTTATCAAATGTAAAAGTGCTGCCATTGCCATGCCTTGTCAATCTGTGCCTTCACATCTGCATCAAACCTCTCTTGTTAATCAATGATGCCGCCCTAGTATGTGCAGGATTCCACATCTTCTAAAACCTTCCCGTCAAGTATAATTGGGTTGATGCTCACTGTGATATACCTAAGAATCTTGCTTTTCCTGTTGCATATGTTGAAGCTTACTGCTTCAGAGTCTGGCTGAATGATAAGGTATTATATAATTTGTCAAAGTAAATAGTTTGACTATTTTTCTCAGAACATTTAAGCTTCATTTGCATAAGAAGATATAAATTTTTCTAGAGACTTTTTCTAATGAATTCATGGGGACATTTAAGTCTGAATCACCATACAGCCCCACCACAAATTTAAAGCAGTTGAAACTATGATTTAGGTTATCAACAACACCGAATATTCACCAGACTAGATGTATTCAGCATTTGAATTTAACTGTTTTATTTTACTTTTAACTCAGTGAAGCTTATTTAAATATGATGTTTATCAAAGATCTCATTTTAAACCATTACCTTTACAATTTTTATAGTTTTTTTATTCGTAATGTTAAGCTATATGGTTGGAGTGTAGGTTACGTCTAATAAACATTAGATTGGGTCTGTATATCATGTATTAATCTCATAATGTTATTTGGTCTATAGCAAAGTCAAGTTTGTGGATTGTGAAGTTTTAGATCACTCTAAAAGAACAATTCAAACATACATAATCTTGGTTGGATTTGATCGCTTAGTATAGTTTTGTGAAGGAATCTATTTTCAAATTATGATACCATACCAAAATGAATGATGTGTGCCCCTAAAATACAGTAAATTATACAACAAATTCTTAATGACTAAAGATTCTAGTCAAAGAAGGAAGATGTGCCTAATATACTACTATATAGATAGCAACAGGATTCAGAAAGTAAGTTTTGATTTCTGAAGATTTATCAATCAACAGCATCAACAGAACGATCTCTGTATACACAAATGACCTATTATCATAGCAGAGAATTACAAATCATGATGAAAAAAATTACCTTGAATATAAACTCATAGATTTACATAAGTAGTCACAAACTACTTATTATCCACTTAGTAGTACATTATCTGAAACGAGTAGCTTTCAGAATAATTTGAGAACATATCACTTAATTTATGATAAAATATGCCTATTTAAGAAAAAAACTGTCTAATTTACATCACTACTACACGTAAGTATCTATAAAATTTGTCTTAAAATAAAAATGTAGTTATCTTGTTGATAATCACGTGTTCACAGAACTAGCAAAAGAATATAGGTTGCTTATGATTTCATGAATACTACAGATTGGATAGAAAGATATAGACGTGTATGTAAGTGTATAAATGATGGCTGAGGATACTGATTTCATTCCTTAACAGGAAATAGAATATCGAAGTTATGCTCGTTATTGACTTGAAAATAGTGATATACGATATGATTTTATATGGTTAGGTTTCAGCATGTTGCCTTATTCTCCTATCATTGTCGCTCTTGTTCTAATTGGTTGACGGTGCGGTCAGGTTTGACATGTATATAGAGGATTGCTAGTAATATAAGTGTGACTCCGTCTGGTTGATTTAATCGTGTTGTGTTCTCCTGACCATCTTGAAAGCTAGAAATATCAGGTTAGACTTACAGGTATGAAAGAATCAGTTTTTAGGTTTCATTGAGGTATTGGTCCTAGCAACGTTATTATTCTGTGTATTATGATTGGTCGTAGTTTAAGGTATATCAAATTTCCATTTTGAAATAGAGTTGGTTTTAAATAACAGCCGATGTGAACCCATCGAGATAAAATGAATTTATCCTATTCTGCTAAATTAATTGTTCCTTTCTCTCCCCAAGTTATTATTCAGTCCTGCATCAATGTACTTCAAAAGATAATTTGTCTAATCTTCGTAGATAAACTATAGAAACAAAGAAGAGTACGTGTTCAAAACCTTGGTTATACAAGAACAATCTTATGATGTTCTACTTAACTAGTATTTTTGTTTACTTCATATTCGTACTTCCCACAAAAGTTATTTTTAGTAGATCTAATTCACTTATAGGATGGACAAGTAAATGTTTAATTTGTTATGATTGTTTTGAATCCTTTTAACATTAGATTGTATGAATCACTGGTGAATATTAGAATAACAGAAATGAATTTGAAAATATTTTCTGACAAGAAATTAAGTCATTTATTGTTGTATCAAACACGAAAAAACCTCAGTTTGGAAACTACTGGAAACTACGAAGTACTAGGTACTTCAGACGTCCATGTGTGGGACTCCTTAGGGAAGCCCAATTACGAATCTGCTGCCAACCGGACCGAAGTGGTTCGGGACTAGGGATGAGAGAGTAATTATCAAACAACTGAGTCAACATATTGTGATACATATTTCTAATATCCCATTCCATTAGTAACCAATGTTGATATTTATACCCTTCTATAAAGGATCCCCACTCAAAAGTCACCAACTCATTCAGAAGCAAATCAATCGTAAATACGATCGTGTTATCATTCAATGAGTTTTGTGATGATTAGTTTGATTTAATGGTAATATGCATCACAGATTGACCTCAGTTGATATCCAGTTAAATGCCAATCCACTTGCCTAATAAATGAGCGCTCGTTATGAGATTTGATAACTATAGATTTAACCTCAAGTGGGATAGTCAGTGATTACTTTTGAAAAATCTCGTACTTAGAGAAAGTACGTGTCTACTGGATCTAGTTGCTATATGCCATCAAGATATTTCTGAAGTGATGTTTTCTGTGAAATTTGAACCTAAATTACCCACCACCACATCTTGAGACATTATCACTGAGCTGTTCAGACAGCAAATATTGCATGAAGTCACTTATTCTAGTAAGCATATTGAAACTAGCTTAGCAGAATTCGGTCAACATTAATTACTTGACGAATATGACAAGTTATTGCCAGGTAGCTGACATAATTAGAACGTTTTGTTTGTTCGGGAAAAGTATATATCATACTTTTACTATGGGATGTACATTTAAAATGTTCATTCAATCGAGTTCACCTCGATATTTCATATCATATACCTGTTCAAAGTCATAGTCAAGATTAAGGATTTTATCATATTGCGAGACTGTATGGTGCATATAGTTTCTTAAACAGAAACGAGGGTAGTGAACAATCGTTAATTTGGATATAGTCAAGCTATTGGATCTTATTTAAATAGAGAAGCATTGTAATTTGTGTAGCACTGAATGACTGCTTAGTCTGGAATGTTTCTATGGTTTTAGACTTTTGAACAGTCGTCCTTGTAAAATGATTGAATCTACCATTGGAGAAAGAAGCTTATTTAATAAAACAGTAATCTCCTCTTGTAATCACAAAAAAAGTATTTGCATTTACAAAATGAAGATGAACATTAGTTCTGTAATACTAAATAGACAACTTTTTATTATTCAGTCTTTTCTCTTATTCTTCTCTCTTTCAGATTTGCACAAACTGTGCTCTGCACATTCCCCCCCCCCAGAAAAAAAACTGTACTTTTAAAGAAAAATCAAGCCTAAGACTTAGAAGCCACACAACAACTTATTAAATCTTAGGCAGATTCATAAAGAAGCGAAACATGAGTGGGTTGTAACACTAACTACCGCAACTAAATCAGCAAATCAGTGAAAAAGTACCCAAAGTGAAACACTGTGTAGTGTGATATACATAGATGGCCAAGATCATTCATCAATGAAAGAGTCTAACAGAGTGCTAGAAGTTTAATATGATTTTTAAATGACTTTGGGAATAAAGGTAAGACATGAAATGACGAAGATAGGTGATTGCTTACCTTGCGTCTAGACAAAACTATCGGGCTCACAATGTACTTATATGATTCGACTACTTGGACGCTGATCGGTTAGCACAGTACCATATTGACCAGTGACCTCGCAAGAAATGGAGAGCAAGAGAAGACCAGCAAAAAAGGCATTACCATCCCATTTATTCAGTAAAGACTATGAATATATCGCAAATTGGACCAATCAGTAATAGGAATTACAAACACATTATTGACTGAACTAAGGAAGTTATCTACAGAAATAGGTATAATAGATCCACAGTAAAATTACAATAACTGGTGATGAAAACCAGATATAATAATCGATAAAAAACCTATAAAAACCTATAAATTAAGCAATCACCAAATGTTTAACAAATGCAGCTTAGCAGTGTGGGTCCTATTACTACAAAGAATAGACTTCATAAATAGTAATTTACGATTGATTGTCCTACTATAACAGATTCTGTGTAAATTTAGTAAATATCAATCAATTAATGCCTGTTACCCCTCTTGGGCCACCGGCCAACATTCGCCAACCAACTCAATCATCGTACCTCTTATTTAGTTATTCTTAGTGTTGTTTATTATTTTCATACATGCTTCCAATTCACGGCTCAATGTATTCACTGGTCTCCCACTTTCGTCTGGCTCTGAGGATTCCAAGTTGGTGTTTGTCTTGTGATGCAGTTTGGTGATTTCCTCAATGTATGTACTATGCACCTCCTGTGTCTTTTCCAAATTTCTTCCTCAGTTGGAATTTAGTTGGTTTGTTCTCTGCCACAGAATGTTATTGGTGATGGTGTCTGGTCAACGGATCCGAAGTATCTTGCTCAGACAGCTGTTTAGAAATACTTGTTTGTTTTGAATGATGCTTTTGTAGTTCCTCAACTTTCAACTCCGTACATTAGAACTGTTTTCATGTTTGTATTGAATATTCTGACTTTGACGTTGGGTGACAGTCGACTTGAATTTGAGATGATTAGCAAATGTTGAAATGCTGCCATTTCCACGCATTGTCAATCTGTACTTTCACATCTGCATCAAACCTCTCTTGTTTATCGATGATGCCGCCCTAGTATGTACAAGCTTCCACATCTTCTAAATCCTTTCCGTCAAGTGTAATTGGGTTGATGCTCACTGTGATATACCTAAGAATCTTGCTTTTCCTGTTGTGTATGTTGAGGCTTACTGTTTCAGAGGCTGCTGCTACAATGCCTGTCTTTATCTGAACTTGTCGTTGTGTATCGGATAGTAAAGCTAGATTATTTACATAGTTCCAATAGTCTAGCTACATTCAAGTTATCCACTGTATTCCATGATTCCTAACTAGGAAAATTATCAAATAATTTCATATTATAGAAATTCAAATGATTGCCTAACATTTTTGCATTGATTATTTGTGAACCGTTTCTTATGCAAATCAAAACTTAAAACTAAACAACATCGTAAACAAATAACATAAAATTTCTTTTTTACTATCAAGACACAACAACATGGAAACTAATTAGAAGTCATGATGATAAACAACGAAATTCTATGGACAATAAGTTGATTACTAATCATATGAAACAATTTTGTTACATTGTAATTAAATTAAAGCAAATCATCTTTGAGTAGATAAACTAACAATAGACCTATACAAGTCATTACATCAACAAACAGAACAGAAGTATAAGTCATGCAAAAATTGATCAAAATCATAATTACTATACTTGCTTTAAAGCATAAACAGTATGTCATTTATAATCGATTATGAATAAAAAACAGAAAGAAGGGATGTGTGATAGATTACAGAAAATGATGAATATTTACAATACACAAGATAGTATTTGATGTTGTCGAGTTTCCTGGGCTGGATTGTTTAATCTCGCAGCTTTACTCAACATTGCGGACAACATCATCAGCGTCTAATTCATGAAAAATTCATCAGTTTAATTGTTCCATATGTCTTGTTTTTGAGTGATCATTGTATTGTTAGTCTCATCGACTATCGTATTTAGTCAGGTATTTTGTATGTATTGATAGATCAGATCTATTATGATATACCTGTTAATTACTAACTAATGAGAATGTCATACTACTAGAAATGTGACTATATTTTTTGATTATTCTTCTTCTGAAAGAAGTAGGTTCCTATGGTCTTGTCAAGAACGATAATGAAAGTTCTTCAACTTAATCACAGGTCTGTATACATAAACTAAGAACTTACAGAAACGACCAGTGATAAAAAATGTTTTGAGTAAGCGCCAGGGACTGAAAATAGCTAGACTGAAATAAATAACCATATGTTTCATCATGGTATGAGATTCTTGAGTAGGGCATCAAAGGATAGTGCTCAGAGTCCTTAGAACTCTTAAATATCTCTTAATTTTAAGATCATTAAGTCTAAATCCAATAATTCTCGATTCTGTCTACAGTCGGTTCATCATATTCTTGGGGTATCGTAGCTTTTATCAAATTCTTTTTTGAAACTGTTTATCTTTCAAAAAATATTCATAAATCACTTTGAATAAAATTTATGATGCATGGTGTATGGTTATGGAAAATATTAGTTGTTAAATTTAAGTAATTTGAACAGAATAACGAATCGAAACAAGCACTGGACATGTGTTTCGTCCTGAAATTTGATTCTTCATCAACCAATGGAATTTCAGACTCTAAGTTAACTGATTAACTTTTAAACCAGTGAGTTGTCATTCAGTAGTTTGAATTTCAAATTTTTCTTCCTAGCATTATTGTGAATGTGCACTGCCGAGTAGTCCTATACTACGACAAAGCAGGTATCAATAACTTCATATTTTTCAGTGGTTGTTCAAAGAAGGTTAATCTGCGAAACAACATTACGAAGTTAATAATCTCCATAATAGTCAGTCGCAACAGTCATAGGCTCATAAATATTTAAGTTTAAAAGTTAACTCCAGATCTTTTTTGCGAACATGTTGAATGTGATGCTGTTATCTCGTAATCCACCTTATAGTACTAGCAAATTATGGGAAATATTAATGGGTAACACAATACATTGTAAATCACATTATATTTAAATGTAATTTCCATTATTTCATATCTCAGTTGTAGGATTTTTATCTCGTTTCTAATAATAATGATAATAGTAATAATAGTAATAAAATCTTTATTTAGTGCTACATGTTTTACCACAGTAAGTAATCCACAGCTTTGTCTGAGTATTATGGCAAAATACGTCTATTTAACATGAAATCAAATTGTAACAGTGAGTATATTCCACCATTTTATAATCGATATACATTTATAACCAGTTCAACTGAAATAACTGTTTCTATCTGTCAAACAACTGTGCACTTTTTTCAGGGGGCAGATAAAGAGGAAAATATGTCAATAACTGTTGTACTTTTCAAATGTACCTCATGGTATTTTTATTGCAATTGTTCGTGTAAAAATTCACATGTAACCGGAAAGTACTTTGTATTCTGGAGAGTTCAGAGTCATATGTGCATGAAAATCTGAACAAAAGGAGAATAAAAGAAAATGGATAGTAGACAGCACAGTCAGTACATAGAGTGGACTTACACTTAATAATAAAAGTAGTCAACCAACGTAGGGAATCACACAAGTATAAAACAATAACTATCTGACATTTGAAACTGGAAATTTAAAGAAATTTAAAATTCGTTACAGTTTATAAGTCTTTTGGAATAGTACTTGATTACATGTAAATTACGCTCATCATTACTTTGTTCAAGAAGTGGAAACACAGCTAGAAAAAACGATAACTCAAACGTTTGAATAGACCATGAATATACTTCTAAAGAAGTTACACTGCAATTAAAAGATAACTTATCATTATGCTATGAAAAATGGGAACTTCAATAAATTTAGATGAAAATGATAGACATTCTGTTCACATAATATTCACTTTAAACATTCTTAGTTACATTTTTTCAATATCAGTAGTATACATAAAACAATAGTACTTTACACAGAAAGGAAGTAGAAATATGATTTGGAAAATGTTCTGTTTCTATCATTAATGTTGTTGTATGTATGTTTATTCATTTGTAAGAGTGAATATATTTTGTGAAAGTCTCCATCATCTGATAATTTTTATTCACCAAGAATAATAAAAAAGAAATTTATTTACTACCTAATCTGTGATCTGTTCAAACGTTTAGATCACCTATTCTTCAATTCTATAAATATTGCAATTGAATTTTGGTGGTTTCGTGGAGATAAGTAATAAGTTTATTTGTCTTTAATCATCACGGACTGATGTTGATTAGGCATCACTGAAAACTAGGGAACACTAGGCAGTTATTTCTTCCTAGAATGGGATTCTGCAACAGTGAACACTCTCGATTTCGCCAACGAACCTATCCGAGGATCTTCAGGTTTCACAATGAATGCTTGGCCTTCTGCACCGTTGGATCGTCCTCCAGTGGTGAAATTCTCACCTTCACCATTTCGTGATATGGAGCGACAGTTATCCATAGTCTCACTTCCGACGAGCCTATGACGGACACAATTAACTAAATATTTTGATTATCAATCCGGTTTTATATCAGTTTGGATTGAATAACTTCAAATAATAACTATTGCACATATTCACGTGATCAATATGATTCTAGATACTGCAAAACTCATAAAGGAAACAACACAATGGTTGGTATATTCCTCTCTGTGACCATCTGTCAGAAAAATAAATTGATGAATATATTCAGTATAATGTGGTTTATATTTATGATAGATGAATAAATTGAAGTTAAATTAGTCAAGAACTTATACATTTGTTGATTCATTAGAGAAGCTGATTGTTAAGTTGATTGTCAAAACTTAAAAAGAACCATTTAAATATACAGCCATCAGGACACATTGTACACATTGTCTGTACTTGAAATGTTATGATCTAAACACTTACTCCGAGAACAATTTGTAAATCAACAAAAGGTTTCTCCTATCCCACCCAACATGGTTTTTAATGTTCACCATTCATTATCGAGTTTAAAGATAAGATGATTCATGACGAGAAGTTGTTGGAGGTAGTCAGTAGGAAGCTCTGTTTCTCATAGGTTGTCTATTATTAATAAATGTACACACAAGTGAATATGTATAACAACATCCAAAATAAGTAGAAAGCGACCAATATCAATTTTTCACTCTTCTACAGTGGCTGCTTTGATTATAAGTTTTCTTGACTTCATAGTTGTATACAGAAGTGAATTGTGGTAAACTTTTTGTCACAGTGACTGTAATCAAATGCAATGATTGTTACAATAATATGATATTGATTTATTATGTAATCAATGATTATTTTCATTGTAAGCCCTTATTGTTCTCATACGTGTTGGTAACTGACCGATTTATATACAATCAGTCGATTACGTGTGTTTTTATTGACACAAATGTGAGTCTATAATCGTCATACTTTTTGTAGTATATCATGAACTAACTTACATTTACTATGATTTTAAGTTTATTTTCAAGTACATATATTCAACTTTGCTTCTACCTTTATTATTCTTGACAACTTTGAACTGCTTTTTAGTTAACAAGGAACTTCAACATATAATGTATACAATCTATTCAACAGAATCTTTCTGCTTTTATCTGTTGTTCACTTCTACGAATCATTCAAGATTGAAGTTGGAGGTGGAGGGGGGGGGAATGTTACAACAAATATATACCACTTAAGTATGTTTACTTATTTAACAAGAGGATTTATTTAACGTTAGTTATTAATATTCATCAACGTATCTGATAAAAACTATCATATCACATATTCACAATCAGAAGTATTCAACAGGATAAATACAATACAGAATTAGAAATAATAGAGTATCAGCAATCGTAAAATTGATAAATAATCACGATTGGATTAGGTTGCATATGTATATATCAGTCTGTTATATCTTGTGCTCCATTATACTAATACTGAGTTCAACTCCAGCTCTTGGACGCCTTGAATACTCTTAGTCTCAGGGAAGAAGATAATTGGGAATAAAGTCTCTACTCTAGTAAATGGTAAATATAGTACGAACTACTTGAGCAATTATAGTTTCTGAAAAAATAGTGAAATTATCATTGCATTTATCCAATGTGCATGAAGTGGTTTAAATCTGTTGTCTAACTGGAAACCTACACATCAATATTCTTTCAAACAGTGTTTTGGTAGAATGTCTTCGACTTTTGTAAAATTCTCCGAATTTTCTGGGAGCGATCTCCACAGATGTAATACTAGAATTCGAAAGGATGAAAAGAATGAATGTATCTACTCCACTCTGGTCTATTCAAACTCATATCACTTAATGTTTTCAACTATTAATAACGGTTATTGAATGTACTAAAACGAGGTGGTTTGCACCTACTATCATTGACTTACATCAATTGTCACTGACTTTATTGACGAATATAATGTATTCATATGGTTATGCAAGTCTTTCTCCAAACGTACTTGCCACCTACCATTGACGTAATTTCCTGTTTCACCAGTAAATATCAGTATGACTAATTACATAGTTCTAAATACAGGTGCATATAAATTGTTCCTAGTGTTGCCGTGTAGTCATATTCAAGTTCTTTCGTGTGGTATTAATCAGTTATTATCCAATGAAACTTTAATACAGCAAGCATTCATAATTTAAATATTTCTATATCACAGCATTAACTGCATAGATATCATCTATTTCATAGAAGAAGAAGAAGAAGCTTCCGGTTTTTATTCATGTTTTTATACCTAACAACTAGACTACTTACTATACATAGATTCATTATGTAACGATTATTGTATCTAAACATGTAATTACGATTGTTAATTTTCGACAAAAAAGAAAAAACTGGAAAATATTATTTTGTTTTTCCCTTGTTTTTTGATTACTGTCTCCTATCTTAGTTGTTTTAAATGTTGATGAGAAAACTTTTGTATTAACTACATTCAAGTTAATTACAAACAAACCGATGAACTATGTATAAAAGAGATGCATGAACGATTATTAAACAAAACACAATACTTATCTGTTAAAACAATAAACAATCTGTTATAACATGGTAACTGTTGTAGTGAATACGTAAGAGTAAGGGAGGGAAAGAGAGAGAGAGAGAATGAAATAGTCTCTAACATTGGCACAGTTAAATTCATTATTGTTTGTAAAAATCAAAGATTGTCTGGCTAGAGTACAGTATCACGGTGGGTAAACATAACACTTCAAATATCTACGTTTAATTTATGAATGGGGTAATCGTCGTTCCAATTCACTAACCACTGTGAGCCAATCAGAAGATAATTTCTGTAACTGATTAGTTTATTGGGAACATACATAATTTAAACAGTAAACGAATGAATCTTATTTCTTTATTGTCATTGAAATGACGTCACAGAAATGACGATAAAAAAATTCACCTGTGTCTGGAAAGTTAACAGGTCACTACACAATGAATTTGAAGTGGCCTAATTACAATACATATATCTCATGAAAAACTTTAGCAACAGACAAAGATTTATCCACAGTGATTCTAACCAAATTCATGTGTAGTTCTTACTATAAATCTCATTTGACTCAAGGTTTACATGAAGAGGACATAACATAATGAGGATTATTTCATTAACGATGCATGAACTCATTACCAGATAACAATTCAACTATTAGTAAGTACTATTTTCTATGTCTATCGGTTTATAACGCTATTTCTAACCTTAAATCCTAACTTTACAACAAATGCATAACCCAAAGAACAATTTTATAGAATTGCCTGCCGTGTTGTCCAAAGTTGCTCCAAGTTGTGCTTTACCTTGCATTATGTTTCCTCCTCTCCCTAGCCTCCGAATCTTACAGAACTTCTGAACTCATGTTCAAGAACAGGATTGTAACTGAAGACTGGACACAGAGCTTACTTACTTACTTACTTACTTATGCCCGTTACTCCTCGCTGAGGAGCATAGGCCGCTCACCAGTGTTCTCCATTTAACTCTGTCCTCAGCAATCCTTTCCAATTGTTTCCAGTTGCTCCTCATCCTTTTAATGTCTGCTTCCAATTCTCGACGCAGCGTGTTCTTTGGCCTTCCTCTTTTCCGTTTCCCAGCAGGATTCCATGTTAATGCTTGTCTCGTGATGCAGTCTGATGGTTTGCGTAGTGTATGTCCTATCCATTTCCACCGTCTTTTCCTAATTTCCTCTTCGGCTGGAAGTTGGTTTGTCCTCTCCCATAGTAAGTTGTTGCTGATGGTTTCCGGCCAACGGACATTCAGTATTTTGCGTAGGCAGTTGTTTATAAATACCTGTATCCGTCTGAGGATGTTTGCAGTAATTCTCCAAGTTTCAGCTCCATACAGCAGGACTGTCTTCACGTTCGAATTGAAGAGTCTGACTTTGAGGTTAGTTGATATTTGTTTTGAGTTCCAGATGTTTTTCAACTGCAGGAATGCAGTATGGATTAATATTAGTAATAGGACTTAGAAATTCTAGTTACAAAATCCTATACCTAGGTGCATTTGCAATTTGAGTGAATTCGGACCTGTACCACCTATTTCCATAGTCGTTGACTATTAACACTGAACAATTTGAGCAGTGATTTATCTGTTTCTTGGAATAAGATATTGACATTGATTGACTATTGATCAGTGTTACTTATATTTCGTTCTTTACTATCGACCAAATTCTAATGTTCACCTTACCTTATCAACTACCTCTAACCGTCTTGTTTCAAAACACAGTACACGTGATAACGAGTCAATTAAATGATAAACAATTGATGGAAACTTGTTTGAAGAGGTAAATAATTGTTTTCTTATCATAAGTATAAATTTGTTTCATAGGACAATATTTAAAGTGTTCATAAAGCAGTTAATATTTATGATAGTCATTTTTGTTTTAACAAGTAATTTATTGTTACATAATCTTTTTCAACAATGTAATGATCATATTAACATGGTTTAAATGCATTACAATCAATGTAACAATTTATTCACGATAAACTTAACTACTTTAAGACAATCTGAAACTAGTAAGAACAAATGAATATGACAGAATAATTTGAATTCATTTTGTTTCATAAGCTTCTTATCAGCTGAACTTAATCTAAAATATTACATGTTTAATATTCTTTACTACCACTGATATTATGACAACTCCTGCTATTCTTCTATTCACTTTACTGAGCTGATGTGGTGTAGTAAATTGGATCCATGCACATCTCTGGTGGTGTGCATCACTGACTAACCTTAAAATCTTTTGGTAATATTAGTAATAGGACTTAGAAATTCTAGTTACAAAATCCTATACCTAGGTGCATTTGCAATTTGAGTGAATTCGGACCTGTACCACCTATTTCCATAGTCGTTGACTATTAACACTGAACAATTTGAGCAGTGATTTATCTGTTTCTTGGAATAAGATATTGACATTGATTGACTATTGATCAGTGTTACTTATATTTCGTTCTTTACTATCGACCAAATTCTAATGTTCACCTTACCTTATCAACTACCTCTAACCGTCTTGTTTCAAAACACAGTACACGTGATAACGAGTCAATTAAATGATAAACAATTGATGGAAACTTGTTTGAAGAGGTAAATAATTGTTTTCTTATCATAAGTATAAATTTGTTTCATAGGACAATATTTAAAGTGTTCATAAAGCAGTTAATATTTATGATAGTCATTTTTGTTTTAACAAGTAATTTATTGTTACATAATCTTTTTCAACAATGTAATGATCATATTAACATGGTTTAAATGCATTACAATCAATGTAACAATTTATTCACGATAAACTTAACTACTTTAAGACAATCTGAAACTAGTAAGAACAAATGAATATGACAGAATAATTTGAATTCATTTTGTTTCATAAGCTTCTTATCAGCTGAACTTAATCTAAAATATTACATGTTTAATATTCTTTACTACCACTGATATTATGACAACTCCTGCTATTCTTCTATTCACTTTACTGAGCTGATGTGGTGTAGTAAATTGGATCCATGCACATCTCTGGTGGTGTGCATCACTGACTAACCTTAAAATCTTTTGGTAATATTAGGTAAGATAGAACTTACTACGTTCAGAAATGAATATGTCCTATGATAAATCTTATTGTCCTATCATCATTTTTTGATCGTTTAGAGTGAATGTAAATCCAGGCATATAACTAATCGTACGTTAACATTTATTGTACTTGAATGGAAGAGTTAACTCATTAAGCATCTGAACAGAATACCTAGAGAATATCAATCGACTATGGTCCAATTGTCATATATTGAATGAGCTCTAATATGACAGCAGTTGTTAGAACTATAGCTCATAACATTATTCCATTATATGAAGTGGTTCTAAATTATCGGTGTAATTTATGTCTGAAATACACTCTCGGGTTTAATTGACGGCAGACGTAAATGTATGTGTCAGAATTATTAATCTTATACCAGGCGTTCATTCTGTTATTAACATAATTTTATCCTACTTATCTTTAAAAGGTTGAAAGATGATATTTTACCCCTGCACCCTATGTTCTGACATATACTTATTCTACTAATATTTTAATCCTCGAAGCATCAAGTCTTTCTAAATAGTACTGCTTGTAACAATTGTCTATTATGAACAAAACTACCCACAATTAAATTCTCAGAGGGAAATACTAGTTAGTTGTTTTGTTCTACCGTGAAACTATTCAGCTTTGTACACTTGCGTTCCCACGAACTTTAGGTTTGATAATTAAGGCATATCCGAAGGACCACTGAGCCAGTATCTAGAGATTGATATTTCTAATTTCAGTCAATTCTTGATTACGTCGATAGGTAAATGTCTCACGGCTGGTATAATAAAACTCCGCTGATAGAGATTATAAATACTAAACGCTAGGTGTTAACTCAGTGATATTTGTTGAGAAATTTGAAACTTCCAGTGGGATCATGAATGTACACACTTGAGTCTTATCAAGGGAAAATAGATATCCAGTGGTCCCCATATTTCAGTAGTTGTATAACCTAAGTTATTTCGTGAAAGCATACAGACATTCAACAGTTTCCGTAACTTAGATTTTAATTGAACATTCTTGTACTTAGTATTTATGCAGAAAAGTCACATATGCACCTCTGCTTATGATTCATCCAGAATTTGATATAAAAAGGATTTTACAACAGCTGACTTTGAAGCTACGTCTAAGTAAAGTGAATTTCTGCATTTAGGATATTTGATATCCTTATTAATAATAATGCAAATAAATTTGATCACTTAGAATAGGTTGGTTTTCACAGGACTTCTCAAGTCAACAATATTTATGCATAGAGGTACTTATGGTCATCTTAGGAAAAAATTTCTTAATTTTATATTACATTTCTTTCGTTTGTTTTCACCAAGTTAGTAGTGTTGTTAATTCTTACCATCCAACTTCAGCTATGTCATTAATGACATCCTTAAAATAGCGTGCTGATGCTGTAGAGTTGCTACCTGGAGAAAAACTGTATGACTTTTGTTATGTTGATGATATTGTCTTGCTGTACCATAACATACAAGCCATTCAAATCACACTTATTCAGTTGGTAATTAATAGCCGCAGATATGACATATACTTTGCACCTTCCAAGTACAAAGTACTTATGCCAGACTAGCTGGAGTGTGTACCTGTTCACAATCACTGACGCAAATTGCTAGAAGTGGTCAAAATGTTCGTGTATCTGGGTAGTTGTATGAATGCTAGTGGTGTGTTGGATGAGATCAATATACGGATGATTAACTCAATATCGGCATATTCCGAGTTGGACCATCTTTGGGGTAGTCGTGATGTGTGAGTGTGAATGGTAGGGTTTACAACTTGTTATGGCGTGAAGAAAAAGAGGAGGGTGGAGGGTTCTGATTGGTGGGTGCGAACACCAAATGATATGTGCCTAGTTGGTAATGTGCGATTGACCTTAGCCTACTCACCCCCCAGGCCTACAATAGGAGAACCAGAATTAAGAACCGGAAGACGGAGAGAGCCGAGAGAACTTATTGTATTTTAATCATGCCTTTATATATGCATAAAATCAGACCACACGGTAAACCAATCACTGATCTAACATTGATACAGAACAAGGGAAATAGTGGTAGTGAATGGGGAGAACTTGTACACAACAAAGCAGCCGTAGTTCATGGTAATAAACAATATACAAAGAATAAATACACTTAACGAGAGAACCGGGGAAGGGGAACGTAACAGTCATAGAAATAAAATGATTACATTACTCATGAATAAAATAATGAGAATAGTCCTCCAAAATACAGTTCTGGAAGTTCGTTACTTTTCTTTAATCGCCCGGCGTAACACAACTCTTAGGTAATAGCCGTTCTGCTTTATGCTTATGAGACCTCGTCTCTCTGAGCTGAAGATGTTCAGTGCCCCTCTGCGCTTGATCATCATTCTGTCTAAAGAATCGCTTACATCGTGTGGGAACGTCGTGTCAGTAGCGGTGAGGTTCAACATAGTGTGTTTAGAGGCAGTGATGACAACTTCATTGGTGTCACTATCTTAAAACACTGGTTTTGGTGGTCATATTTTATTGATGTCATCTCAACGGCTCCCATATCACGCATTATTTGCTTAAGCTGAGATGGGTTGAAAAAAATCAGAAAGGTGGTCAGTATATGACATGGTGCAGTAGAATAAAAGAAATCTGTCAATCCATCTCGACTTCCTAGTTGAGCTTCTAGAAACCTTGTCCATGAGACCGAATCAGATATGGAGAAGAATATAAGTCAATGGCAATCCTGCTACAGTTTCTTGTTAAAACCTTCATAAAAGTGTGACAACTTTTCTTAATGACATATGGTCTTCTTAATTGTATCACTAACCGAATTGTATTTTCTTCCTTGTCAATCCCTTGTTGTCCAACAGAATATCATATTTTTCCCGTGTTTGCTCTATTTCTCTATTAACTTTACAATCTTACTTTTGTATGTGTATGGGGCATATACATATTTTTGGTACTAATTCGTACTAAACTTTTGTGTCTAAATAAAATACTAATAAATTTGTTAAACAAGCTTAATTCTTATTGTAGTGAATTACTCTCTAATTCTTATTGAACCGTCTTAAAACATTAAGATACTTTTTTAATGCAGAGAATAATTTGAATTCAATCTAGCAATAGACAAGATAGACTGTTTCATTCACATTGACACAAGTCTTCTATGAGGTTGCGTAATATTCCAAACTAACTAAAGTATGACATATGAATTAAAGCCTAACAAATGAACAGTCACTATGTTAAGCATCATCATGAGGTTGTATCACAGTTGTATATAACAATTCAATATCTCCTGATGTATTCACCATTTTATTGATTATTTTCTTTTTTCATCAAAGAAATATAACACATGAAAATAATGATGTTGTCTATTTACATTTGAAAAAAAAGTACAGTAACAAAGAGATAAAAAGAAAAAATTAGTATGTAGTTAGTGAAATTTACAAAAGATTTGCACAGAGATGATTGTTTCCCATTTCATTGTTCTACGCTTATTTCATAATACCAATAGAAGTTAAACAATAACATCTTGATCACCAGTCCATACACGACATTTATCAAAGATATAAATTAATGATAAACAAATACTTGATGCTAGAAATAAACTAATTGGCCAAAATACTGCATGAAAAACTGATGTAAATGTATAAAATTTATACAATAATGCTTCATCTTCATGTGTTGCATGTACATAACATCGAAAATGTCGTTGTAAACGAATACGTCGTTGAAATTTCTCTACCCATTCAGTATTGTCCATATCACGATGATGACATGCACTTGTAGCGCACTAAAATAAATAAGATAACAGAAATATGTAACGTCTAATAATAATAAGTTACAATTATTTGTTTACTAGATATTACTAATTGGTTTGAATTAGACATTTATTGACCACCAGGAAATATCGGTTGACTGTTTCCTGTTTTATTCAATTGTTATCCAATTCATATCTGTTCATGACGTTAAACATAAAATGCAATGATTACGAAGTGGTACGAGTTAGATAACCAGGAAACACGTGACAGATATCTCGTCTTAATGTGGAACTCTTCGGCAGTGAGTTTCCACGACTCCACTAGAGATCAAACATAAAACTTCCTGGCTCTGCGAAGAGTGCTTCACCACTACATCATTGAACTGGTTGACATCTAACGATTGATATTCCTAACTCAGTCAATTTGCGATGTATTTCCTCGACCTCACCCATTGCTATCGGTGAGAAAGTGCTTCACACCCGACATGATTAAACTCCACTAGTAACGTTTTCTCACTAAAACTCCAAAAAGCACCTCGGTTTGACTAAGTTAGAAATATTAACCGTTGGGAGCCGGCCGGCTCAGTAGTCTAATCTTAAAGCATTCACCGTAGGAACCGATGGCCTCTCGTTAGATCCCTCATGCGGCCATGGACGCGTACTACCGTGGAGTCCCACACTAGAATGGAACAGTTGTCCAGTGATTTCGGGTTGTCAGTGGTTTCTTATTCAGACCAATTCGTGATTTAGAATTAATAATCTCCACAGCATCCGATTATGTGCGATTACTTGTATTGGCACATGAAAATTCATAAAATGTTTAGGAATTTAGGGTTATGTTTGATTGTAGAACCAATAATGGGTTCATTATGTTGTTTTTATAAGTGATTTATGTTTACTTGTGACTTATATCTTCCAAAATTGACTGACTGGTAACTAAGATCATATTTGTCTAGTACTTTTAAAACTTACCGAATTATATCTTTTACGTCTGAATGTACTCGCTAGTATTAGTAACTCATTATCCTGTGTACTGTATTTTGATGTTAAGTGATTACATGTAGTTCAAAGTTAATAGTGGAAAGCTCTATAGCTGCTTGATGTGGGTTTGAATCCCATAAGAAGCTCCAGTTTCCTCAGGTTAGTAAGTATAACTTAGTAAACGCAAGACATTCATGCACCACCAGAATATTGTACTGCATTTTACAATATCTTTGGTAATTAGCTGTTGCCACTGAAAAACTAAATTTAACAAAAACAGTAAGAGGATATTTAAAGTACCTGACAATAGTGGCTCGTAAAATAATCCTTTTCACAACCCGAGAAAATGATTATTTATTATGATTTGATCGAACAAACAAGTCTTATGTAACTAGGCAAATATACGATGAAACATTCATTGAGACTTTAAATTACGATATTAAAGTGATGATAGCTTAATGCTACAGGAGTAGCAATGTCTTGTGTCTTTTCTAAACTTAATCCAGAAACGGACAATACTGAATTGTTACTTGTGTGACACAAAAAGAATAATTTTACTGATAATGATCAAAGTTTTCGTGTAATAATCATGAATAATCACATATACAACAGTAGTTGGCAACCTAATTTTAGTAGTGATGGTATAAGAATACTCCGTAACTGATTACTAACAATCTCTTATGGAATATATACTTCTAAACGCCTTTCTTATCACAAGTAACTACACTACACCTTAAGAGTCATTGTCAGGAGAACTTCAAATGAAGAAAACGTGTAGATTGTACCGCTATAAAGGTACGAACGAGAACACTTTCTGCTGAACAATAGATTAAATTACCGAGAAACTTAAGAAATATTACCAGTATTATATACACGAATTCATATGTAAACCACCACAGTTTGATGCTTATCAAGGACTGATACTTTCAATATGATCATTTTGTTTTATTTCAAGTAGGTGGAGTATCATATTTCAGCATTATGAGCAGCGGGAATTGTTAAATTATGTGGTTTGAACTGCAGACCAGTTGAGACATTATGTAACTTTCGTTTCAATATACGACTCAGGTATCCATGCACACTACCCTGTCGGCGATAGAACTCGGAACTTTCAAGTCTTGAGACGACCTTCAAACCAATGAAATGGAACCATAAGTTTTGTATTTTTAATTTATTTGTGATACAAAATGATGAAGTGGATAGTAAGGGATATAGCCTAAGGTAGAAACAGCCTGTCCAAACTTCTGCGCTTTTTATTTTCTAACTCAGTGAATAAAAATGTTAGTGTTTAAATTACGAAGTTGCTTTAAACAGTTAAGTGTTGAATGCCTAATGTACTAAAATTCCTTTGTAGCATGTCGATAATCTGTCAACAAGAAAGACACTAGTACACTGAAGTGCATTTAACACAGGGTTTGATTTGTTCTCTTCTTTATGTACTCTTTGTAGAAAGAAGAGGCAACTAAACTGAAGTGCTTCGTGCTATGATAAAACTTGTCATAGGAGCAGAACTAGTCAAAAGATATTAGTAAAGGATGCATGCCAACTAATCACTGTTGAAAAGCATGTTACTTTTAAGCATATATTAAGTTAAATAGATATAAAAGCGGAATCTGTTGAGATACTGCATATCGATGTTGACAATACTTTATGGTCTTCAAAGATGTTGATTTGAATAAGGTGATTGTAATTATTATTATTCATGAATACATACGCAAAACCTTAAACCCATACAGCATTTCTATTTATATACATTCAAGTGTGCATCATCTTAATGCTATGAAAACATAAACCATATTTCGATTCGAATCAGTAGGTATCCGGGCAAACAATTTACATGATGAAACTGTTTTGTATCAGTTTTTATGAGTGAATTCGAAATGGTAATTTTAAATGAATAACTTTATTGTTTAAAGTTAAGTTGTGACTGCAAACGGAATCCAGGACGCTCATTTCGTCCAATTCGCGTCTCGTCAACTGGATATACCTGCTTACTAACCAGTTTCAGTCAGTGACAAATCAGTGGAAAGACCAAAACACATCCTAATTATAAACAACTTTAGTAATTTACAGAGATTTATTAATTTGTTTGTAGGATTGCGCGCCGTGCATCAAGTAGTAGCTGGTAAATCACATCTCGATTGTATACAGTATTTAGACATAGCCAGAAGTAATCCATGTCTGACTTAGGTCTAGTGTTAATTAGCACTAATCATCACAGTATGCCATAATTATTCAGGAGATCTATAGTCTGTATGGGATTGAAACTCATATCATTTGACAGAGTTCGATCAGCATTGAAAGAATAAATAAAAACAGACATTAGTTACTGCTTAGTGACCAAGTAATAAAAGTATTTTATTACATTAACTATACATGTTTGTTTTTTGTTTCGAGGTTGTAAACTGTTCTGTTTTTAGTAGAATGGATTATTTAATTACGAATTTTTTTCACCATTACAGATATTATAATCATCAAGATTAGAGTTATAAAAATGATCAGAACTCATACAAAAATAAGTAGTTAACATAGTCAAAACTGATTACAGACGTATCACGGTATACAAATTTGAAAAAACATTTAGTTCAACCCAAAGTTATTTCCAGTGATCATTCAGGAAAGGCAGACAATAAAAATTACGTGGAAATCACAAGGCTTAAAAAACTGACATCATGGATAGGTATGAGTTAGGTAAGAAATGAAAAAAGGAGGTGCTAGACAGCTATTCAGTTCAACAATGGGACTACTTGGTTCGTATGTGACCTCACCATGGAACTGACTTCAAGAGCATCAAGTTTTGAGGCAACCACTTAATCATTAGAACATTGGGGCTACACTCAACTGTCGTAGTTTCTAACTTCATTCAATTTGTTAAGGATCATGCGACCTAATTCATTAGCTAGCTACCTCATATCCTACAATGTTAAACTCCATTGATCCTATCTTCTCAGGACAGCCCAAAAAATTATCTACTCAAATTAATCACAAACATGTTGGAGAGTAAAGCAGTTACCTGTAGATGGAATTAGGTGTCTTCCACTAATGTGAATGAAGTTAGGCATTTGAACTAGTGGTCTAAAAGAAAAACCTACGTCGCTCAACCTGGATATCATGAATTCCATTCCTGGAGAGGTTATTTATGCTTACTAATATGTGTCCTACTTTTTGGCGAAATATCTGTACATTATTTTCTTTTTTCTTACAATCGTTACCCAATTAACACCTTTTTATGACGTCATACTTAAAATTCAACAACCACCCATTAATGATAAATTAAAATGTTATCTCTACATCATGAATTAATCTGAATTAAACAACCACTGACAATCAAGAAACATTGAACAGTTGTTTCATGTTAGTATGGAACTCTTCAACAGCGTATACCAACAACTCTATCAGGGATCCAATTCGAAACCTTCTAAATCCACATAGTACATTTTATCACTAAACCACTAAATTAGCCGGTATCCAACAGTTATTTTAAACTTAATCAATTCATGATCTTTTTTTTTCTCTCAACTTCATATTATCAAATTAACATTTAATTATCTTGACAACACTTAATTAAAATGTTATTTATTAATAAAAATTAAACATTTTTACAATGTGTACTTTATATTTATTTAACTAAGTATCAATTAGTTACAATTACGGGGGTTTTGTAGAGATAGTTAACTGTCAGTTTTGATATCACGAACTAATGTAAGTCAGACAACCATTGATCACCTGGAAGAACTAGGTAGCCACTTCGTCAAAGGATGGGACACCTCGGCAGTGTTCATTTACAACCCCATCGGGGATCGGATCCAGGATCCTCTGGCTCCGCGGTCAACGCATTACCATTTGACTACGGAGTCGGCTCCTAACTGCCGACTGAATTGGAAATATCAACCGTTAAGAACCGACTCAGTGGTCCAATGCTTAAGCGTTGACCGCGGAGCCAGGGAATCCTGGATCCGATCCCCGATGGGGTTGTGGATGCACACTGCTAAGGTGTCCCATCCTATGACGAAGTGGCTGTCTAGTGCTTCCAGGTGCTCAATAGTTGTCTGATTCAGATCAATTTGTGATATCAAAATATTAATTAATTCTTATTTTATTCTTTTTATTCTTTTTTATTTTTCAAATTTCCCAATAAAAATTTTAGAAAACTAGAAAATGACAATTTTTTTTTATTGACGATAATCTGTAAAACTTTGTATTCATTGGTTTTATTTTATTACTTTTTTTTTACTGTTCCTTTCATTTTTTTTATTTCTAA
The DNA here is from genome assembly GCA_034768735.1 of Schistosoma mekongi. Taxonomy (NCBI): domain Eukaryota; kingdom Metazoa; phylum Platyhelminthes; class Trematoda; order Strigeidida; family Schistosomatidae; genus Schistosoma; species Schistosoma mekongi. The sequence goes on along the minus strand of CM068306.1, from coordinate 75,243,369 downwards.
CTATTCAATCAAAATTTTATTAATCATTTTATGTAATTAATGAAATAATTAATTTATTCAAGAATATTCTTTTCTGTTTACTTCACGCATACACTTAGATAATTCTTGTTTCTATTTAATGGGAAATAGATTAACTACTTTTGAATAAAACTAAAAAAAAACTGTAATCTTGGATAAAAAAAAAGAAACATAAGAGAACAAGAGACTGAAAACAGTTTCGTTTTCTTTTCCTTTTTTTATTAAACTCAAATTTCTAACAATTTCCGGATGTTAGCTGTCACCTATTTATCTGTTCATAGATATATGTATATATATATATATATATATATATATTTTCAATGAGCAAACCAATAGTTTATAATGGCTTCATTGGCTGTAAACACGAAATTGTATTGATCGATCAGTGATCAGAACATCATAGTATAAGTAATTATGATCAGTTATTTAAAATGAAGGTTGATATTAGGGTGACATTGATGTTGTTCAATATTATATTATATTGATTTAAAAAGTTGATAATTAATTTTAGCTGTAGGTGTCCTCTTTGTTGTCAAGTAATTTTAAATATAATTGAGATTCATTTAAATAATAATTCAGGCATTTGTGACTCAGTATTTTAGAATGATGTAACAGAACAACTAGAGTTGTTTTGAATTACATATTTTAACTTATTTTATGGACGAGTTTGCAAAATTGTTGTTAAACTGGCAGTATAATATATATATTTATATACCACATAACATAACGAAGCTTTATTATAATAGTCAAGGGTTTATTTATTACTTAAGTCTGTGTATTCTATAAACAATGGACTGCTATTCTACTCAAACACTGGACTCCCTAGTGTCTATGCGTTCATGACTTTCTAGTGTGATAGCAAGCATTTTAGCATCGGATTGGTCAGTTACAATTAAGTAGTCAAGTTTCAGATTTCCACTCGTTTTGATTGTTAGACAGCTTATTTAGAAAAAAACGAAAATGCAAGTATTTGAAGTATCACCATGTTGGGAGAGTGGCAGTTATCCAAAAGGGGTATTAAATTATGGCTACATAGCATCATGGATTAACTGGATTTAAAAATATAAACCAATGAATGTTGGCACAATCACTAGGTGTTCATCAGGAAGCCTCAAACCTTTTTATTCAATCAGTTTTATGGTTACTCGCTACTGAGGAGTCTAATACTATGACAAAACATATTTCCAGTGTCATTAGTTTTAAGTGCTTCTCTGAATAAAACCACTTCCTGAAGTAAACAAGAATTAATTTTCAATTGATTACTTACAAGAATCTTAGAAACAATTTATGTTTGTTCTCATGAGAAAATGGCTGTTGGCTGTAGAATCAGCGAACTGATAGTACTAAACGAAGTTTACAAAAGATTAATAAATGTGAAGATATGATATTTTCAAATTGAAAACAGTTACTTATAGGATAGTGCAGTGTTTCCAGCCACTTATCGAGATTATCATATGGACCTCAATCAAATAGTCTGCATTTACCAACTTGGCTTAAAGCAACAGCTAAAGTCATTATGGGCTGATGATATTTTTTTTAATTTGGCCTCCTCTATCCTTCTTTCATCCTACTTCTGGTCTAGCAAATATCACGTGATGAGGCAGGTAAGGGGGGTGGGACAAGCAAACGTAACACATGTCCCAGCCACCCCTTCCCCCAGTCGATGAAGGTTTACAACCACTTTGACTGATTTGCCATAGTTATTGCGTACAAACTGATTGATAACATATGTTCAGAAATTCTACTAAATTAATTTATTTTACAATAGAGAATCAGATTCTTCATTCTTTACTTTTGTACGTACATAAAATCTGCCAAATATATTTATTTAAAAACTAGTTTCTCTAATAAACACAATTGGTTTAGTGATAATTCACTGTTGAACCTCGTTCAATGTTTAATTTATACGACAAACTAACTAGCATTATATTAAAATCAGTGTATGAATGTATACAGTGAAGTTATTACTAAAAGGTTCTACTTCCTTATTGATTTGAAAAAATTTGGTTAGTTGAAAAAAAAATGTTCGAATCACTGAATAGAAAATATAAGTAATAGATATAAATTACATCTGAAATGTAATTGAGATTTGAATTTTATTAAACTTTGATCGTGAGTACATCTGAATGAATATCTTCATAATAAGAAAGAAACTAAGCGTTAAGCTACATTGAACAAACTAAAGACTAAAACAGTCAACATATTACAGTCTATAAAAGTAAAACTAAGACCTTGATTATGGTTTGCTAATTTTAGCAAAGCTCTATAACCCTTTGGATAAAACGATCTACCTATAATTCATATAACCATTAAGATAAGTAATTGATAATACGAATTCATAATCCAGTGGATCACACAGATGTTATAGTAATAGGATTACGCATTGCCCCCCCCCCTCCACCCCGCACCAGTTGTTACTAATCTGCTTTTAATCTGAAAATGTACTTTCTACGTATAAGATAGTTCCAGTACGTAGATGAGTCGATTGCTACAACAGAAAGAGTTGAATTAGACGTTGTTTTTGAAAATGTCAACATTATGTCAGATAGTTTTCATTACACCAAACAGATCCAGTCTGTTAATGGAGTCTATAATTTACTGATTATTTGGTTGTTGGAAAATAATAACTATTTGAGGTTACGCATATTCCGAGAACCAATGCATTTTGATAAAAATTAGTTCTGTTATCTGAGCTAAATATAAAGCTTTCACTGTAATGCTGGACAACATCATTGGCCTCTACTTCATGCAGATATTAACCTGGTGACTAGTGATATTTGACTTCATATTGAATTGGTTAGCTGATGATAACATCAAAAGTCTGACAACCGAAAGTGTATTCACGATTATTTTTGAAATAAACCTGGTCCTATTAAAAAGAAAACACTCTGTACACAACCAAGGAATCAGTTTAAACTAAGCTCCATAGAATTTTCATAGTCAAATAGATACATTGCGTGGAATACAAATGACATTTAATGATTGAAAGGTGTAGCTAACTATCATATTTAAAGTCAATCAGTAGCAACTGAGTGAAAAATAATTGGTAAACCCATTGTGCAGTTACGTATGAAGCCGTAATTTGCCTTACTGATGTTCATTTCAATAATTTATAACTTAGTAATTAAGACTAAAAGTACTAAAAATCACTAGCTTAACTTATCGTTTAATTTTTTGCTGAACAACCGAATACACATTTATAGACGTGTCTATCAATTAGAAGTCTGAATCACGTGAACTGATCATATATTGCTTTAACAATCACAATGAAGAACTTTTCGGCGTAGAAGACCTCCTGTTGAGCCAAAAGCCTTTAGATCATGCGTCGAATACGAAATCAGGAACCTACCAATGTGTATTCGCGATCTAACAACCCTGGTTTCCGTATTCGAAAGAAATTCGTAACTCTCATATTTTTTCCTAACTGGATAGGACTTAATGGTAATATCAAATTTTAAAAAAATCATTAATCACCACAACAACCAACTGAAACCTAATGATACATTTGTACCAATTATTCATTCTCTTTCATTCTTCGTTAACCCTTCTGTATTACATCTCTACTAATTATTTTAATGTCTGTACTTCAAGATCCATGCTAACTTTATTCTTATCTCTAATAGAATACTTGTCATACCTCCATCAATGTGTACGTTGTACTTATGTAAGTCATCTTATCCAATCAATTCCCTTGTTGTTAATGTCTCAGGAATTGCCTTGTTTAGTTTCATATTTTCCACGTATGCATATAAATACTACTGAATATTACAGTACAACATGACGGGGATCTAAGTGAAAACAACACATTTCTCATATATATATATATATATATATATATATATATATATATATATATACTTATAATTAAAATTTGTTTGTGTATTGATTACACAAAGGCAACAAATAACCCTAAATTTCACTTAAAGAAACTGTGGCTGCTGTAGTTTAGACGAGTCAGAAGTGAAACAGTTATCATCAGTGGCACCAAGCGAATGTCACGTTTGATTACAAATTGACTGAAATGGGAATTATACCATTGAGCATCAGCCGGCCTTGTGGTATTTGTAATTAAGAGTTCGCCATGAGATTCAGATGTCTAAAGTTTGATTCTTAAATGAGGTTGAAGGTGTTTACTATTATGAAATCCTACGGTAGGACTAAACACTTATTCAGTGATCAGTAGCTTTCATTTATACCCAAATGGGATCAGTATGTGACTAGAAATTTTGTCAGTGAAGCACATAGAGATAATATAATGCTATATTTAAGTGGAAGCTTAAAGTAATTAATGTATAAGTTGAACAATTCCCAGAACCAATTTGTAGAATAACCAGAGTGTCTGTACGAATGAAGTTTTATGAGAAATGTTTCCAAGTAAGATATTTCTGATAATAATGTTTTAAAATACTCAAATCTACGAAAATTCTACTGACTTAATGACGTAACTTACATTACAAAATCACACACTGAATCTTACAATAAATATATTGTAACAATGAAATCTAAACTATCTATCTATCTATCTATCATTAACCCCTAAATAAACTAAATATTACATGTCACATTAGTGACATTAAAAAGAAGCTTCCCTGCTGGATAATTGTTCATAGTTTATAATAGCAAATATTCTTTAAACCAATCAAATTGGACCATCATACGTCGAGAGTTATCTCTAAATGCCTTCACGAATTTTTATAAGTATAAGAAAAAGAATGGAAGTAAGGCATTCACAGGGTTTACTGGGCGTATTCTTCGTAACCTCTATTTTAAGAGAAATAAGTTACTTCCAAATACAATAACTAGGTATTTAATCAAGGTCAGATACATGGTAAATATCATAAATGAGTTTACAATAGTTATGAAGTGGAGAACATCACCATTTTTATCAAGTGCATTCTACCTAACCTTTGTAAATAGAAAGTGTGAAAATCCTCTAGTTATTACATGGATTTTTCTGTGGTTTGTTGCATAACTTCAGTTTATTCCTTTTCATTGGGTTTCACTTATGACACAGTCATTTTAATTTTGCAATAAGTATTTTAATTAATTACGTAATACTCATTTATTACATTATTTTAATTTGGGGGGGGAGGGAATACTGTGGAGAATATTGGATTTGACACCATGAATTAGCCCGAGTTAGACAACTACCTGGTTTCATAATTTGTATTTTTGATACTCCCCCCTCTTAAATTTATGTGATCCATTCTCAAAATACTCTCGTTTGCATCTGTCAATAATTGATTTCGGTTGGTTAAAATTGGAAACAGAGGTCACGGGTATTTGTTTTGTCTTAGTTTGAAACTTCTCTACAACGTTTACCCTTGATTCCATCAGGGAATCCATTCCAGAACTTTCAAGTCTGACAGCGAACTCCTAACCACCAACACCATCAGGTCAACACTCATTGACAGAATTTCTATTTTGATCTATCTGTGATATCGTTTGACGGCTTATTGATGTCGGCGGTAAAGCGTTCACCGTAAGACCCGGTAATCCTGCCTTGGGTTTCCTAGCTGAATGAAGAATGTGCACTACTATTTAATTTCACAATGTGGCGAAACAGATGTTCGGTACTTCTTAGTTTCCGATGGTACGCAATCGAGATCAGTCTGTTACTAATAATGCAACAATAATAAATTAACAAACAATCTTCACAAAATCAATTTAAATTCTTTTCCAAAATATAAATACATTCATATTGTGTTAGCCCTATGGGCGGAATATAGGGTACTCAATACTGAGAAGTTCCACACTAGAATGAAACGGCTATCCAGATCACTCTGATTTTCAATAGTACCCTGACAACAACAATCTATGACGTATTTAGTCAATTATTTTATGATAAATAAGACATTAACTATAATCACCTTTAATTTAGTCTCTCTAATTCTAGCATTAGAAAAAATCAAATATTTATGATGTATTCACTATAATGCTTACCTTGATTTTTTGTTTTGTCTGTAATTTTTTTTCTACTTACGGTACACAATTACATACGTACATATACACATACCCAGAGACATAAAAAACAGATGTACACAAAAAAAACTAATACCATGGTCAATATACCTGTCGCCTGGCATATTTTCACCACTATGAGATTATTATTCAGTAGGTAGATAGATTTTAAAAAAAAGAATGGCGACAGAATAACTATAGATCAAAAGATTCTTATGGACTATTTGAGGAAATAATTGAGTGAAAAGAGAGTGGGAGTAATTTTAGAAGAGTTAATTGTGATTTGATTATGAGTTAGTATAAGTGAAAATAATTTGATATATTCATTTTTTTAATACTATAATCTTATTATTGCTTGCCCTTGTTTAATTCGTTAACCATAGTAATAATTTGTTTACCTGGCAATCAACAGACAATAATAATATGAAGTGGTTAAGGGAGGGGGTAGTCTGCAGGGAACTATGGACCTAGGTTTTGCCCTACTTGACACTAGTCAGTTTTGTACGGAATCATTAGCTGCTTGAATAGCTTAGTGGTGACAATCTCAAACTGTGGAACTGGGTGACCCGGGTTCGTATTAGCGTAAGTTCTCCCAAAGATTGTAGGTACATCTTGCTGACAAGTGCCAAATAGCAAGAAACTTAGGTTCAGAGGTTTTCTATCGACTCCTCCAAACCATCTTTTATCTCTACATAGTCCCAGTGATGTCGGGTCACTTAGACTAATGGCCAAGTTACAACTTAACCGACTGAATCGGATCAACATTACAAAGGACTTAACGAACACTAAATTTGTCACTACACCTATCAACCGATGTATACAACGAATAAATGTTTAAAACCAAAGAAGTTAAAAATTTACCATCTGTACTTACAACGGATTTAGAATGGTGTTTGTTTGTGTGTGAAGAAAAACGATCTTGTTGAGTATGTAAGAAATGAAATTGACTGATGGGATAACTTGAAATAAAAACCCTTAACAAATCATGTTTCATAATTCAAGATACTAAATTAGTTCTGATTTCAAACATGCCGGTGAGTATTTATAGTTATAGAATTGTATAGTCCTAATCAGAGAATAACTAAGAGTGTAATAATTATTGGTAATGTTAAATGTCGGACAATAGTTGAAACGTGTATCTCAGGTAGATAATTTCAGTGTTGTTGAGAACACTGGGTTGGATAGTTTAATGGCTAAGCTTTTTTCATATTACAAAACTACATAACTACTGACTTCAAGTAGATACGAGAATTTCGATTATTCGGTTTGCATTAGGTCAGTCTTCTCTGATGGCTTTGTTTCTGAATTAGTGTTTTTTTACGTTTTGAATTTTTATCAACACTGAGTGGATATCGTTTATAAACCAGGAACTTTTAAAGGCCTGTCTTACCGTAGTTCTTGACTCCTCACTTGCATGTTTCCATAATCTTGTTTGAAATCGAAATTAAGAATTTCAGTCATCTGACAGAGCACTCAGCCATCAAAACTTTGGGTTAAAATACATTTCTAACTTCAGTTAGTTCGCTAAACAGTCAATTCATTCAACTATTTCAATGACATCTTATATGAATTTACTAGTGACTGACTTCGTCAAGTAATCCGCAGAGTGCTAGAGAGGAGATGTAAATTTAAATTCTTCAAAGTATACGGTGTTGCCCAAAAATTACATTGAGTGACGGATGAGCAATGTCACGAATTTACTAATAAAGGTGTATACCGTTGTACTAACCAACACAGTGATGTAAAGTTTAATAGCTTATCAAGAACTCTGAATGGTCTGATCTTAATTCCTTTCGTTATTGTCCATATACACATCAGAGGAGTTTCATAAGAAAATGAAATATTTCTCCAGCGTTTCCTTGTTTTAAGTGGTTTTCTAGCAAAAATCAATCAAAGGTACATGACTACAAAGACTACAGGTTTCGTGACAACCTAAAATAACTTTACTTTCGTTAAAAATGAACCTATCTATTTATTTTTTTGGAATGTACAATCAATATACATCAGTGCATTTGTTAAAAATTTTCCCATATATAAAGTTAATTAAAAGTGAACAATCAACGTTTCACAATAAAATGAACCCATTTATTTTGACTGAAATTCACAGTTGAATAAATTGCTGACAGGATTACCATTATACTACTTACTAAATTAAGTAGAATGTAAGCGGCTGCTAAACTAATCTTCCTGAATAAAATAAATTATGCATTAAGCAAACATTAGTGGATACATTCCTAATTCATGTTACCTTTAATTATGCTAAGCAGTTAATATGTTCATTCTAAAGTATTTAAATCGAAAGGAAACAAATAAGAGTTAACCCCTATATCTCTTGGCATATACTACAGCAACCGAAACTAAAGGGTTAACTCGTTGCCAATTGTGCAAAACATGAATCGGGGTAGCATCTGCAAAGCATTTTGGAGAATGATTTCTCCACTAGATTCATTGGCAAAAATCTAAAGCTGAAAAACAAACCGAAAAAATCACTATTGTGCCGAAGATAGCAGAATTCATGGGTATCATTTTCAAAAGAGACACGTCAGCAGAGATTACTAAAAACCGAATCTCCAAATCTCTTAAGAGAACGTTTTATTCAACAGAACTCCAAATGATCTTCTCTAGTAGGAATCTCATTTTAAGGAGTATGGACGATAAAAAAACTGCTTTAGGCCAACTCAATGTGTGCTTACCTGTTTACTTGTTCCTGTAAGGCAAGTTTTATCAGGCTCACAAACGTGCACTTTCAAAAAGATATTTGAGCGCTAGATTACACGGTTATCTGAAGGATGCTGGAAATCGGTCAACGGCTCAATTTTTGAGTATTAAGTTAATTCAGTTCATGCGCTGACCTAAGAATTAGACTTTAAACCCATTTACATGGTTACAAGAACCGGTGTGAAGGGAGCTCACGTCAGCTGAGCCGTTGGTAATCCAATAATTGCAGCTTGATACTTGCGCCCAAAAGAAATATGTCCGATCCTTGATTTTATCTTGGTCTTAATATCCCCCCACTTTCATTTCTTATTTTCCTTTTTGTCAACGTTTTAATTGTTCGAAAATTTATTATCACCACTTACTCGTCATCTTAATATCCGTCACATTATATCTATTACATTTAAGAGACTGAAGTTTCGACTTGTTAAATAGCATAGTCGAGAACTTTTAAATAACTTTGACAACTTGGTTATGTAACGCACTACCTCTCTAGATGACTTCATGAGAAAATTAATTATGAACGCCCCCCCTTCATCTTTAATTTATTGGATACTTGAGACTGTTAATACTTTGGTAGATGATGTTGTGACTCTATTTTCTTACATACATTTATTTGCTAATCTGGATGTGTTTAGATCTTTCGTTTATTAAATTTGAGCTGAAATTGATCAGTCTTTGTTGCTGTATGTGCATCCTAAGAAGATTGTTTTGATACAGCGACAACTCACAAGTAAGATTTGAATTAGACTGGGACTGAAAAGTGGTTTCCAGGAAGCGCGTTTAGTTCTATTTGTAACTTGTCATATTTGTGAACCATTACTGTATCGAGGCAATCTTCTCAGGATGTACATACAACAACAAAGACTGATCGGTTTCACTTCATGTTAAACCAATGAGAGATTCAAACATATTCTAATCGTATGCTTACCAGTTGCATATGTATAGGTATTTGGACTCGATAGCCCAGTTATAAACAGGATGGCGGTTGGCGCGAAATAAACTAAGTTGGGGTACTGGTGTGAGCATCAATACTGGAATGTAGGTACATCTAGGTGACGAGTCCCAAATGGGACGAAATGGATGCCACAGATTACATTTGCCCACTACCTTTTAACTCAAAATATTTACTACATTTACTACAAATACAAATGTACTTCTCTAGTAGATGACTTTGTCGAAAAGAAAATTTTCTATATTGAAACGTCCTTATTTTGATTTAATAATGCAATAGACCTCTTTAATTTTTACACTGAATTATCTGAATGGGATGAGAGTTTAACAAATCAAGTTCACAGAAGAAACCAATACAAAGTCTTTCGCCTGGCGTTCTGAATAATTGAAATTTTGAGGATTTGATATCCTCAAAGATGGTTTAATTATGACGTTTTTGTTGTTGATCTACACTGTATCATTTGGCGTTAATCTAAGTAGAAATGATCATTTTCTAACTCTGCTTTCGCAGATCTTAATATCTCCATGTGTTGTTCAATGCCAGTAGGGTAATTTGTTCACTTATTCTTCGGCCATGTGAGTGACTAAAGTTTTCCACAAGTGATGATAAAGTGAATCTATATTTACGTTTGCTAATTACAAATTAACGTAAATAAAATGATTCTTGAAACTGTTTGGTATCCTCGCAACGTCTTCGATCCCGAATTCTGATAAGTTTCCGGTTGAAATCTGTATCTGTAGTCTGATACTTGCTTCAATTTAGGTGATAATACATAATGTCGTTTCATTGTAGGTGAGTGGATGTCATCCACTTTGTCGAAAACAATGTCGCTCTGAGTTCAGGTGATTTTTGTTCCTTTTTTCTACTGGGTAATTAGGTTTCTTGGTTTTGCCTACACTTTTTATTTGTATCTTGTTTACATCATTATCACTATTATCACTGTCTTTTTTGTTTATTACATGACTGATTTTATAAACAACCGTAATATGACACATTACAAATATTAGTAAGAAGATGAGGAATGAGGAGTTAGTTAAGCTTGTGGATATAATTTAGTTATCATAGACAAGACTACCATACATTAGCATTATTTAAAAGTAGAAAAGAATAATGAATACTTCTGAAAATGTACACATATATAATGTATACATGTGTCTCTGAGGATTTGTGTGATAGTGAGTTGGAAAAAAAAACAGTATACAGGTTGTTTATCTTTTATTCATTTCTGTATTATACCGACAATAGAAGAATCCTTTTCATTTCGTAAATACGTAAAAATGTCTCATTTAAGTATTCTAGGAGTATGACAACCACTATAGGTTAGTTAGAATATAGAGAAAGAGAGTATTACAAAAAGCAGTGTATCCGATGGCAAAAAAAAGGATGAATTAAACAAGAATGAAGTAAAGCTGTAATTTAATAAATACCGTATAAAGTTATCCAAATGACAGTTGAAGATTGTTTTTTAATGTATACTTTTAACTTAGACTTCATCACCTTCAACATACTGTCTGTCTAATAATTGTAGCGATTTCACGCTAAGATAGTAAACTGGGTTATTTAATTTTAATTGAACTGAGGTCCTTCTGAGGAAAAAGGTATTAAGTTTGGTCGTTTTTATTCTTCACAGATTGATATCAGTTAAGCAATCCTTGAAACCATGGAACACTGGACAGCTACTTTGTTATAGTATGGGACTCCTCAGCGATACACCCCATTGATTCTATTAGGGGATAGGACGCAGGGCCTTCAGGTCTAAAAGTGAACGCTTAACTTCAGATAGTTATATTTTGTTTTTTAATGTATACTTTTAACTTAGACTTCATCACCTTCAACATACTGTCTGTCTAATAATTGTAGCGATTTCACGCTAAGATAGTAAACTGGGTTATTTAATTTTAATTGAACTGAGGTCCTTCTGAGGAAAAAGGTATTAAGTTTGGTCGTTTTTATTCTTCACAGATTGATATCAGTTAAGCAATCCTTGAAACCATGGAACACTGGACAGCTACTTTGTTATAGTATGGGACTCCTCAGCGATACACCCCATTGATTCTATTAGGGGATAGGACGCAGGGCCTTCAGGTCTAAAAGTGAACGCTTAACTTCAGATAGTTATATTTTGTTTTTTAATGTATACTTTTAACTTAGACTTCATCACCTTCAACATACTGTCTGTCTAATAATTGTAGCGATTTCACGCTAAGATAGTAAACTGGGTTATTTAATTTTAATTGAACTGAGGTCCTTCTGAGGAAAAAGGTATTAAGTTTGGTCGTTTTTATTCTTCACAGATTGATATCAGTTAAGCAATCCTTGAAACCATGGAACACTGGACAGCTACTTTGTTATAGTATGGGACTCCTCAGCGATACACCCCATTGATTCTATTAGGGGATAGGACGCAGGGCCTTCAGGTCTAAAAGTGAACGCTTAACTTCAGATAGTTATATTTTGTTTTTTAAACTTGAAATAAACCTATGGACAAAAAATTACATCTCTAACTTGTTTCAACCATTTCTGACTTCATTTTACGCTGAAACGATGAAATGCACTTTAACCTATGATGGTAAGGAATTGTCGGTGAACAACATTTTAGATATGTGATAAATATCATCATCAATCATAACAGTTTAGCTCGTATAATAAATTAGTAATTGACTAATATTATAAATAATGCCAGTAAGTTTAAGTGTATTTTTGCGAATCATCTAGATTATGGCTGCGCAATATCAAAGAGTTTCATACCAAAACAAACACATTTTCAATGCTTTCAAGATTTTTAACGGATGGCAAGCACATGTAGATTCGTGATTTCAAATTTGAAACCTCAGAATTTTCTTGTTAATAATGACTTTTTATTTTTTTTTCTATATTAAAATATGTCGTTACAATTGTGATACAATTTGTAATGGCTTAATAACGAATTTATATTACTTATTATTCTTCACAGATTGATATCAGTTAAGCAATCCTTGAAACCATGGAACACTGGACAGCTACTTTGTTATAGTATGGGACTCCTCAGCGATACACCCCATTGATTCTATTAGGGGATAGGACGCAGGGCCTTCAGGTCTAAAAGTGAACGCTTAACTTCAGATAGTTATATTTTGTTTTTTAATGTATACTTTTAACTTAGACTTCATCACCTTCAACATACTGTCTGTCTAATAATTGTAGCGATTTCACGCTAAGATAGTAAACTGGGTTATTTAATTTTAATTGAACTGAGGTCCTTCTGAGGAAAAAGGTATTAAGTTTGGTCGTTTTTATTCTTCACAGATTGATATCAGTTAAGCAATCCTTGAAACCATGGAACACTGGACAGCTACTTTGTTATAGTATGGGACTCCTCAGCGATACACCCCATTGATTCTATTAGGGGATAGGACGCAGGGCCTTCAGGTCTAAAAGTGAACGCTTAACTTCAGATAGTTATATTTTGTTTTTTAAACTTGAAATAAACCTATGGACAAAAAATTACATCTCTAACTTGTTTCAACCATTTCTGACTTCATTTTACGCTGAAACGATGAAATGCACTTTAACCTATGATGGTAAGGAATTGTCGGTGAACAACATTTTAGATATGTGATAAATATCATCATCAATCATAACAGTTTAGCTCGTATAATAAATTAGTAATTGACTAATATTATAAATAATGCCAGTAAGTTTAAGTGTATTTTTGCGAATCATCTAGATTATGGCTGCGCAATATCAAAGAGTTTCATACCAAAACAAACACATTTTCAATGCTTTCAAGATTTTTAACGGATGGCAAGCACATGTAGATTCGTGATTTCAAATTTGAAACCTCAGAATTTTCTTGTTAATAATGACTTTTTATTTTTTTTTCTATATTAAAATATGTCGTTACAATTGTGATACAATTTGTAATGGCTTAATAACGAATTTATATTACTTATTATTCTTCAACAGTGACCGAAATTATACAGACAAGACAGATGTACTAGACTAACACACTTTGCAATGCATTAGTCAATGAAAGAGAAGATTTCCTTCACCTACACACAAAATTGAGACTACTAACTAGGCTGTATCGACTATGGTGCTTCTTACATTGGAGTAACTTCAAGAGAAACTTTAACTCAAGTCAAAAGACGTCCGATTTACACAAAAAGACCACTTAATAATTCTGTAGGTTTTTAAAACTACAAATAAAATCAGCAGTTGCAATACATGCTGTATTCAACTACCATCAAATCAATATTACAAAAGCATCAAACTAATTCAAAAAGGCTTTTCCAACTACTAAGAAAAGCGAGTGGCTGACGCTTTTTGTATATTGCTAAACTCAACTGCGCTAAACAGAAAAGAAAGACTTATGGTTTATCCGAAACCTACAGTTTCTCCAAACAATCACATGTCTAACTCATACATTCTGTGTCACATAAGAAAGACACCAATGAATTATTTCTACCGTTTTATGTTACAAGTATTTATCACCATTTTATTCCACTGCACTTCACATAAATACACACACATGGATCTAACCTATGATACACTTGAGACTTCCATGGTCAAGTAGATCTTCTGGTTGGTTTGGAAACTAATATTTAGTTTGATTCACTTTACCGTACCATAGAAACTCATGTTAGTATGATTCGGTTATTTATTCTCTAGAGAAACGACATGAACTAAAGCCGCGTAACGTCTGAAATTTAAGTTTCTACACACTAAGATTTTGGAAATATGTTACTTATAATAAAATATGCTAAGTAGCGCTCAGTTTATTTCTAATTATCAAGTAAAACTTTGATAATCAAATCTATAAATGTACTGAAAGTATTGGAATTATATTGAATGCAATATTAGTAATGATCTAAGCACTTTCACAGACGTTGCCAAAATGTTACGAATTACAAGTTAAAGGCAACCACACAATCATTTAAAGATGTTATGTTTACTGGGCTAAACAACTTTATTATTGGACTTCCATTGTCGTTTTATGTAGAAGTAAGCTTTTCAGTTATTTCATATTTATTCAATCACTTCGTTATTTTTTACACTTGTTTCCAAGTAATTGCTTCTCTATGTTTCGTTTCCTTTATTCATTCTCCCAATCCCTCCTGATTATCACTGTTCACATGATAGAATGACACAACACCGTTAAACGCTTACACCTTAGTTACAAAGTCTTTATAATGATGCAATTTAAACAATAATATTTTTACACTTTCCTTTTCATGATAGTGATGTATTTAGTGAGAAATTAAATAAACAGAAGTTGTGAAATACTACAGAACGTTTTTTATTCAAAATAAGAAACTGTAAACCTGTATTACTATAGAGCTTCAAAAATTCATCTGAAATATCATAAGCCAGATTACAAATTAAACAAATGACTGTCAACACAAGCCAAATTTACAAATGTTGTATAATAAGATGTGAAGACAGACACATTCATTTGGAATATGAGATAAACAGATTAAGACAGAACAAGAATAGAGTGTATGAGACATTCATCTCTGTGCCACAAAAGATGTTTTTCATGAGTTTTACCTTCAAAGAGAATCACTGAATTGTCACGCAAATGGCATCTTCATATAGTTACTTTTATGTATTTAAAAAAATACACAGTGCCCTTGATAATTGCCAATCTGTATACGGACACGTCAGCCCCGAGACTACCAGTCCCCAAAGCCAATATAGAAAAAACAACGATTTATAAGCCAAACAGATACAATCCGATTCAATCCAATATAATCGTATTGTATTTCAATCATGCCTTTATATATACACAAAATCAGACCACACAGCAAACCAATTAAGGATTTTCGATTAATATGAAACAGAAGAGATTGTGGCAGTGAATGGGAGGGGGTAATTTGTACACAACTAATTAAGTGTAGTCCATAGTAAGAGACAATATAATAACAGCAAATATACTAAACAGTAGGATAGGGTAAGAGGAACGTAACAATAACGGAAATGTAACGTTTACATTACTGATAACCAGAATAAATAAATTAGTCCTCTAAAACACAGTTCTGGAAGTTTTTCATCTTTCTTTAGTAGTCCGACATAACAGTTACAATATGTATAACAGAAATAATATTACTAACACGAATAATTTAGAATTTTAACATCTACTCCTAGTTATAGTCGTATAGCTTTAAAAATGTAGTTGATAAGGAAGATAGGTCATTTCGTTAAATAATTTCACTTCGTGTTATGTTTCCATTATTGTCATATTTGACTATCACAATGAAAAAACCGCTATTCATAGCTGTTTTATAATTAAAATTCCTATACCTAAGCAACCACTGTGTTTAAATTGAGTTTTTTGAAGCCTATAGTCCAATTGTAAAGCTTTTGCTGTCCCCGCAGGCAACATCATTAGCATAAACTTTAGAGAATAGAGAAGTTGTAGAATTGTTTTAAAATTAATTAGCACTGATCCTGTCAATCTTTGTTATTTACTAAAATAATTGAGTTGATGTGGCTTCTGAAGATTAATATTAAGTTTCGGTTAGTAAATTCGTCACATATTGATGTTGGTAGGGTACCATTGGGAACCATGAGGCATTAGATAATTGTTTTGTCCCAGTATAGAACTGCTCAACAGTGTGCGCCCCGAATTCCGCCCCAGGGGCTTCAGGTTAGTGAACGCCGAGATCTCAGTACCACTGAACCGGCATCCAGTGGTAGAATTTTCACTTTATCAATTTTTAAAATGGTGCGAAAATCATCTATTTCGACTGGTGATAACTGTCTTACTCCCGACAAGTCTAAACTCCATCAGCCATGACTTCTCACTAGAACTTTAGGAAGATACTGAAGTTAGTCACTAGTGAGATGAATATTGTTATCAAATTGAAGTGGTTTGCGGGGATTGACATTAAGTATTAATCGATGAACTAGTCACAGAATGATGATGGTTGAGTACCATTCAAACCCATGAAGCACTGAACAGTTGCACTACTGAGGAGTCCCATACTATAACGAAACATATGTCCAGTGTTTCCTGGTTTTCAGCGGTACCAGACAAACATTTATTAAAATAAACGTGTAAGTATCAGTGGTGTATTTATTAACTGTATCCATTCCATTTTACGTAAACAAACCACGTTAGTTTTAATTTATTGAAAAAGTTTGACACATCTCTTCGATTTAAAGTTTATGCTGGTGATGTTATCTAGGAGGTAGATGAAAGCCTAACAACCTAACCATCGGGCTCATAGACCTATGTATTTTAGTGTCCTGGAAGAAGTTTAGTAATAGTGTATATAAGAGTATGTTTGGATTGTTCAAGTAAGTGATTGATCCTATTCACTAACATAAACTACTATCAGCTTTAGAAAATGTACTACTATCGTTTGTATAGTTGTTGGCTCATTTACTCCAAGTTACATAATTCAGTAAAATACTTTGTTTTATGCAAATCTACAACTGAAGATTTTTTTTCTAAAATAAATATTATCGTAACTAGTTGATTAGAGATTTTTTTTATTAGATGTAGTCATGTATTCATTATGCAAATGAGGAAATTGGAATTTATCAACTATTTTCCAGTCTATTAACTATGAAATGACTTCCGGATTGTACTATGCGTAAAGCAATCATTTATTATAATTGAATGTAGGCGAAAGTAACTTACTAGACGAACAATGAATATGCTTCTTTTATTTTAATGCTACTCTGTAATAACTAGCACGTAGATTAGAGTAATAACTATTGCATAACTGTTGTATAGTTATTCAATTCCAAGTCATTTAATTAGTAGTACATATTTTGCATTGCGTAACTTTAATGTTTCACTTTCTACTGTTGATTAGTAAATTGATTCATTCAATAATATTTTGAAAATAACAAAATCTGATAAAAATTTCTGAATGTGAGCTGGTAGAGAAGATTTGTAGCTCAGGACGATAGTTATAGTTATAATGTCTTCTCTAAGGTGGATAGCTTCCGAATGTAACTGCAGGTTTACACCGTAACTGTATCACTGTAGTTTATTATTAACATTTTTATAAATACATTTGTAATAAGTAAAAGCATATACTGTGTATCTATGCACTCTTCTATAATATAACACTAAACTGGTTATCATGAATTTTCTTTGGCTTAGATGTATATTTTAAGTACATGAGATGACCTAACACTGATGTTAGGCTTATAAAGCATGTCCTGTAAGAAACTATGATATGATGTTACCGAAGACAAAGATAATTTGATCAATACTATTACTTTTACGAGTAAAAATCAAATCTATCAGTATTTCTACTATTACATATGACATTAATTCTTCAATGTTATCTCGTTAATACATGAACAAGGAATCCATGAAAGATAGTTTATTGTTACTTCGAATCGGGCATTATGTAGAAGTGCAATGTGATGAACGGAAAAAAAGTAGTTGTATCAGCTAAACTGATAGAAAATGTTTGATAATGAAGTCGTATGATAGGTAGAGACTGTTGGAAAACGTTAATAAAAAATAAATCTGAGTCATCAGGATTCTGAACGTAAGTTATACTGACATTTGTCACTATACAACACTATTCAAAATGATAACCAGATAAAGCTGTTGTTAGGCGCTTTGTTTTTTTCAAGTCAAAACCGAAACTCCATATACTAATGAATAACTCATCACAGGTATCTGACTACAGAAATCGCTTCTTGAAATGATGAAGAAGTTCTGCAACTCAGTAAATTAATTCAGTTGAATTGTGTTTTGTGCGCTTTTCGGTTTACTTATGAAACATTAATCTTCCTTCCCAAAGATACTATTAGCACTAAATTTTTCATCTTGAACGATAATGAAAGCTTTACAACGGCGCCAGTTCAAGACACATTTGCCGCAATAAGACTTAATTTTTATGGTAGGTTTTGATGACAGGGTTGACATACTGAGTTAAACAGCTTAATTATCCATGTTAGAACCTCAGAGAATAATTATTTAATAAAGAAGACAACTTAACGAAGAAATTTTCTGTCACTTTGTTTTTCACCGACGCACCACAATAATATAAACATAGTTCGCAATAAAAATAAAATCGATACCAATCTTGAGATGGCGTGTTCATGAAAATAATTGCATACGAGTAACAAAAAGGCGAGGTGAACAAAGTAACTAATAAGCAAAGTGTATAAATCATGGAGGGATGAATAAGGATATGTCAATATTAAATTGACTAATTATATAATATCAAGTAGGTGAATAGACGATACATTATGAATAGGGATTGAGTATTACTACTGAGTCTGTAAGAGGGAAGTGCATGCACAAAAGTGACAAAAGTGCCTTTATAGGAGGAGTTAAAACGACAAGTAAACATAGAGCTGGTAAATCCGAAAAGTCTACTTTTCTTTAGTGTCAAGGGTCAGTTTCAAAATGTCACATTTAATTTATCCGCGTAGTAGGTTATTCGTAGTTTCATTGTATTCCTCAAAATCAAAGGTATATTATGTTGACGAGTGCCAACTTGAAACCTAAATCAATCAAAAACTCTTAAGAGCTACATTCCATCAATCTACAGCTAACTAAATCTTATCATACATTTAACTTTTAAATTGTACTCTAATATTTTACTATATACAATAATAAATCAATTCATTTATGTCATAATTAACTTACTCCAAGTAATTTGTAATGATTATATGTTGCAATATTATCAAATAATATAACTGTATGATTTTTATTTCCACTTAAATACTGTACAATAACTTTTAAACATGGAAATTTTGATCTATCTTTTGAGCATTTATTTTCACATTTAACATCAGTTCTAACAATATGTGCATGTAAAAAACTACAATTTGTATGTGTAAATGCTGATTCATGAAAATATGGTTGTACAACTAAATGAATTAATATACATTCTACAATAAATGTTGTTGTTATCACTGTAGCGCATGTTAAATAAATAATTTTTAAACTATTAATTTGATAAGATTCTGGTAGTGATAGGCACAATTGCCTACTGGTCATGATTCGCATTGGTTCTTAATTTGTTTCGTCAATTATTTTATTTTAATTTTTGTACTTGTTTACTTTCAGAAGAAACAATAAAAATCAACTTAATGCTCTTAAATGTGCAATGTTTAACATTGAAAAATAATAAGTAATAATAATGATCCACAACAAATTAAAATGATTTATTACCTTTTCAACCAATCACATTTTAGCTAATATATTCTGTTATTTGATTGGCTGTTTGTAAACTCCCTTTATTTGTTAATTTCTCCCAACTGAAGTTGTTTTAAATGTATACATTGTTTAATTAATGTTATTATTTTCACACATTTTATCATTTTTTCCCGTCCAAGTCCTTCGATATTTGGGAATGAAATATATAACATGTCTATAGTATAAAAGCTTGCACTGAAGTCTTGGCTAATGTTCAATATAGGAACAATCAAACAGAATACTTGAAATACCCGCGGTCAATTTACTAATGGGCTAATCATTGTTTCGACTTATTAACCACTACGAGCCAGTAAGAAGACATCATTTATGAATAGATAGTTAATCTTGAAAAAAATCAGTTATAATAAAGGGGATATAAATATTTTCATGGTAAAGAAATGAATAATTGTTTTGCAGTGGCGATGCCTCCGTAGAGACAACGATAAAGAAATTCATTTTTGTGACTGAAAAGCTGTCAGTTCATTTATCAACGAACGCGAAGCAAAGATCAATAGCAATATCCCTCACTCCCGCCTCTACCAACGAAAATCTTTACTAAAAGACAAATATTTATCCATAAATGAGTGCACAGCACAATGGTTCCAACAACAAACCAACATATATATGTTCTTATTATAAATCTCCTTTTACTCAAGGTTTTTATGTAGAATGTATTACATAATAGGCGTTATCTAATTAAGGTGAAAATCTATTACCAATTACAATACAACGTTAATAGCGTTTCATTCCTTGTTTAATTTGAGAATTTTATGCGGTAATTTAAGTGCTGTTTCTGCTCGTTTCTATAATGTATTCTTGCAAAAATCATTATGTAAATTATATATTACTATTCAGACCTTATTCACTAAATGGAATATTGACAGAAAACAGTGGATGCAAAACATTTAATAAACATTCAAATAGTTGATAATAAAAACTGAATTTTGTAAATATTCGCCAACCTGATGCCTTTGGAGCGGAATCTAGAGTGCTCACTGTTGAGGAGATACATACTAGGGCAAACCAGCCTTCCAGTTATCCTTAGTTTTCAATGGTACCTTGCTAACATCAGTCTGTGACGAATTCAATCAACTAAACTTAGTACCAATCTTGATAAACCATCTCAATTCAAATATTTGAACCATTTAAATTTCATTTTAATTGTGGGGACAGAATTTGTAATATATATCATGCTATGTCATGAGAATCCATTACAATTTATCTGAAATGGAAGTAATGTAACACACTGTCATAATAGTACTGTTACTCTTCTAATGTAATATAGGTTTGTCATGAAGTTAATTTAATTTGGTTGGTTTGTAAACTTTCAATGTGCTACAATAGACTTAAATATACACAACGTTTTACATAACCATTGAAAACTACATTTATATTTTAACTTTGAGCCTAAGATTAGCTACACTTACAAGTTAATTACACACTACTAGAAACGAAAATCACAAACGTTTCAATGAAAATTTGACATTGCTTATGTCAATATACGTAGTCACTCTTTGTAATGTTTTATTAACCTCTTAATGTTTTTGATTTTCAGATGACAATTTAACCATGAATGTTTAAATTAGTGGTTTAAATGGTTAAAGTTGAAACTTTAAATATTAGGTTGTAGTTTTGTGTCTTGTTTTGTCTACTTCGATATTAGCAATTGTGTAGTATCATTATCCCTCACAGGTAGTGTGACTCAGAGCTATGCAAGTAATTCTATAGTCGGTGCATGAGTTATATGATGAGTTGCCATTAACAACAATATGAAATTTGCTGTGTATTTTTATTTTTTATTTATTATGGTTTATACTGTCACACTTTGCAGAACCTCATCAGGTAGACAACTGCATATAATAATTAATTTAAGTTAGAATGTATTTGGATCTGCTGTAGATTTGTAACGGACTGAAATTGATCAGTCTCCGTTACCATATGTAAGTTCTGAGCGGATTGCTTTGATACAAGAATTGTTCACAAGAGTTGTTTGATTTCGATTGTAGCTGACATGTGGAACCTAGGAAGAGCATTTCGTCGTATTTGGGACTCACCAGCTAGATGTAACTGCACTCCAGTCTCACTGTGAACATCAACACCTTGATGCAGGTATACTCAATTGATGAGTCCCGAATAGGACGAAACATCCATCCTGGTTTTAGCTTGTCAGCCACAATCCAACATAGATAATTAATTTAAAGTTCCCAAGTATCAAAATCTCACAGATAATCTCTTTAAAATTTTAGTTCTGTCTGTCTGACGAATTCTTACAAGAACCAAACTTAGATGAAATAAATTAGCTTGCTGGGTGACCAAAGCTATATACTGTGCAAGCATAGTGTAGATGATTTGGAATCAATCACACTAGTAGATACACCATAAATTTATCAACGAAATTCATTCAGCACTCAAAAATAGAGTAACATAATATTGGTCATCACTTAATAAATAATCAATATGAGAGCAACGAGACGATTATCAGACTTATTAAACTAGGCAACAATATGTAGCGCATTTATAAAATGAAAAATAGAGTAGGCAGATAGGAAATATAATTGACTTTAGAACCAGAAGTTTGGGCCAATGGTCATGAACACCGACTGGCCCTGAAGTATGAATGTAACATTTATATGTACATTGGGATGGCATTTAGAACCGTGAGTGAAACCTTCAGAAGTTCTAAAGGCGATGAAGAGATTCCATTCAATCAACATTCAAAAATACCTTCCAGAATCATTGATGTAGAATACTCCGGTTAGATAATAGACAAAAACTACTGTTTATGGATTGGATGGATGCAGTGATAATTTCAATTTTACAGAAAACTAAAAATATTCGTGTATTTTGTATCATATTTAACACATACTGGAATAAGAGATCAAGTTTGCTTTAATTCTATCTTCTAGTTTGTAAATTTCGAAGGTTCAAGCTGTTCAAGTTCTAAAGTTGCATACGAAATTATGAGAAGTCAAGTGCACACAGTCTGTTGTCTAGGCAATTCCAATCGAATAAATTATTAAATCAAGAAAAAATAGTTTCCTTTGCTTTGATTGTCATCGGCTTTAGTAATTGACAGTATGTTGTGTAGCGTTTATAGGTTGCAATAATGAATATGTTAAATGTATAACATGAATTTGTTTTCTCTAGTGTTGTAAAGTTTCTCAAGTAAAAGAAGTTAAAATGGCTGCCATTGAATCTACCTAGATATCCAAGTAACCCACACTATAGAATGCAAACATTTAAAGTTCTGACCAGAAAAGAAAGCGATCAAATTAAAATAACTTCATGACACCTATAATATAACAAGAATGGTGCTTAATTAACAAGTATCTGAAGCATTTGAACAAGTAATATGGCTGACTAATGTTAATATAGATACTAATCGAAATTAAGTTAGTACAAACTCGAAAATATGTTTACATAGCTCATATCACGACAGTATGCTGGTTAGACAACCACTGAAAACCTCACAGAGCTAAAGGGATACTTAACCCTAATGTAGGACTCTTCAGCAGAGAATATAAATGACTTCATAGTGTCAGGTATCGAAAAAATCCTTTCAAACTTTATACATATTTTTGTACAATATCATGAGTTGACTAGAGTGCAAGTCATTTGGCGGCTAACGTTGTAATTTGAATATCAAGTCCTAGCCAAGTTTTAGTCTTAATCCTTGATGAGATAGTAAGGGCTAACACATAAGGTGTCCTTTACTAAAACAAAACAACTGTTCAATGCTTTGTGATTTTCAATGGTTTTCTAACAAGAATTAATCCATGATGTAATGTATACATAAACTATCAGTGGCATATAATGTACTCGTTCTCGAATCGGATTCATCATGTGACGAAATTATTACCTCTTTTAGTTTTTTTCTAGGTCACTTAACAATCCAGTTTATATAATTATTTCCCGTTTATAAACTACTGGATGATTCTTACATATTGTCATCTACTTTTGTTCAGTACTAAAGAGCTTATGTTTGTGAAAAATTAAAGATCGTCTATTAATTTAGTATTTCACGTGTCGTGTATATTAAGCTTACCAATTAGAGTAATAATTAAAATAGTCTTGATAATCTTTAAGTTCAATTGTAACTGGCAAGCGGAATCCCAGACGCGCGTTTCGTTCTATTTGGGACTCATCGGCTGAATGTACCTGCATCCCAATGTTTATGTTCAGTCCATTACAATCTTATCCTAATTAGTTTTGATATTCACTATAATTTAACATATTTAGAATCATTTTCACGGTTATATTTTACAAACTATTTACTGCACCTTTACCTTTTGCGAACTATATTGTACTTGTGCCTTACTGGACTATTTGAAAATGTATGTGGCATTTTAGAAAGAATTTAAAATTTCTCACTTATGATAACTCAGGATTCTAGCTTACTTATGTGTATCTTTAGTGGATTCCATGGATATATATATATATATATATATGGCATGTGATGTATGTTTCATCAAATACAAGACTGGCCAGCTGGATACACCTATAATATCTTGATATTAACTATTATTGTGAGATGCAAACTCAATTTATGCTACTTTCAACACCAGCATGTTATCGACTGAGCTACTGACACTACTGAATTTTTTAACAGTCTGGAAGTTATTAGAAGGGTTTGTATTTTCTCAATGTTAATATTCAATACACTTAATCAATCTGTATTGTCATAAACATATTCTACGCAAATTGCTTCGATATAATCACTTAGCTATAAGTTTTAACATATTTATTATGCAGTGAGTAGTGTAAACATCAATAATGGATTGTAAGTACATTCTATCTAATTAATTTTAGATAGAAACCAATGTGTATCATAAATTCGATTGCATAGTATATTCAAATTAACTGAATAAAACTATACTTTAGAAGAATAATAATAACTTGATCTAATTCAAAATGATGATAACATTAACTGATATCATAGTAACTATGCATGCAAGACTTAATAACTTACAAAAAAGTTTTATATTTTTAATTATCATTTTAACCAAACATAAAATCTATTCCACTTTAATAAAGTACACAGTAACTCACTAGAAATCATTTTTATGTTTAGAAAATTCATAAATATATTAATGTGTATGAATGAATGAAAAAAGAAAAGAAGAAGATCATAAAAAAACTTACCTTATTTCTAGTAACCAGCAATTTCTTAAACTACAATTTCTTTTTTCTTTTGAAATTAAATTAATGGTTAAATACTACTTAAGTAAAACAAAAAAACAAAAAAAATTAAAAAAAATGCACTTACATATTTATACTAAAAGGAAATAAACTTAAAAGAAATACCGGAATAAATTTCTAGAAAAAGATTAATTTAAGATTATAGAAAGGAAAGAAAAAAAATAAAGAATAATTAGAAAAGCACTAAAGAAACAAAAAGAGAAAATATTGATTTAAGAAAATCATTAATAATATAATTCTTTTTTGTTTTTATTTCTTTAAACAATAACATAAATATACAATAAAAGATTTAATCAAAAATATAGTAATATTTGATGTAATCAATAAAATTTTTTAGGATTAAACATTTAAATTTTTAAAAAGAAAAATCTTTATTATTTAAATCTATACTCACAAGATATTACTTAGTTACTATCTGTCAATGATAGTTAATTCTCGAATAGAGTAGATTAGGTAAAGACTTTATTAGTGTTGTGTACAATATACATACAAGTAATATATATATATATATATATATACATGAACATCTTACTAATCTTGACATTTTACATTTGAAATTGAATTAAGATGATTTATGGGGATTTGTATTAAAATTAGTTGATAGAATTCGTCATTGATTGACTTTTGCAGGATACCATTGCTTCAGCGCTCCTTGGTATTTTAATAGTAACTTGCTAACATCAATCTATGATAAATTCAATCAACAAAATTTTACATTTGAGTTTATTAGCGACAAAACGTGCAGTTTCCAACTTATTATCAAACTTTTAGTTACTATAATGTGGGGGTGGTAGAGGGAAAAATAGACAATTAATTTAAATTACTATAAAATTATATATGTTTCCATACTGATTGATCATTGAGTAATAATCACTGTTATGTTTAATTAGTTCTTTGTTTTAATTAAATAATAATCGCCAAATTTAAATATGGTAACTAGTCACATTGGTTTAACATTACGTACGTTATGTTTTAATGCAAATTATTGGTAGTCGGCAGAAATCCTTCCTTCGGTTTTATGCCAATTTTAACTAACCGTCATGAAATATCATCAATTTTAAAAGCATTGATGCAAAAACCATGGTTACCTGGAGTATGCTTTAAACTATCTAATGTCATGATGATTTCTAGATTGAAATTAGTGTTATGAAGCTGTTGGATTCTGAATTCCATTTGATAATCGTCATCAGAATACTTTTACCTCCTGACAAATGTTCCTTGGAACTAACATGCGCCCATATATATATATATATATATATATATATATATATATATATATGAATTAGGAATAAATAACTACAGAACATAAATAATTAAGTACTTTCCATAACATATATTTAAAAGTTTTGACAATTGAACTTATGTTGTAGGAACTTAATAGAACACGTAATCATCATAGATTTCTGAATATTGTAATATACAGTATATAATAATACGTCGAATGCAATACTGTATGTTTGAATTCATGATATCAAACACGAAAAATAATTATTTGATTGTCTAATTATCAGTTAACCATGATGCACTACATTTGTTAGAGATGTACTATGTCGAATGAAAGCTGTTAAATAACATAGTCTGATCAAGGCACCTAACTATCGATAGTTTCAAAAGGGTGTCAAAACAAAGAAGAATTATACAGCCTTCCTGCATTCGTAGGAGACTTATCAAAAGTAAACACCCGTGCGTAAGTATTTATTATTAGTAATGACAGTGTTTGCTTTAGTGGATACTACTAGCTGCAGGTGGACGGTGATGCATTATCACCTGACCACGATACGACATAGTGTAAAAACCAACTCCTCCTATAGACAGCAATCACAAACGCTCTTTCTCATTTATGATTGTCTTCTGTTTTCTACCTTCTTATCACTTGTGAGTTTAATTGTTGGAGGCTACATCGTTGTAACAACAAACGAAACTTGCATATGTCATTACCAACGCTAGACTTGATAGTTTCAAATAAATTGAGCATTAGATAGGTTATCTATAAAAATGAATGATATGTATATTTGTATTATTTCAATGAGCGGAAATTAAAATTCCCGACGTTTCGTGATTTAGTGCAAGTCGCTTCTCAAGGAAGATGGGATACCGGTATTCATCAGTATTTTGTCAGATTTAATTCCATTATTGGTAGACAATGGTTCTAGAAATGACTGAGCAAAGCGTTTGCTTTGCTGCTCGGAGTCAATATCGTCAAGAAGTATAATTTTGTCTGTTGTGTATATGATTTACTGTACTGCTTTAGACTTTTCATGATTTCATATGTCAGTTGTGAAATTATGAATTGTATCGTAACGGTGTGTCTTTTATTCCACTTGGCTGATTGGAAGTAATACGGTTACGGTCAAATGAGGTTCGAGATTCACCCTCTGTGTAGAGCATGACTTACATAGTGTTCAGAGGCTTCACCATCGGCTCAGTCATAATGAAAAGTCTAGTTTAACATCACTCTGCCACAGAAAAAATAAACAACCAAATTGAATTAACGCGAAATTAAAGAATACAAAGGGAACAAATAACATTAGTTAGTACAATCAAAATACAAGTGTCACAACAAGTCATTTTGGTCGAAGTAATTTAAAGTGAAACATATTTGTATATGTTAGTGTGGTGTGAATTAACTAAAAATAAATCAACTGAAATGTCATGGATTGGTATCGTCGTTCTACCTTATCGCTACAACATAACAGAAGAATTGCAAGTAATTCTAAAACAACATTGGATTCAAACGTTCTACAAAACCACCAACAATCTTCGAGGTCCTTCAGTTAAAACAAAGGATAATATCCTTTTCACCTCTACACAGAATTGTGTTTACATGTTAGGTAGTATTGATTATGATGCTTTCTATATTGAAAAGTCACCTTGAGAAATCGTAACTTGTGCTAAAGATCATGAAAGCTTCATAAAACGACCTCTTAATAATCCTATTGAATTTGAAAAATTACAAATCAAATTATCAGTAGCAGTACGTGCTATGTTTCATAACCATAAAGTCAATTTTAAAAATATTCTAACTGTTCAGAATGGTTTTTCCGGTTATAAAGAAAGACGAATGGTTGAAGCGCTCCATGTATTGTCGAATCCAACAGCGTTTAATAAAACGGAAGGTCTTTCTATTCTCCCAACATGGACTTCCTATCAAATGGACCATAATTAATGTACATCAAATTTCATTCATGCTAACACGTATACAATTTTATCTTTATTTCACACATTCTTTCACACCCATTCACATCACACTAACATATACAAGTTTTCCCACTTCCATAAATTTGTGATATATAGAGCGACGATCATCAATTGTCATTAGTGATAGCTTCTCACTAGGGCTCCAGGAACATCTTGCAGTTAGTCACTAGTCAGTCAATTATTGTAATTGAATTGAGATGGTTATTTTTGTGGAGATTGGTATTTTTATTTGACTGAATATGTCACAGATTGATGTTGGCAGGGTACCATTGAAAATAAGGGAGCACTAGAGAGCTGTTTCGTTCTAATGTGAAGCTGCTCAGCAGTGCGTACCCCAGATTCCGCTTCATGGGCTTTAGGCTGGCAAACCCCTAACCTTCTGTGACATATTCAACCGAATAAAAATACCAATCATAACAAAAATAGCCATCTCAAATCATATACAAGTATGTTCCACTTTAAACCACGTTGATTCAAATGATTTAACATGACACAATTAAACAATTCTTTGAAGATGCAACTTTCTCTAAACCGTGAAACGTCAGAAATTCTAATTTCTGCTCGTTGGAATAAAACACATATATATTACTCATTTTTATAAAAGGAACTTGGTTGTATCCGGTGTATCATTTTGATAGTTGCAGTCAAATTTCATGTATATCTTCATGAATAATCGTTTTAAATGCTTCATTGAAGTTGAGTAAAATGTTTCAAATCCATAGGATAAATAAACCATTTAAATCAAAGTCAGATATATGTCTTTTATAAATATTCATGAAAACATTAGAAAAGTAGATAATTAATCAAGGGACGAAATGTAGTGGTCAGTGAAGTAAACATTCTTTTCAACCATGTTATTTACTCAATTTGTACAATCGTAATTTGTAGTTAATTTTTGCACAAATGCAGTCTATCATTAAATAGAGTTAAAAGTATCACAAGGTAGTTTGATGTATGCAATGAAAATAAAATCGTATCGAGGCGGAAATAGCTTGGAAACAACAGTTATGAAGGTCTATACTTTGAACAGAATTATTTGGAAATATCAAGTTATTTAGATGATGTTACGTAATGAGCAAATTATTAGTTGAAAAGATGATACACGATCGAGCATGGAAAACAATGATTGTTATGATAGTAACTAATTAACAGTAACCATGAAGAAGGATACAATGAAAACAAGCAATTGTTAGGAAATGGAAAAGCGTTAAGGACACGGTAGAATGAAAGGTTGAACGTAGCGATATTGTACACAGATATCAAGCTTGGAAATGTGAATAATTATAGTTTATACAGTACATAGCTCATTGATTTATAATCCCAATAAGCCATTTTGTCTTACTAAATAGATGACTATGAAGGAGGATAATGGTGGTACAATATGAACATAATTAGCCATTTGCTCTAGGATAGAGCTGTTGATAAACAAGCCTTCATAGAGACAAACTAAGCAGTGTTCAAGGATACATTTCTAAACATTCCGTTACGTACGGCTAATGTATCGAGTATTGCATGAGCAGGCAGACCTGCAAATTCACATTGATGCTAACGTCAACGTGTCAGGAGGTTCTGGGCAGCAAGAAGCGTCATTATAAGGAATGGATCTCCACCGACACATTTAGCAAAATTTAACAAAAGAAGAACAAGAAGATAGAAATCAACAACAGTCGAACAAGAGCAGAGAAAATTAAGGCACAAACTGAATACACAGAAGCAAATAAGCAGGTAAAGAAGAGCATTAGAGCTGACAAACGGAAATACATCGAAGGCCTTACAAAGACAGCCGAGGAGGCTGCAAGAGAAGAAAATATGAAACAGGTATATGACACTATGAAGAAACTAGCACGCAAATATAGTAAACCGAAACAACCGGTCGAGAACAAATAAAGCAAGACAATCACCGAGATTCAAGAACAAAGAAACAGATGGGTAGAACACGTTGAGGAACTCTTAAATAGGCCAACTCCATTGAACTCACAAGACATTGAAGCAGCACCTACAGATCTCCCGATAGATGTTACTCCATCAACTATGGAAGAAATCAAGATGGCCATCAAACAAATCAAAAGTGAGAAAGCAGCAGGACCTGACAATATACCTGAGGCACTCAAGTCATATATAGATGTAACAGCAAGAATACTCCACGTTTTATTTACAAAGATCTGGGAAAAGGAACAAGTGCCAGCAGACTGGAAAGTAGGACATCATATCAAGATATCAAAGATCGGAGATTTGAGCAAATGTGACAACTATAGAGGGATCACACTATTGTCAGTACCAGGGAAAGTCTTCAACAGAGTATTGTTGAACAGAATGAAAAATTCAGTGAATGCTCAACTTCGAGATCAACAAGCTGGTTCCCGTAAGGATCGGTCGTGCACGGACCAAATAGCAACACTACAGATCATCGTTGGACAATCGATTGAATAGAACTCGCCACTGTACATCAACGTCATTGATTATGAGAAGGCGTTTGATAGTGTAGATAGGAGAACACTATGGAAGCTTCTTCGACACTACGGCGTACCAGAGAAACTCGTCAACATCATCCGGAACTCTTACGACAGAACACAGTGCAAAATTGTGCATGGAGGACAACTGACAAATACATTCCCAGTGAGGACCAGATTCAAACAAGGTGGATACTCTCACATATCTGAGGAGCATCATCGATGAAAAAGGAGGGTCCGATGTAGATGTAAAGACAAGGATTGTCAAAGCCAGGACAGCATTCCTAGAGTTGAAAAACATGTGGGACTCAAAACAAATATCAACTAACCTCAAAGTCAGACTCTTCAATTCGAACGTGAAGACAGTCCTGCTGTATGGAGCTGAAACTTGGAGAATTACTGCAAACATCATCAGACGGATACAAGTATTTGTAAACAACTGCTTACGAAAGACACTGAATGTCTGTTGGCCGGAAACCATCAGCAACAGCTTACTATGGGAGAGGACAAATCAACTTTCAGCCGTAGAGAAAATTAGAAAAAGACGTTGGAAATGGATAGGACATACATTACTGAAACCATCAAACTGCATCACGAGACAAGCCTTAAAATGGAATCCTGTTGGGAAACGGAAAAGAGGAAGGTCAAAGAACACGCTGCGTCGAGAATTGGAAGCAGACATTAAAAGGATGAGGAGCAACTGGAAACAATTGGAAAGGATTGCTCAGGACAGAGTTCAACGGCGAATCCTGGTAAGTAGCCTATGCTCCTCAGTGAGGAGTAACGGGTGTAAGTGAGTAAGTACTTAATTCTTCATCTCTTCTTGCAGATCAATTTACAAATCGAAATGTAGATTGCCTTATGCAAATGATTAGGTAAATTATTCATTATGATCCTGAAATTACCAATTTAGTCGATTTAATTATTTTGTTATACTAAAACTGGCGTTATTCTACTGAGAACGAACTTATTTATCAACTGTATTCTTAGTATAAAATCATCTATTTTTTTTGAAAACTTATACTTGAAACGAAACTAAAGTTAGTTTATCAATCGTAGGAACATGTTCATTATTACTTTATCTTTTAACAAATAACCAAGAAAGTAACTGTGACATATTTAACTCCGACGTATTTTATTCTATTCCTTAAATAATTCCGACAAGTGTAATAATTAACAAATAAATTGTATTCTGCATTCGATTTCACACATGGTCAGCAAGTTTAGTACAATTGCTCTATGTGATGAATTGTAATAACTGCCAATTTATTAGGATTCCTGAAGATGAACGTTCTGTTCAAAGCACTAATTAGTATGATAAAGATCATTATCATAAAAATAACAGTAATTCGTCAGTAAGTTTTTTCACATTTGATAATAAACAACTGAATTCTGTTATCGTTTATGAATAACAGTAAAAGCATAATGATAAGTCTATTTTATGGGTCTAACAATTGGTATTGGATACTACATATTTAGGTTTCCGTTCATCTGTAATAGAGATACGAACAAACTAGTTCAGATAACGAAACAACCAATAACCAGATCCTAATTATAAATATAATATTCGTTAGAACAATTAGTAGAATTTCACCTGAGAGTTTGTTTAACTAGTTTGAAAATTGTTACTCTCACTAAATAGGAAGGTTATTTCTACATTATTTTCATAAAGAAAGTGGTGAAGTACCTCTTAGTCTCCTTTTCTCTCCGTGTTTTTAGAGCCCACTATCCTTATGCGTCTTTGATGAACGAACAAATGTCTAAGCTTGTCATTATATATATATATATATATATATATATATATATATATATGCCTGTTTGTATATTCAACTAAGTACTAATCATTATAGTTACCAAGTTGGTTTACCCTTAAAACATCATTTCTTACTAACCAGTCAAATATTAATTTCATTTTACCGTTGGTTTCATTCCTAGTGGATTTCTTTCTCCCTAAACTAGAGAATGGGCCTTTTATAGACGAAATTAATCAGCTACCGTTTTACCCATAGATTTACATAGATTATACCTTTATTGTCCTTAAATATGGAAAAGATAATAATGATTTGCTAAAAATGTTTAACAGCGATCTGTCATCTATCGCGTTGAGCCCAGATAACGAAGTAAATGAAAGTACCTCGGTCGAGGACATCTTTTTGACAATGAAGAAGTGTTGATACTACGTTAAAAACCTAGTATATATACAGAATCAGTATCACCTGGTCAGTAAACTCATTTCTGCATTTCTATAACTCTGTTATACAAAATAAATTTAATCATAGTTCAAACACATCACACTAAACGCATTTTTTTTTATGAACACTGTTAAAGATGGATTAACCGCTATCTGCAACATACTTAACATGAATGTTCATCCATTGAAATTCATAAATAACTGCATAAAGTAGGCAATAACAAAATCATTGAAAACGACAGTCTTTGAGAAATCCATTTTCCTGAAATAGTAATTCCAAGATGGTAAATAACGCTGAGATTACTACGCAACGAATAAAAGAAGTGTCGCATAGGACATTTACTCTATCCAAGCTCCACTCCATAATCTATAACCATCTCATCATTCTTAGGAGATAATACTGACAGGATTTAATAAATTCGCCTCGCCCATTTGTATCTACTAACCCAGCTGTACTTCTGAGGCCAGTTACATTGGACCCATAAAAAAACGAGTCCGCTAAGGAACTTTTAAACAGCACTCAACTTCATTAAGTAAGAGCCAGCTGCAACCAGTAAAGAGCTTTATACTCCGGCACTTAACTGATGGTGTGAGGAATGCCTTAAGAATTATTCACTAGCTTCCTAAATATATAATAAACAGTCATGAATTTGTAACAGTATTATCTAACACACCACTCCTTGATCGGTATTAGCTTTATTGCTATTGTAGAAAGCTTTAATGCGAAACTCACTGAATAGAAATACATGTTCTCTCCTTTCGTCTTTTTCTAAATGTCTAAATGAAAATATTTTTTCGTTATTGAAACCTAAAACGATAACAACACCTACAAAACTCAAATAAAACTGATAATAAACATTCAAGACTCATTTTAAAAGTGTTTTTTTTCCCTCCATTTTCATATGTATTGAATTCGTTTGAATTCAATGTAATTCGATACATTTCGTAACATTTACGTAAAATAGTGATGATTCTTTTTGATTCGCAACCAATTTACCAGTGAGAACTGAAACAGGAAGACAAAATAAAGTATTCTTTCATGATATTCTGGGACACTTCATTATAAAGTGTCTGGAAACTTTACCACTTTAAAACTCAGCTTCATTAAACTTAAAGATCTTAATTAGTTTATAAAACATCTATGATTTCACTCTTACAACTAACATTACACCCGCTGTTTAAATAATGATAATTATCCTTTTTATTTGTGCTAACAGGTTTATGCTATTCCCATTCATCCTCCTACATTACTATCTAACTAGCTACCAGTCTTCTTATCTTTGAAAGATTGGACGCTTATATTGAACACTAATATGCTATTTGAACAAGATCTCTTGAAGTTCTAATGTGATGGTCTTATCAATGGCGTTCAAAATACACATGGAATGAAACAGCCATTACCAATAAAAATAGGGAACTGAGTGAATTTGAAATATATCCGCCCCCGTTGAGTGAAAACTCATTGTTTTGAATTTACTGAGTTTAGTGTGAATTTCGAGGATTCTAAATTTATCCTTTAGTGAAGTTATCTTTGTGTACTGTTGAGCAGTCTCAAATCGGAGGCAGTTTTACAATACTTCTTGGTTTATTAATAATAATGGCTTTATATAACACTACAGATATTGTTACAGTAAACAATTCTTATCTCGAATTACTTAATACTACGACAGGTAATTATATGCATTGAAGTTGAATTGTTCGAGAATATATTATATACAAGTTTATTCATAACGATTAGTATTTGCCACTCATTCTCAATTACGGAAGCACCCTACTAGTATAACTACTCAAACTTAATTCTTCATCAATGATAGACGTCAATTCCAGTATATTCATTTTTTGCTTTTCCAAGGAAAAGCCAAACAAGGAAATGTCTCCATTTTAATTACCTTAAATTGTAATTTTCAAGTCTTTTATGATGGATCGTAAATATACAAAGTTAGTATTCATATTTGTTCAACTCACTGTTACCATGAGTAAGAACATTAATTAGAATATTCTCATAGTTGGATAATAGATTTATTAAATCAAGATGGTTTTGTGGTGACAGGTATTAAGTTTAGTTTTGTAGATTAGTCATAAATTTATATTATCTGAGTACCACCGGAAACCATGGAGCATTGGTTATCTGTTTCACCCTTGTATGCGACTTTCCAACAGTGAGTACACCCAATTTTACCAGAGATTCTAAACTAGGGTCTTCAGGTTAGTGAACGCCTAATCCACTGTAACCGACGTCCACTGGTAGAATTCCCAAATCAGTCAATTTATGATATATCCTGATTATCAGATTTTGAGGTATGAGTAAGGAACCTTTAAGAAAAAAAATACTTGTTGGTTAAGTGTTCTCTGTGAGACCTAAATGTCTTGAGTTTGATCCCATGACAGAATAGAGGGTGACCACTTCTGAGGAGTCCCATACTAGAGTGAAAAGTTTGTCAAGTGCTTAATAATTTCTAGTGGCATCATAATGGTATCAATCTGTGACAAATGAAATCAACTAAAGATATACTATATGTTTAGGGCAGATTCTCGATGGTTCTAAAGTTAAAGTTAGTTTGTAATTCAAATCATTTTATGATTTCTTTATCTCTTTTCTATTAAAACTTCAAATTCAGTTGAAAAAGGTACATACCTAACATTTTAGTTATTTTACAGGTCAATTGAAATTTTTTTTTAAGCTACCTGATTATCCAACTGTACAAATATTCAAATTAATTTTCATGTTTCAGATTACATGAAATTGAATAACTATGATTGTTAACCGCATTTACTCAAAAACTAGAAAACTCAATTGGAACCATTACATTTGTTGATAAACTTTCTGCTCTGTTTATTCTTTAAAAGCTTGAGAAACTGATCTATTAGAATTAATGTGTCTTATATGTGTTGAACTGAACTGAACTGACAAAGAACTTTAGCGATTGAATATACATGGCATATACTGACTGTTAAAGTCTATTTTCAATACCTGCAGTTTGAATGTATGTTATATTATGAATAGATATGAACTTTTTAGTTGGGTAGAATTTTCACTTCAGTTTACTTCACTTGTTAATTGATGCTGAATGGAAAAGATTAAATCATTATTTTAAAATTAACTAATATGAGGTTATGCTATCAAGTGAAAAAAACAAAGTATACAATAAAGTTAGTATGCATGTAGGAATATTCTATCCAAACTAATCCTAGAATAAAAGTTGACGATTCACTTGTAAGTATGGAAGTAAAGGAATGACATAGTATAAGATAGAGAATCACTTATAGTTATAGTGATGATTTTGTGGCTGTGACAACTGTTTCATTCAAATTGAGCGTTTATAATCTATGCATAGACATTTGAATACACACAAGACTGAAGGAAAAATCTTTTCGAAATATGTGAAATGCTTCATAAGAACCTCTTAGACGCATAAAACTTAACAATCTCTGTACACATTGGTTACCATTTAAAATGTTAAAATCTAAATGTCTACAAAAAGAAAAACGTTGAGTTAACAAAACTTTTTTTTGTTTGAATCATTATTAGGTTTATCCAATAATAGTGTGGAGATGGGATGTTTCTAAACGTTAGGCAGATTGGAGGTAGTAGAAATCTCTGGGACTAGGTCTTGTGTTAGTTAACACCCTCCAATAAATTCTTATAAATAGTGATCATGTGAAATTCTAACTTGTGTTATTCAGTTTCATAATCTGAGACTTTGTTTCTGGTCTATTAAGATCCCTCGTAGTAGTGAGATGTTCAGAATGATTAGTCACTTATAAGTGACGTATATCTTAAGTCCAACGCATCCTATGCTTGAGCTATCATGGTGATGTTACAAACCAATTCATGCTCGTAAAGTTTATTTACACTCAATATACACATACGAATAATACACTAAATCAAATACCTACATCAACTTAAGTATCAGAAATCTAGTAAATCAACACCAACTACTATTTCCAAATATTTTGAAGACGATATTAGTGTGTACCAAATGATTCATTAGATCAGGTGTTTTGAAGTTAAGACAGCAGTTCCAGAAAAAAAAAAGGCCAGAGGAACAAAATCATAGTACCCGACTAGCGTTGCTTCAAGGCATTAGTTTAATGGAAATAAGTATGTTGGATCTAATCAACAAAACACTAATTTCGACGAAATATGTAATTAAAATATGCTTACATAAAAATGGTTCGTTTGAAAGACTGTAGCGCTATCTGATATCTATGTACAAAATATCGGATTTTTATTGATTTGTACATGTCCTATTCCAGTATGCATGTTACAGTGTAATCGAAGAGAGGAATTTACTGTATCTGCAATTTCGTATTTTGTTGCTTGATCGTGGCTCGTTAAAATAAATTATCACGTATCAACTAATCTACTCCTTTATATTACGCACGGAACATAGTTGAGTGTTCATGTACTTGTTTATGAGTATGATAGGCAAGAAGAGTTATTTAACAATCGAGCTCAGTAATCACTACAACGATGATTCTACCAAGTCCACTCCATACTATGCAGGGTATATGGTACTGCATTCTTGATATCTAAGACCGGCATTAGGTTTCAGGTTTATGATTTAGAGTAACGATTGGTATTTAAGCCTAGGGTTGGATTACGATTACCTCCTAGGGTTACATTTAGTTTATGTCTCGGTCAGGATTGGTATTATTTATTTGATATCGAAAAACGATAGTTTACATACTCATTTATGATGTCACCTAGTTTTCAAATAAACCATTCAGGTTTAATCAAAATTTTCAGTAGAATGTGGTGGTGTATTACAATTAGTTCTATCTCAACACAAATATGGATACAGACATCAAAGCCTAATGTAGAATTGTATATAATGGTATGTATCTAAGCTATTCAAATGTATTAGTAGTACGTACAATGTGTCTAAATTTCAGATCAAAGGAACTCCCATAACACGTATAAATCACTTTTACAACAAGCCAATTATAACCAATCCCCATTAATATATATATATATACATCCATCTGTGATACATTCAATCAAATAAAGTAACCAATCACCACAATAATAACCATCCCAATTATGACTTTGTTGGAGCCATTTGGTACTGTATAATTGAACAAAGTCAACGAGTTACTGTAACTATGAGAAGCCGAGGATTTGTGTTTCCAATATGGAAACATGGTGACTAGTAAGTGCGTAGATGTAGAGTTACGTGTAGGCTCTAATTGTGTTGAGGAATAGCAATCAGGAAAACACTCCCGCGCCGGGAGTCGAACCCGGGCCACCTGGGTGAGAGCCAGGGATCCTAACCGCTAGACCACGCGGGACGTTAGTTGTGGATGATAAAATATTTAATTATGGACATACAGTAACTAATGCATGCATTTACAAATTAAATAGTGCATCTGAACCACATTTGTCACTAGCACATGTAAAACTATTCACGCATATAAATACATCCTCGAGTTGTATAATTAGTTAGCTGAGACCACGAGTAGTGAAATTTGATAATCTATGTCAAAGACGTTTATTTTTATTCCTATTTTAAGAAGTCAAGCTGATTTCATAATATATCTCCATTTGTTTTTATTGCTATGTTGAATTGAGAGTAATTGTATGTTATTACATTGTGAAAGAACTTGAAATTACACTGTGTAATTAAGTAATATAATACACTTCATCGTATAGTCTAGAGACAAAAATACGCATTAATCTTATTGTCGTCATTATGATTCTTCATATTTTTATGCATTCGGTGTAAAACATTCAAACGTATCAAATCTGATTGTGTTCCGATTTCGTTTTTTTTTCTATTATAAAGTAATTAAGAGAAAGAAAGTGACGAAATCAATTGATTTTACGTCGTTAAGTCAATTTCAGTTAGACACTTGTGATTATTAGTCTGAATAAGTTGAAATTAATACGAAATATGATGCTTTAGGTATTTGATATGTTGTTTAGGTATTCAAATTTATTAAGTTTAGAGTGCTAGACTTCCAGTTCAAGTGAATTCTCATTATGTTTAAATTACTTGACAATAAGCCATACTACAAAAGCTGAAATATAGAGTTTAAAATTCTTTTCAATTCATAGTGAATATATAAGTTAAGATTGTTCCAGGAATAAAACATATTAACTTCAATTAAAACCTCCTTTGATATAAATGCTTTGATTTTACTAGAAGTCAATCAAAGCTCAAATAGCTTAATGCTAAAATTTCATACTATGAAACTGGACTATATAGTATGTACTCCACAGAGAGCTTTATTTCGATTAAGATTAAAATTACACCTTGTTGATAAGTACTAGTTAATACAAAACTTAGTTTCAGGATATCTTGTGTTTATCTTCTAATCACCTAATATCAACATTCATATATTTTTACTAAATTTTAAATAGTTCAGTGTTCATTGTTACTGCAAACAATCTACTGAACGATTTCAGTTCATGAAATATTCATACGTACAACGGTTGTGTAAAATGTAAATTTACATTTTGAAACATAACTGCAAACATCTACAAATTTGAAGCATATTTAACTTCTATAGCTACATAAATCTTCTTAGTACTAAGTACGCTTTAATAATGATGGTGGTTGTAATAACTCTATTAGAATCGTATTAACACTTAGTAATGTCAAATAAAATTCAAAAATTATGTGTTGAACAAGCTTCTGTAATGTTACTGGATACCTGGAATTTATAAAAATGTAGATATTTCATTGTTGGATTAACTTCAGAATGCATAATATTCTACTAGACAACTTGTCTGCTTCAACATTCTACCGACTTCATTAATCAAGATGAATTCTTTCAAATCAATAAATCAGCTAAGAAACAATCTGAAGCTAGTTATCACTAAGATACAACGAAACGTAAGAAATGTGATTCTTTTTCACATAGGAATCTATTCAACTAAGACGTTAAAGTAGAACATAATCTGCTTTTGACTTACTAGTCGAAAAATAAAACATTCAGAGTAATTTCAACT
Organism: Schistosoma mekongi; assembly: GCA_034768735.1. Taxonomy (NCBI): domain Eukaryota; kingdom Metazoa; phylum Platyhelminthes; class Trematoda; order Strigeidida; family Schistosomatidae; genus Schistosoma; species Schistosoma mekongi. The sequence continues at coordinate 75,203,568 of CM068306.1, read as the reverse complement.
ATATGGTAAACACTTACGTTCATAGGCTTGAATGAGGTATAACCTTTCATTGACAACACATTTAAATGCAATAGAATTTAGAATAAAGGCTGATGATTTCATTGTTGATAAATACGTGAAAGTGATACAGTATACTCATCGAGACAAAATTTTGAAAATATGGATAATTTATTTAAAGGTATATCATTTTTCTCTAAGACCAGAAATTACTTAACGCGATGTTTAATAAGATCGAGGTCTGTGATCGCCAATCTGTTATTGTCTTAATATGTTTCATTTTAACTTCAATTTAATATCTCCATAACTGGCAAATTAGATTATCGTAGATGACCTTACTGTTAATGATTGGTGCTTAAAATCGATTGAAAATAAAGTTGCATTATCATGACAACATACTGGTAAGTTTAAACTTCCTGTATATGGGATAATAAATACAAAACCCAAATTTTAAAGATCTGTTGATTATATTTCAATAATAACTTTAGCTATTTGAGTGATATCACACCTAATGACATGATGATACTATGATATTTTGACAAATGACTAAATTATAATTGAAAAGTAACGTAAAGTATGCTTTAGCTTTAGCTGCTGTCACCCCCATCTCCACTAACAGTTATGTAATTGTACACGGTGGCCTGTTCAGACTTCTATGTCACTAGTTCCTCAAACTTACATTTGTTTCGATTAGTGCTTGCTTTAGATTTGTAGATGCTGGACTGAAGTCGACAAATAGGGTGAAAGTAAACTATGCTGGTGAACTTGAGAGAGCCAATGAAGACCAAGGTAACTGTTTCAAGGTCGTGGCTTAGTCTGGTTTAAAATACTTACATTTGATCAGTTGGTTGGAATTTTCTATGAGGATGTTATTGTTACTAATCTACAAGCTGTTGGATTACTTAGTACAGAGTTGATTTGTGTTTGTGGACTCAATATGGGTCGAGCATCATCCACAGATACGCCAGATGGAGTCATCTTGCGTTGTAATGGTTACTGGCAAAAGAAATTTATAAGAACAGGTAGCTTCTTTAGCCAGGCTAGACTGACACTTAGGCAAACCCGAATGTTAGTTGTGTTGTGGGTAATGCAGTTACCTGTTTTGTTAGCATCATCCCTCATAAATGTAACCGAAGTATCAGCAGTGCAATGGTATCTGCACTGTAGAGACATATGCTCAGAAATGATGTTACGTTTAAATCTGCAGCTAGGAGGCGTAGGCAGAATTGTTGAAATAGATGAAAAAGCTATTAGAAAGAGAAAATATAATAGAGGCAGATCTCTGAAAACTGAATGGGTAAGTACTAATTACTTTAATATCACTTGTAGGTTCTTGGTATTTACGACCGGATATTAGGAAAGGGACAGTTCCAGTATGTCCCAGATCAAACTGCAAGGACCCTGATACCAATAATCCAGATGTACGTTCTATCAGGATCCGTAATTTATACTGACGACTGGAGAGCTTGTAGACCTCTTCTTAGACTTGAATATATTCACTATGTCGTAGTTCACAAAAGACAGTTTGTAGACATAAGTGCTGTTGTTTACACACAAAACATCGAAGGATACTAGTCACGTCTGAAGGAGTTTTTTAGAGCTAATAAAGATTCTAGGAACAACATGATATGGAGCCATATGGATGACTTCCTATATCATCATATTATAAATTTAAACTCAATGAACCCATCTCCAACCTTCAAAAGTTCATAAATCATATAAAAACTGTATCTTGTGTAATGTTTTTAAACATTTTATCGTTTTTCATAATAAATTATGGTTTTATCTACAAGTACGTTCTCATTGGTTGTGGCGCTTCAAGGTCATTTGTAGTTGTACAAGTTTGCCAGCAAAGTTTAGTTTCACCACTAATACATTAACTTTACTTTACTTGCTTGGAATGGTGTAGCTGTGATCTTAAGTAGACTTGGATTAAAGCTTCATTATCCAATCACTCTGTAGCTCGACCCACTTTAACCGTAGTGGTCTGACTTTTCTGTCCTTCCAATTCTTATTATATAAGAGACAATTTGATGAGATAGAGTATATTTAGGGAGATGTAAATAGAAAATTTCAGAACGTGAATTATGGCCGCGTCATTTCAAATGTGTGTCCGCCTTGAGCGTTGATTGTCGGTGTGAATAATAATGGTTTTAAAGAGATGAGATACTTCATGCAACAACGTCCAGTGACCAATACGTGCGGTACAACTTAGTTAGAGTTTGGTGCATTTACACTAACCTTATAGATTTATTTTAACTAACTAATTACGTCCGTTGATCGCGTATACTAAGACGGTTCTACAAAGTGTTTACAAGCTTATACGACTCCGATTACTGAAAAATTTAAGAAGTTTCATCGTGAGAGTTCATTTATTCTTTACTTCTAACCTCTTCTTCTTCGTCGTTAATAAAACTAGGAGGCCAGAATTCATTCATTTAGCAATTAAAATGGGTGACTTAGAAACAAGCCAACTGATCATAAACATTTATTGACGACTTGTATATACATCATTTGTAATTCCGTATTTTTAGATCCTTTAGAGCTGGTAAATTTGTTTCAATTTAACATTTTTTGTGCTTAATATTATCATCATTATATAATTAACACGATGGTTATTGCTAACAATAATGTTGGCGGGAGATGTTTCAGATGAAATCAGATTAAATCAAAGTAGTGGGAAGGCAATTTATAAAATGTAAGTGTAAGTATTTCACAAATAACACAAAATCATACAATTCGAAGTTATTTGGTTTCGTATTACAGACAGGTTATAGAAGTTAAAAAACCAAGCGCTTTCCAGATACCATATAGTTTTAGTGTGAAAATGCCAATTGGACAAGCAATGGTTTATTTGAAGAAAACAGAGAATGTCATAAAATATTACATACATTACTTCTAATCACCAATTTGCACATCCGTCGCGTTCTCTGGACCGTGTCCCTTACCAGCTTGCTTCTATTGGTTGTTCCCGATTCTCCTGTGTATTTTAATCATGCTTTACTCCTTGCCACCTCGCGACTCGCCTCATATGATGCTTACTGATTCTTTCTAATTTCCTTCAATGCTCTGCTACCTACTACTTATTGATGGCCTTATAAGCAGTATCCACCACACTAGAATGGAACTCCACAACAAAAACATTAACAGCCATTGTGTAAACTCCAAATTTTAACAACCTTCATAAGTCACATACGTGAACAACAACCATGTTCATACCGGTGAGTAGTATTGTGATATGAATCTTAGAGTTCTAGTTACAAGCTGTGATCAGTGTAGTTTAGCCATTTTAGGCGTGAAGAGATTACCAAATAATAGTATTAGATGGCAAATGTATAGTATAGAGACTCAATCAAATTTAAAAAATCAAGCGATTGGATCACAGGTCAATGGTCAGAAGGTTAAGCACTGATTGAAAGGCTTGAAGGTCCTGTTATATATATATATATATATATATATATATATATATATATATATATATATATATATATATATATATATATATATATATATATATATATATATATATATATATATATATATATATATATATATATATATATATATATATATATATATATATATATATATATATATATATATATAACAGGACCTTCAAGCCTTTCACTCCGTGCTTAACCTTCTGACCATTTCAGCTGGATTGTGATTGAGAAGTGGGATCTAGAACCAGCGTTTCATCCGATCTAAGACTCGTCAGCGGGACGTACCTGCATCCTAGTGCTGATGTTCACATATAGACCCGAATTAACTTCGCTTCGTGTTAAACACCACCATGTTCACTACTTAGCTACTGTGAACTATCGCTGTATAGAGGCACTCCGTTCAGGATGCACTAATGAAAACAGAGACTGAACAATTTCAGTACAAGATAAGTCAACGGGAAGATTTACACGCATTCAAGTTTTATCTCAATTTTTATTCTTCTCTAGATTTGTGTTTGTACAACAGATCAAACATGATATATTCATAAAAATCAGTTTTGGATTGAAGATTTGATCCTGATACATAGCATTCGCTTAATAAATAAAAACGATGAATATTTCTATGGAGAGTTTTGTTCAGGAAAGAATAGAAAAATTTGCAAACTCAGGCGTTGAGTTTATGAAAGACATTTGAACAAATTATATTTGCAAACAATCTAAACTAATGTAATTAATGAAAACTTCATAGTTTCACTTAGTAGGCTGGTACTAGATTCATCACGGAAATAACCAAAAATCAGAATTATCAAACTGAAATGTAAATTGTGGGTAGAATGTCACTATGATCGTCAAGTCTCATGCACGTCGCATGAGCGTATTGCATATATCATGGAGGAGGAAGTCAATCAATCAATGTATCCATGCATGTTAACCCTCATGGAGCACAAGTCGCCGACCACCATTCTCCAAGCAACTCTGTACTTGGCTCTCCTTACCATTTTATCCAAAGTGCCGTACATTATTTTCATATCTGCCTTGGCGAAATGTGTTCTTTGATTTTCCCATTTTCTTTCTTCATTGAATATTCCAAGTTAGTGCATGATTTGTGGTGCACTGTGGCGATTTCCTCAAAGTGTGTCCTATACAACACCAGCGTCTGTTCTTAATTTATTCCTCAACTGGAAGTTGGTTTGGTCACTGCCACAGTAAGTTATTGCTGATTGTGTCTGGTCAACGGATCCGAAGCATCTTGTTCAAATAGCTATTTATAAATACTTGTATTTTTGAATGATGCTTTTCGTAGTTCTCCAAGTTCCATGTCTGTACAATAGAATTGTCTCATCAGTGGTATTGAAAATTCTTACTTTGATGTTGTGTGACAGTTGGTTTGAGTTCCACATGTTTTACAACTATAAAAGTGATGCCCTTGTCATGCCTTGACAATCTGTACCTTTGCATCTGCATCGGATCCTCCTTGTTTATAAATGATGCTACCCAGGTATGTAAGAGTTCCCATATCTTTCTGAGCTTCTTCGTCAAGACTGATTTGGTTAGTGTTCGATGTTTTATATCTAAGGTCCTCGCTTTTTACATTACATATTTCGAGGTCTATAGCTGTATATGATATTCACTGTCTTCTAGAGTATACCATACTGTCGAGGAAGGCTCCATAATATTGCCACTTTAAGGTGTCAACTGTTATCTCAGAGTCAAGGGAATTGGTGCGAACTGGTGAGTTTTATTCAACTAATTGTTCACCAATGATCTATATTGTCGCGATTTGGTTGGTACAAGATCAATCTTTATGGAATCTGGCCTGTTGATCACAAAGTTAGGCGTCGACTGGATCTTCTATTCGGTCCAATAATACTCTGTTGAGGACCTTCCATTATACTGAAAAAAGAGTGATGCCTCTATAATCGTCGCGCTTGCTAAGATCTCCGTCTTTTTGTATCTTGATAAGGTACGCTTCTATCCAGTCTGCTGGCATATTTTGTTCTTCCCAAATCTTTCTAAAAAGAATGTGGAACACCGTAGACACAGTTTGCTTACTCTTCTTTTAGTACTCTATCCTTGACGCTCACGAGTACGCAACCAGTTGTATTGTTCCTCCGGAAAAAGACACATATACCATGTTCGGTTGCAATTTTTTTATGTCTTCTGAAGTTCTGTCAATCCACTTCTTTAGTTTGTTCTTAACGCTCTCTTCCCCCCCCCCACCAAATATCTTTTCAACAAAGTTCTTATGGTAATTCAAAAATAAATGTTGAATTAATATAAAATACCTTACAATAACCGCTGTCTATGAATTTGGAAAGATAATCATCGTCAAGTATTCGAGCGCGTACAACTTTCGTATGAAGTTAAATATCTTCGCATTATTCTAGTTATGTATCATAAACTCTTTAGTTTATCTAAAAGCTACAATCCAATAAAAGTAAGCTTCTTATATTAAACACAATATTCCATTATGCATAGATTTTCATTAAATCTAATGACACATTCACCTACGTAAATTTCCACAGAATCAAATTATCAACCAACGAATGCATAATTAACTGACATTCTTTTTTCTGTTTCTTTTATTATTATTTATTATACTAATGAATCTTCCGAAATATTCCCATATGGGAATTCATACAAGATGATGAGTAGTATCAATCTATACATCATTGTTTATAGAAGTTAGTTATCCTAACTCTCGACTAATTGCGACGTACGGAGAGAAAATAATTATCTTGCTATGACCAAAGTACACGAACGTTAACACACAACTTTTATCCAATCCTAAAACAATCTACTCGATACCAACTAGCCCGCAAAGAATAGAATGAGAAAATAAGACCTTGATCTACCAACTGAATGACCTTTTTAGTATATTTTAAACACTATATTTAATAATGCATAACCAGATCATACAACAGACCAATTAGAATAATAATATCAAGACACAACAATGACACGTAGAACAGGAATACAAAATTGCAGGTCCACAAATAACCAGTCGTAATTTATGTATGAATAATTCTATAACAAAATCCTCCTGGAGCCCCCTAGGGTTGCTTCCGGTCCCAAGCCCGGATAAAGGAGGAGGGTTGGGCATGGGGTTAGCAACCCCATCCCGTAAAACAACATCCTTGCTAAAAAAAAACGCTAACCAGTAAAAACCTTTATAACCATTTTTACTCCGCCCTGGAAGTTGGAAGGTGTGTTATAACGCCTCATGGTGAAAGCCGAGTTTCTTCGGAAGCCACGAGGCTGATGTCTCTTCTGACGACCAGAGCAACAATTAATATAGGTACATGGAATGTCCGCACGATGTGGGAGACAGGGAGAACCATGCAAATAGCTGAAGAAATGAGAAGATACAACCTGAAGATACTTGGAATAAGCGAAACGCATTGATTGCAAGCTGGACAGAAACGGTTATCCTCGGGAAATGTGCTTTTATGCTCCGGCCACGAAGAAGAAAACGTCCCAAACACACAAGGAGTAGCATTAGTGTTGTCCCAAGAAGCATGGAAGGCTCTTGTAGGATGGGAGCCTCACGGACCTAGGATCATCGCAGCATCCTTCAAGACGAAGAAGGAAGGGACTACAATGAATGTCATTCAGTGCTACGCACCCACCAATGACAGCTACGAAAACGATAAAGACCAGTTCTATGTGAGGCTGCAGTCAATCATCGAGAAATGTTTAGCCAAGGACCTGACCATTCTAATTGGGGACTTCAACGTCAAGGTTGTAGTGGACAACACTGGGTATGAAGACATCATGGGAAAAAATGGACTGGGAGAAAGGAATGATAGCGGTAAGAGGTTTATAAACTTATGTGCCTTCAACAAAATGATTATAGGTGGCACCATATTCTCCCACAAACGTATACACAAAACTACATGGGTTTCACCGGACCACATTACGGAGAACCAAATCGACCACATCTGCATCAATAAGAAGTTTAGAAGGACCATGGAAGACGTAAGAGCAAGGAGAGGAGCCGACATAGCTTCAGATCACCATTTAGTGGTAACTAAAATGAAGCTGAAGCTGAGGAAGCACTGGACAACTGGAGCAGCAGTATTACACAAGTTTAATACAGCCCTTTTCCGGGATACTAACAAACGCAACGAATTCAAATTAATTCTCAGCAACAAGTTCCAGGCATTTCATGATCTACTAGAAAAAGGTGGAACTAATATGGAAGACAACTGGAAAGAGATTAAGGGAACAATAACCTCAACATGTCAGGAGGTTTTGGGTCTCAAGAAACAGCACCAAAAAGAGTGGATTTCTGTTAGTACTCTGGACAAGATCCAAGAAAGGAGGAACAGAAAGACAGCGATCAATAACAGTCGGACAAGAGCAGAGAAAGCCAAGGCACAGGCCGAATACACCGAAGTCAACAAGCAAGTGAAGAAAAGTATCAGGTTGGATAAACGAAAATTTGTTGAGGACCTAGCAATGACAGCGGAAAAAGCTGCAAGAGAAGGAAATATGAGGCTCCTATACGATACAACGAAGAAGTTAGCTGGGAAATTCAATAAGCCAGAACGGCCAATCAAGAACAAGGCTGGCAAACCAATCACTGAAGTGTATGAACAACGGAACAGGTGGATAGAGCACTTCCAAGAACTCTTGAATAGACCAGCCCTACTGAGCCCACCAGTCATAGAAGCAGCAGCCACGGATCCCCCTATAAGCACAGACCCACCAACAGTCGAAGAAACCAAAACGGCCATCAGACAGATCAAGAATGGTAAGTCAGCAGGACCAGACAACATACTAGCAGAGCCACTGAAGACTGATATAGAAGCAACTTCGAAGATACTCCACATTTTCTTCAGGAAGATTTGGGAGGAAGAACAAGTTCCAGCAGGCTGAAAAAAGAGTACCTCATCAAGATACCAAAGAAAGGCGATCTCAGCAATTGTGAGAACTACAGAGGCATCACTCTACTTTCAATACCAGGAAAGGTCTTCAACAGAGTGTTATTGAACAGATTAATGGACCCAGTCGACGGTCAACTCCGAGATCAACAGGCTGGATTCCGTAGAGATAGATCGTGTACCGACCGAATCGCTACTCTACGGTTCATTGTTGAACAATCAATTGAATTGAATTTACCACTTTACATCAACTTCCTCGACTATAAAAAGGCATTCGACAGCGTGGATAGGAGAATATTATAGAGCCTTCTACGACATTACGCCGTACCGGAGAAGATAGTCAACATCATACGGAATTCTTACGACGGACTATATTGCAAGATCGTGCATGGAGGTCAGCTCACAGATTCATTCGAAGTGAAGACCGGTATCAGACAAGGCTGCTTACTCTCGCCCTTCCTCTTCCTACTGGTCATCGACTGGATCATGAAGACTGCAACATCTGAAAACACTTTCGGAATACAATGGACAACATCGACGCAACTAGATGACTTGGACTTTACAGATGACCTCGCTCTTCTTTCTCACACACAACATCAAATGCAGATGAAGACCAACAATATAGCAGCAGCCTCGGCAGCAGTAGGCCTCTACATACACAAAGGGAAAAGCAAGATCCTCCGATACAAAACAACCAACACTAATCCAATTACACTTGACGGAGAAATTCTGTAAGACAGTTCTGTTGTATGGAGCTGAAACTTGGAGAACTACGAAAAGTATCCTACAGAAGATACAAGTATTTATAAACAACTGTCTGCGTAGGATTCTTCGGATCTGTTGGCCAAATACTATCAACAACAACCTTCTGTGGCAGAGAACTAACCAGCTTCCAGCCGAGGAAGAAATTAGAAAAAGACGCTGGAGGTGGATTGAACACACATTGAGGAAACCATCAAACTGTGTCACAAGACAAGCACTAACGTGAAATTCAAAAGGTCAAAGAAACAGAGGAAGACCCAGGAACATATTGCGTCGGAAATTGGAAGCAGACATGAAGAGAATGAACAGCACCTGGTAAGAGCTAGAAAATAAAGCCCAGGACAGAGTTGGTTGGAGAATGCTGGTGGTCGGTCTATGCTCCACTTGGGGTAACAGGCACTGATTGATTGATTGAATTCTATAACAACAATTTGTGGTTTCAATAAAAGCTAGAAACTAAAGCAATACAAAGATGGTAATAATAATAGTAGAATAGAAAATAGTCATCTAAACAGAGTACATAAACGAAACCTTTGTGAAATAGTTTCTAACGTTTTTACCTCCTACATTAATTGTCTCCTACAACAAAGATGTTCCAAATAAAAATGCATAGAATTTCTGTGCACCTTTCATACTAGTATTGATTCATGAATGTACATATTCATACTAATTACTATGAGTTTCTCTTAATGTCACATAGAACATACTATAATACTAAAATTATATTCAATCATATAATGACTAACTTTTGTTTAGGAGAAACATGGAGTATTAGGAGTAGGAAAGTTCATTTGATTGATGTATAGGAATTATGCAATAAGACATTTTTAATATAAGAAGTAAGCCTTTAATCATACACTTATAATATTAACAGTTTTAATAATGTAAATATTTTTGTCAGTCATGGACAACATAGAACCTGAAACATAGGCGCACTTAAGATCTAGAAGAAAATAAGTCATATCACTCAGTGTCTCTAGCCACTTATCATGATTATTTAGCTGACCCCAACTATGTAGTCTGTAATTACCAATATGGCTCAAACCAATAATCAAAGACTCTCATCTACTGATGCCGTGATTTTGTACAGAAATGTGCATGGTTTGTCACTTTAATGATACAATAAGCTAAAGTTGTACGAATTTAATATAATGTTTATAAGTACAATAACATTGCAATACTTTTACTTACTCTTAAGGCTACATTCATTTTTATTTTCTTCAGTTTCAAAATCACCTAAATAAACTAGTTGACTTTCAGCTTTACTGGACATTTTATCTTACCGGTATATTCTGGAGTCATTTTAAATCTGAGTATGAGACTTGACAGAAATGTACATCCACAATTCAAAGAACTTCTTGTTTCACGATGAGTTATAAACCTTCAGGTCATTGAGTCAGTATTTAAATGACTTGTATTTCAAACTTTCATCAGTTAGCTCTCTCTCATATGGTTCAAGTTACACAATTCAATCCATGAATAAATGATGCTATAGTCCTATAGTAAGACAAAACGAGTGTTAATTCCTTTGAGATTTCCAATAATTATATTATTAGGTTCCTTTACTTACTGTAAAACTAGGACGTCTTGTGTTTTTGGTAGACGGAATTAATCTAAAACTAAGATATCTGTTTGGATTTGTCAATTTACATCAGAAGGACTATTACTAATTAGTAGTGGATTCACCAATCTTTAAATCTTGTATTCTTTTACCCCAGTGACACCGACTCAACAAGATATGTACACAGATTGAATACAATCAACTAAAATAATACTGAATAATGTAACCTCTATGTGTATTTTGTCCTTTCATATAGTCGTCGGTTATCCACTTCATATAATTGTTTTAGTTACCTTACATAAAATATAGATGCATAGTTAAGTTTTTTAGAATGACTGATACAACAATATGATACAATGATTTACGAATATTCAAGCATTAATTTTCTCATTTCATTAAACTTTGGGAACATAATTTTTACTTAAAGCAACATTGAAGAAATGGATGATTAGAAGTGAGGTGGTTTGTGGAGATCCGTATTAAGGTTTTAGTTAATTAAATTCGTCACAGATTGGTATTAGTAGGGTACCATTGGGAACCAGCGACAACTGGACAGACATTTCGTTAACCAACTCATTACTGACTGCAGGATCTTCCTGAAGCTCTAGTCAGATGTCGTAACTGACGGAGTTCAGACTTGTCGGGAGTGAGATAGTTATTTCCAATGACAATGGATGATCGTCGCTCTATATATCACTAATTGATGTAAGTGGGAATTCTATCATTGGATGCCAACTGACCCACTGGTGCAGGAAATTAGGTATTCACCAACCTGTAGCTTATGGAGCGGAATCTCAGGTGCACACTCCCGAGGAGTCCCATAGTAGAGTAAAACAGCTGTCCAGTGCTACCTGGTTTTCAATGGTACCCTGCAAACATCAATCTGTGACGAATTCAATCAACGAAACAATAATTACAATAATGTAATGAAATATGAGTTAAGTTATCAAGGTAAAGAAAGACTGGTTACTGTTTCCTTTTAAACCCACAAATTTTGTTTCAAGCAACTTCAAGCCATAGACTCACCGAACTTTAAAGTGTTTGATGTTTTCTGTCTATTAAACATTTTAAAGGATTCCAAAATATCAATTCGGTGTCAGAAGTTTGGCAATTGAACTATTAAACACTTTTATTACTCTAAATCGTTGATTTTTCGGCACATATTTATGAATTCCTAGGTAGATCTATCTGTTTGAGAGGCTCAAAGTTTATTTGTAGTTACTAGAAGGTATACACTTAAAATTGTGTTGATGTAACTAATTCATATGATATGTAGATTTGTTTGAGTGTTAGAAGTTTGATTAACTTCCATAGTCAATAAACAATTCTTCTAAGTGTGACTAATTGCTTCTAGAATTTAGTGAAGTTTGATAAATTTGCTTTCAAGCTATTTAGACTGATTAATTTACAAATAAAAAGTGTATTGGTGATAAAAACACTATTTTTCAACTATAGTAATCTCATTAGAATGTGTTTGGATCTTCCCGTTGACCTATCATGGACTGAAATCGATCAGCCGCTGTTGCTATATATACATCCTGAGCTGATTGCCCCAATATGGCGATGACTCACAAGTATTATTTGGTTTGGATTATGGCTGTCAAGCGGAATTTAGGAGGCGCGTGTGGACATCAACACTAGGATGCAGGCACATGCAGTTGGCGGGTCCCAAATAGGACGAAACGCGTGTCCTGGATTCTGCTTGCCAGGCACAATCCAACTCAAACTATAGTAATCCCAGTTTTAAATAGATAAACAATCAGTCAAGTGTTCGGAACCATAATCACTTCAAACGACACAAAGTATTGCTAACAGTTGGATATGTATATGCTTTAACCCGATTTGATAGTCTCATGAATAAAGCCCAGTACAATTTCATTCCGTCTTAAAGAACGGGATGGCTTGTAGAACTATTGTGGTCATTTAACGAAGTTACACTACACAATTTACCAAAAATAGGTCTTAATTCTGTGGTAAAATTAAAGATTTGTAAAGGAAAGAGTAATTTGTAATATCATTCATCATTTTATCAACATACAGGACTATTACCTTAATACGAACAATCGACTTTTTCTGAATTAGCTTGTTTTCAGGTGCACGTTGGATACAAACGTCAACGAAAGAGTTTCATAGACTGTTGATTGTGCTACATTCGAATCGTTACCAGAATTCCATCTTTTGAAACAAAAAATGAGACGACTGCCTCATAAATTTTGAGGAAACCATCAAACTGTGTCACAAGACAAGCACTAACGTGAAATTCAAAAGGTCAAAGAAACAGAGGAAGACCCAGGAACATATTGCGTCGGAAATTGGAAGCAGACATGAAGAGAATGAACAGCACCTGGTAAGAGCTAGAAAATAAAGCCCAGGACAGAGTTGGTTGGAGAATGCTGGTGGTCGGTCTATGCTCCACTTGGGGTAACAGGCATTGATTGATTGATTGATTGCCTCATAAATTTGTTTCATGAGAGAACTAGTAATCTACTGCCTCCATATGAATGAAATATTCATGTTCTTGAGTTAAACGTACTAGATAAATTCAACAGTGTGCAGTGAAATAGGAAAACAATCATAGAATCCTACTTCTAGACATTTCAGATGCAACAGAGGAATGACGTGTCTACCAAAAACTGACCAGTTTGTGTAAATTTACTCAATTTTTTTGGGTTATGTCACATTACAGCGCAAAATAAATCTGGCTAAATTAGTAATTTTTGATCTTGATTACTGATAATACAGCATTCGACTTCAGCACTCGAATAACTGTAGCCCTCCAATTACCAAATGAGAAGACAGAACAAAGGTAGAAACGAATATTTATATTAGTACAAAATACTCGTGTGTTTGTAATTTTCTATGGAAGTGAAGTCATCATTACATCTCATTCAATTTGCAAGCAGTATTTCTTAGTTACTATCAAATCAAAATACTCTAGATCAAGATTCTGGAAGGTTTTTTCGAACAATGATTGGACGGAATATCTCCGGTTCCTTTAGAGTTTCAGAAGGTTTCATCATGGTTTCTAAGAGACATCTTAACAAAGATACTTGGCTTACATAGTTAAATAGCATCAAATAAGTACATAAATCATCCATGAAATGTTATGCAAAAATAGATATCTATTGAATGTTCTAAAACGATATACACATCTGAAGTAATACATAAAATTAAATTGTTAGTAGTACAGCGAAAACTGTCATTTATGAAACTACAGTTTAAAAATGACGTAGTAAAATTATGGTATGTTGATGATGAAATTCATTTAGATAAGCAATTAATGTAATCAGATTAATGTATTTATTCATTAGGTTAAGAAACAATGATAAATTGACAAATTCGACAACCCCAATGATGTAACCACGTTATCGTATTTCAATGTATCATCGATGGGTAAAAAAAAGTATACAATAAAAAGAGGAGAATACAACAAACTATTGCATAACTACGAAAACATTAAGTTAGATTAAATGAAAACATGTAGGTGAATAAAACAAACTATGTATTATTATGTAATGATAGTATATATTACTTTTTTAAACATTCATTAGTAAACTAAATGAATTATCGTTATAAATTGACAAATTAATTAATTTATCTACAAAATTCTAGTAGTCTCTCTGACTGTAATTGTATGACAAAATACTTCATAATTAGTTACTAACTGAATGTTATCATTCATAACTCATATACGTTATAACAATATGTAATTAGTAGATAGTTAATGCAATCAGTAAAGTTAGATTGTTGTTATCGCTGGAATTAAAGTAGGCATATTGCATTCAGTTTTGTATTTATTGGAAGGATGCACCTGTATTTCATTGTCTAGGCTCACAGAAAGAATCGATGACAAAATCTTTCGTTCAACGCGTTCTCCAGTGAGCTACTGAGTTTTCATGCTTAGTAACTTGTTCAGTGTCTATAAATTTTTCGTGTATTTGTAAGGATAATTAATTTAGGATGGACACAGACTAACAAAGATTAATCAAATGGAGTTGATAATATCAATAACAGGAATATTTATACTCTTACATATAGAAATACTGTATTTGTTTCAGTAGTTTTCTGTTATTTCCCAGCTGTTAGAAATCACTTTGTTGAAACTGATGCCACAATAAATAGTGTGAACAAGTGTTTCTTTGATATACATTTTAATTTGTGATTACAAACACTGGTAATTGAAATAATCTTTGTAATCTCATGTATTATTGTTTCATAGTTAGTTAAAACATTTATTTTAAAAACAAATACTGAAGGTAACTGAAGAATATACTCAAAATGTAATGAATAAATGATTGATGCATTTGGGTACTGTTATAACGTGAGAAAAAGTTTTGTCTGTTAATCGGTTGGTTGTGCGCAGACGCTTATTGAAGTGTGCCTAGTTGATAATTCGCGACTGCCCTATGCCCATTAGGTCCCAAGCCGGAGATAGAGGTATAAGACAATAGACCAACCAGACAGGTCGGAATAAGATTCGGAGTCTATTTTACACATTCCCTTATATACACAAAATAATCGTAGTGATTATTCATCAAATGAAAATATCAACATTGTTAATAATACAATTAAATGTTGTCAATTGTGCTCACATAAAAGTGATGAAAGTTTACAATTCATGTTAACAAAAAAATCAATACAACTTGATAAAATGACAATTGTATTTCTAGGGATTTCGAATCCCTAACAGGTACTACGTCAATTAGTCTAAGTAACTAGTAGGATACTTCCGTCTATTCAAAGATTATTTTTCCCACACTTGTAATATGATCGATTTAAATTAAGATACTGCAGATTGATTTCAACCTTTCTAATAAAGTAGAATAATTGTAAAGTTTTCTGCTATCACACAAAACTTTGTATGTAATGATCGCTGGAAGTTGAATGCATTATTAAAACTCCTCTGGTCCAGTAATCACTTACGTAAACAATTCAATACACAGAATGGTTTCAGAATATACCACTGCCATACTTAACTGATGTGAAGCACTAAATAAAATGTAAAGTCATTCACTAGATTCTATTATATTTTCCTCACGATTTACGGTTGTCTTTTACATACAGAGGAAGTCATTCTCATCAAGATCTCAAACTTGACTAACATGTTCATATGAAATTTGTGCATGATTACAAACAAAGGCGATTATTAGTGGTCCCCTTTATTGAATCCTTTGATTTCCACTATAAACCACTTTTGTTTATTATAACAGTCTACAGTTAACACTACTCATATTTCCCACGAACGAACATTAATCATTTTACCAGTCGCAGGAGAGTTATCAGTTTCCAAGTCATCGTGAATAGTTGTATGAAGATTGGAAGTCGTTGCAAGTGATATTGTCAATCTAGGTTGTTTGGTGTGTAATTTAATATTGAAAGAACTATGGCATATCCTGCCTGTTTGCAGAAAATGGGATTATTTCGCTAACACACTTTTTTGTGACTGAGGCAATGAAATGGCTGTTTGAAAGAGCCAAATATTGAGAGGTGGTGTGGTAATTCGTTGCAACGTTTGTTGTAATACGAAATCTATAAGAACAGAGTCGTTTATTGACTGTCCTGAGTTAACACTACAAAAATTAATCTTCCTGATAATGGATTATATTATAGGAGTGGGTTATGGATAATGGTAAAGATTAGTGTGCGTCTAGGGTTAAGAGTATGTTAGGAATTGTTTAGGATTATGTTAGTAATAAGGGTGTGTACTATGATGCAGCCATTATGATTTCCGTCCCATTATTGGTATTTACAGTTTATTAATATCATGAAGGCACTATATATCTTACAATCTGATTCGTTTTCTTATGAAAAGCCATCACTTCTTTTGGCTTTAATGTGATTGGCTTTATTCTTAAGGTCATATTTTTGCGTTCATTTGGCAGTACTATAAATCATGTTTGCCCAGTGTTAAGTTTCTTTAAAAATTATTCAATCGCTAAGTTATTTGAAGTAATTACGAGTTTATAGGCAATCTTCGTAAAGCTTGATACCAAGATTGCATACTAGTTAACAATCATTGTCAATGTTGAAGAGAAATGATGGTCCATGTGAAATTCCAACCTGTTTTACAGTCAGAAAAATCCGAGTTAAGACTAAATCTGTCATAAGACTTGAACCTTTGAATTAGTTGTTCTTATTGGATTGGTTTTCATTAATTGATATAGTTAATCTTAAAACAACAATTGTTTTCTAAAGATTACAGTGGTCTCTATGCTATCGTCAAAAATATTGAATTAAAAAAGTATGGCTGACGGAAATTGACAGTGGTTAGAAATGTAAACGATTGAGTTGCATCTCAATTGTTTAAAGTCTAATCAACAGCCGTGATGTCTCTGGCTGTCAAATTCATTACACGATAAGATTGTTTATATACATGGATGAGGAATCTTGTAACAGTAACGTTTGCATATTTTATCTACAGTAACAACAACCAGATTAGATTGTGTTTGAAATATTAGTCAATATTTTTTCATCTCATTTATGTAGACATCGAATACATTGGTTGATACTGAATAAAAAAAGGGATATATAACTTTTAAATTTTCGGATACACGTTTGTTAGTTGTTACGCTATTATACTCTATTGGCGTTTCGTTCTGACTTCTGGTATACACTAATTGTTGACCGTGTTTAATCGGTGTAGGTCAAATTGAAAACGAAACGTAAAGTGTTATAATATAGTTGTTGAATCACTCAGCCTTTGAGTAATTACAACATTACTACGTCTTCGTCCAGTTACTCATATATTAAAATCTCATAGTAGTCTAGTCACAGTCATTTAGTGATGTCAGCTATGGTTATTCTGTTTTCGTCTCAATCCGTAATCAACTACTTCATAAAAACGATAATTATCTGTACTAAAAATTATAAAAAGACCTTACAACTCTATTTTTAATTACTTTTGTAATGTAATGTTAGTTTTCTACAGATATGATCCTGTATCCTCGCTACGCAAAAATAGTTGTAGTTATTTGTCTTTAACGATAACTGATGGCTTGAAAAGAAGCAGTGTTCACAGATGCTATAACTTGACGCTTAGCACAAAGTGAAAGTAAGGTGGATATCTTGAAAGTGTTTAGAATAATTAAAAGGCAGAAGAATCTACATTTACTCCCCTTTGAAACAGCCATTATCGTTAAGCGCTTTGAAATGTCGTTTGTGCACAAAATTAAGGCATGATTAGTCAACCAATGTCAAATTATAAATTAATTACAGTGATCTGACTCAAATATTGCATAATCTCCTTTTTTTCGTCTGTAGTATTTTAGAATAAGTTAATGATCATGCTGTGGATATTGTTTATGAAGCCAAGTATAGTATTTCTAGGATTCAATATTCAGATATGTCGTCATAAAACTCCTCATAGTTAGTAATAGTAGTATTGTATTCTAATGGAAATGCAAACACAGAAGAAAGGAGTCGGATTAAGAATATTTCACTGTGTTAAAATAGCACTGTCTTAAATATGAATAAGATTAGAATATGGGATGAAATGAGCTAATATCAAGTAAAGAATATGATGATCAACTTAAAGAAAGGCAGCACAGCAATATAATAAAAAGGATCAACAGTCTAATGTGTAAACCCCACCACCACACATGAAAGAATATCTATGAACAATAGTATGTTGTAGCATATTTATAGAAACACCACTCGTTAAACAGGTTGAAAGCCATCTGTGTTCAATAATAGTTCAGTGTTCAATGCATTAGTATTTAAAGTGATGTATATATCGGGTTTCAATATTACTTAAAATGTCAACACGATTACCGATACATGCAGTTAATGAGCCCCAAAATGGAACGAAATAGTTTTTTTATACATTTCACTGTTTAATTATAATCTAACTTTAATAAAATATTGATTGGATTAGTAACAAAAAATAGTAAGATAATAAAGCAAAAATTAGATTTATTTTACTCTTCTCAGCTAAAGCTAATAAAAACAACTAAGAGACTGTTCTATGAGTTAGATTATAGGTGGCCAAGTAAAATCCAGAAAAAGTATGTTTCAACTTCAATCCATAACAAATCAACAGAATGATCTAAATACATTGTAACTACGTGACTAATTATTAATTATAGAATTTGGATTGTGACTGGCAAGTAGAATCCAGGACGCGCGTTTCGTCCTATTTGGGACTCATCGGCTGGATGTACCTGCATCCCAATGTTGATGTTCACACTGGGATTCGAACTCAGTCCGTTTCGTGTCGAACGCCACCGCGTTCACCACTTGTGAAAAATCGCTATATCGAGGCAATCCGCTCAGGATGCACATATAGCAACAATGACTGATCAGCTTCAGTCTATAACTAATTATTAATATTTTAGTGAACGGAAATAAGTTTAGTCACTTTCAGTGAATAGTTTGTTTAGTAAACGAAAAAAGCATAGATTAATAATAAAGTAACTTATTATTATGATTGTTATTATTTGCTTACTTCACCATTTCATTAATAATCTTATGAAATGATGAAAGTGAATAAATACTTAAGTGGGTTTATGTTTATTTGTCACATTCAAAGATAGGCAATAACACTTTAGTTTCCTTCTCCCCCCCCTCCTCACTATAATTTATGATCTACTTAAACCAGGAAGGTGATTAGGCTTATTGTTGTTGTTGTTTGTTTGTTTCTCTTCTTCTGATAATCATCTTTTCTGTATTCATCAATAATGAAACACGAAATTTAAGAAAATAATTTACAGATAAAACTAAGAACAACAAATGACCATATACATTTATATTTATTTAACCTAAATGTATATCTATTCCCAAAGGAGTATCAACATAGGAGTATCAACACAATTTTAGTATATATCACTTTATTGAAAACAAAATCAATTGATTCATTTTGTTTCTCTAAAGCATAGAACTTAAAATTGTCGGTATTACTTAGTAAGCTTCAGTAAGTTAGTTAAACTCGTTGCTTCAATTGGATTCAGTATTTATAAATATTGGTATGAACACCTCAGTTATATGCATCTCTGCATATGGTTATAGATCATAAAGAGTTAGTTAATTTAATTGAATATGTCACAGATTGCTGTTGGCAGGATACTATTGAAAACCAGGGAGCACTAGACAGTTGTTTCGTTCTAGTGTAGAACTCCCCAGCAGTGTGCACCCTAAATTCCGCACCAGTGGCTTCAGGTTGACGGGGAATGTCTAACCATCCGCACCACCGAGTTTATTTAGACGATTTCCTTCGTTATTGAATAAATAGCTTAATTTATCTATTAGTGAATTGTACAATATATTGTAAATGATCAATAAACACCTTGTCGAAACACACTATCTTAATGAAGACATTATATGAAAACCTTAAATTTAGGCTAGACACTACGAGCGATATAGTTTGAAGAGATTTATTAAAAAGACGTTTCCTGTGAAAAACTTCCGTATAACTCTTAGGCGCAGCCCACTTACATGCTTCTGGTTACAGGATAAGCTACCTTAATTGACCGCTTTTACGGGAATTTACCAGTTTACTCGTTTATGTGGAGCTAGATGCCTAGGCTGTTCCTTGAGGCTTCTCCTTAGCTGTATCGGAGAGAATCTCCTGGCAAGACTGAAGAATAGCTGAAATCAATACGTCTTTTATTATGTAGCATGAAGAAGATTTAGGGTATCCAGTCTAACATTTATTATCTGACATAATCTAGAAAATTTATTCAAATATACTAAGAGTTCGACGTCTGGATCTATTTTGCTTCCTCGTATGATTTCTACTCCTATTCAAGTTTACCGTTATTATAATTACTATGATAATAAAAGTTATTATTATCTTCTTATTATTAAGAAGACTGTTTTCATTCAGATTTTCATGGATTTCATTCACACATCGTCGCTTTAATCTAACGGTAATCACAATCACTGTGTCACCACCCTACTAATTACACAATTTTCATGCTTCATAAATCACCCCCCCCCCACATCCTTCAATTATTAATTGATTGTTTAAAACATTAGGTAGGAAAAAATTGAACACGACAACTAAGTTTAGTTGATTAAATTTGACGCAGACATATGTTAGCAAGGTACCAGTGAAAACCAAGGACCATCGGACAGCTATTTTGTCACAGTGTTGGTCTCCTAAACAATGCGCACCCTAGATTCTTACAATTATTCATCAACTTATAATTGATATATATATATATATATATATATATATATATATAACGGTGTAGCTTGTTTATGAATTCGATCAAGAGATCGCCACGTTGAATAAATTTGTTTTATTATCTAATCGGTATATCTAAACAAATATATGAACTTTGTCTATTATGTTGTGGACTGATATGTTATATGGAGAGATCTGTGCTGTTTTATGAAGCAAACGTTATCTACCACACTGTTGGTATACATCAAGTGTGATATATTCAGCTTCCATCCATTTATTAGAAGAGTGCTTAATGATATATTGTCAGTTTTACTAAAGATTTTATTTGACTATTGAATTTTTCATGATGGCCGACAAGATTGTTCTACACTGAACAGGTTAATACTAAACAGTTGACAATAGATATAAACAATTGAAATGTAATCTATAATGAAAACTACAGTTGGAAAATTGGTTTAATGATATTTCAAGTTCAATGGTGAATAAGATAAATTAATTGCTGGAAATGTTCTCAAGGTGGTTTACTTCAAGAATTTTTACTTAAGAGAAAGTGCTGAACATGTGTTGTTTAGCGTCTAAACAATAGATGCCTCACACATTCAATACGATATCAAGTTTAAGAAATTCAGGTTTATTTAATCAGAAGAACATCAATAAATTAAATTTTCAATTGCATTCAGTCTATTAATATGGAATGATCATTAACTAATCTTATTATAAATTTACTGTTACTGATCACCATCTCATATACAGTTGTGACTACAGATTGTCAGACAATCTTAAGGTACAACAAACAGAAGTTCAATGTTATGTAAATCTTGATAATTCTCTGGGTAATGTCAGTTCCGTACGTAGAGAATCTTCATTTTACTGAATTCTACCACATGACTAGTAGTAGCCAATTTAAATTTACTAAGCGATAATATTCCACTATTAAACCAAGTTGTAGTGCAAAACTATTACAGTTTGTGATAACGGACTTATTAGGAATACAAACAGTATAGTTTCTGTACATTTGTTATATATATGATTAAATTAACATCCAGCGACTAGTGTCGTCTTGACAACTAGCCTGTTTAATGTGAATGAAGTTATTTACTGAGGGCTTATATTTTATGATGGATCTCGTTGTTAGTCGAAATTCAGTCAAGTAGTAGTCCACTAAGGCTGTGTTATCTGGCAATCATCAACATGGCAAACCTGGCGGATTAAGAAAATTGATACTCGTTGTTAGATATGTTTCCGAGTCATTGTTTCTTACTGTTTGTAACACTGAGCTACTCAAACTGCTAACCAGCTTCCTGAAAGTCTGAAATGTATACTCTGATTAATCATTGAGTAGTGACAAATATCATATTTATCATGCCCTCTCGAGTGTCGAATAATTTTTATCAGTCAGATTTCAACGTGACCACTAGTCTAAGTGACAAGAAACTGTGTGCACAATGTTGTTGATGCTTGGTGTTATGTATTGCGAAATAATACTCAGTGCCCTCGATAATTGCCAATCAGTATACGGACACGTCTGCCCCTCAAACACCAGTCCCTCAAGCCGGAATAGAGAAAACAACAATTTATGAGCCAAACAGACAACCATTTTTGTATTTCAATCATGTCTTTATATATACACAAAATCAGACCCCCACCGTTAGTCAATTAGAAAACTGATATTAATACAAAACAAGAGTAATACTGGGTTTGAACTAGGGTAACGTATGTGCAGTCAATTAACCATAGTTTATAAATGAGGAACGATATAACAACAGTTAATGCCTTAAACGGGAGTATAGGATGAGGGCAAAGTAATAATAATAATAATAATAATAATAATAATAATAATAATAATAATAATAATAATAATGGAATGCTTACTTAATATACAACCAAAATAATGAAGTCGTTTACAGGAAGAACAATGCTAGAAGATAATCTATCTTCTTTAGGTACCACGTCATAACACTTGGTAGCTAGAAACAGTCGATAGGAAACTCTAGGCCTAGGTTTCGTACATTAGATCTTATTCGGCTGATCTCTAACCTTGACTGATTGACCTTCTTCATGTGAGTACAAATACGAATCAATAATTGGGTGAATTATATTTAATGCGTAAATTTAAACATGATTGACTGCATAGAGTAAATCGTTTATTCAGTAGTTGGAGTTTCTATGCTGAGGCATTTTAGAGTGAAGAATATCTGTCAGGGTTAGTTTGAATACGTGTACTCTTGCTTAACCGAAATTCCAAATAAAATGGTTAAGTGGCGAATGGTTCTATATAAAGTTATATGTTTAAATGTACATTATTAAACAAACAAACATTACCACTCAGTTATTCGACCCAAATTTATCCCACCAATTCGAATAATCAGTTTGTTTTCAATTAATGAACAGGAATATTACCCAATCCTTTTTGGAAAGACCACGTACAGTTTATTCATAGGGTAATGCTTATAACTATAGAAATATCAATAATAAAGTATCAAGAGTTATTTGGTACAACACAGTAATTCAAGTTATGGAAGTGTATTTCAACTCACAATCAGAAAAATGCACATATCCAGTGAATTCTAGAAACGTGATCAAAAGTAAGGCGAACCAATATGGTAGCCACCATAATCTAAACGTCATGTAAACCAAAGTGGATGTAGTTCATAAGAATCATAAAAGTTCCGTAGAAAGGTAAGAAAAAAAGACAAAAATTACAATGAAAATAAATAGTAACTAACTCATTTAGAATCAGAACATCAATAGAATGTACAGTTGGAAGGATTAAGAAGAATAAACTCATTTTTAAAAGTAAAGCAACATATTACAATAGAAAAGTGTATACTTAGAAAGTGAGAGGGAAAACAATGGAGTATTTTCATACACAGAACTTCCAGAAAAGATCTTACAGCAATTTTTACCAGTTAAAGTGAAATATGATAATTTCGATGATGAAGATTTTATTATTCTTTTTATTGATCAAACAACTTCATTTGATAGTAACAGACCAATAACCAGATTAATTCATCAAAAAGTCATTACAAACTAGAATACCATCAGCTAATAATAAATTCATGTAGAAATAACCTCTATCTTATCAATCACCCAACTTATCATGTAGAATCATAATGGCTGCATCATAGTACACACCCTTATTACTAACATAATCCTAAACAATTCCTAACATACTCTTAACCCTAGACGCACACTAATCTTTACCATTATCCATAACCCACTCCTATAATATAATCCATTATCAGGAAGATTAATTTTTGTAGTGTTAACTCAGGACAGTCAATAAACGACTCTGTTCTTATAGATTTCGTATTACAACAAACGTTGCAACGAATTACCACACCACCTCTCAATATTTGGCTCTTTCAAACAGCCATTTCATTGCCTCAGTCACAAAAAAGTGTGTTAGCGAAATAATCCCATTTTCTGCAAACAGGCAGGATATGCCATAGTTCTTTCAATATTAAATTACACACCAAACAACCTAGATTGACAATATCACTTGCAACGACTTCCAATCTTCATACAACTATTCACGATGACTTGGAAACTGATAACTCTCCTGCGACTGGTAAAATGATTAATGTTCGTTCGTGGGAAATATGAGTAGTGTTAACTGTAGACTGTTATAATAAACAAAATTTGTTTATAGTGAAAATCAAGGGATTCAATAAAAGGAACCACTATTACTTCTTATTCATTCATAGTTGTTTTACTGATGCAATGTAACTGAAAATATACTACTTGTGAGTAGCTTGGATAAAGTAATGAGGTTATTTCTTTATTAACATACTAGTACAATTTTTGCTCTGACTTATTTAATGTTCATCACAGTGAATTATTTCAAGTATATTAGAAGGCATTGTTTGAAGAAAACAAGTAAAGGACTTTTCTTTCAGTATTTCATTGATTATTTCTAGGAAAAGCTTTACAACGTCACACAATGAAGTTAGTGAGAATACATTGACTAGAATGTAATCTTCAACTGAAAGAATAAACTTTATACACTTACTCTAGACATTCAGTATAATTGTTTACTTTTAAACTTGATGGATTAAAGATTGATTATCTATGAAGACTAATATTTGGAATTAGCTTATAATGATCTAAGAACTACCAATCAAGTACTTATTGATTCAAAGGATATGAAATACTTTACAGCTATTCCAGACTTAGATGAGAGTTATATTTACACTATACAGAATGGTTCTTCATGATTACAGTTATATGCATAACTATTCAAATACACAAAAAGAGATGGTGAAAATTTAATTCTCTTAATCTAATTCAGGCAACCAAAAACTACGTTAATATCATCCTAATGAAAACCTCACTTTATTACACTATACACTCTCTCGTAATAATTATTATGACAATAATAATAATAATAATAATAATAATAATAACAATAATAATAATAATACTAATGTGACGATAATGATTATTGTTGTTGATAATTATTGAACAGGAAAAGGATAATTATGTTTATGATGATGATGATGGTGATGATGAACGACACATTGATAATGTTAACTAGAAAATGTAAATAAATCAAATTTTCGTTTAATAATTACATTTATGTAAAATACTACATGAACTAATTAAACAAAGGTAAATTTTTAAATGAAATTATATACTACTTCATTGAACAAGTAGTATGTTGATACTCTCTCTCCCCGCTATCCCACATTATCCGAACATTCCATGTACCTATAAAAATTTTTGCTCTCGTTGTTAGACGGGGAATCGGCCTCATGGCTTCCGAAGAATCTCGGCGTTCCCCATGAGGCATCATAATTATTCCTTCCACTCCCAGGGCAGAGTTTAAATGGTTTAGTTTGTTTAATCTGGTTAGCATTTGTTTTTAGCCAGCTTGGGTTTTACGCGATGGGAATGCTAGCCCCATACCTAACCATCCTCCTTTACCCGGGTTTTAGACCGGCAGAAAACCTTAGGAGAGCTCCAGGCGGAGTTATATTCATACTCAGCTTATCAATATTCTTAAACTATTCAGTCAATTTTATACAAAAAATTTCTTGCAAGGATGTAGGCACATTCATTCAATCAACTACTTAGTGGGCATACAGAAAATTGTTTTGGTTAATATTTGACATGAATGATGTAGAACAAATATTCGAATCGAATTGACTTTATTGTCATAATATGTAAGTCCATGAGGGTAGACATGACTTATACGGATGAACTTAAGAGATTGTAAAATAACTTTGAAAGAGTTAATCAGAACGAACTAATCATGATTTTATAAACCAGAATTAACGATTTCTCCCCGAATTCTAGTAGTTTATTAAAGAACTCTTTTTAGAGACTCATCATAATATTCCTCTACCCCCCTCTCCTCCATGGAAATCTTAGGTAAAAGACTAAATATGAATCCGTTCAAAAAATATACGAGTAATATTAAGGCTTAACCATAATCTGAAATGCCGTGAAAAATCTATAATTTTCAATCAATTGTTTATAATTGAAATGTATGCAGGGCTTATTGTTTTTATTTCATTGAAAAACTTATTCAAGTTATTCTCATATTTGTTCGACTGAATTTCACGATGCATTTTATATAAGTATTCATCTAGGTGACAGCGAACCAAACTTGAGATCCAAAGTACGATTGCAAATGACACCTTCCTCGACTTCACGTTGGTATCAGTATTAATTGTATGAACTCCCGTTGGCAGAAGTATTTCTTGTGCACTATGAAACTATGTACGTAGCCTATATTTAAAAGTGATTCATAAGGTTTCCAAGTGTCATTACATATTACTGTTTCAAGTAGGATATATTTTTCTACTGGTCTGGACAGGGTGATTAATGTAAGAATTTGCCTAAAACCTAATTTACAATGATTAAAACAGAAATCCGATCTGATGAATTTCTTACACCAATATTCAGTGCACCCAAATTTCGGTGCTATAACAATCTTCAGTTATTTAGGCTTTTAAAAACTGTCATTTTCTTTCTACATTCACAATTTAATACTTTTCTTAACAATCTTATACTGCGCAAACGTATCACAAGATGATTATCACTAATTAGATTCAGAAGACCCTCTAATGTCAACATAATGGTTTTAGGTGTTCGCTGTAATCTTGAGACATTTCGGTCATTCTTATTGGTTCGGGCGTAAAAGTAGTGTCCACCAACCAAGAGTAGAGTCGATATTACTGGCTACTCTCTGAGATAATGTTCACTACATTGACAAGCTGTAGAGCTTACTGAATACATTGAGTGACAACTGAAGAAACGGTAGTATATGTTTTTTTCTTTCTGTATGTCAAATATTGATGCAAAACTAGTCTAACTACTGAAAGTGAAGAAGTTGAGGGCCTCGATCACTTCACATATTTTAGAAACTTCATCAATAATGGTAGGACAATAGATGATTAAAATTTTGCGAGGATGTAAAGAGTCCACTTACCTCGGAAAATTCTCGTCGGTGGTCTATGCTCCGCGTGGGTTAATAGGGATTGATTGATTTATCGAATACATTCTATCTTCAGTAAAGATCGGATTTCTATCTGTTTATCAAACAGGCAGCAAAGTTGGAAGAGTATGCTTATCGCCATAGATTGTGGAACAAATATATACGTGAAGTATTTGTGAATCTTCATCTACACTAAAACAAACATTCCTGGAATGTTAGTGGTTTATTATTCACGAAAGCTACTGTTCCATCATAAACGTTTTTGTATTACATTTTATACTACTCATTATTTTTAAGTAGTATGAAATAAAAACATGGAAAACTACTAAAACATTGTAATCAGGTATTGTAGAGTTTGTTGACTGCTAATTTGATATCATAAATTGGCATGAATTAGATAACCATTGGCCACCACGAAGCATTGGACAGCTGTTTCGTCCGAGAATTGGACTCTTCAGCATCCGCGAAATATCAAATAAATATTGCGTCAGTTGGGAAGAATTACAGACAGCGCAGCGAAGAGAATTTCTCCCAGGATTTCACTTATCACAGCTGTACAGTCTCATATATAGCACTCTTTACAAGGCACAAATCTACCGAGTAGCAGAAACACACTACACTATAAGGTATTCGGAAATCAAAAGAACCACAAGTTACATGTCAACCTAAATGATAATACTCTAAGGTGAAAATAATTTACACGTCGGAAAAATGATAAACAACTTTATATGTCTAACTTTTTCATGCAGGAAACTACTCCCTATCCATCAACTCTAGTCTCCATGGTATGCGTCTACCAGTACACCTGTTACTATATAGAGAAAAGTACATAGACAGTAGCTTACTCTCGCTTTCAACACGACTACAAGAATATGTCCCAGATTGCTTTTATAAGTACAATAGCTAAGGGAGTAATAATTCTACCTTTAGGAGAGATTTATAGGATTCTTAATAAAATTCGTTCAATTCCACCAAGATTTTTTTATTAAAAGTCTTAGAAAAGAAGGCCTATTTATCCAAGACGTAATGTCTGAAATGTGTACAAAAGTGTAGTGATCGAGTATTGAGATTGTTATCTTTTTAGTTGATATCATGAACTAACGTGTTATACAACCAATGAAAATCAGGATTGTCATCTCAATGACAGCTCTCACAGTTGATTTTCTAATTTCATTCACTTCGCTTTTAGTAAACTTTGAATACAAGGGAAGTACGTCCAACCCCTTCTGTTTTACTATGGCCAACCTCAAACTAAATGTTTACGGGCCTGATTCCTTGGTGGGGTTGTGAACGTGCACCTTTGAAGAGTCCTACTCTAGACTGCAATAGTTTTTCCGTGCTTCTTTGATTTTCAGTGATTGCTTAACTTAAGCCAATTTGTAATATCAGCTTCAAAATGGAGTATTCCTATCTTGATTTTTAGTATAGCCTCAACCTATTATATTTACATTTTGTAAAAGTGTCCCTGTCATTAATTCAATGTCAACTTATTACTTTTGTACCTCGTCTTTATTTACACAGATCCTGTACATATTACGCAACCTTTTCCTTATTATCATTTACAGTATGCAGTTCAGTAGTATGACCATACTACTGTACTATTATGTTTGCTAATATATACTTATATATAAATTCAACGAAGAGACCCTTTCGACCGGCTTTATGTTTGTCAACATCTGTACATAAGTGTTCTAGTAAGATTTGGTTTCAATTCATTTTTCGCATTCATCACAAGCTGATCTCCTCGGGGTACCATTCTAGTAGTCCTGACGACTAACCGTCCGCCTTGATATCGGAGAGTCCTGAATTCGATGCCTAATGAGGACTTATGTACATTGTTGATAAGTTCCGAAATAAGACCTCTTGATTTTGAATAGCAGTTAACTGTGATCAATCCGTAACAACTACAAATAACATCTCTATTTGACTAACTAAGTCAGTTGATTTGTGTTAAACTGCTTTCGTCAAATCAATTTATAACTGAATGTAAGCCAAAAACATTGTATTTACCAGAACATATATATATTTTTTTTAAGAAAAATATTTCTACTACAAAAATTGAAGACAACTATGCATTACTTATGTTCATACAAAAGAAATACACGTTAAAGAAGAGAGATAGTTTCAGTATAGACTTAATAAGATAATAAGAAGAGAGTCTATCATGAACGCTACAAAAATATCAACCATATAGATAAGTCATTTTATCACCATAAACAACATTAACATACACATTCACTAGAAACCAATAAACAAAAATCGACATTATTGAATACAGTAGAAAAGGTGGGGAATCCGTTCATAGAAAAAAAAATGAAGCTATAAGTAACAAAAAATAATCAATAACTCGACAGTAGAATAAATTGTTTACTTCTTCTATAGTCTTGATTGAATGTTTCTAGATGATTCCAGAGACTTTTTTGTATTCATGATTGTACCCCAGTATATTTATCTACCTTCAAATAGTAAACATACTAATAATAATAAGTTTGAACCATTTCATAATTACAAAGTTAAATATGAACTTTGTGTACAAAAGTATGTTTAACCACTTCTTTTTTTCCTGTAACTAACAATAAACTCAATAAGTTAATGTTAACCTTAATTAAAAAGATAACTTAATTGATCTAACATGTATTTAATTAAAGTAAAGTAGTTTTGCAGAGATTGATACCAAGCTTAATTGTTTGTATTTGTCACAGAATGATGTTGGTTGAGTACTACTCAAAACCGTAGAGTGCTAGACAAATATTTCCTCTTAGTACTCAAGCTCAATGAGCACCCTCGATTATTCTGGAGGATAAAACTAAATTTAATACTTAACTCCACAAACCGGTTCAATTCAATTACAATAATCAGCTCACTAGTGACTAATTGCATGATCTCGAAGTTCTTTTGTGAGGGGCTGCGACTAATGGAGTTCAGACTTTTCGGGAGTGCGACAGTTATCACCAATGACAATGCATGGTCGTCGCATAATATCACAAATTAATGGGAGTGGGAATTCTACCATTGAAGGCCCGATATCCCAGTGATGCAGATGATTAGGCATTCGCCAACCTAAAAGTCCAGGGTTCGATTCGATTGGCGGAATCAAGAGTGCGTGTTGTTAAGGGTCTCATACTGGAACGCAACAGACCTACAGTGCTACCTGGTTTGCAATAGTACCCAATCAATATAAATCTATGGTGAATACAAAAACCAATGTGCATATAGCCTCCTCGCTTTGTATTCCCATAATTTACATTTATCTTGCCTAAATATTGTCCTGATTGTTTTTATCACTTATAAATCTCCTTATTACTATTTATTGAATAAGTATTATGATTATTAATTGTGTATCACCTACTCTGTTCTTTTAATTCATACTTAATTTGTATTGTTTTAGAAATTACGTGTAATTTTTGAGCAAACATTCGATCCGATTGTAACCTTTATCTCTTCGTTTTACTTACGTATATTGTTTGTCGTATAAGCTCATATAAGTTAACATTGTATGTATGTATGATCAACATAGAACTTGGCACACGTGAGCATCGGTTCAAGTTGCCATACCTCCATGGCACCGCAAGATTAACACCACCACTATTAATAGAAGTTACTTCAATAAAATAAAATAATAATAGTAACAAGGAGTGTGGACATATAGAATATGATGAGTTAACATTACATGATTATCATCTTAATATCGACAGTACTATTTGACAAATAATCCTAAATTCATATGCAGTAATCTATCAAAATGATGTATTTGCACCATGCATTACGTGTATCTGACCACTGATTACCTAGATGTTCAACGCTAACTGATGTTAGAGAGGAATGGAAGAAAGCTAGGGGCGGCAAATCCAAAACATAGTACCAATCCATGAAATGAATGACTACTGATATGAGCCGTGTTGGTAGACGCAGACTACATGGATGAGCCCTGTATAGTCACCGTAACCGATTGCTGGAGAATCTAGGTGACACGGCTTAGAATCCGTCACAGTAGAGCAAGTGCATTCATTCTGTCTCATCTTCAAAGTATTAGCCTAAAACTACTTGATACCTATATTTCCATGAACTGATTATTCTTCTTAGCATCATATTTTATATGCTTACATTATTTTCTTACTACCACTAATATAACGTCTTCTATGAATTTGATATTCACCTTACTATGCTAATGAGATGTGGAAACTTAGACCGATGCACACATGTGTCTGGTTCTATACTACAGAGTACTGACTGATTTGCCTAAAAGTTGACTACTTATTTGTAATCATTAATTTAACGTGTAAAATTGTAGACATTGACAATAATTCATTGAGAAGAATATTCTACATTCAAATAACTTTCTTCTAACATACCATTATTATTATTAAGTTGAGATGATTGATTGCGTAGAAAGTAACTGATAAGTGCCAACTTTTAATTATTGAATATCTTACAAGATTAGGAATTTTAAGATTTCAGAATCTATGAAATACAGTGATCTTATTAATTCTGCTTACCCTACCATTCAATCCCTTTTTAGCGAACTTGATATATTACTTTTTATTAATCAGTAAATAGTATTGTTGTCTATTATTTTTTTCACTTTTAATCTGTATAATCATTTGGTTGAATGTTACGGATTGATGTTGGCAGGATGCCATTGAAAACCAGGGATAACTTGACAACTGTTTCGTCCTAGTGTGGAACATTCGGCTCCATGGGCTTTAGGTTAGAGAACACCTAGCCCTCTGCACTATAGGGCCAGTTAGGACCCACTGGTAGAATTCTCACACACATCAATTTGTGATATATGTATGGGCTATATAATGTACTTAACAATGCACAAATAGTCGTAACATTTGACACGTTTTATTACTGTAATTGTTTACATACACACCTTTTATATTCCCAAAAGATTATCTCCACGTATGTGGTTATCGAATATCTATTTATTTATGT
This sequence comes from Schistosoma mekongi, assembly GCA_034768735.1. Lineage (NCBI taxonomy): Eukaryota > Metazoa > Platyhelminthes > Trematoda > Strigeidida > Schistosomatidae > Schistosoma > Schistosoma mekongi. The sequence continues at coordinate 75,171,416 of CM068306.1, read as the reverse complement.
TAACTGCCTATGTTAGTGTTTAATTGTTCTCACATCGATTGTCGCTATCCTCAGTTACCTTGACAAGGCTACTTGATGGCAGTTAATTTAAGTCAACCATTCCTCTACACAAATATTGTAGGAGATATCTACCCTTCAACAGTACCGTGAAGTATGCAAATGCCTAGACACCTAACAAATTATGGCTTCTAAATGTTATTATTCTAACTTATCCTTCATTAACCTGCTTTGATACAGGATTTCGGGTGCATCTCAATTGTTGAGGAAAGTCACCTAACTTGATCTAATAGATTGTCAAAAGTACTACCAATCTTTTCGTTAGTACTTTTCCTTCCTTCTTTTAAAATCACAAACATAAAACCATAGTGAATTCTGGTTAATAGATGAATACATCCTACACAACTAGTAAAATGCATTAGTACGACTTTGTAATATGATATAAATCAATATTAAAAACATGAACGCTCAACACAAGCATATCATAATAATAATGAGAATAAGAACTATTAGTATTATGAAAACATACTCTTACACTTTCGTTCCAGAATAAGACACACGAGTGTTGCGCCGTAAGCGTGCAGCTATTGGTTCATCTTCACTACAATTAGAAGAACATAAATTCAAGACCACTCACTAATCAAAAATTTAATGCATGAACTTAACTTACCTGTTAACAACTAGGTCGTGCGCTTGAACCTCATTACAATATATCATTTGTAAAATCGGCGATAACATCACAAACTCCCATACACAAAAAAAACATGACTTGAAATAAAGTATACAAACCTTTTACTTCACTACTAAGTAGCATAAAACATCTATTTTAAAATCAGTTCAAACCATATTAGAAATTAAATTAATCATATTAGCTGGTGATTTGATGGTAAAGAATGTTATTATATTTGCCTAATCCTTTAATACTGGTAGAATTCGATGGATCAAGTTATAATGTGATCACTAGTTAAAATGACTTGATATTGTCCTCACCATGTTGTTGACATAAGATGGTTGAAGCATAAATTCTCTCAAAATTTTAGGTAAGCTTTGCTGACAAGTGATAAATGTTTGACTTCAATAAGAGCGTAGATTAATAAAGGCCGTTCATACACAGATACAAATCAGAAAGTTGATTGCATAGAAAAACCAAGTGGGAGTGGGAGTATAAAAAGAAATCAAAGACGAGTTTCGAAATTTTATAACTAATAATCTGGATTTGTTTCCGTAATATCCTCAGTAGCGAGGCCTTACCACCTTTATCTACACAGATCTGCACAATTCATTCCATGAAATTCACTATGATTATTTGATTGGTTTACATTCTATTGAACAAAAAACAGTCTCATGTACATATCTTGAACGAATTAAACAAACTTAATCCAAATTTAAAATCATTAAGTGTCATAAATTCGTTAACGCTTGGATGAGTATATCTACATGCAATACTACAAATCTGCTTGTTCATGTTGAGCTAATTTATATGGTGAAGATTACAGCATTCAGCAAGTTATAAACAACTTTATACAACAAATGAAATTTTCGTTTTGTAGATTCGTTAGCGTAGAGTATTAGATTCTATTATAGTTGAAGTTGGAGCAACTGCATTTGAAAGTCTAGAAATCACCGTTCTACGTACAGAATGAAGAATAAATCAAAGACACCTGGACCAGGAAATCTATAACATGCGAAGACTGCAACCAACCAGTTTACTGAAATATGCATCTGTAGGCGTGTTGTAAAATACCTTTCAAGTATAGAGGTGGCACAGAGGTCAACTCACTGGTGCCACTCATTCGAGCACATAGAAATCATTATATCAAGAATGAAGAGGGTTTAAATGAACTGAGAACCAAATAGTTCATTGCAGAATTCAACAACAGAATGCAAAATAGGAGTACAAGGAGGTAGCGACAAGCACTAAACAAATCATCGAAGATTAACGAGATAGTTCGATACTAGACTATTTATGGAGGTAGGAGGAATAGCATACATCGAATTTACGCATTTAAATATACGTTATGATGAGACAACGAATCGAGGATCACAACATAAGAGGTTCATTCTCCATGTTATCAAGACTCTTGTCGCTAAGGCACATCTATTAGTCATTTAGTAACTATAATATTTGTATTGCTTAAGTTGTAGGTTTTTTATAGACTCTTTATTGATTTTCATGTCTATTTTCCTTCCCGAATTATTGTATTTTTACTATGAACCTATTATCCTGTTTTCTGTACGAAACTACTCCCCCAGTTCAGTCTTGAGTGGATATTGTACTTCTCATTACTGGTTGGTCAAAAGTGTGTCGCATAAAAGCCTTTGTTCATGAACAATAAAAGACATGGCACTGTCTCCTGCTTGCTGGCTTGTTCTTCTTTTACTCTCTACCTCTGGAAAAGCTTAGTCACATTGGTTCCTATTCAACTCATCAACGTCTACATTATGAGATCGTAGACTATAAGAGCAGATCTCATTGGTCTATTTTAAATGCAAGGTCAGTGTTACAATTATCTCGGCCGTCTTTTATCTTGCCTTCACATCAGCCCCCAAAGGTCATTTCAACATTAAACTGTTGTAATAACTTGTGATTGTAAATAAAATTTACATCTCCACAAAGAATATGAAGTCGACTTTCTGATGCTTGCTATTAACGGTATCGTCCCTTATTAAAAGATACTGTACCAAATAGTAGATCACGTTTTTAATCGTCTAACATTCGTAAATCAATTTATACTGGAATAACAGCTTTTTATTTTCGAATACTACGAAATTACGTCCAAATCTTTCACATTCACATGCATCTGAAATAACTACCGATCTTAAATTTAGATCAGTAACCAAAATCGAAACATTTCTAGCATGCATTTTAGTATGAACTTACAGAACAATTGACAAAAAAGATGTAACTTGACAATATAATGCATATTCAAACAGTAGGTGTTCTACTACACATATCATCTGGGAAATCATTAAAAAACAAGCTGTAAAATTCTTCCTGATTTGTTTTTATTTCTCTAGTATGTGCTCTTCATAAGCCTGTATATAGCATAATCGTCCTACTTCTCACATCCAGTCCTTTAATACTACCTATTTCCTTTTTCAACTGAAGATATTCACTGATAAAAGTCATCATATGAAAAAACTAAAGATAGAAGATCGTAGCATCCAACTTACTCCGCTTATATCTTATTTTATTCAAGTCATAGGGAATGATATGTTTTGACTTTAATAAAACGTACCGTTGTTGTTCTGTTCTACATAAAATGTGTCTTATATATCTAGGAAAGGATACTAAGCCTTTAGTTTATTGCACATAATTAATCAATCAATTTCGAAGTAACTGTTCGAACTACTTTTACGTAGACTGATGTAACTCATTAAATTTCTAGATAAATACAATGGCTCATTCATTAGTAAAATAAGATAGAATGGCATTGTGGTTAAACTTAAGTGATTCGAGAGTGAACGCTTTAAAATTGAAACAATGAAAAAGCTACGTGATAACTTTCAGTTCTCATTGTTTTTTTTTCGAATTATGTTAGTTCGTAAGAGAAAGCTGGAATAAATGTCGTCTATAAGTAGATATATACATCAATTAATTCAATTAAAAAAATTGGGAAATAATAAAACTCACGTAGTAAGAACAGGTTGTACCTTAGGCCTCTTCTAAAAATAGATTAGGAAATATTAAATAAAATAGTACATAGAAAGCATAGTGAGTGGCATTTGAAAAAAGCATTATCATCATTACTTCACAATAAGAACAGTAAGAACAGAAGCATATTATGATTGGAATGTGGTTGTATTCACTATTTGATGTTGTTAAGGATAGAGATCGATCCGTTTCTCTTGCAATATGTGCATCCTAAAGGGATCCCCTCAATACGGTATTAATTTACAAGTATGACTGAAGTAGACTCTGTATAGATGTGACGGCTGACGAGCCCCCGGTCGGACAGAAAGTACTTCATGGGTTCCACTTAACAGTCACAATCCAACTTCATTCATATGCCCAAAACATTGGGAGATCTAATAAATTAGAATAATTTTAGTCGCTACCGTCTTCGTTTCGGAGTTACAACTAACTGGATATTGAGTTGACAATACTTAATCACTTTTTAACTCCATCTATACAGAGCCTTATACACCACCTTATCGCTAGAAACTTGGAGAAAAACTATAACCTTTCAATTTTAAGCAAATTTATCTTAATGAATATTACGCTTTAGTTCGAAGCACGCATCCACTAAGTGAATCAAAAAATACCTAGAGTGAAGAGCACGAGACACTTGATGAACATGCAAAACGTTGTGAATAACCCCAGTAAGTTAGTGAATATTATAAATTTTCATTAAAAAAATGCTTGACCTCTATACATTTACTAAGCGTATAAAAACCCCGATTTTTCTTTTCTTTTTTCTTTTTAAATACATTTTCATTAGAAGGAAACTTCATAATTATTGACAAATCAGTGTCTGAACTGAATTCATGAAAGTAACCTGTTTGGTTCCAAAGCCCAACACAAACAATTCAAAGTCAACTAAGCTTAATTAGCAAATATGATTCGACCGTACTAAGGCATAACCAATACTCGATTCGATTTAACTAAGTATGTACAGTAACCATCGTTTAAACAATTACATTAATTATTAACCACAACAACTGACTAGGTTAATAGTTATTCATTTTTGTAATTTGTTTTATTGCCAACGTTTAGTGAGAATATGTGAAAGAGTAGTCAATTCGCTGTCTACTGCTAATAATCCCAAACACACATGATAATATACTTACATTTCCTAACTACAACACACCCAAAATAAGAAATAACATATTACAAAACTAAGGTATTAATGGTGCAATAGGTATAGGACTAAATAGCTGCGTAATTTACGAACGACAAAATATGTACTCCGATAGTTAAGGAGTTGAATGAAAGTTTACACACAGAAAATAGAAAAAGCAACATAAACCAAATATTTAATAAGTATACAACAAATACCTATTTACAATTAGGGGGTTTGTGGAGATAGTTAATTGTCAATTTTGATATCACAAATTGATCTGAATCAGACAACCATTGATCACCTGGAAGCACTGGACAGCTGTTTCGTCGTAGTATGGGACTCCTCAGCAGTGCGCATCCACGACACCATCGGGGAATTGACTGAATTGGAAATGTCAACCGTTAGGAGCCGACTGAGTGGTCCAACGGCAAGGCGTTCGCCGCGGAGCCAGAGGGCCTTGGGCTCGATCCCCGATGGGGTCGTGGATGGGCACTGCTGAGGAGTCCCATACTACGACGAAACAGCTATCCAGTGCTTCCAGGTGATCAATGGTTGTCGGGTTCAGGTCAATTTGTGATATCAACATTGACAAATACATATTTAAAACAATTTATCCAAATACATATTTGTATGTAATCAAACTTGCTGAAAACACAGTTCTCAAAATTTTATCTTTCTAATTTATTCGCGCATTTATAACAATATGAGATCAAAATAAAATCACATACCCGAACAGTAGATGGTTGTTGATGAATAACTGAATCATTTTCAACAAAAGTACAAGTTGATATTTGATTGAAATCTGAAGTATATGAAGTATTATTTAAATTCGCATGTCGTTTTCTTTGAATATTAGTTGGTTGAATACGTCTGTGTTTAGGAACAAGAGTTTGAGGAGTATCAGGTGTAACAGTGACTATCGGTGAAATGTTTACTTCAGGTCGAGGACATGAATTAATTAGTTTTCTTAAATGAGTAAATATGAATACGAAATGATTTAATTAGATAAATTATGCACAGTGTGATAAACTTTATAGCAGCATTGAATACTTAAAAATGGGTAAATTATACTAAAAGTCTTGATCTTTTAAAAAATTGTTACTATTTGAGGTTGAGATTAATCCCGTCGTGTATAATGATGGAAATTATAAAATACATGAACAGCATAAAGTTTGGCATATATAGGTATCATTCACCATACCGGTGATGGTTGGGCATACCCTAATATGTGTCCTAATCACCTCAGGCGACAACTCGATACCTTGTCAATTGGCTTGCAATCGCTGTCTAACATCCTTAATCTAACTACAACATTGATCACTCGATGATCCCAGAAAACACGAGCAATGCTTGAAGAGAAATCTTTGATCAAATATAAGTAGTTAACGAATGATGTCTACATTTAGCTCACTAATAAGTGCGCTTTGTAAATACCATTTAGTCTACTGGTTTGGTTTGATTCAGTGAGATTTTCATGAAGAAATTTAAATCAATAATTCTCAAGCTGTAAACTAATAAAATTAATGTGCAGTGGTCCGCTTGATCACAACTTTATGTGGGGAGATAAGCAAGAAGCGTGTTTGAGAAATCCATTGAAAATTTTACAAAGTAAGGCGGTTTTAAGACCTTATTCTCCTAGCTTACATTCTGTTCTTATTACTGATGCATCACCGGTTGGTGCAGTTCTAGAGCAGGAAGGTAGACCAATGGTTTGTGTTACACGGAAACTTACTGCTGTTGAAAAAGGTTATTTTCAAACTCAGAGAAAGGCGTTAACTGTCTTTTGGGTCATTAAGCGTCTTCATAAGTATCTTAATGGAAAGCGATTCATTAGTAATACAGACCATGAGACATTACAGTCCACTTATTCATCCAGAAAAATCTTTAGTGTGTTCCTCAGCTGTTACGCTCCGACGTCTTAATATTACTCTGAGAGCTTATGGCTATATTATTTAATACTGGAGTGTTAAAAATACTCAATATATAGATTATTAGACCAACAGTCATTACAAGATAAACTCGATGATTCTTCAAACTTTGTTAGTGCAACCTTTACCAGTAAGCCGCTCAGACATAATTTTGAGAAACACGTAAGTGTTTTAGGATGTAGAATATTATAGCATACGCAAAGGTGAAATGGTGATTGACATTGATCACTCGATGATCCCAGAAAACACGAGCAATGCTTGAAGAGAAATCTTTGATCAAATATAAGTAGTTAACGAATGATGTCTACATTTAGCTCACTAATAAGTGCGCTTTGTAAATACCATTTAGTCTACTGGTTTGGTTTGATTCAGTGAGATTTTCATGAAGAAATTTAAATCAATAATTCTCAAGCTGTAAACTAATAAAATTAATGTGCAGTGGTCCGCTTGATCACAACTTTATGTGGGGAGATAAGCAAGAAGCGTGTTTGAGAAATCCATTGAAAATTTTACAAAGTAAGGCGGTTTTAAGACCTTATTCTCCTAGCTTACATTCTGTTCTTATTACTGATGCATCACCGGTTGGTGCAGTTCTAGAGCAGGAAGGTAGACCAATGGTTTGTGTTACACGGAAACTTACTGCTGTTGAAAAAGGTTATTTTCAAACTCAGAGAAAGGCGTTAACTGTCTTTTGGGTCATTAAGCGTCTTCATAAGTATCTTAATGGAAAGCGATTCATTAGTAATACAGACCATGAGACATTAAAGTCCACTTATCATCCAGAAAAATCTTTAGTGTGTTCCTCAGCTGTTACGCTCCGACGTCTTAATATTACTCTGAGAGCTTATGGCTATATTATTTAATACTGGAGTGTTAAAAATACTCAATATATAGATTATATAGACCAACAGTCATTACAAGATAAACTCGATGATTCTTCAAACTTTGTTAGTGCAACCTTTACCAGTAAGCCGCTCAGACATAATTTGAGAAACACGTAAGTGTTTTAGATGTATAATATTATTCATACGCAAAGGGTGAAATGGTGATTTGAAATGCAGATTTCCTATGTATTTCACCAGACGAGAAGAGTTATCTACTACTTCTGACGAGATTTCATGTCTGAATGATTGTATTATTATCCCTCCTGTATTGAACAAAGTTGTACTTGGCAAACATTTGGGTGTTGAGAAAATGAGATCCTTGGTAAAGCTAACATGCTGGCAGCCAGAGATAAATCCAGATATATGTCGTAGAGCAAGTAATAATAACGTTTGTCATTGTTAGGGATTCGAAATCCCCAGAAATACAATTGTTCATTTTACCAAGTTGTATTGATTTTTTTGTACGCATGATTTGTAAACTTTCATCACTTTTGTGTGAGCACATTTAATAACATTTAATTGTATTGTTAAAAACGTTGATAATTTCATTTGATGAATAATTACTATGATTATTTTGTATATATAAGGGAATGTGTAAAATATAATCTGAATGTGATTCCAATTCTGATTTCGATTCTGCTTGGTTGGTCTATCGGCTTGCTCCTCTATCTCTGGCTTGGGACTGAGTGGGCTTAGGCCAGTCGCGAATTATCCACTAGACACACTTCAATAAGCGGCCGCGCACAACGATCAGTTTTCTTCGCGACATAACAGTCATAAGTCGAAAAATCATCTTTCAAAGTGGACCCTGTGGCCAGCATAGACCGAGACTTGACAGAAAATTCACGCAGATTAATGTAGTTTGTTCTTTAGAAAATACTATGCACTTGTTGTCATTGATTTATTCATTAAGCGGCCGGAGGTATTTTTCACAACTTTACCAAATGCAGGGACCTTTACATGCCATATTTAATGACAATTAATAAACACGATTATAAAGGCGTAGGATATCTGCTAATGAAAAAGTTATAATAACAATCTCCCGCTATGACACTACACTTTCAAACGACTACAAAATTCTGGACCAAATAATTAAATATAGTCTCTACAACAAACTTCCACTTCTATAGGAACCCGGAATCTCGCTTTTCAAAAACTGACAATCATGGAAACCACGTTATACAAAATCCTACGTAACTTACCTTTTCGTCGACCTCGTACTCCGATTCTGCTGGACGCTACTCGTTATTATTGAAGATTCAGATTGCTGAGATAATGACTGTTCATTAACAGGATTGGCATAGCGTCTGGCCCTAAGTTGTCGAACTGTCGAAAAAACGGGAGAAGTTGATGTAACTGATGTAGTAACACTTAACTGATCAGATGAAACTACACGTTTTCGTTTAACTGGGAGTTTTTTAACTGTAACAGGTTTAGGGGATATTGATTGAGATGGTGCAATATTTTCTTGATCTGAAGGTACACCACCGCCAACTAAGTGCAGGTCACATTCTTTCTACAACGAATTTTTATAGCAAAGAATTTATTAAAAGCCATATTTGCACTATTCATTGATTATCTGAACGTGAAGCGCTGTGTACAATTTTATCACTATATGTACTTAAATTTTCGCCTCAACACATGAAACAATATTTCAATAATTATAAAAGAACCCAAAAACGCTGCACATAAAAGTATACGCAAAGATTACACAGAAGTTAGGAAAAAAGCAAAATGTTACCTGAGGATACCTAATAAGACGAGGAGTGGATTCATTAACAGGGGATGATGTGAATAACCCACACTTGTTCGAAGATGACATACGTGAATCACAGTTTTTAGGGGGTTTGTTTGGCTTCAGTGATAAAGAAATATCAAGAGAAACTATATCACATGAATTTCGAAAGCTAAAATATTACATAAAAAAACAGTAAAATGTTAGGACAGTAAATGCAACTAAATAAAAATTGAGGTTATCGGAAAACAACTTTCATAACCAAGAAGTAAAACCTACCTTGTTTTTGTACCATTGTCAAAAGTAAGTGTGTACTTTTGAACAGTACCATAGACAGAAGGCCTATAACTACCCGACTCATCATAGATAGAACAGTCACCATGCATAGTACCATCCAGAATGTAAGACTTATCCATAAAAGACTGACCAGGTGGTGTCCGTGGAATTTTATCCCTCTTTTGAAAAGGATCCATACAGTGAATTGAATATTAACCCTGAAGATCAGTAAGACAGAGAATTAAGTTACTACTTAGTCTGCAGCTAAGTATAAGAACGTTCAAAAATACGAAAACTAGGCTGTATGGATGGAAAAGGTATACTGCACTACTAAATGTATGGAAATTACCTACCCAAAATATTATGACCTGATTTTAAGATGTCAATATAAACTGTCCCTTTCTACACTAGGAAATACGAGTCGGTAAGTAGCAATAAAGAAAATCATGAAAGTAGCACTTTCGATATGTTAATTTAGGCATTTATAGCTCATCGATGTAGTAAGGGGAAATCAATAAATAATTTCGGCTTTTCAGATAGTTAGTTAAGAATTCGTTCATCTGTTTTTATTTACATTGATTTGGGAGTAAGGATAAGTCGCAGCCTGAAGGTGAAAACAACTAAGGTGGAGTTCGCATGATAACAATAACCTGGAATTGAAGACCTTATGTAGCATGGTTCAAAGTCTAATGCAGTGATGTGGATAAGTCAGCTCTGTCTCTTCGACTAAATTTTTATTTTCAATAGTACATTGGATTTTTCACTTAGAGAACTTACTTCTTTTTCTCGAAACATTATGCTTCACATTACCATATAGCACACTATTATCCTAATCTTTGTTAACCACCTTGCTAATTTCATCCTTTTAAGCTGATACGATGTACAAGCGGTATGATGTACGTTTGTGCTAGGAGCTACGTCTATTATGGCTGATTAGATCAGTTAACTATACCACAATCTAAATATAAATCAAAAGTTCTAACTATAAATGTAACCCCTTCCCAAACGTAAAATATTAATTCTAACTAGTGCTACTTGGAACTAATATTTAAATTCCTAACGACAGTCAGCATTGTCTATCTTAATCGGAAAGTAAATCTTTATCAACATGGAACGCGTCGAAGCTCTACAACTTGCAACAAAATACCACTAATAATTGCAAACAGAAAATCGTTTCAAGTTAATATAATCAAGTGGACACCACGTTATAAACAGATTTTCCTTTAAAGTCGTCAACCACATGTTAGTGCCTACACAACTGAAAAACGTATACGTATATATAGTCGAAAACACGATTATAATCGTGTTTTCGCATCGTTAAAAAACACTGAGTGGTGTTAGACAACAATTACAAAGCAAATAACGATAGCAATTAGGATAATAAACTACAACAAAGATTTGAAAATTATGATGTACTCTACTCAATGTTTGCATTGTGATACCGATAGTTACAAGTGGCCAAAACCTGAATTAATATTCCCCACCAAGGTCTACACGTGGTAAAACAAGAATGGCTTCTTTACACAAATACATGGTTTTTCAAAATTTACCAATGAACCCGGTTATTTCATAACATGTTGACGTAGCAGGTTCACTTTTTTTGCTTCAAAACATAGTCAACTCTTCAGTAACCTTAATTCTGCTACTTCGTTCTAACAATACTATGACTTTTGATGTATTGTAATATATTTATTGGCACTAGGTGTAATGATTAAGTATACTTGTTTGATTTTGATTCAAAGCATTTATCCAACCACAGTATCTTGGACTTAGGTTAGGGAAGGGCTGGAACAGTGCAAATGCTTCCTCATTTATATCAATGTAAATTGTAAGGATAGTAGGTCGGGTGGTTTGTGTCAAACCTTGATATGTGTTTTTCAATAAAGATAATGTTTCCTTCTAAACGTTTTCACCAACACTGATGATGCCAATCGCTTTAGCAAAGCAGTGCGACCGTTAATCACCCTGTTAGAAAGTAGGAATCTCAAGTTTATTTGATTGCAGTTTCGGGGCCCTTTTATGATTACCTCGGAGACGTCTGATCCTAGAATACAAAATACGAAATGCTGATACCAGATAACTTCTCGTTCCATGATCGAAAGAAGGACATGAATGTGAGTATTTTAGTCGCTCTTGAGATGGGAAATAGAAATGTCATGCTATTAACTTAGTACCCACTTTTTAGACACATTCAGTAGTATAGACTTGTCTGGTTAAATGTGAACTATCCCATTAAATATAATACAGGCTTTAAGTATGTGGGATTGATAATCCGAAACATGTTCCATCAAAACATTACATGGCTATATGAATTACCCATAATACACGAAATCATCTAGCAGCACCCGCATTAGGGTGTGTTGTTATTTTTGGGTTGCTGCTTCAATTTACGCTTGAATACTTCTGTTCAATGATTTCCAGCAAAGGTGATCGATTGATAGTTTACTGATAGTTGTTAGTGAATCCAACTTACATTAGTGAGCTGCTACTAGGGTATAATTCCAAACCCGCTTTTAAACTATCAAGCCAAATTGTCGAAGTCAGTTTGAAGCTCTCTTCTGTCGATGCCACTACGTATCACCCTTCTGAATTTTACGCCATCTGCAAACATGAATGATGATGATGAAATAAGCAACTACGGAAATTGTTCTACTGTACTACCCACATGCTTTCCATCCACCTTTCCTGTCATCTAAGCTTGTACTGCACCTGTCATGCTGAGTCTAGAAAGTCTGAGTGTAAGTCTCATATGTAATACGTCATTTAACGATTTTCTAGAGTTTACGAATTTGATATCGACAGGCGGTCTAGTTACCTAAGTATCCACCTAGTCTCAGTAAGACAACTTATAAGCAGTAGCAGCTGATGCGTAGTACAGGTTGTTCTAGAGTCAATCGAATGTGGATCACTACATATCAAGGCAATTTATCTCGAAAGAGATTGCTAGTTAAACTGGTCGGTTTGTAAGAGGTTTCCCATTCTTAAAAGCATTCATCCAAACTCTTGTGAATGGGTCACACGGAGCAACCGTGTAAGTGGTTCTGAGACGATTTTCGACAATGGTGACAGCGGATGAGGATGCAACCCTTAAGAACCTGAAAATCTAATTAGATTTACGCCAACAGACAAATATACAACAGTTCCCGGTGTCATAACTAATGGCTAGAGTCTCAACTGTTTAAGTGGGGAAGTGTTAGGATTGCAATCCACTGAGTAGACTTCGTTAAAGTAAGTTCACGAGTAGTCAGCTTTGGCTACTTTAATTTAGCTGGAGCGTCCAAATTACCACATACGTAAGGTGTTGGAATTCCATCACTTCGTTTGATCCTTTTCTTGACACAAGATAAGAGTCGATTTTGGTAGACACGGCTATCATATGCAAGCTGCATTTCATGAGTTCTGCGAGACATAATTATGTTTGTCTTACATGGGATCTTGACTTTATGGTACTCTAACTAGAATGCTTTTATGACTTGTTGAGAAAGACAAATGCAAAAACTCTTATCTACACCATTGTCAAAATTTTCTTATCTATTCAGGTAGGACTCTGCAACAATTCGTGAGTGTCAACAATAGAGTAAGCAGTCTTGCAACCTACTTGAATATTGTTTTGAACATGTTTCATGCCTCTTCCATTGACTGACTAACGTTTACAGAGGAGTCAGCTGAAGTAGCAGGGTCGCTGATTGCTTGAATATTTACCATTCATACATTTAAATATAATCGGATAAATTCTTATGTTATATCATGTATTCTAAATCTGACATAGATAAGTAAATAAATTCTGAAACTTTGTGAAGAATTTACACCACTTTACAGCCAAAATGTGAATCAAAAGTACGAAGTATCATAACGGTGATAAGTGAAAACTAGGCCCGATTATGATTGTTCACATTTAAAATAGAAAGGTGTAGGTTTTCAGACATTTTGATGACTAGTTAATAGCGGACTGCTGGTAAAATACTGGCTCCGTTTTGTAGGATTCATCTAGTTAACATGAGGCATGCCTAGCCATTAACGACAGGACACTTCTAAGTCCTAACCCGTGTGTGGATATGATTCAGGACTAAATCATCCCTACCATCATGAATACCTAAAGTTTACGAATGCAAGTGTAAATAGTTTATTCTGTATGCTATTACACCACTCCTCTTTTCCGACTATAGACTCTATTAATTCGAATGCAGACATACCCTTGAGGATATATAGCAAAATCCATATATGGTGTAAGCCATGTTTCTGTTATCTCATTTGTGTAGGGACTGACTACTCCCGATATAAAATCAATTCAAATAGTTTTATTTCATGTGTTTTTGACGCTGGTACATAATATAGTCAGGGCATCTAGATTATTGTTTACCCTGCCGACAAATGTATTAAGAGCAGTGGCTTTCATGACCGCACCACTCAAAAACCCCACGTTTTTAGATTGTTCTCTCTATCCTGCAGTCCTATTCTTAGGTCACGAAGAACCGCTTTCCTGCCGGTGCGTGTTGCATCAGTTGTAGATGGTCATTTATAGCCCGATTTACAAGGCGTTAGAAGTTGCCAATATTGCTAAAACTTTATGCTAAAACTTAGCTTCTCTAGGTGACTACTGTTTAGGGTTTGTCAAGTGGTTACTTATTTAGTACATGATCAGTGATACCAACTTCTGCCCTGTCTAGCGATAATACTGCAACTATATACGCACACTTCATATCCTAGGACTTTGTTTATCTGGCCTTGAAGAGTGTATCAACCTGAGTAATCCATCCCGCATGTCATGGGCTCCATATGCTATGAATTTTATGTGTGATATAGTATTCAACGCCGGTAACAGATTAACGTTAACGAAAAGGATCTCATTTGGAATTTGGACATAGTTGCGTTAAATGATTAGGAAAGAAAAGCTAACGTGCACCATGTCGAAATAGTAAATAATGAAGGTCATGTAGATAAAATTACACAAAATGGTAAATAATAGCCGCTTTAGATGCCTAGGTTTACAAATATAAATATATAGGCGGTAAACTACTCTTAGTATTGTCAGCGGAAGGACTATCTCTACCACACGTGTCGTACATGTCGAATGCTTAATAAAGGTTATGTGTAAATACGACTAGGAAAAAACGGGCTCTTTAAAGAAGTACTTATTAACATGCGTCATGAAGAGGGCTGTTAAAACGAAGCGTATGTTAGTGTGTTTGCGCCGCTTTCTTTTATCATTATATTAAACACACTTTTGACCTAACCAAGAAGCCTGGCCACCATGGTTAGGGCAGGTTAGGTTAGTGGAGTCATCAGGTGGTGTAATTACAAGTCAAGGAGTTGCACGACGCCATTTAACAAGCAAGAGATTAATAGTTAGGCGTTCGGTAGAAACCATTAATGTTCCATTACCGGAATTCAAAGTCAAGCTACATGAATATGTAGAAAACGAGAATGAATAAACAAACTCAAATGAACAATTAGGACAACACGGTTCACAATCGAACTGGAGAATCGAACACAGTTTAGTTAGTCATACTAAAACTTACAATGGATAGAAAATGAGTCCGTGTATGGATAATATATGCCGATAGGATAATTTGTACAGGCATATTTATATGGTTAGTTTAAATGCATTAAACCGTAACGAAGTTATGTTATGCGCCTATTTGTTGTGTTGTAGACTAATTGAACAATTTGCTTGAATCCCTCTGTCTGTATAGGGAAGGAAAATTGTTGAGGTCTGTGTACTAAATTTGTGTTTATTATTAAATATAGTACCACCTTTTTCACCAATAAATTGTGTTATCGGATATCCTGTTGCGAATTCGCGCCTGGCTCATGAACCGGCTGGCCCCATACAGAAATGACGTTAACTTACAAAAGTTATCAGTAGGTTTGGTCCTTTACACTGGGTGCTGAATTATACATTCTAAATGTTCAAGGATAATGTCATCCAAGCAAGCATTCAACATTCGAAGCTAACACGGTGTTGGGTGAGAAGTGGCCACAACCCACTTTCTGAAATTCCCTTTTCCATCTTCCTAAATATACTCTGCTTGGTAAGATTGTCTCTAATGCAAAAGGCATCGGCGAAACAGAAAAGCCTGGTCGCCATGATCAGGGTGGTTCAAGCTACGGAGCCATTGGATGGTGCATATTCAGCCCAAGTTTACTTAAGTCAGGCAACAAAGCCTGCCCAACTGACTTGATTAAAGTAGGACTATTAGTCGACGTCAGTCCAATATCTACACACTAGTAACGCTGAAAGCCCATATGATCAGTTTGCATGTGTCGCAGAAAGGGCTTAGATTGCCAGAGGAGTTCGTAGGGTCCTCCAGATTTATTCAACCACATATGAATCCATGAGTACTTCATTTATCAATTAATTAGACGATTAAAGCGATGATGAAGATGAAGCGACAGCATGTAGCGAATTATAGGATAATTTCATTGATTTTTTCCATAGGGAATAACAATTGATAATCCACAGTCTTAAAGTAGGAATAAATGAGATTAAGCATTTAATTACCACTACTGTATTACACACCTGAGTAGAATACATGTAGGTAACGTAATAGACAATAGTAGGTCGTTGTGCTGAAACAGTATCGGTTACGAATCAAAAAGTTGATAAAACACATAGCAAAAATATACTTGAACAAAATTTTAATATAAGAGTAATGATAACACACTCTTTACACGAATCAGGTTTCATAAGCAAAGAGATAGAAGAAAGGATGATCTGCAGTGTCTCCAGAGATTAGGTAGGCATCGAACCTTCTGTTAACGAGCCTAGGGGAAGGCAAGAATACTATCTTTTCGTGTAAATAAAAACTTAGTGTAAATATCAATGTTACCACTGAGGTATGGGACAAGATATGAGTGTCATTTTATGTATTGACTAGAAACAAAGTATTTCAGGTTTTAAGCTTCCTGAAGTTCTAGATAGAAACTCCAAGAGTGGGTTTGAGTCGTTGTGAAGTGGCAATGGGAAGAGTCGAAAAACTGAACTACTCACACTGGTCACTATCGAAGATTCAAAATAAGACTGGGGCTATGGGACACAACCCAAAAGAAATCATGTGCTAATGTTAGTTTGTCGTCAGGCTTCAAGACTGCGAGCAGCTTGAACTATAACGTCCCCCTATGTATATCTCCCCAGTGATTAAAATCGCCGGTTCCTACGAGCCACCAGGACAATTTATGACACAATTGCATTCATAATTAGCTGCAATATCGATTTCCTGTGGCTATAACCACAATATGTCCAACTCATTAGGCAAAGGATCCATTCAGTTTAATCATCTGCTGCACGTGGCTTGGTCTTGGTAGTCACAGCTGGCCACAATCCAAACCCTGCAACTACCCAATCGTCTATCACTGGAATCCCAGTCTCGTCAAGTCCTGGCACAGTCAGGGTAAAGTGTAAATTTTACTGAAATTACAATTTTAAGGCACTCATATCAGCAAATTTTTATACCACCTACTTATTCCATGTTTTTCCCTTACTATTGGCCGACTCACTCCATAAATTCACTGCTTAAGAACTGAGACTACCATCCAGCATCATGAGTCACAGCATTCTTTAAGGAACACAGGCAATAGTGGTAATGTTACGGGATAACTTTAGTAACACTGGCAGTAGGTCACGAATTCCTATTCTCCTGTCAGGAAACACCTTAAGCTCACCCACAGGGACCGCGAGTTCGTCATACACAAACGGATCTCGATGGCCTCCACCGGTACACACTCCAGACCATTAAACGAGTGATAACACAACCTCGCACCGAACTCGGAAGTCAGAAGGCAAACGGCCTGACACCAACCCAGCATAAAAGTAAGCGTCACAGCAATAACTTGGTGAAAAGTGCAGTGTGAGGGAACTGCGGTAAATATAAAGTTTGCATAAAACTTGTCAGTAAAAGGGGTCCAGCTTCCGACTATAAATTTTGCAGGAAACTGGTACGCACATCTACGACCTAACGAAACCGAAGGGGTACTGTAATTTAAAGATGAGTAACCCCTACCAGTGGTTTCTGCATGTATTTCCTATGTGTGGACTTATGAATGCTGGGAACACCAGTCTAGCATCGAGGTCACAAACAGATTGAAATTTGTGAGTGATAACACATGGAAGGAGGCGACTCACATAACCAGGGGAAAACATTCAGTCTAAAAAGTAGTCGCCTCTGTAGATCACAACTAAAACCGCACACTCGACAGCACGATTCGTGGGGACGAATGAAAAAGTCCATCCCCCCCAGTAGTGCTTAATGACGGCCTGAGGGACAGCAACTTTCTCCAGGGAATTCTCTGGTAGCACTGAAGTCCCTCCTTCAGTCGGCCACCCAGAGGAGACTTAAGCCCATTGCTAATTACTATTGTCTGATGAAAGCCGAGGAGAAATGGGACTTCTCATCAGGGCAAAAATTTTGCTTAGAGATAATGACGTAGGCAGACGCGCTTCACTGATCCTTCTCAATGTGACAGCGCCCACCAGTTGCATAATGAAAAACTGTGATCATTTCAATAAACAACAATGGCAGGAACACTGTCATTTTCTGAGGCTGGATACTCATCCTATGAGACTCCACAGTCTCTACAAATGAGGAAACATCACGTCGATAGGCCGCCACCTGCTACCAATAACCTGTAGCTCACTCGAATAGGCTGTGACTTTACCCACCTCTCAGAAGCCATCCGTCTCGATAAGTATCAAGATCAGGGCTAAAATGGACAAAGCCTAGGCGGAGCCGGAGTCAAAAATTAAACGACCGCCAGGCTCGGAAGCGAACTTCTCTAAGGAAGTTTATAGAGTTCTTGAAATGCTCGACGGTTGCCCAGGAAAGCACTATTTGTAGAGTCTGCACCAATGGAAGTGGCTTCCAAGCTGGCTTAGGCTGGGGAGAGCCGCAGCAGTGAGCGTTGGTAGGCTACGTCGCCCTGTCTGCCTATGGACGCTATGCTCACCCTATCTGAAGAACATGAAATTCAGAAACCGTAAAAATCCAACTGTATCGCTGTAGGCTTGGTACGATGCCAAGCGTGTCCTAAGTCAACAATCTGGAAACCAAGATTCACACAGCAAAGACCAGCTGCAGCTGTTGCCTTCACATTTGTCTCAGTGACCTCTGAAAGGCAACCTCCCATACAGAGTGCATTCCGGAGGAAGTACAGACCATAGGTACCACTTGCCCAACAGAAGGTCCTCCTCATCCGGACTTCCTGGAATTGGCCAAAAGTTCTACATAGACCAGACGGATAACACAGAACCCCAGATACTATGCCAGTTAAATGAGGATACGGTCAGACGCTTACGCAGTGATGTCCGGGGTCTGTGGGGCAAAGTGATAGAACTCCGACACATGTGTACAGGCTCAAACCAAGGGTAGTTATACTCATTGAGACGTGGCTCTCGCCTGAAGTTCCCGTTGATGGGTGGGAACGTCCAGAGCATGCTAAGAAAAGACAACATAGAGTAAGTAGTGGATTCGTAATATACGTAGACAGCCTATTTAAAACAATACCCGTCAATAAAACCCAGTTTGTGAATTTATCAGAATCTATTATATCCCGCTTTAGTATTTCCAGTAATAGATATCTAACTGGCGGGATCTAACTCCCTCTCACAAGCGATCACAAGAACTACAGGAACCCACTTCAGGTGGTCTCGTCGCTCCGGAGCAAGAGGGCTATAATGTGATGGTCGTTGGGGTTACAAGACCCATTACTGGACGTAGCTAACGAGGGGTTAGTTTAATCAAAAAAATGCCCCGATGCGCAGCTTCTGGTTGTCATCTAGGAAGTGGGATTCACATAACAGGTAAGTTGCAACACTGGATGGTGAACAGATGGTAAATCCTCGAAGCTAGACTACCTACTTTTTGATTATAGGCTCCCACTGAAAAATATTGAAGTTCGAGTTCCTCATAAAGAACAGCGATTGCACCTTGATAACGATCAAAATGGTCACCGGCAAGACTCTGTCGTGAAACAAATGCACACCTTGTTTTCATGGTGCTCGAACAGATTATCGGGCTCTGAACAAACGCCTTACGCAGGCCATATGACCTAAAGTCTGGGAGAACCTGTTTATAGACCAACAATAGCAGAAGAATCATCAATCAAGAAACTTCAGAATGCATCCGCCGTCATGAATGAAAAACCAGCCAAAGCGGACTTGTGTTTAAGATAAGGAACTGCACACTTTCACAAGGGAATAAGGAAAGTTTGCATAAGTGGGTGACCACACGAAAGACCTCCGCCACGATTCGTTCTTGTATCGAAGGAATAGGAGCATCATGTGTGTCAGAAACAACATAAGAAAAATGCACACCCACCTGGCTTGAAAGTTTGAGGGAAATTCAAAACAACTGTACAGACTTATGGCCCGGAGGTCGACTATCGAGCATCCTAACTATCACAGGCTTTCAGGAGGGAGCTACACTCTAATGCTGAGGCAGCAGAAGCTTTTAACTCTCACTTCACAGACAACTAAACTATTCCTCAGTTGTGACCAAACTACATTCTAGCGTGAAAATTCTGTACTAAGGTGAACAAGGCATACTCAGACTGCAAGCTTGCCATATAATTGGCCATTGCTGTACTCAAATTTCATCAGCAACCTCAATCATCAGTTCTTATGCATGCAGACGACGTAAAGTTGTGCAGGGTTATGAAAGGTAAGGGTGACACAAAACACCTACAAAAGGACGTAGTTAGAATATTGAAGTGGATTGACGACAATGGCCTGACTCGCAGTATATAGAAATACCACATAGTGTACTAGTGGACTCCCGACAATACTCAAGTGGACTACTACCTGGGCGGTTAACGACCAATTAGTACCTCCGCGGGGAGGGATCTAAGCTTAATTTCCCTTGACGGACCGGAACCAGAGAAAACCCTCAGGTGGATGTCACCTTGGCGGTAAATAACTCAATAAATAGTTGCATAGACTCTCATCATTGGTGCCGACCATGTTTGTCCCAGAGGACACGACTCGTTGACGGTGCTAGGTCAAGCGTTACCACCAGATCAGGACACGACGCCACGTAGGGAGCAATTCGTCCTCCAGTCAGCCAGCAAAGACGTTTTTATCCCGTAAACACTCTGTACATGATAAATCTTTTATATCCATCACTACCTTCCGTTCTGCCCCTATTCGTACGTGTGGGTTTGGTCGTTAGAAGCTTCTCTGGTTATACAACAGGTGTAATTTGGTTATGTATGGGGTACACTTAATCAGGAAAGTATACGTCAGATTCGAACCTAGTTCGTAGGCAGCTAGACATGTTGACACCAGATTTGTTCTTAACAGTAATTTAGACGTACATAAGACCACATTTGGAAAATCACAACATAACTGCACTCCTCAACCCTAAAAACAGAAGCTGACCTTCTGGAGAGGGTAGAGAGTTAAGCAACACAATGCGTAGTCGGACTAAGGAACAAACAATGCTACAGCCAGCTACAGTAGCTGGGGTTGTTCACCCTGAGATTCAGATGGCTGAGAGGAGACCTAACTACTGTATACAACGTACTTAGCGCCTGAACATCCAATTAAAAGCATGCTAGCCATTTTACATGCTTGTATATCCCGGAGAAATCCACGGACTACTGTTCACTAGTGGGCACTAACACAGGTGAGGCCGAATTTCTTGTCACTAGGAGTCTGCTTCATCTGGAACGCACTGCATAAGCCAGTAGCCGCAGTCTCCATATTGAAAAGTTTTAAAAAGAGGCTATGTGATTATGTGTACGACCACGGTATAACTAAAGCCTTCTATGACATGGGCTGAAAACTTGATATTAGTTCCTAACCTTAAACGCTAGCTCTCCACCTTTCGCCATACTACGGTATTCTTCTAAGGTTTCCTATCTGACCAGGCTACTTAGGATGAAACGAAAGAATAGGGACTATTGTGTAAACATGCTGGAGTTAAGAATAGGAAAAAGGGAAAGGAACGAAACGAAAATAGAGTTGGGTCGAGAAAAAGAATGATAAAGGGAAAATGAACCGGCTGAAACTGCCAGAACTAGAACTCTTAAGTTTTTAACACACTATCAAAAGAAACCAGAGATTTGGAACCGGGATCGTGACACTCAAGATGCCAACTCAAAGAAATCAGTCAATTTGCCGAAGCTAGTCATTCAGATATTGGATATTGGAATCTCGTTTGCATTTACCTTCTTGTGGTGGCGCGCTCCACACTTTGGGGTCGGATTTTGATTTGATCGACAGTTGCTGTACGGAGTGAGTGGACCAGTCTTAAGTAAAATTAACAAACAAAGTTTTGTTGGCATATACCCTTTATTCGATTATGTGAGTACCCAGTTCACCAGATACCAATGCTTTTTTCGTTTGTAAAGTACGACCCCTTATTGCACAAACCATCATTACATGCAACCATAAATATATGTACGCTTGAGCTATGGTGTGATATATGGAATCTTATATTAGTGTAAAATATTATGCTCCCATCCTATATACGACTCCTTGTGTATGTTTGGGCGATACCACCATAACCCATACTAGTATAGGTTCATCTCATTCAAAAACAGCTTAGTTCACTCGCTCCTGATTTGTTTATATATTATTCGAGACTATCGTTTGGCCCCACCCAGTAAAACGTAATGTGGCTCTATTGATTCGATAAAGGTGTGAATGTTATGAAGAAAGTACACCCCTGAGCGACTAGGTGATCATTCGGTCGCACATGCGAACCATGCGAAGACAGACTAGCAAGATAAGGTCTATTCTCTCTTTCGATACAAAAGAGTAAAATGAGACCATCTCAACGAGTAGTATATTTCATCATCCAGGTTACCCTAATAGGGATACCCTACCTAAGAAAGACGCCATCGCAATCCATGAGACAATGATATTGAAGAAACGTAAATCTCCAGTCAGTATTATTTTGGAAGAAATCGGTTTAAATATAAACAATTTTTTGGTAATTCATTTAATTTAGGAATGAATTTTACAATTACCAGAGTTCACTCGGTTCTTTGAAATAAGTCACCAATCACTGCAGTCAGAGTAACATCCACCTTACCAAATTCACAGACCACCATGGCAATAAATATATGGTGGATTACGCACTGGGACGTGGTTGCCTGTTTGCACATGTGGTTATATTTTCCCGAGTATCAGTGTGTTTGTTCGCTGTAAAATCACAAAAATACTAGAATATGCAGTTTATAGTGTGTGAGGATATTCATATATGGGTGAGTAATGTGTTTTCTAGATCTCATTTAGTTCCACTCTCCATCACTCGGGATTAAATGCATAGTGGGTTATCGTTGCAACACTACATTAATATCGATATAGTTTCTTTAACCTTCAGATAATATATTAGATGTTCTGATAACATCATATTGCTATGAGTAGGATGTCGTTCATATAAAATAAACTTTCCGTAATAAGTTAATATGATCCAGAAAGTACATTTGGTCGCTTACAATGTCCTTACATCTTGTTTGTATTGTACACTTATTAACGTTATGATCAGAGAACTACTTTTGCGAACTAATTCCTGTTTTTCATATCTTTTTAGATGATTCTTATAAACTGCGTGAAGTTCTGTTTATTTTACTTGCATTAAAAAAATAACCATACATTCTAAAGACGGTTGTTTATTCTATTATTATGTCTATCTTTGCAAATCATGATACAGTTCATATGAATTGTGGAGTTTCGGAAGCGTCTGTTTTGTATACACATTCATACCTGATCCCTCCATTAGATCAATTAGAAGGTCGTATTCTGAAATCAGATCCGGATATCCTTACAGCATGTACACAGTCGACTAGATCTCAGTCACCTAATCAACAAATTTATGATATGCTTGATAATACAGTCCTTTCTGATAATTGTAAGTTTTATTTTAAGTTTTCTACAGCTTGATGTATTAGTTTAAGACAATTACTTATGTTTTAGTACATTGCCACTTGATTATATACACTTTGCCATATAGTTTGGTTCATATGATTCGTTTAGCTTTAACTATGCAGTATTCCTGGAGTTATTCTTAAATGTACTTCACAGAAGTCTTTATTTGTCTAATAGATATAACAGTTGAGTTGTTCTACCGCCATTGGTCTTTATTATGATAGATGATTAGAATGAAAAGTGACTGAGTAGCTGGCTATTCTTATTTTTTGCTTGTGTAAAAAACGTGTGGGATTCTTCAGTTCTTCAAAGAGCATAATGACTTCTAAACTGTCATTATAAATGTTAAATGACTGGTGTTTTCCACATTGCTCAACTGCTGTCATATTACGTTTCGCTGCACTTTCTTGAACCTTAGAGACTATAAATTCTCCATAACTTAAAGTATCTTTAGATAAGCATGCAATTAGTAGTTGAAATCTTACCCAATCTGAAGGATATTTCCATATGGTTAGTCGATGAACCATTCCGACTTATTGGGTAATAAATAGTTAATAAATTTTCGGACTTATCGGTCAGATGTTATTCAGAACAAGAAATACTTTTCAGAAACTAAGCCTATATAACATTTTACTATGCATTCCTCGTGGATAATACATTAATTACACCATTGGTCTTCTATCTCTTTATAAAGCAGTGGTTGAGCAAAATAAACTGATTAGTGGAGCCACTTCCTCGGTATTCTGTACCAGAAAAATATTGCTTAACTAGCTCACTTATCTCATTTTTCTCTCTGCTACTTCGACGCGACAAAATAATTATCCTCACCAAGTTTCCGATTTTCTCGTTACTTAGGTTACCGTCTTATCTTCATTAAGAGATTTCACGTCTTCAACTGTAGGTTTGCCAATTTTTCAAGGTATTATTGAATTGCATCTACTTCACGTAAAGATATACTCCTAATACGCTCACACGAAACCTAAAGAAACCAATATAAGCTTGTAAAGCCAAATGGATTGTTATGTCCAAAAGTAATGATAACATCAACTCTTTCAGAAGCACTTTTGTCAAGGGAGTTAAATATATTGTGCGTTTTGCCACTCAGTCCTATTTTTGTTTTCTTTTAGCCATCCAGAGCATAACGAATTCTGTATGCAAACCTCAAGTATCTTTCGGACCATGTTCTGGTGACACAAGCAATTCTAAGTTTGACGTCAATATTAAACCTTTCGTTTATACCGAACATCCTCAAATAATTAATCAACCCTTCTTAACAGATTTACACAATAATACAGATATCCACACTATTTCTTCGGATATTAATCCTAACCTTTGTCCCATAGCTGATTCAGTTAATAGTAGTCATCTTCAAGAACTCGTTTACAACACCCCCCCAAAATTTTGTCATATGTTACCTGCCGATGCTCACCAGCACACTTTGTATTCTGACAGTGTAATATCAGAACCATTCACCCGTTTACTTACGTCTGGGAATTCGAACGAGGTCTCCACTTCTTATTTACATCAAGCTGCAAAAGTTGAGACGAATTCTTCTACTGTTTCTCAATCGTAAGCTAGCTTTTTACTGCTAATTTTCATTTCTGTGTACAATTCCTTATTCTTGGCATAACATTTATTTGTAACTTTCGTGTCAAACACAGGTTCAGACCTACTACTTGTTTGTTGGAGGCTTAATGCTTTGAACACTAGGCCACAAACTCACACTTTTCATATATTACAGATTTTTCGTATATCGAAACAAACTTCACAGCGATTATATTATATTTGAACTTCAGTCTTTTATTTCTTGTAAATCGGTTTAGTCTAATAAAGTCAATCCTAATATTACTATATTTATTGTGAATACTAGATTTACGTGAAACTTAATGACAATTCTAATTATAAATGTAGCATGAATAGGTCGCTGTTTGATTGCCTCATGGCTTTGAAGTATTTTACTAGTGATCTTTATAAAAATAAGAGGTTATGCATGGAGTGACCATCGAGCATATATTGTTTACAATGCTCACAAAGATTTGTCAGTGAAGTAATCAGTCTATGCAGTTTGGAAACCGAGTCTGTTGAGATAAATAAGAATTGTACTACTTGTTCAATCTGTAGTTATTATACCAGTATGTACGGTCACCTAACTGCATAGGGGAAATAGTCTTACTTAAAATCCAAATATAATTCCAAGTCCTCCCAATTTCTGTGTGCTTATGACATTATTTAGTTATCAAGTATTATAAGTAGATCATAGTCAACATAAACTTTGACTAATATACATCTGTTCATTTTACCACATCATTTCGGCAACAGCATGATAAAAAAAAACAAGATAATAAAGGTATTCGAATGATGGTAAGTAAAAACATCGGTAGTGTCAGTGGCTTCTACACAAAATATTTGAAGTTAAGTAAATAAACATACTTTATGAGTTAGTTACAACAATCGATATTTGCTCCTCATAAGTATAAATTTATTTAACCACCTCATTCCCTTCTATAACAATTTCAACGGGTGTCATACATTTTTGAATTCTGTTGAATATTATATGGTGTAGTTTCGTGTCTAACCATTATTAAGTTAATCTAGTTACTTTTAGTGTTATATATACATTTCCTTGACATGCAAATGCCCACATATTTTTTAGAAAAGCGTTGTATTTGCCACTTTCAAGTGTTGTAGCAATACATTAACTCAATCTGCTCATCGAGTTACTACAGTTTTACTAGCCATTTGTTTACATTATATAATCTTAGTATTTTGAATCACATTTATTCACAGTTGCCTACATATCACTACCATTTTAGATTTGTCAAAAAGATGTTTAGATCTATGTCGTATCATAGATTTCCACACATTCGTATTTAGAAGGGACTAATAACTTCTGGTTATTAAAGTCGGAGTAGTTTCTGATTTTATCTTGAAAATATTTTTTGCAGATACACCTAGATCGGTTAGTTATCGTTTGTAAAAAGATCCTTATCTTAACATTGAAAACATTAATAAATCGTTAAGAATAATTTGAAGACCTTCCATTTATTTAATTAATACAACTGATCACCAAAACGTATAGATAGCACATAAATTAACGATACTATAGAGAAAGGGGGGGAGGTATAACCAACAGATACCTTAGTATAGCTAAGGTCCGGATGATTCCGCTCTCCCTACCAAAATTCTCATATGATCACGAATTTGCAACTTTTTACACGAAAGTTCTACTAATTATCTTCACGCTGTGGGGAGGGATATTTCTACGAATTTGGGAACACAGTGTAGACATCCAGATCGGTAGATACTTTGTATCCACCTGGAAGATCTCGAAAACCTGTAGGGTCCATGAGCCCTGAGGCTCTCAGGCGTTAGCGTATAAGTACACTTGGGTTACTGTCCACTACGGTGCTACATTCTCTGGTGTTTTGCTACCTCACCGATTTTACTTCTAGGCCAAACGACTAGGGGTGGTTCTCCAGAAATCTACTTGCTTCGACCTGAGTGTCCGTGCAATATACTACGCCCCATGCAACTATGGCAACTAATAATTCATCATCATCGTCATCAGCAACGTAGAACTGGGCACAAACGCCTGTAGGTTCAAGTTTCCATACCACAATAGCACTACGAGAATATTGAGGTAACGTATAGACAGAATACAAGAGGGAAGAGTAAAGTAAAAATGTCTAGAAAATAACAATAGAATTTAAGATCTAGATGAGGTTAAGGAGTGAATACACTTGTGCCACTGTGACCGATTCTGAGCCATATCGCCGAGTGTCTCCAGCCATTTGTTGCGATCATCACGCGGACTCCAACCAGGTAGTCTACATCTACCTACATGGCTTAGACCAGTAGTCAAGGTCTTCATGGACTGATGCCATGTTTTGGTTTGGCCGCCCCTAACCTTCTTCCATCCTACTTCAGCCCTAGCTAACATGGCGCGACGGGGTAGACGGTGGTCGGGCATGCGCAATACATGTCCTAGTCATCTCAGTCGATGAAGGTTAATGACCTCTTCGACTGATTTACCGTGTTTTCCAAGAACCTTTTGTCTAACCTCACTATTATTAACCCGGTTATTCCATGATATACGAGCGATGTTCCGAAGATTCCTATGGTCAAATATCTGGAGACGACGCATATCTTGAGTTTTCATAGCCCATGTTTCGCAGCCATATGTTAAGATGGCGCGGATTGCTGCGCAGTACATCCGGCCTTTCGTTGAGACACGGATATCTCGTCTGCGCCACAAGTGCCGTAGATTGGCAAATGCCAATCGAGCTTTCTGGATCCGCGCTGAGATTTCGTCAGACACCGACCCACCAGGGGTGATGAGACTTCCGAGATAAGTGAAGCGATCAACGCATTCAATTACTTCACTCCTTATAACTAATTTAGGGGAAGAAGCATGCCAGTCCTGGAGTAACATTTTGCATTTGGGAGGGGAGAAGCGCATCCCAAATATGCCTGCATTGTTACTCAACGTGTTCAAGAGACCTTGAATGCTGTGTGCGTCTTCACCAAATATGACTATATCATCTGCATATTCTAAGTCTACAAGGGAGCCTCCTGGAAGGAGATTAATTCCAGAGGACTTAAAAGAAGTGAGAGAGATTTCTAACAGTACATCTATGATGAAATTAAATAAAAATGGGGATAAAGGGCAACCCTGACGGACTCCACTTGAGGATGAAGTTTCTCGTGACAATTCGCCATATGCTCTGACTCGACCAGTGGTGACCGAGTAGAGAGCCTTTATAAGGTTAATGTACTTTTGAGGTACGCCTTTTAATGACAAACATTGCCACAAGACTTCACGGTCAACAGAGTCGAACGCTGCTTTTAAGTCAAGAAATACAACTATAGTTGGGCGTTGGTACATATGTCTGTGTTCGAGGACCTGGCGCAGGGTGAATATGTGATCAATGCAACCCCGGTCAGGTCTGAAACCAGCCTGGTTTTCTCGAGTCTGTTGTTCCCTAGTGTTGGTTAAACGTCGGATGATTATAGTGGCTAATATTTTAGATACTATATTAGTCAAACTGATTCCTCTGTGGTTATCACAAGAGGATTTCTGTCCCTTCTTGTAGACTGGAACGATCAGCGATCGAGACCAGTCCGATGGGATGGTGTTTAGTTCCCAGACTTTGGCTAATATATCAGTCAACCTGCACGCTAAAACTAGACCACCATCCTTAAAGATATCGGTAGACAACATATCAGGCCCTGCTGCTTTCCCTCGTTTCAATTTACTTATGACGTTTTCAACTTCACTGAAAGTTGGGGGACCTGTGTCAGTTTTCCATTCGGGTAGCTTGGAGATTGTGGGTAGGCTAAGAGTGGCTGGGGGCCAGTTGAACTGTTCTTGAAAGTGTTCTGCCCATCGTTCTAATCTTCTAGATTGAGAGTAAATCAACGACCCATCTTTTTCAGAAATGATTTCACTAACTGCCGATTTCTTGATACCGGTGTCCTTAATAAGTCGGAACAGCTGTCTACTATTGCTCGCCGCTGCCGATGATTCTATCGCTTTTGCTTTTGTTGCCCACCACTGTTCACGATCCTTACGCAGACTCTTTGTCAGTCTACGTTTCAATTGTCGTCGCTCTTCATCTTACTCCGAGCCTGCTGGAATGAGTTTTCGAGCCTCCATCAGTTCCATAAAAGTTCTAGAGATCCAATGGTCTTTCATAAGCATTGGATTGGGGTTAGATGCTGATAGCGCTGCTGCGTATACACCCGCTTTAAAATCATTCCAAGCTACTTCGGGGGAAACCTGTTGGTCATGGGCGACTAAATGCTTAGCCAAACCATTCCTAAATGCAATCTTAGCGTTCTCAGACTCAAAGTGATATCTAAAGGGTTTGCCTGATGTAACCTTTCTGCGACCAGTAAAACGCATAGAGATACGTGCTCTCACTAGGGCATGGTCAGAGTCTAGGCACGTGCCCCAGAAAGAGCGGCAGTCCTCTATACAACCTCTCCAACGGTAGCTGATGCCGATGTGATCAATTTGTGTCCATCGTTGTGTAGATGTTGGAGGTCGCCAGGTTAAACAGTGTGTTGCCTTATGCTTAAAGTTTGTGCTAGCTAAGAATAAACGGTAGTCTGAACATAACTGCAACAGACGATCTCCGTTGTCTGTTCTCTGGGCTGGGATGTCGAGTAACCCACCTAAGTGCTAATAATTATGAGGGAAGCAATCTGCCTAGTCTGCTTTATTCAGTCGTTTGTATAATCCACAATAATAACATAATATAACATAAATGTAGTGCAGTACATACGTGTTCTATTCAACGAAAACGTGAAAATATCCTGGTCTGTACGCTTACTATGTTTCATATTTTATAAATCAGATCAATCAAATAAGTGGTCAACTCTTCTAAAAAAAGTCACCATTTAGTCCTAGAGTTAGAACCAGTGTTTTCAAATCAACCTCAAAAAGAGTTATATATTGAAGCAAATTAGCTAATCAGTTTTGAATTGTCATTAACTGATATCACTTCAGATTAATCAAGTATTTGAAACCACTGACCTCCAAATCAGTTGAATTTCTTGTTTTGTCTGCAGTTTTATTTTAATTAAGAGTTAATGCAATAATAATAATACCATTATGTAACTGTTGAATAATTTCTTGATTAACAAATCAACTGCTATCGATCTGGTATTGTCTTATTTAAAAAAGCATAATGTTTACAATACAACATTAAGTGAACAGTGATTCAGTTTACTTCTGATTTCTCTTCATAACGAATGGAAATAACTTTTTTCATCTTTCGGTTGCTCATTGTTGAATACTTTAAAGACACTTTGTTAACAACCTTCACTGTAGTTTTCTGACTTTTACTGATATTCTTTATCTTGGCGTATATAAAGCTTCGTTGGAAAGTTGTACCCTATCTGAAACTCGATTTTAGATCACATAGCTTCATTTTGAATAACTTAATAATGTTCTTGTGATTACTTCTCTTAAAGATAGAAGTCTTAGTTAAATACAATGGAAGTCGGCTACTTTCGTCATGTGTACTAGTAGCTTCATAATCCGTGGTTTGAGTTTCAAAGTATTTAACCGTGTGTACTGCACTAGTTTAGTCAATTCACTTAGCACACTAGCCATATTGCACTACCTAACACATAAAATACCTCTAGTCCATTGAACTAAGGCATTATTTTGGTTGTCGTTTTTGGCGATCAACTCCTATGGCTCATGCTTTGTACGATATCTTAATCACTATTATAACGTGTTTGATTTCATTTCAGACCTGTTGTGTTATATGTCGATCCCAAAAGGACAAAATCTGAAAATAAAGAATTTTCCTCTACTCCGGTTCCTGAATCGACTAATCAGTCTTTGGCTACTTGTGTAAATACGCCTAATTCAAACGCAATATGTGTAATTTGTGGTGATAAAGCCAGTGGTAAACATTATGGTGTAATTTCATGTGAAGGATGTAAAGGGTTTTTTAAACGAACAGTTCGTAAACAACTGTTGTACATTTGCCGGGAATCAGGTCAGTGTCCTGTAGATAGACGAAAGCGTACACGTTGTCAGCATTGCCGTTTTGAACAATGTTTAGCAAAGGGAATGAAGAAAGAGGGTAAGTACGGTGATACAACATTTACCATCTATGCAATCAAATTTAATCAATTTGCAATTGCTCAACGACATCTTAGTGTCGTTCTACTTTCTATTACTTGGTCATATGCCCTAGTCCTGCCTAACCTTCGATTTAACAACTGCGTAGTTTTCCCTGCCTTCACACATAATGTCTCAAAGCTGGGTGCACAAATCTGCTAATTAGTTACATCTTCATAACATCTTGTCTCGAAATTGTGGAAATCATTAAATACGTTCACATGGTCTAGTTTAAATCGTAACATATAGAGTGAATAATCCTAAAGTTGGCCATAATGTACTTGGGAGACATGGGGACGTATTCAACCATCATTGATCAAAGCAGTTTGGATATCTTTTACGTATGTCGAGCCATCGTTTGCCTCGACGCTGAAGAGAACTAGGGTTAACCAAACCAAGGAATGGAATCAGTCCATGAAGCAACTGACTATTGCTAGATGTAAATTACTTGACTGAGGTCTGTAATCTATACTCAGAAAAATTTGGTGATATGGTTCAGAATTGGTCATAATAATCCAAACGTAGTCATTCTGTATTTTGTACTAGATCTTAGGTTATTATACGTACCCTTTCACCCCATATTTTTAGTCTTTCTCATTCTCACTGCCATTACGTCGTTTCACCTCCTTTGCTCATTCATCTTGTTATTTTTATGTCATCGGGTTCACGAGGTACGGCAGCTTGATCAGACACATTTTTACTAAACGTTAGTTATGACTAACTAGCTAGCCATTATATACTAAGTTAAAAAAAACCATAATCTCTAGCAGAGCTTTCTCACCGATATTACATCTGTCTTTTCTGTTTAGCTGAAACTTACTTTTTATTTTTCTAGTTGCCAGTAATAAAGTCCTACTTGGAGCTGTTTGAAAACTACAATTATTTAGGTCGGTTTTGTTACATGTCTTATTATCTAAGGACAAAAATAGTGTCCAGGAATGGAATAACATACTTCAGCACTTTTCATGCAAACATATAACCTATTTTCGTCACCTTTTTATATAGGTTAGATGATAATTTTTTTAAATAAGCTTTAAGAAACGCTCCACAAAAAGAACGACCACTGTTGTAAGAACTGATATTGAGCTGTCAGCTTCAATATCAATAGTATACGCAACTTATCAGTTATGTGTAGGTTTGTGTACTGGTCTGAATCATATTTATTCCCCTCCCTGATGTCACACGTATTGTACTCATTTACATACGTATACGCCTGTTTTTAGTCCCTATTATAGTCACATGAAACTTGACATTACTCTATGATTTTCAGCTGTTCAAGAAGAGCGTCATCGTCAACCATCATCTAACCCAGTACCTTCAATTTCTAAAACTCCAAAAAGTGACAAGAAAGGTCCTGGGCGTCGTTCAGCACTTAGTACGAAATCCATCGAGTCAATTGTTACTACTGATCAAGATTCCACACCTAACGCTACAACCACTACTACCACCACTACCAACGACTGTGTACAGCATGACCAAGTCAAACCAAGAACTTCACCTGTCTGTATTGGATCTAATAATGTTCTGTCCAATGAAACTGAGCTACCTAATTTAACATTAAGATGCTTACTTTCAGCTGAATTAAGCATGGATCCTAAATTGGCTTTATCGGAAAGAGGTGAGGCGATCTATGAAGATATACCTTGTGATGATGATAGTGGTTTGCATCCACTGACAATAATCTGTCAGTCTATTGAACAACAATTACCTCGTATAGTTAACTGGGCTCGTCAATTGCCAGTTTTCTCATCTCCCTACCTCAGTTTTGATGATCAGTTTTGTTTAGTGAAAGCTGGTGAGTACTGTTTTATTTGTTCAATTAATTAATTTACGACTGTAGATAGTTATCAGGATGATTGAGTGGAGTTAATGGCTTAATAGTTAAAACACTCTCTGTCACAGTGTCTTGCTCAAATCTTACCTCGTTTACTATATTTCGGCAGCCGAGTAGTAGTACTAATCCTCAGCAACATCAATATGCAGCCGAAGGTCAACTTCGTGAATTCGTACTTAGTAAACTAATGAGTTACATTCACAGTAATTTTGGATTATCAATGTAAATAATACTTCTGGATTGTTTATTTGATACACCTAAAACTTCGTTTAAAAAACAATTACCTACCAGTGGTGTGAACATCAACACGGATTCAGATGCCTCCAGTTTTTGGGTATCAAATAGTTTGGAAAGTGCGTCCTAACTTTCATTTTCCAGCCACTTAGTCTTTGTGGATTTAGTTGTCCTTTGAAATGGAACATTGGCTTACGAATGTTTCAGTGTTATGTTTAGTGCCATTAGTACGACCACTGAAGCGATGTGATGTGATTTTGCTTGCGTCGGTTTAACCCGACTAGGATGTTACTACTGTAACAAATGGTTTGACTGGATCACTTACAATCATGCTTGTCCGACCTTTCAACTAAGAACCGGTTATTGACAACAAGAGAAATATATTATGCCAAAATGCCCGGGAGTATACATATTCATTTAACAGTGTAAACTAGTCCCATATTTAATGGTATCTATCTGTACTTGCTGACATTTAGAATCTGATTAATTGAAATGATTGAGGTTTTCGATATTCGTGTATATGGTATTCAACACTTTTTGTCATCTTGTAAATTTAGTGGATATATGCTGTATATCATAGCGCCATCTACACTTAAGATTTTATTCCAACCTTCACTATTTTTGAATTTTACCTAAGGTATGGAAATTATACTGAGATGCGGCACTTGTACTAGATGAAAGAAAAAATGATTGAAATTGCTTAGTACAGTGCACTAGAAGCGTGATGGTTAATCTCCGCCTCCGGTGCTTGAATTTATGTTTCATCTCCCTCAGTGAAAAAATTGTGAAATCAGATTAAACAAACTTACCATACTTTCATTATTTTTGGCTAGTTGAATCCAGACTGTTTTTGTTCATAATATTTTCTTTCATAGCTTGGCCTGAACTAGTTCTAATTAGTTCAGCGTATCATTCAACTGTTATTAGAGATGGACTGCTTTTATCGATCGGACGTCATCTTGGAAGGGAAGTGGCTAGATCACATGGTTTAGGTCCTCTTGTTGACAGAATTCTTCATGAACTTGTTGCACGTTTTCGTGATTTATCTTTGCAAAGAACTGAATTAGCTTTATTACGTGCTATTATCCTTTTTAACCCTGGTAAGTCCATAATGCAATCAAGTTTTCTTTTCAGTAATCTGTCATTAATCAGTTTTCATTGTGAAGGAAGTAAAAGCAACTCAGTGAAGTTATCATTTACTATAGCTGTACAATCGTATATATATAGTGCTTTTTGACAAGATATTCGTCTATTAAAAATAGAAATAGATTGCAGAATAAGGCATTTGGAAGTTTCAGTATCCGAATAACCATAATGTTACGTAGTGGTCTAAATGATGCAGAAATGTTTTAAGATAATACTAATCAGCAGATTAGTCAAACGAGAGATAATTGTCCACTTGATCGAGATGAAAAAGAGACACGCTGGAAGAGATTTATCAAAATTGATTATCGTATATATGAAATTAGAAAAATAAGGAGACAGGTTGGAAATAAAAATAGATAAATAGAACGAAAGAAGCGTAAGGGCTGGGATAAAGTTGGGGATTGTACGTGTTGTTTCTACTCCCTAAGACTGGCTTTACACTCAGATTGCTAAGGATTCGCTATTGCATATGATATTCATTCATGTTCCCTTTAGGATCAGTCGTTTAACAACATAAATGATTCTGAAGAACAATTTTGTGAGGGAGGGGGAGTCAATGTGACCCAGCTTGATTAGACGTTCTTGTATTGAGATTGAGATCGATTTACATTCATCTTTCAGTAGCCACACCGTATAGTGTTCTACAGACTCAAGTGAATTTTTAGACGTACATGGTTGTGACCCAAAGCGGAAGTTTATCTTTAACACATCCTGGGTCATCAGGAGAAAACAATGCGAAGCTTCGCAACATAGAATGCTTTTTCTGGTGATTTTGAAATCCGAGAAAATCTCCGTTGGTACAGTAGGAGATTTTTCAAGTTGCAGTTCTTGTTTAAGGTTACTATCGATGAACCTTTGTAGTTAGCCGTTCTTGATGAATATTTATCGGAGTTTGGATAGTTCCCCATCTAGGATGTCATTGCTACATATTCACCTGGTTTGGTTTGTTGTTTACTTAAATTTCGTATACTTAGTAATCAATTTAATAAACCTCTTCCGTCATCCTATGATTACTATCGTCTTTGGCACGTGTCCCTTTTTCATCTTGATCAAGTGGACAATTATCAGTCATTTTTCTAATCTTTTGATTACTGTCATCTTTGTTATGTTGGGAGACTAAAGAAGAATTACTAACTTTCAGAACTATATTTTAGAAGATTACTTCAATTATTTTAGTGGTGTGTAATGTAAACATTTTATTCCTATTATCATTACATTCCTTGTGCCTTATCCTCTCCTTTAGCTTATTTACTGTCAGTATATTATCTCTTATATATGTACTACAGTTAGGTGTGTACACGTTACCTCTATTCACTACCACTATCTCTCTTGTTTTGTATTAATGTTAAATTCATAATTGGCTGACTGTGTGGTCTGGTTTTATGTATATGCAACAGAATACTTGAAATACAACATGGGTTGTCTAGTTGATTCATCGGCTTGTGTTCTTTCTATTTTCGGCTTTGGATTGAGTGGGTACCGGGCAGAAGTGCAGGGACCAGCTAGGCACTCTCATTTGCGATTGATGTTGCTTACAGGGTCGCATCAACTTATCAGTCATACACATCAATAATGGCAGTTTTTGACGTCATAACAATCTTAGAATACTTCTGCATAATTTAGACCGTTACGTAACACTTTTATGATCATTCTGACACTGAAACTACCAGATACCCTATTATGTAATCCCCTTCTATTTTTAATAAACAAATATCTTGTCAATAACTATATATACGATTGTACAGCTATAGTAAATGATATCATTGAGAGGAAAGTTCTCTTCATTGAGTTGTATTTATTTCTATCTGATTGATATAATCGGTTTCATTTTGCAGAACTGTATTCAAGCTTGAATTTATCATTGCATATTAGGTGAATGGGTCATTTTGTTTCAAATTTGTGTATATTATTGCCAATAGTAATTACAAAACATGTAAAAATAGTAACTCAGCTTATTTACGTAGCACTTGTTGATTTCGAAATACTTCAAGCAAATTGTATAAAACCCATTGTCCTTGCATATACTATAGTATGCCATATTTGAAAAGTTTCGCTTAAGGTTCGAAGCATATGTCGGTAATGCCAATTTTACTGGGGTATGACGGCAGTAGAATGTTCTCAGCGTCGGAAACATTGCCTTCCCACAACGAAAACGTAGAATTAGGAAACGTCGGTTCTAAAATTCCACATTACCTCTCCGGATGAACCTCCGTCTCCTGTTGTAGGGTCTGAAAATACAGAGCCAATATATTAGGATCGCACAAGGGGTCCTGTATGGAGAGTCTCAACCGTTATACTTTAGGTTTCTCAGTTACATCTTTAGATCGTTGAGACCACTGCTTAATATAGTTGCACTCATTAATACCTAAAAAGAATATCTTACTATGGCGTAGAAACTTGAGGAGCGATGACTTTAATCCTGTTTGGTAAAAATGCACCCAACTCCGTGCTCTTGAAGGAGCACAGTAAGCTTAAGAAAACCAACAAAAGTCAGATAGTTGACAAGAGTTTCCAATGTCTACTATCAGACACCACCAAGGAAATTCTTGGAGTTATTTGCAGAATAACAGCTAAAACTCTAATAGCAATTTATTGGGTATGCTTCATATGTCCTTCTGAAGTCTAGATTTTTGTAATTTATTAGCTTCTCAACGATTGAAAAGTTTTCATACATTCTCCTACAAGTTTTGATGTCGATACATTCCTCTCAATGTTTGCAGAGTACTTGGCAACCCTGGCGTTTGAGACACTTCAACTGTTTGCATATTGGCACCATCCAACTTTATCGTTAGAAACCCTTTTCTCTATCTCCTAGCGACATCATTATCTGCCTCTAAAACTTATTTTATTCTATTAAGTGAATTTAGTAATCTCTGATTTCCCTGAATGACGTTCTAGTTGATATGTTACAGTTTCCAAAGAGCTGAAGTGTATTCATTAGATCACATCCTAAGCCTTAGACATGCTTTGTTATTGTGAAACGCTTTCAGGAACTGTTAGTAGTGTCGTCTCAACTAGTATCTAGCTGTAGCAACTCACTTCCACTTCAGTGGGGAAGGGAGTTCGCGAACAAGAGGTTTGATGGTTTCTATCAGCTAGGTTTTAAATGTTTCGTCATTCTGGACGTATTTTTTCTTCACTGCGCATCATTCCGTTCTTTATCTATTTATACTGAGTCTGTGTGTGTGGGGGGGGGGAGGAATCACGTATTAACATTATCGTTATAATGGCTTTCTCTTGTATCACTTCCAGATGCTAATGGCTTATCATCACGTCACTGTGTAGAAGCTGTTAGGGAACAGCTTTATTCAGCTCTTCATTCATACTGTACAACTAACCAACCTCAAGATACTTCCCGTTTCACAAAATTATTGCTACGACTACCTCCTTTACGGTCTATTGCATATAAATGTCTAGAACATTTAGTATTCGTTAAACTAGCAGCTGAAGATCCAACAAGTTGTCGTTTGATCAACCTCGTTGAACATGGTGTTTGGCCAGTACAAGAGAAGAATTTTGACCCTATTGCATTGCCATCAGACAATGCTTCTACAGACTCATTGTCAAGTCAAATTGCTATGATTCATACTCCCCAATATATTCAACATCAAGATGCTAATTCAACAATACTGCCAAGTAGTAGTAGCAGTCATACTGATGATCTCACTTATACAGAACATACATTGTCAAATTTTCGTGCAGTTCAGGATTATCCATTTTAAAAGTACATAACAAAGTTAACAGTTTCTCCATAATCTTAACTTGTCACACTACACGACTGATACTTATTAGATCTCATGTTATGTCTATCGACTACCTCATTATCATTATTATTATGTATGCATATTATTTTGTATTGAATGATTTTTCGATGAATTGTTTATTTTCCTTTACTTGTTTTCATTTTGTAATCAGTGTAGGGAATAAAATGTTTCCAACGTTTACATATATTTTTTTAAGAAATTAGGTAGGTAAATTGAAATTGATACTTACTTTTTCGAGAACATAGACGGATTTGCCTTCTTTTTTTAACAATGAAGATTGTATCTCTTTTGTTTTATGATTGTTAATTTTGTATAGTTCCGTCATAGGTTTGTACATATTAAAGGGAGTTATTCTCTAATAATGCTTCTTCTTTACTTTAATTCTAGTACTGGTAGGATCTTTCTGAAAAGTTTGAAGAAACGCTTAAATATCACCTAACAGGTATGAATCCGTTTACTATTTCGAGACACTATCTGTGAGGGTTTGTAATGCAACACAGTTGCTTAAGGTGAACCTATGACTTAGTGGATAGTAGTCAAAGTACAAATATATAATTCATTTCTTGAACTTGTGATTCGCAACTCTACCTGAACCTATTGAAATCACATTTTTGATTACATTACTTTGTCTCTAAATAATTGAGCTACCGTCAGCCTGTAACTAATATTTCTTAAAAGCAATAAACTAAAATTTGTAGCACTTCTGTTCTTTATTAGAGCTCGAATGTTAATTTCATAGGAGGTTGTTAATCTAAGGCCACTACCCACTAGATTGATTTTGTACAGTTCAGTTCACATAAATATGAAATGGGTGCTAGCATTATGCTAATCTGTTAGAAATACAACTCCCTATGCGGAGCCCTTAAATTATTTGCTGGTCCAATTGTTTTCATGGAAAAGTATGGATATCTTATCTAGGACAATATGCTTACACAGGTATTAAATATTTCGTTGCTATAATTTTTATCCAGCCCCTTTTAAACCTTCATTAACTGCTATTTACAGATCGCGAACTAGGACTAGTTATTTATATATCTTTTGCTTCAGTTTTGTATCATAAATACTGTTTATTTTCATGTAGTAGAGAAAATCATGTATACATTCATGAGACTGAAATTCAGTTTCTGGACTGTTTAACTATTGACTTCAAGCGTTCTTTCTCATCTACCAGCTGGAGATAAGTAAATTCAGGGAAGACTGATATGATGTTAAAAAATATATAATCATTGTTAAAAGTTGGGTTACAATTCGGTCACCTATAAATTTCCCGTATCATTGACTAACCGAGATTCAGTACCAAATAATTGTCCAAGTAAAGAACATAGTATGTACTGACCTCAGTAAAATAAAAAAAACGTTTACTCAGGTAGAAAAGAATTCATCTTTAGTAAGACGAAGCCGTATTTTGGTTTATTTTAAAGAGATGACAATCGACTGCAGTGTAATTGGATTGTAACTAGACAAACAAAATGATAATATTAGTTCAAGAAGTTTGAAATCAACGATGGTGTATATTCTTAGAATGCATAGCAAATAGAGATAAACAGTAATGGAAAATTTTGAATGATATTTAGCTGGACAGTAAGTTTCATTTTGATTGAAGTTGAATTGTAGTTAACAAGTGGATGTTTTGGTGTGAACATCAACACTAAAACGTAGATTTATCTGACTGATAAGTCATAAAAGTTCTAAACGTACCTCCTAAATTGTATTTACCAGTCTTTAATCAAAACATGTAACTTGGTACTATCGATGTAATCCGTTTAAGATTAACATATAGCATCAGTGATTGGTCAGTTGCAATAATAAACACTAAACAGCAGGCAGATATAGAATATTACCAATCAAAAATGTTTAATTAGTTAAATATTTTATGTATTATGTAATAAATTAATAATAGATAAAGACAAATTTACATAATAATTAAACGTAATATTCACGACCTCGTATTATTGTTTAAAATATGTATGTATGCAGGTATTTACAGTAATTAGTTGGTATTTCATTACATCATGTTAATTAAGTTTAACAATCATAAATATAACAGTTATATTTAGTTCTTTCTTGATGGACACAATGAAGACCAATCATTTTCAGGCATAATACACCAGTTTGGTGAAGTTTTTGTTAACCGTTTGTTAGGACAACTAAAATCATCTACTTCATGCCATAAATTATTATCATCATCTTTGGTTGATAAACCAGCCGTTAATAAGTCTTCATTTAATGAATCATAAACAAGTTGGTATGGAGCAACTTTTAAATTTGTACAATGTTCAATAATAGGTCGGCTAGCCATATGAAGTGAAAGGCGACAATTCGATGTTTGATGCACTCTTAATTGACGACAAGCGAATACTAGGTCACAATGTACACATTCATCAAGCCATACGGAACCAGCGATAGGATGTGAATAAATTTGACAATTTTTTAAACGACGACCTATTAAACTGCCAAATACACCACAAACTTCAATCGAACAATCTGTTAAATCAACTAGATATACAGTTTGAGAAATGAGTGAATCCGGTGAAGACGATAAACAGTTAGCACTTGGGATAACAAAGTGTTTAGGACCAGTAATGTTGATTAGACTGAAACGTGGATCATACATTGTGGAGTCATTTTTCGACGAAACAACAACAGGAGAAGGTTCAAAAGTTTCTGATTCTCGCTGAGAATCGCTTTTAGACACATTTTCTTGTTTTTTAGTTGCCTTTTTATGTGAAAATCCAAATTTTTTAACTGGCAACAACTGTGTTCTTTTCTCTTGGAATAAGTCATTTACACTCTAAGTAAGAAAAAAATGATACGCTTAAATATTGTACAGAGTTGTTAAGCAAAAACAATTGCGTAGAAAAGCGCAGTATGTGAATGAGCTTGTATGATTTTTAAAATGACCGCGAAGCATTTTATTATCATAGGGACCAACCAATCAGAACCAAGAAAAAGACGAGCTTCCGCGCGAAATTCAGAAAAACAAGTGATTTACTGTATATCAGATGAAACACTTAATGAAATGCATTTTTATAATGCTGACATCACTATTTTTGCCATCAGAAAATAAAAATAATAGTGTTAAAGTAAAAAACATACTCAAGTCTACCCCTGTGGATTAGGCATAATACACGAATTAAATCTTATTTCTAAACTTAAACTATGATGCTAACTAGGAAGAATGTGAAAACACCTGAAAAAATTACATAAGGGTCGTTATTTCTTTTCAATTTACAGACAGAAAAGCCTATAGATAACTCCAATATAAATACTCCAGTTTATTAGAGTAAAGCCTAATGAAAATCTAATTGAAAATAATATTCGCTTAAATGTATTGTTTTAACTTGAAGATTTACAGAAGTCAGTTATGATAAGATGTTAACAACATGAGTATATACTCGGAAAATTGAAGTCAGATAAAGTTCAAGTTAACTTCATTGCTGATTACTAACAGTTTTCTAGAGCATATAAACTGGATACCATATTTTTATCACAAATGTATTAAATTTTTCATGTCACTGTAAGCTTCATTTTATTCAGGATGTACTTTTAGGCTGTGTTCTCGTCTATTTACTATACTATACTTTTATTCAACTATATTAAATTGAACTGCATAAATATTAGATACTATTCTAGGAAGAAATATTCAATAATATTAAATCTTTAAACTATGAAATAAAGTGCTAAGGCTATGTGTAGAGGTAAATTGGATTTCCTCGTATTTGTATAATTCACTTTTTGGCTAAAAAAAATAGTGATTATTCATGATAATATACGAGTTGAGTATTTTCCACGTAAGTAGTAATTCTATTTAATTCACATAATCATCTAAAGGAAACTTAATTGAGAGATGTAGGTTTTTGTACTCAACTTTAGGTCACACTTTATATGTGTAGCTATAAATGATGTTACTGAGATGTCTAAACTAATGTAGGTGGTACAGGATTTAAATGCTTCAACTTCTAAGTCATCAAACGTTTATCAATTATGCCTTATGAAATTTAATTGATTAGTCCCTCCAGTAATTAAGCGGTCATCATAACATACTTTTTATAACTTTCTTTATGCTATGCAACTGAATTATGAACTCGATAGTGACATAAAACTTAATTAATGGAACTAAGCAACCATTCTTTACTGCAATGATCCCTCCAATAACTCTTGGTCTAGCACCCTATTTTGTAAAAGACAAACGTTTATTTTGATACTTGGAAAAACATCTAGATATTTTTACATATTTTAGAATGAAGGAACGAAAAATCACCCTGAATAAATTAATACAAATAACTATCATAGTGAATGCACATTTCATGAAATTAATTCGAGACGAAATCCACATTTAGATCAATGTTTGACTTTATGCCTATCTTCTTCCTAATACACATATTTGATGATTGGATATTCTCTAGGAATATTAATAAATCAGTTCTACTATCAAACCACATCTCACATTGATTGCATGATATCCGGTGATACTAATCGGTTATGTCAACTAGAAAAGTGAAGCAAGATTCAAATCTGCAACAATAATTAGGTTTGATAGATAAATGTTCTGACCATTTAATCACCGTTTCAGCATTTAATTAGAATAACAACATAAATCTATGATCACACAAACACTAACCTTTAACTCTAAACGTGCTTGCTCAGAATCGAATGAATTAAGATACATTGATGTTTCATTCAACCATCTCTGCATGTGTTCTAACCGAACCAAAATATCGTCTAAAATCTATACGGGTAGAAAATTGGTAAAAATACGAATAAAATCTTTGTTTAACAAATTCAACTAGATATTGTACATGTTACAAGAGGAAAATCAGATTGATTAACGTAGAACATAACCGTGCTATATGTTATGCTGACTTGATGTGTTTCCGATGAAGTACACAGAAGTACGCCTGAAGAGACATGTACTAATACAACAGTAAATCTAACGCAATTAGATATACCAACAGACTAACATACAACACTTCTACAATAAAACAATCATATCTAAACAAGCAGAGAACATAAAACTGCAAATTAGTTTTAATATACTAAAAATTGGCAATGAAAGAAGTAAACATTAATGTATACGGAGAATTCGCATGACCTTTTGAAAAGGAGTGACCACTAGGCAGAAGCAATAACTGGTGCAACTAATTTAATAAGTATAGATTCGTGTAGTTGACTTTCAGTCATACTGTATGCAAAGGTTAGTAGTAATACTTGACTCCACGAACAGAAGTCGACGTAGCGTATATAGTAGCTGCAAGTTGCATACCTTAACTACTGGATCACGTAAATTAAATGGTGTTTTATGCTTAGTTGATAACCAAGAAATTAAACATCATGATCCTTTCAAAGTCACAACGGTAATCAAAAAATCACAAAAGAAGCACGCTGTTAGAGGAGGTAAAATTTATCCTTGTAATAGTTAAAGTGTAATATCAATATCTGGGTAGATGTGGAGAAAGGTATAAATACTAATTAACTTATGTTCATAAGAATTTTTTGGCGATCACACCTTCTCGCTCCGTTTTCACACTATAGATAGTAATCGGGTCGACAGGCGGAGAACACAGCGTAAATAAACTGAACTCGTGCACTACTTCATATGGACGGTAAAATTCCAAAACAACTCTAATCACAAAGTACAACTGAATACTAACCTTAGTACGTTCATTTATTGGTAAATTATTTTCATGAATTTTCTCGGTAACATCTTCTAAATCCTTAACAACAACTGCTTTATATTGAATGAAATGTTGCAAAAAGTTCTTATGCGACTTTCCATTATCATATGAAGCGAAATGTTCATTGTTCAACATTCTTTCTCGTTGACTATCAATAGCGTGACTCTGTTCATGACGTTCATTTAGACGATCTAATACAGTTTGACGACTTTTATTGACATCTGATGAATAATTTATATTTTCTGAAGACATTTTGTTAGGATGGACTATTTAAAAGGGAACGTGTTTTAAAATGTGAAGTATTTTCCTGCTTAAATAAGAAGAATGACAAATAAGATTTTGATGCATAAATGAACATTTTAAAAGATATTTCACGTTATTGAAAGCGTTAATGAAGTAAAAATACAACTTATTAATAAATAACAAATTTACATACTGTGCTTCGACACACACAT
Source organism: Schistosoma mekongi (assembly GCA_034768735.1). NCBI lineage: Eukaryota > Metazoa > Platyhelminthes > Trematoda > Strigeidida > Schistosomatidae > Schistosoma > Schistosoma mekongi. The sequence goes on along the minus strand of CM068306.1, from coordinate 75,127,198 downwards.
CATGAATGAGTGCTACTAATGCGTACAGGATCACTTAAAATGATATACATAAAACAAGGCTCGAACTAGCAATTAATAGATGGACGTCAGGGGACTCAAATACTAAACCATGAGCCTTTAAACAGAATTAGTAGTCCAGTGCATTTTTTTAAAACTGTAATTTATGCATATACAATACACCTTCATTAGTAAGACCTTAAACGGTAGTGAGCAAGATCGAGAACAGTTCAATACAGATCGCTTGTATTATTTATTGAATTGATTGTCAGGTATTTCTACAAAAAATGTAAGATCTCCTATAATCTAGTGTATTTGTCATTTGATGAGTAGTTAACAATCAAATTCGTGTATGTAGTTAATTTAAGTACTGAATTCATCAAATTCAACTGGGCATACATTCCGTCCAAGTAAACAAGCAGAATATTCGGGTTCACTTAAGGAAAACTCGTTAACTGCAAACGCGAGAAAACAAGGTTGGTTTCAGAAATATTCCATAATTCATCAGGGCTCAGGACATAAAAATACTTCTCATCGTCCAACAATCGTGGTATTTCTTGACTTCAAAGCACCATTTGACAATGTAGATAGAGGTTTTATAGCACTGTCTGACATTGAAAGGTGTATCTCAAAAATATATAAACCTTCTAAAGGCTGCTTACTCAAACGCTTATGGTAAACTGTCATCTGAGCTTGTAACCGCAAGTGATGTTCATCAAGGCTATTACAAATTACCATTAGAAGTAACTCTCTCATCATCTGAATTTTCACGAATTGAATTGAGACTAGGAGGTTCATTTATTGGCTTAGAATGCGCAGATAGCATAACTCTGTTTGCTGAAGACGCTGATAAAATGAAATCTTTTGGTAGTATTGGGCAACAACGTAAGCATGTTTGAGATGCGTTTCTTCTCCTCTTATTATGACGTGAAGAAAGAAAGGGAGGATGATTTGGTTGGTTGTAGCGAACGCCAATCAAGTGTGCCTAGTTGATAATGTGCGACTGACGTAAGTCCACTCACTTCCCCCCCACAGGCTGACAACAGAGAAACCAGAATTGGGAGACCGAAAACGGAGAACTAAGAACTGAGAGTAGAGAACCGAGATCGTATTATATTTTAATCATGCCTTTATATAGACATAAAATCAGACCACACAGTGAACCAATAAAGAATTTAACATTTGTACAGAATAAAGGAAAGAGTGGTAGTGAGTGGGTACAACTTGTACACAATTAAGTAAACGCAGTTCATAGTAAATAAACAATATACCAAGGGTAAATATACTAAACGGAAGGATCGGGCAAGGGGAACGTAACAGTCATAGAAATGAAATGATTATATTGTCCATAGTTATAATAATTGAAATAATGTTCTAAAACACAGTTCTCGAAGATAGTCAATCTTCGTCAGGTGCCCAGCATATCACTTCTAAATGTAAACTTCTGCTTCAGGACTCGTCTGCGTCAAAATCTGAACTAAAGATAGGAAATGAATTAGCTGAGCGCATAGGCCACTTTACTTATCTTGGATGTCTGATCGGCTTTGATGGATTGGTATTCGACGAAATTTCGGCAAGGATCCAGGAAGCTTGTCTAGCATTCGGCAGCTTACGTCACATATGATGGTGAGATATCTATCTATCAATTAAAAGACAAGTATAATGAAGAGTGATTCGTCTGGTTTTTCTGCATGGACGTGAAACGTGGATGCTAAGAGTTGATGACATCTGTAGGCTACCGATATTTGATCGCCGATATACTCGAAAAATCACTCGCGTCTGTTAAGGAGAAGAATCAAATGATCAGATTGTAGTCTTCTAATGATTGAAATGGTTGGGATGTGTTACGTAATACCTAAGGACTGACTACCTCGATTTGTAATGACAACCGATATTGAAGTACGGTTGAAGAAAGTTAGAAGTGGCCAAGCCAAAACATGGCATCGGTGCATGGAGTCACTGACTGCTAATTTGAGACACGTTGGTATATGTAGACTACTTGGTTGGAGTCCACGCGAATGTTGTAACTAACGGTTGGATACTCTGGGTGACATGATTACTCATAGGATATCAGGATATAAATATAAACTGACAAATCAAATGGGTGTATACATGTTTTAAAGAACCTTCGCAAGTTCTAATCTATCATGTAAACACATCAGTTTAAGCTTTGATAACAGTGGTAATCGTTACCAACGAATATACCAACCAAATCTAGACAATCTTCTGTGCATTTGGAGGTGGGAATACAAATGATGGGTTTAGGTTTATACACAAATATGACTATAGAGTAATTGAAGTATTTGGGTGACGAATCACTTAATTAAATAATGTAATTTTAATTTAAAGCATGTAAATATAGTGATTAGTAGAGCTGAAGTCTAGTGCAGAAGAATCAACCTTAGCGCTATCGTGTGCTCCTCGTTACTATTTCTTTGTATGATGAAAAGTGTCCGTTTGATGCATACGTAATTAATCCCAAACTTTGAGTGAATTACAATTTAGCCATTTCCCAGGTCATAAAATCCCCCTTATCAATAGCACTGATAAAAAATAAACACTTCGTTTTAGCTATTCTTTGACACTGTGTAACTAAGACAAATGATTACACTAACTTCGCAGTGAGTTTAAGCACGAGAAAATAAACTAAAACCAACTTGTACCAAGTAAAAGAATTTACATAATTTATAAATTTAGTTTCATTTGAAGAATTAGCTTTCATCTAGTTGTTAAACACCTCGTTGTTTACATATGCCGAGACTCACTCTATGTATTCTTTTAGAAAATGTATCTACAATACCATCGTCAAACAAATGGCATTAATAACCGTCACACAAAATAAATGCTCGCTGAGCAGTTCAAAATATTTCGACAATACACTATTCCATGAGGAATCACAGATTGACGATAAATGTTACACAAACAATTGTTAATTTAGTCTTTCATTAAGCACAAATAAGTAAGAGTCGACTCTGCATTTCTTCAGTTTAAAACAACTAGAAATACAGAATACGCCGATATTTAGCAATAGACAAACACGGCATTTGTTTAGGGAAGTATAATTGGATACATGCAATATTGTCATACAGACGAAGTGTTATAATTGCAATTGAATATTCAACACATTTGACTATTTAAAAACAAATGGGTAAAGTCGATAACACTGTGATTTCCTTGATTAGAGTTCGAATTCATAAAAAAAGATAACACAGACTACATAGGATTCACAGAGCGAAATTTTCAACAAATAGATTCTGTGAGATATTGCCTTTTACTCAGGTTGGAGCATCTATTTTTGACTAATTTACCTGGTGCAGGTTCGTATACCTGGTTTCAAGCTTCACTCTAAATGTGAGTTAATAATACCAATCGGTTCCCCAGAACCGGAGAAGACAAAGTTGAATGCGAACCTAAAACCTAGTAGCTAAAAGTCGAGCATCATAACCACTAACTCTACATGTGCTTTTATTCTCCAATCAGGATGTTCGCTAAAAGAAATACGCTTTAGATACTCAGCCAAGGTTTAATCATTACGATAATTGATTTCAAAGTAATCTGTCAAAAAGAAGGGGAATATAAAATAAAATTGATATCTAAATTAGTGTTAAATACAGCTATACACAATCAATGTAGAATCAAGCATCAACACGAGGTGAAATTAACAAGGATACTAAAATAGTAGAAATATTAGTGGTGATAAAGAACATTAGGTATAATGATTTTCTTCCAATCCACTCTCCTACGCCAACTAAACTCGTACACATTAGTGTCATAAAATGATCAGCTGGTAAAAAGCAAAGCATCAAAGCTAGTGAAAAATGCATGGGTTGCAACCACTTATCACTACATTTGTTATATAAATTAAGAATTCAAAGCAAAGTATACAAACCCCAACAGGATAGATTGCAAACAATCAGAAATAATTAAAGAAATGCAAGCAGATACGTAGTTTTATTAAACGTTTTTCATAATACAGGCTTACAAAAAATAAAACAAGTGTACGTAAGTGGGGAGAAGAGAGGCATACATACATTAAATACATTGTATTCCTTATTAGGAAAACAAAATTCGGAAATATGATTTCTTATATGCAATGATGATGTGGATGATAATTATAAGTGGCGGAAGAAATTAGGAAAGGAAATAAATTCGTTGATACATAGCACGGCTAAAACACTGAAATTATTCAGTTTCAGCCGAGTTCAGTTTGTTTTCTTTTTTGTCAAATGGATGAGATTCGCCAACAGAGCATAACTTACGTTTCTGAGCAGATAGTTGACAATGTGCTGGGCTAGTATGTGGTGACAGTTGATCACTAGGTCGTTTAGACGACAATATTGGTGATGTGTTATGTTTTTGTTCACGACTTGGTGACTCTGTATAGATAGCGTGGTGTTGATCTTCTTCCATCAGCTGAGGTTCATCCCCTAAAGCAAATGTTTCACTAGCATCAGATAATTCACCGGCTTCCAACTCTTGACGATGAGAATTGTGAAAGTTCTTAGCGGATAAAGTATACGACGAAAGTGGTGAAGTATAAACAGAGGCATCAATTTCATTTTTAGAAGTATTGAGGCTGTTAAACTTAGCTTCCCTGGAAATACCATGTAATCCGGACCACCGATCATCATTCCCGTGTTCAGATCTATCATAATTCTTCTTGTCAATATCATCAGTTTTGTTAACTTTATTATTATTAGATAAATCATTAATACTTAAAGCCATACGACGGCGCGCTTGTAATGTTTCTTCGAATTCTGTTTCGAGTTTTTTTCGGCGGCGAGCAATGAGAGCTAGAAAAGTAGGCATTCAAAAACAAAAATTAGGCACAAATTTAAACAGCAATTTTGAAAGGATTGTTAATGAATCATTGGTTATAAGACCATGAGTATCTTCACCAAGAAACTGTTAATCGGAACTTCAACCTTTTCGGCAATTTATGCTTCTTATATAATGTGTCTAGTATCACACCACGCAGGAAGATAGCAAGAAAAACTAATGCGGGGAGGAAGTGTTAGTCATAATTGCAAACAAGGAATAGAAACATCGAGAGGTGAATGTCAATAAGTCAGTCGTATTCGACTCAATACAGGGCACATATGTGTATCAGTTCAAGTTGTCATATTACATCAAAACGAGACGAAATTCTCAAAATAAGTACCAAAATAGCAATAATATTAGTTATAGTAAGCAAGATTAGATAAAAATAAAACGACCAAAGGAAGGATGAATTTGCAAGGTAAAATGCACGAAAGTAGTTTAAAAATCAGGATATAAGAGACAAACAATGAATACATTAGTGACACTGTATTCGACTCGAGATTATAACATCCAACGACGTCAACCACTGGTTAAGGATATTACGCGGACCTTAACCAAGTGGTTGCTAAAATAATGCTTTTGAAGGTTAATATACACGGAGGGTTCACTATGGTCGCTGGGAAACTTTAATTTCAAACCAATGGTGTATATGGATTCCAGGATCCTGATTGAACGAATAGCGTATCACAATATTTTGGTCACTGGCTGCCATGGAACTCTATCACCAGATGTTGCTCTAATATCTTGTGGATTAGACCTTTAGGTTAAAGGTTCAGGAAGTGACCCCACAAAGGAATCACTTGCTACGTTCTGCGCTCCGGAACAGTATTCTACTCCACACAAATTAAGATTATTTATTAGATGTAGAAATTATATGTGAAACAACGTAAGCGATTGAAATCTAAAAATGTCAACGCTTTGCCTAGCAAACAGATTCAAGCGGTAAATGATAATTTTTACTCCTAATGCCTTTCATTTAGTAAGCACTTAATTTGTGTCAATACAATCGATCGAATCTTGACGGAGTTTGGTATACATGGACAGCCATATTTAGGAATATAATCTCATTTAATTGTGTGGCTTATACACTTTTGGTGTCTATTTATACTAGATGTCATGCGTTTAAATAATAGTGTGGATCGGAATATATCAATGACTTCATAGGACTATGTCAATTATTAGCCTTTCTACCTTAGCTTTCTTCCAACTTACCCCAACTCCAGTTAACTTTTCACCTCGAAATAGACAGTGGCTGGGAACATGTAATACATGTCTAAAACGAGCTAGTTGATAAAATAATTACAAAGTTAACTAATTCCCAATGCTTCCTTAATACCCAATATCTAACTTCAACATTTCTCACTCCAAGGTCCCAAAGATACGAACAATTCACCCAAAACATCTATGATCAAATACTGATAATTTACGAATATCCTCTAATTTCAGAGACTATGATTCACAACGTTGTAGTCAGACATGGCAGATTTCAGAGAAGTTCGCTCGTCCCTTTTATGGCATGCCGACATCTCATGACGCAAGTTGCCAAAATCAAGCGAGGCTTCATCAGACACCAACCCATCAGTGTTGATCAGATGTCAAAGATACGTAAAGTAGCCAATGCACTCAACTATTTCACTTCATTGAATTAATTTAGGTGTCGGCGCTAAATGGTTTTGAAGAAAAACTTTACATTTAGAGGAAAACTCATTACAAATATGCTTGTATTGCTTCTTAAGGTGAGCACTTTGTCAACGTTTTTACCAAATGGGACTACGTCACCTGAATACTCTATGTCGACAAATGAGACACCTAACAGGAGGTTTATCTCTGAGAAGTTATAAGAGTATATTATCTCTAGAATCATGTGTATTATGAAGTTAAATAAGAAAGAGTATAGTTGACAGTAAGCAGGTAAATCGTAAACTTATTATTTATTAATAATAAATGTAAGACATGCTTTTATACAATGTTGAAGTCGTATGTTATGATGTTTATTTCATCTACTTTTGTTCAGATACTTAGTATGGTAACGGTATCAATCAGACGTAACTTGACAATTACTAAATAAACGTGTGATTAGCTATTACGTCATATTAACCTATAACTTATATTACAGCTTTAATTTCACTATGGCAGCTAGCATTAATGTCATACGAATGGTAGAAAATATTTAAAATGGTTATTTTTGATTTAAAAAAATACTTTACAGTAACCCCGACGTTTGAGTCAAACTAATCAATAAACAATTTTGATATTATGTGTAATACAAATTTATTTACTATGTAGTGAGTTTGTAATTCGATTAGAATCACTGATTTATAAGCAGATAGAAATAAACTGTTTTTATATGTTAAGTTGTTTGAAGTAAGTGTATGATACCAATAGAGCCATTACTTAGTGGTTATGATGTCCGAGCTGTGACTCTTAGGTAGCGAATCGCAGTCCTGCTCTATTTAGTTCAGTTTGGGAAGCCGGCTAATATCACTATTCCATACAAGTGAAATGTGACCTAAAGTCTGGCGCATGAATTGGTACTTGGCATATAAGTTACGCCATCGTGCTGTTACGACACGACAAGACAACAATGTAGTAATTCTCTAAAAGGTCAGTGAATACTGTGAAGAAATCCAGTGAACTTTGAGTTGAACATTAAAATATTTTGCAACAGTCAAGACTGGAGAATATATATATATATATATATATATATATATATATATATATATATATATATATAGCTAAAAAGACTTTACACAATGAATTTATGTCATGGAAAAACAAGGAATGATGATACTTAAGCTTCACGAATAAAATCACATATTCATTAGCTACCAGGCTGTAATATGCGGCTTGAAGTTTTAATACATTCACACAAAAATATATATCAAGCACATCACAAAATCTGACACAAACCATATGAAGAGTATGATTAAACTTATTTGGAAATACACTTAGTAATACTCAGGTTAGCGATTTTCAAACTTTTATACAAACAATAAATCTTTTCTTGTGAATAGTTAATTAATAAGATGTAATGACAGCAACATGAGTGCGGATGGGACGAAAAAGTAAATCATTCCCGATTAGTGTGGTAGGCTTTTTTCACTGTTTTAGAGTAAAAATCACCACTCCGAAATCTGACACAAGCAGATACACGGAAATTTGAACTAATTAATTAGTTGGTAATTATTAAGCGCTTAATCAACCAATAACAAACAACAATGAATAACGCGTGCAAAATATACAACAAACCATCTATAGCTCGGACAGCTGCTTCTAGGCGCCATTTGGATTCTTCATTGTGAATTTTGGGACGATAAAATATATATGGTGGCTTTGAAGTACGACAATAACCTTTCATTTTTTCTTGTTGCTGTTTCCATATTTCAAACTAAAAAAAGTCAAACACGTTCAGTATAAAATGTTATAAGATGTGGCTACTAGACATACATTTAGTGTAACGCCATCTATGAAGATCAAAACCTAAACTATCTACTAATTTAAAGGAAAACAGATCGATTAGTTGTGTTTAAGATGTATGACGTTCAGGTATTAAGTTGTAGGTTTAAATGCTATTGAACCTACTTCGGGCTGAGCAGCTTGGTGGTATAAACAACCCTTAAACGTATAGTGTGGTGCGAAGCCGAATAACATAACGTGGAACTTTTGATGATTCCAAATCAAATGTAATTTATTACAAACATGAGAGTTTTTACAGATAATCATGATTTTATGATTAATATGGCTTTATTAATGTTTAAAAATGTTTGAAAAAAAAACGAACCTTCCTTAGTAACCGCATTTTTTGTTGCAAGATGCTGACTTCAACGTGATGTTCTCGTCGAGCTCGAAACAGTTCTGCGCGTTCACGACGTAAATTTTCTTTCTCTTCTTTTGCTTTGGCCTCCAATTTAGCATCAACTAAACGTCGTTTTTCCATTTGAGGTTTCTTGACAGCAGCTACAGATTCAGCTTGAAACTGCTTCAATGTACCCTGAAGGATGCCAAGCATCCGACGTCCTCTATTCAAATGAAGTACAAGTAGAATATATGATGAAAGCATTTATGGAGTTTAAATGACTACGAATAAAAATCTGGAATATTTGTAGCCAAAACATGAAGCCTAAATTGAAAGAGAAATAACGGATACTTAGGTGATTACAGATTACTCAGTGTGATTACGCGAATAAAGATTAATGAGAAAACACCTAATGCTGGGTTAGTACAGTGGTATAACTTAGACATAAGCTTAAAAACATTCTCGATATAAACGAGAATATTGATATACTCACAGGTATGTTGGCTCTATGCTATAAGTAATCCTGTTCTATAAAGTATACTCAGACTTAGTTGAGCGACAAACAATTGGAAGTGAACTGTCAAGAAACTGATTTACATGCTTATGTGCTTGACTTCGAGGAACAATCTTATGTGAAGGCTAATATTTATCAAGCTACCCAAACCGAGTTAGGCAGAACAGAGTTTGAGACGACGATATATTGATTGAAAGTTGGACATTTAAGCCACTAAAGTACCGCTACACTAAAATACGTTTCAAAGGGGAAAATGAAACAATATGGGATTAATACAACCACTATGGTGTTTACCTTTCTTTATCCGATTTTTTTAGTTCTTTGGCTGCATCTTGCCGAGAACGAGTATCAGTAACACGAACAACTGAGGATGCGATAGACACCTATTCAAATGAAGAAAATTAAGTTGAAACTGTCGTGATAGAGAAATCATGCGACTGTAAAGAAGACAGCATTCTTTTCGTTGCAATTATGCACATGAATATTATACCATAATACTACATTTCACCAAATAACTCAGATAATTAAGTAGATTTCACAGGTATCGAAGCTACTTTAGACGATGCAAATTAATAACCTCGTCTTCTATACATTTGCTCGGCTGCAATTAATAACTTTGATAGTTAGAAAAGGTGTCCCAGCTATGTTGAACATTATGAATAGACAGTTTTTATAGTGAACTTTAAGGCTAGTAACGAAGTAATTAATGCAGTCATTCTGAGTGAGCTAGAGTCGAGAACTATACGGACTTCAGTAAGTTCAGTGGCGACTGAACAAGAGTTTATGGTCCATTTGTTATTTAACGATGAGAGAGATAAACAAAAGTAATCTACTTGCCTTTGGAATGTAAGAAAGTAGATCTAACCAAATATTACAATGGTTGCTTTGCTGAAGGAAATGCCCGACAACTGGGTCTTGACCAGACTGTTCAACCATCTCAGTGACTTGGAAGTTTCTTTGGTAAAAAGCGATGGTGATTAACACGCGCTTATCGGTAATATTTTTAAACACACATTTGAAAACTAACTACAATAATGATTCTTACTTAAACGCAAAACTTATAATGGTCGGAACGCAAACAATTATATAAATAACTCGGAATCTAGAGTACATCTACCCGTCTTGATTGTCACTCAACGTTAACATCTATAAGAAAGGAGGAAAGGCAATAGAACCAAAATGTCGATTTAAACAGTAAAAGACAAAAATGCACATAGATGGAACCAGAAAATAAAAAGTATGGAACGGAACGATGATTTATTTAGAATCACTGAAAAAAAATTGTGATCATTCTGGGTACTCCATACCAAATTATTCGCATCTTGTGTCAAAGTCCATACTCTCAACTAACGGCACTAAAGTCAATGAGATGACAGCCTAATCACATTGAGAAATTTCCTAACCAGTTGTGCTAGACAGCTCGGCTCAACGAGAAAAACGGTAGATAATTATGTGGGAAACATGTCACATCCAATTTGATCGACTGGCGTCTATAACGTAACCAACAAACTAGCTATTCCTATCCGGCACTCCACACGCGGTTAACTATGTAGCTGAAATGCTTTAAATGTACCGATGACCAAACACTAACAACTCACACATATTTTCAGCTAATATAATCCATGGTCCGTATTATAAATAAGTATATAGTGAAGTGGCGAACAGCTTAGTTACTTACGGATAAGTAGATGCCTTGTCTGTGTCACTAGAAACACTGAAAAATCGGAAATCTTCGATGGCTAGTCATCCACAAACACAATACTATTTTTAGGACTTCATGGATTAGTAAAATGACAAGATCGTCCAACGGATCGCATCTATTATTGATGGAATAATAATGCTGCAAGCCAGTGATTAGGCAGTATTTAAAACTAGGGTAGGGGGTAATCTGAGTTTTGAAATATCATTTAGAGCAGCCGAAGAACCTTACACCTAAGCGACACCTTTTAACAGAGGACTATCACGTGCGCATTGTAGGCGGACGGGAAGTTAAGCTATATAGTCATTAATCTAGCATGGAAGGGCACTTGACAAAGGAAAACTAAAAGATGGTGGCATGTAAAACAAATGGAATTTTAGAAACACTTATGAGCGACAACAGTCTTTAAGCAAATTGACTGCACAACAAAAGGAAACGATACAAATTTAAACTCACTCTTAAGTCATCATCAACGGGTCGCTTAATATCCTGAAATCTAAAGAAAATCAATTAAGCTAGCTAATAAGAACACACATTTCATTGTCGTTCACTTTATCTAATGAATCTGGCCTATTTCCATTAAACGACGAAACGAAGAACAAACCTTAGTTGGTTGATCCCAATTGTTCGAGGGCGTATGCGCTTGGTGTTTACGTCTCCCACACGCCTATCAGACGGGTCTCGTCCTGTAATTCTCTTAATATCATTGTCAACAATTTTTAGCTGCTCTTTAGCAAGTTCCAAGTTCTTCTTGAGCGCATCAATAGACTCCATTCCGATGTCCCAGAGGCGCGAAGATTCCTACAGCCCGCTCCTTGCTGTGCTTTTTCAAACCTCACACATCGATTTCAACCTTACTTAGTGGAATTATAGGATTTCTATTTCTTTACACCTGTATCAAGTGACAAAAGTTTTATAATTTATGGAGAGTATGGCGCTTATTATATTCCTCTTGAAACTGAGAAAAAAAATATCATTTATGTGTTAAAGATAGGAGTGATCAATAAGTTGTCCTTGCAGTATTGTTCCTCTGTTGAAAGATTTAGCGAGAGGCATTGGTACCTTTTCAGGCGAATAATTCCTAAGTTTATCTATTCTGACCAAGAAAAAGGGAGCATGAATTTCACTGTAAGCCCACTCATATTTTAACGTAAAGAGGTGACTTTCTAGTGATCTTACTAGTGGTCTGTTTTAGGGTGAACTGGATTGTGAGATGTACGATACATGGGAATCACGTACTTCCCCATTACCCTTCAGAAGTGCGATAAATGCAAAATTTAACTTTTTTAGTTGATTTAAATAGTGTTTCTTTTAAGTCTAACTGCCTTTTCGGTTACCCTTCATGGAATACATTCCAAGATTGCTATGTCATTCATAATGTAGGGGGACGTGATACAAGAGTTCCTTTTAAGGTATCGTCTAGTGTATGCTCAAAACAGTAATGAATAGTTCAGGAGTCAGGCTTCTTACTGTTCTTGTAAGAAACTCCAAGACTGTTGGAGGATGCTTTCGATTCAATTTCATATCTCGTCCACATCAGGGTCGCGTTTATTCCCTTGCCAACATACAGCAAACACCGTTTATGTTGAGTGAATAAGAAGTTGGTAGACCTGAATTAATGGTTTCTTAAAAGGAGTCCAGGATTTAAAGAATACAAAGTTTTCATTCGGAACACATTTTCAGAATGTAGTTTATATCCTATCTGACTTGAAAGTACAATTAACACTTACATCCAATCAATAATCAATAAGTATCTTGAAGTAAACGATATTGTTACGTCTAACTTTAAATGTTCTGCATCATATCATCACTTCTCGGTTAATTTTTTTGAGAGTACATTGACTAATGAGGGGCCGTGTCATGGATGTTTTGTTTCCCTAGCATGCTGCCAGGCTTTTAGAGTGTATTTGATCAATCATGTTTAAGTTGTGGTTCGAGTGAGTCGCGATTGCATTTAAATCACTTATGCATACCAGAAATTCAAGGCCTATGCTAGGCTGATCTCAAACTAAATTTACGGCACTTGCCGTTTATCTCAACTAAAATTTTTACATCAAGTGACTAAGAAAATAGTAGTCATCGTCATGTGATTACTTTTTAAATGTTGGTTTATTCATCTGATTTCATCTTAATTTTATACAACTTATTTACAATAAGCGTTGTGAAGCGATAGTTTTGGGTTTCATCATGGGAGTGTATATACACGCTGGTCAAAATTGGCTTTCAAGGCGAAAGAATGCATATAATAAAACCTAAATATGAATTAGTATATCCATATAACACTAAGGAAAATTGGAAAAATGTGATGATAGAAAAAGGGTAAAGAAACTGAAAAAAATGAGAATACACTCTATTAAATATGTGATATGAATAGAAAATGAATGGACATTTAGTTTGTGAATACAGTGTGATGAGGTCTATTAAGCAACTAATATTTCTATAATAATAGTTATTACGAGGTCGAACTGTTCACATATCAACCAAACTGTAAATGTTCACACAAGCGATGATAGAGAGCCGAGAAATTCTGAATATGACGGGACATTTCGGTAGGTTGCTTGATGTGACCTCGTAGTGTTGGTGGAATACTTAATCTTACTACACCTATCCTTGTTCATGTAGAGTGCTTAATAAACGTTACATTGTTTAAAGACGATGGGAACAGAATGGTGCTACTGAAGGCGCACTAATTGACTTGTGGCTCCGGTCTCTACTCAATGCTGCATGGGTCATTGTGCTTGTGGCCCTCTCTATTATTAATGTCATCTGAAATATATGCACACCACTAACCAATTTTCCATTGGTCAAGAAGACTGGTCGCCGTGGTTAGAGTGAGCGAGTCTAATGAAGTCATCAAGCCACGTAACTTTACTTAAGGTAAGTAGTTGCACCACTAGACAAATGTTGAGGCTTGTGGTAGAAACTATTGAGTCCATTCCTACAACTTTGTACGCATTAAATTACAGTGAAATGCTATAGTTTAGTGAATGCCTAACCTCTGCCCTGATGCTTACTCATTCCCATGCCGGAAATGGTGGAACAAAAGCCGACGGGCCAACCAGACAAATCAAATTATATTTCAAGTACTCTTTAGTATATACATATAAACTGACCATACAGTCAACCAGTTAGTAAATTAACATTGATTCATGGTAAAAACGGAAGTGATAGGGGGTTATGCCAACGTGAATACGAGTAACTAAATGCAGTTCCTAAATGAAAAATGATACACTAACAGTCAACAGGCCAAATGGCAAGACAGGGAGAGACAGACGTAATAATAGGAATAAAATAGTTCCGTAAAACAGTTTCGAAAAGTTTGTTATCTTGGATCTCCCAATACGCACCTTCAACATGATTTCAAAAGGGCGTTTGATAATTATACACATAGCTTTCTTCTTTTAAAGCCGTTCTGTTTTGTCATGCAAAATCCTTTGTTCTGCTGGCATAAATCATATCTAAATAAATATTATCGAATTTGTTTGACCTAGGTTGGTTTACTTAGCCTATGTAGTAGTGCCAGTAGGTGTGATTGGACGATTGGTCCATACAAAGAGCATAACAATGTTACTTGTCTTGATCATTCATTTAGCCTTATTCCTGTTGTATGATAGGTGGAGTGATGCAAAAGTTTAATTTAAGTGACATTTCTTGTAGGTTGCAACATTTCAGAATTACCCTGGCCTGACCCAACCCAACCACGACAGACAAGCTTTTCGACTGGTGTAAAAGTGCTTAGTGGTTAAGTTTAGTTTAAAAAATAGTTACAAGGAAATGTTGCTGAACAGACACGTCTATTCCAGCGTTCTCTGTCTTACAATCCACATTGACTATTCTGCCAAAAACAGCACCACCCTTTACTCGTCGTTTTAGACAGCATGTCGTTCACTAAGCACTCGAGAATTAGTAAAATGGGTATGGTAGGGATAAGTATTCTATCGACCCTACAACCTGATATCCGTGACCCCAGGAAATATGGGCGTATTTTCGAAATATGAACTAGTTACGCCATACGACTGAATCCCGAGGTATAGCGAAGATATCACTACAAAAGAGATTACAATCTCACATAGTCATGAAAATCTCTTAGTAGCTCATCCTGACTAAGAAACATTACCCAAGTGTTTTAGTGTCTCTCTAAAGACACATTTAGAGACGACGTGTTTATTCAGGCATGCGTGGAAGGTTGTCAAATTTCAGATCTGATTAAAGAAAGGTGCCTTTAACACTAATATTAAGAATTTGACAGGCTTTCCGAACAAATCTATGGCAATGAAACTTATTTTCTCCAACCAAATTTTCTCGGAGATATGCATAACTTTTATAAGTGATTGAATAAATATATTCATGTCGCAGAATTCAGTACATTTAGAAGTTAAATTACATTTATTGTATATATTATTTATCGTACCATTTCAGACTTCATATTCCTAGTAATGCTGACGATATTGTCACTCGTAACGCAATTGTACTAAATATTTAAATTATGTATATCGAGGTTGGCACAACCGACTCAGATTAACTAAACTGGTGATGATACCACTGCTCACATACATGAGTGCTACGCTTGTCATTTTTAGTTACACCAACGACATGTAGAAAATTAGGTTGACTAGTTAAGAGTTGATTTCAAACCCTAAGCATATGCAAAACAATGAAGCTCATGTTCTTGGTAATTCATTTTCTTTCGTAAGCATTTGCTGTAGTTTTCCGCTTTGATGGGTACTTCAGTACTCACCGTTAAGAACCTAGTCATAAAGGCGGTCGTCGCATGTTCAAGATCGACTATTGATTTGGCTTCTGGCAAGTTCACGCATTTACATATATATTTTATGGAAGTGTTTTTTAATGCATTTGCGTGCACAAGATATCAACACCATGTATATTTCCTTCCAGATTGCCATACCATTTCGGAAACCAAACACTTATGCAGAAACGAAAACTTATCGGTTATATATATATATATTGTGTACTTTAACCTCTTATGCAAACAGTGGAGCATTTCTTTAGGTGTAATTGGGTTTCACCATTTTTGAGGCAGATTCTTCTTTTATTTTGACTTGGGGGCGACTCAAGAGGCAGGTGAG
Organism: Schistosoma mekongi; assembly: GCA_034768735.1. Lineage (NCBI taxonomy): Eukaryota > Metazoa > Platyhelminthes > Trematoda > Strigeidida > Schistosomatidae > Schistosoma > Schistosoma mekongi. The sequence goes on along the minus strand of CM068306.1, from coordinate 75,111,284 downwards.
TAATCACCTGATAGCCGGACAGAGCATGAAAAAATCGCACCTCACCAACATGGTGTTGGGTAGCTCTCTCTCTGTACTTCCTCAGGTATTCTTACTTCATTTTTCTACCCTCTGTTATTTTCACCGTTAGAAGGTCGAGTTCACCAAGTACACAACCATCATTTGTGGGAGAACGTAAACGCCACGAGATTAGATAACAAGTTCAAAAAGTACATGCCATCCACGTAGTATCGTCGAATACTGACAGACTGTTTTCCATTAACTGAATGCCAGGCGCTGGACGAGCTAGTAATTCTGAACTGAGCTACAGTGGTAGAACCCAGATGATTATTTTTGATATGTTGGTCAGACCGACGTTCCTACAGAAGTCGATTCTGGGAGGAAGCTAATGTAACAACTTAGGTTGACTAATTAAGAGTTGACTTCAAACCTTATGCATACGCCAAAACAATAAAGCTCAAGTGTTCGTTTACTTCCTTATTCCGCATAGGGATTATGTTTCCAATTATCTTATGTTCAATATCGAGAGGTATTGTGGGTTTGAATGAGTAGGGTTGCGCTCCGCTATCTCCTGCAAAAATAAAAACTTATTTCCTAATAATCTAATTTCTTCTGTCATTAGAACGAGACGTTCCAAGGAGTTAAAGACACAAAGAGTATTCGTTTTCTTGAGAACAAGATTCTGCTTTTCTTACAGTATGAGGAGCCCACTGGCATCTGTTGACTACACGTTTTATAGATTTGTGACTTTTCTGACATGCTGTGCATCTTCAGTGAAACAGCTTATGGATCTGCTCTGTAAAGACTCGGAAGAGTTTAGAGTTATCGCTGGAGTGTCTAAGCCTCTTCTGTTGTTTTTTAAAATACCTCTAACGATCAGGACTACGAACGGTAAAAAGGCGACCAAAGATCATAGTGAATGAAGTGAAAGACACGTTTGATCGTAAGTATAGATAAACGGGTTCGTAAAGCCAATGCTGGTTATCTAGAGAAGTGTTTGATTTCCATTACCCACTATGCGGTGACTTTTCGGTGGTGTGGCTGAACCCCATCAGAAAATAATGTCAACTAAAATAAACACTGTCAGCATCAATGAAGTGCAACTACATTACTTTTTATTATGGGAACTATTTACTACTATATTATGTTGCAAGGAAACGACGTAAAGATTGAATTCAACATAATTCAAATAACTAAAATCGACTGTGCTTCAAAACAGCGACCCCCAAAGCCTTCATTATTAGCGCTGGTTCAGCAGTCGGGGAGATCTTACAGGACACAATATTTCATACACTTTGTTCCCTTTACTAATTCCAAAAGAGCAAGAACAAATATTTGTGCAGAATAAGATGAATTCATTTTATTTCGTTGGTTTCTCATCAGTTGCATACAACCTAGGATAATATTTTACAGAATTAATATTTAATACAAAGTTTAACGTACTCATAAGAGTGTTTGAACTTGGTTGAAATCAAACGTGTTAGACATGTGAACATGACTAAAAAATTGAAGAATATGCTGTAAATATATATCGTATACAAAGGAAGGTACCAGAAGGCAAAATAGAGATCAAAGTTCAAATGATTACATAATAAGAGGTGGTTGGAAATATATGATAATCATGTGAATTAAATTAAGTTCAGTTGTTAAACTTAGAATGACCTAATTAAACACAAAGTTGAACTAAAAATGGTGATGTGACAAGAAATATGATCCAATAAAGAAGTAATAATTGAAATAGGCAATGAATATGACGACACATAAGTCAAGTTACCAGGGTAAAGAAAGGCTAATAACAGTTTCTTTTTGGACACATAAGTTTGGTTTCATCCGTTTAAAGGCAATCGCTTCAGCATATTTTAGGAGATTTGAAGTTTTTGTCTATTGAATACTTTGAATGATTTATTGATATCAATCTGGTGTCCTGTGTCAATCAAATGTTTAGCGATTGCACTGTTAAGTGTTTTCATTCCTGTAAGTCGTAGATTTTTAGGGACATGTTCATTAAAACGTAGGTAGGCCCTTCTTTCTGTTCGGCCAATGTAACTGCTACTGCAGGTACACGTAAATTTATACAGACAGTTGGCGGTAACATGAGAAGGATACCTGTCGACTTTTGATTGTTTCAGTGAACATGTTGTTATGTACGATAAAACCAGTTTTGCAGCATAATAAGTTCTCTTTAAAGCTGAGTCAAGTCTTCTTCTGATTTTTTCTACAATCTCATCACCTTTAAAATTGAGTTTAATGAAGACAGGCTTCTTATGGACTGTGATTTCATTTGGTTTATCAGGTTTTTGTTCACTGTATTTGTCAATGAATTTTTCTGGGTAGCCATTGATTTTTAGATAATGTTTGATGTTGGAAAGCTCTGAATCTATCGTATCTGAGGTACATATCCTTTTGGCTCTGAGAACCAATGTTTTCACTAATACTATTTTGTAATGAATTGGACAGAAGCTATTGAAATTCAAGAATAATCCATTCCACGTCGTTTTTCTGTAGATCGACCGTCGCACTGAACCATCTTTTCGATGTTGCATGGCAATATCCAAGAAATGAAATTTATTATCTTTTTCCACCTCCATAGTAAATTGAATATCTTTATGTGCTTGATTGAAAACTTTTAATAAGGAATTAGCATGTTGTTCATTACTGCATACGATAAAGGTATCATCCACGTACCTTGAATAATGTGTCATTTCCTCGATCACCTCCTTTAGTTTTGTGTTTTCAAGATTGGCCATAAAAATATCTGCTAGGATAGGACCTAATGGACTACCCATTGCAACACCATCGATTTGACGATATATCTTGTTGTCGAACCGGGACTGGATGTCCTTTGTGCACAGAAGTAATAGTCGTTTAAATTCAATCACTGGTAGAGGAAGTAGGTCTGAATGTTGGCATATAATGTCAATGGTTTCAAGAAGTGGTATATTAGTGAATAAGGATGTTACGTCGAAGGAAACCAAAGACTTTCCAGAAATATCAATTTTCTCCAATGTTTCAACGAAATGGAAGGAGTCTTTCAGTGAGAACGTAGACAAACGTTGACGGATAGGCTCAGGTTTTTCTGCTAACCATCGAGCCACCTTGTGATGCGGTGAATTTATCATAGACATTATAGGTCTAAGTGGAGTGTTTTGTTTGTGTACTTTGGGTAGACCATACATGTACGGCATCCGAGATCCTCTAGGTTTCAGATTATTATAAGTCTTGTTGTCAATTAGTTTCTTTTTTAAAAGATCCCTCAGTAGATTAGTGATTCGTTTCTCCGTAGAATCCGTCAAGTCTTTGTTTAATTTATCAACTTTGAATCTTGTTTGGTCACTTAAAATAGAATCCATCTTTGCAATGTAGTCAGTTGTGTTCCTCAAAACAATACCAGTGCCTTTATCTGGACGTAATATCATTAGTTGGTCATTCTTCTTTAAATTATGTAAGGCCTTCTGATGTTCCTTAGACATGGCTCTCGATTCCATCGTCGGTGACGTAAGGTACTGGTTTGCGATGTCAACTAATTTGGATTTGAACCAACTTTTGTTGTCTTCATTCGTTGGATCCAATTCTTTCAATTGGTCAAAGAGGTTTTCAAATTGTGCTTCAGTATCTATTCTGTTGATATTTCTCTTCGGAAGATGAAATTTAAAACCAAGTGATAAAGCTTCGTATTCTGTACGATTCAGTTTAGCACCGGACAAATTATGCACGAAATTTTCCGGGTTTTCTGGGAAACCTTCATATATTTGTTCTTTTACTAGAGTCTTCGTAAGGGTTTTGTAGAAATTTGTGCAAACTTTTACTTGGAGATCATGGACAAAATTCATGAATTTTATTCGACAAACGATATTTAAGTCATCCACAACTTTATTAAAAGCACTGGCGTCAGACCTTAATTTGGTGATCAGTAATTTTGTTGAGTCGATGTGAGACTTTGTTATGCGTCGAAGGTTTTTTAAAGAAGGTGGTAGATTACACGCACGTAATGATTTAGTGAAAGGACGGGGAAAGCAGCATAATTTAAGACACTCATTGAGAAACTTGATTCTAAGAACTTCTCTAGATATCCTGCATCTTATGGTCACTAAGCTATTCAGTGACTTGAAGAATTTGGGAGGGAGGCGACTTTTAAGAAATTTCATACACTTTGTTCCCTTTATTAATTTCAAAAGAGCAAGAACAAAACACAATATGCTTGAGACCGTTACAAAATGGCTATCCATGGTATAAAGGACTGAAAGAACAAAAATACAGATAATAACCTGCTAAAAGCAGTATGTATGGAAGCTAAAACCGTTGTCATTTTTATTATTGCTTCTGTTAACACACATATGGTAAAAATTATTTTGGAATACCCATCAACCTGTGGACAAAGAAAAAGCGCAAAGTTTTGAGTATCGTCTCCAAATTGATAATAGCCATCACTTGAGATATATTTTTCTGAATTTAACTTCCTCCAAAAATCGCAACTTTTGTGACTGGCCGTTTCGCGTTAACGATACTGAACGGAAATAGTATAAATTTTTCCACGTTTTTTATTATATTTTTTCCAGGATAGATAGGTGGATTGGGGGTAGACAGATAAGCCTGTCAGTGTTTAGAAATTTGTAAATATTTCTCATTGTTGTATAAATACGCCCAAATTACAACAAATTGTCTTCGTCAGCTTAACGGTTACTTGTTTCAGTAGGTTCTACAACATTCATGTTAAAGGTAACAACAACTCTTAACAAGGGATATGATCGACATATTCTGGAAAAATGCGAGGTGTAATTAATGTCTAAAAGGCGGCTACGCCTTAGTTTCCCACAATTACATGAGTAATATAAACTTTGTTAACATTCGTCCCAAAAATAGATTATGGGTATTTGCTCTCCGGAGTGCTAAACATCTGTTTGTAAACTTTTGAGGACGCGCATTCGTTAACAAAAGGTAATTTTTTCTGATAATATACATCTCCTTACTTTCCAGGCTCACTGGAAATGGTACAAAGTGTTTTGAAAGAGCAGTCACCTAGCTGTAGAAAATTCATGACGCATTTAATTCTGATTAGTTTTCTCCATTAAAGCTGTTTATATCAATCAGATTTTCAGTTATTTATTATAGTCAATTCTTATCGTTGGTTCGGTTATGTAATGGCTGAACGCCTCTGATCTTGCCCTGATTTTTGGTTTTGTTCACTTGATGCCAGATTCTGGGCAACTTCAGTTTGGAAGGTTTGTCATAATTTTTTTCTGTAACCCACTGTACAAAATAATTATGCCCAACAGATTAGCATAAGTGTGTTGCTTGTGTTTTATTATCTTTCAGTTTTTAGTCAATCAATCAATGCCCGTTACGCCATGTGGAGCATAGGCTGTCGACCAGCATTCTCCAACCAACTCTGTCCTGGGATTTTCTTTCCAGATCTTCTCAAGTGCTATTCATTCTCTTCATGTCTATTTCCTATTCCCGACGCAATGTATTTTTGGGTTTTCCTCTTTTACTTCGGCCTCCAGGATTCAAAGTTAGTGCTTGACTTGTGACACGGTTTGATGATTTCTTCAATGTAGGTACTATCCACCTCCAGCGTCTTTTCCTAATTTCTTACCTTGCTAAAGGTTGATTTGTCTTCTGCCACATAAGGTTGTTGTTGACGGTGTCTTCCCGACGGAAACGAAGTATCTTACGCAGACAGTTGTTTATAAATACTTGTATCTTCTAAAGGATGCTTTTCATAGTTCTCCAAGTTTCAGGTCCATACAACAGAACTGTTTTCACATTTGTATTGAAAATTTTGACTTTAATGTTGGGTGACAGTTGGTTTGAGTTCCATATTTTTTTTCTGTTATAGGTACATGGAATGTTCGGTCAAGGTATGAGAGCGGGAAGACTAATCATGTAGCCGCGAAATGAAGAGATACAAATTAACAGTGCTCGGAAACAGTGAAATTCACTGAACTCAAGCTGGGCAGAAAACAGTGGCTACCGGAAACATACTACTATATTGCTGCCACGAAGAGAAAAATGCTCCTCACACCCAAGGAGTTGCTCTGATGCTGTCCAAAAAAGCACGTAATGCACTTGTGGGATGGGAACCACATGGACCCAGGATCATCAAAGCATCTTTCAAAACAATGAAAAGAGGATTACAATGATTGCTATCCGATGCTATTTACCCACCAACGACGGTAATGACGAGGACAAATATCAGTTTTATGATAGGCTACAATCAATTATAGCGAAGTAACCAGGAAAGTATCTGAAAATCCTGACGGGGACCTAAACGCCAAAGTCGGAATGGACAACACCGGATGTGAAGATATCATGGGACAACAAGGACTGGGAGAAAGAGATGAGAATGGTGTAAGATTTACAAATTTGTGTGTCTTCAACAAAATAGTCAAAGGTGGTACAATATTCCCTCATTAACACATACACAAGGGAACATGGGCCTCACCGGATCATACTACAGAGAATCAAATCGATCATATATGCATCAATAAAAATTTCAGAAGATCAGTGGAAGATGTTAGAACAAGGAGAGGAGCTGACATAGCTTCAGATCACCACCTAGAGGTTGCCAAAATGAAACTGAAGCTAAAGAAGCAATGGACAACTGGAGCAACAACATTACAACGGTTCAATACAGCCTTTCTTCGAGATACTGACAAACTCAAGGAATTCAAAATATCTCTCAACAACAGGTTCCAAGCCTTACAAGATCTACCGAAAGAAGAAGAAACTACCATTCGGGACAACTGAAAAGAAATCATAGAAGCACTAACGTCAACGTGTCAGGAGGTTCTGGGCCGCAAGAAGCATCATTATAAGGAATGGATCTCCACTGAGACATTGAGCAAAATTCAACAAAGAAGGAACAAAAAGACAGAAATCAACAATAGCCGAACAAGAGCAGAGAAAATCAAGGCACAAACTGAATACACAGAAGCAAACAAACAAGAAGAGCACTATAGCCGACAAACACAAATACATTCGAAGGCCTTGCAACGACAGCGGAAAAAAGCTGCAAGAGAAGGAAATATGAAACAACTATGTGACACAACGAAACATCTGGCAGGCAAATATAGTAAACCAGAGCGACCGATCAAGAACGAAGAAGATAAGCCAATCACCGAGAATTAAAAGCAAAGAAACAGATGGGTAGAATACTTTGAGGGACTCCTAAGTAGGCCAGCTCCACTGAGCCCACCAGGCATCGACGCAGCACCTGCAGATCTCCCGATAGATATCACTCCACCAACAATAGAAGAAATCAAGATGGCCATCAGACAAATCAAAAGTGGGAAAGCAGCAGGATCTGACAATATGCCAGCTGAAACATTCAAGTCAGATATAGATGTAACGGCAAGGATACTCCACGTTTAATTTAGGAGGATCTGGGAGGAAGAACAAGTGCCAGCAGACTGGAAAGAAGGACACCTTATCAAGATGCCAAAGAAAGGAGATTTGAGCGAATGTGAGAACTACATAGAGATCACACTACTGTCGGTACCAGGAAAAGTCTTCAACAGAGTGTTGTTGAACAGAATGAAAAATTCAGTGGATGCTCAACTTCGAGATCAACAGGCTGGTTTCCGTAAGGATTGGTATTTCACAGACCAAATCGCAACACTATGGATTATCGTTGAACATTCAATTGAGTGGAAATCGTCACTGTACATCAACTTCACTGATTATGAGAAGGCGTTTGACAGTGTAGATAGGAGGACACTATGGAAACTTCTTCGACACTACGGCGTACCAGAGAAACTCGTCAACATCATCCGGAACTCTCACGACGGACTACAGTGCAAAATCGTGCATGGAGGATAGCTGAAAAATGCATTCCCAATGAAGACCGGAGTCAGACAAGGTTGTCTACTCTCGCCATTCCTCTTTCTTCTAGTAGTTAACTGGATCATGGAGACCTTCACATCTGAGAAGGAACACGGAATTCAGTGGACAAGTAGGATGCAACTTGATGATTTGGATTTCACGAATGATCTAGCTCTTCTATCACACCAACAAACGAAAGTGAAGACAATCAACGTAGCAGAAACCTCAGCATCAGTAGGCCTGAACATACATAAATGTAGGAGCAAGATCCACAAATACAACACAGGGAGCACTAACCCAATTGGACTTGATGGAGAAACTCTGGAAGAAGTGGATACTTTCACGTACCTGGGAAGCATTATCAATAAACAAGGAGGATCCGATGCAGATGTAAAGGCAAGGATTGGTAAAGCAATGGCAGCATTCCTACAGTTAAAGAATATAAGGGACTCAAGACAACTATCAACCAGCCTCAAAGTCAGACTCTTTAATTCCAACGTGAAGGCAGTTCTGCTGTATGGAGCTGAAACGTGGAGAACTACTGCAAACATCATCAGAAGGGTACAAGTATTTATAAACAACTGTCTATGCAAGATACTGAATGTCCGATGGCCAGAAACCATCAGCGATGGCCTACTATGGGAGAGAACAAACCAACTTCCAACCGAAGAGGAAATTAGGAAGAGACGTTGCAAATGGATAGGACATACATTGCAGAAATTATCAGACTGCATCACGAGACAAGCATTAACATGGAATCCTGTTGGGAAGCAGAAACGAGAAGGACCGAAAGACACGCTGCGTCGAGGATTGGAAGCAGGTATCAAAAGGATGAACAGCAGCTGGAAACAGCTGGGAAGGATTGCTCAGGACAGAGTTCAATGGAGAATACTGGTGAGAGGCCTATGCTCCTCTGTGAGGGGTAACGGGCTTAAGTAGGAAATTCTGCCCCTACCTTTCTAATCTGCTCCTTCATATCTGCATCAGACCCTCTTTGTTAATCGATGATGTTGCCCAAGTATGTAAAGGTTTCTACACCTTCCAGGATTTCTCCATCAAGTATTATTGGGTTAGTGTTCGTTGTTTCGCATTGAAGGATCTTGCTTTTCTCTTTGTGTTTGTTAGGGCCTACTGTTGCAGAGACAATTACTGCACCCTCAGTGGACGATCAAATGTAAAAACCCACCAACAATTATTGGATTTTCCACGAAGTGCGATACGGCTTCTGGCAAGGCAGATCCTCTACCGCGGGGGTCCCTTCGAGTGGGATAGACTGACGGACTACTAGGACTTAATTACTGCAATCTTCTTAATTACCATAAAATAAGTAATGATATATACAGACAAGGTCCTAGCTCTGTATAAGCAGTTGAAAATGTATCAAATGAGTTCATAATCACCTTATGTCCATTGATTTTTTACCAATTTTACATGGTTAACAGTGCATGTTTCCATTTTGTTCTAGTTTATTTTTACCTATCTTTCATCACCACTTATACAACAATTCACAATTTCGATGAAAATTTGACCTTTTAGTTATTTTGGGTTTATTAGTTGTTAATTCAACCTATTTTCACTGAATTTAAGCAATAACGACTTATTGGACTCTTTAGAATTTTGTTTATAATTTCTTTCCCTAGTGTCATATATATATATATACATATATATTACACTACCTCATATTGGCGGTTTGCTCTGAATATTGTTTTGCCATGTTAACCAATTTTAATTATTGTATATTCATGCTCATTTGACGAAACCCAAAACAGTTTCCTCACGACGTTTATTGTAAATAAGTTGTATGTGATTAAAATAGAAAAGTTTGCCACAAACATGTCGCATATTAAAAAAGAAAAGGGACAGACGTCATTACACTTAATGGAGTGTCAACTTGAAACGAAATTGTGTCCTATCTTCCTAAATACTTTCCAACTAGGGCAGCTGTGCAATTACCAGATATAGACCTAAAGGCTAAAATAATAATAATAATAATAATAATAATAATTTATTCTCAAGTAACAATTTGTACATGAGAGCATGCCAGTTTACAGGCATGATCTGAATGATATAAGTTTACATACATACAAGTATTTCGACGAAGTTTTAGTGTCAGGAATTTTCTAGGTATAAAGATATGCATTGAGAAACAAACCAATTGCAACAAATTTCACAGTATTAGGACACCATTTATATGTGTTGTAGCATGGTGCATATATGACAAAGTCCCGCGCGCTCATTGACCAATGCGTTACAGTTCCAAAAAACGGCTGAGGGTTAGCAGATTGGATCACTGTGCATGTTCAGACGAGAGATAGGAGCAAGGGTACTTGAAACTTGGGTGTTGAGGAGAAGGCAATAGTTTTGTGCCGTAACACTATATATGAGGAACAAGGTCCGTCAATGAACACATGGTCTGCAATAAATTACGCAATAACGTGGTTTTGATTGCAGTTTTTGGGCTCGTCGTGTCGACAAAACTATTCCAACCGAGGCAGTTGCGTGAAATTTCCCCTTTGGCAAATAACGTAATGCAAAGTAGAAGCATCTTTTGAAATGATTGGAAGGAAAGGATCACACGGTTAACCACTTATAAGTATTTAGCTGTTCGTACCTGTTGTCTGCACATATCGTTTTCTTCGGTGATTAAAAACCCAGCTTGTGTAGCGTAGTCTCCACTGCAATCCAGCAAAAAATATTATGATTAGAAGGCTTTATAACCTTGCACAAACCTGGACTGGAGTTTTAGAAACTAGCTGCATAAATCAACCTCATAACCAAGCGTCCATCAAATAAACTGATTAAAGAAGTGCCAACTTTTTTGCAGTCTGGTGTGTCAGACAGAATATTTAAGTGTAACGAGAACTACTACATTGGAAAGTGTTATTCAAAGTACATTTCAATACACTAAGCCTACTCGCCGAGTGCCACCTGAAAACATTACTATGCAATCCGGAAGACACCCAATGAGTAAATACTTGGCACAAGAAACCTATCTACTCTATACGACCGTTATTTTCACTGTTGGTAGATGTACCTATACGAGTTGTTGAATCATCCAAGTTGACTTGCCACAACTGAACGGTCGCTAGAGTAGTTTCTGAATAACAGTGACTTCAACAGTAACATGAACGTTCATTTAGTCTACTAACAATGGAACTCGATTTAACCAAACAACATTCAGTGTATCAATGTTCAATTCCTGTGTCACAAGTTTTGGTGGCTGAGTCTGATTCTGGTTTCGGTGAACATTTCTACAATTCATTCAGTGGAGGAGCTCGTAATGCAAATAGGACTGGAAACTCATATATATATATATATAATATATGATCAAGCCGTTCATGCTTTTCAAATTTGATCGGAGTGGTAGTTTGCGTATTTGGTCTTGAATCGGGTTAACATAATGTCCTCTGGAGCTTGAAATATTTCAATCACGAGAGTAAACCAGCCAGTTAGAGGGTTTTACGACTTAATCTGCTTTTTTCATTGTAATTTGACTGACTATCATACAGGTAGCGATAAATTTGCTTGGGTATGTAAGGGGACGTAAGTGTATATCTACGGGAAGAGTTATTGGTGATTATATTATTAGGATTGGTGTTAATGAACGTATTCGCATGACGAAGAAGCCTGTTAAAAATATGTCGCAAACTCCTGTAGTTTATAAAATAGGTCAATGTCAGGCTTGCCTCAATAAGTGATTGGATTTTTTAGTGGTTGAATATCAAGGCTTTAAAAAGGAACCATTTAGTGATACCAAGAAAATGAAGTTTGTGTATTTATCGAACCGAAAGAACTAATGATAAAAATACTTGCCATCATCTGGCACAAAATAGTCGAATAGATACGTAAACTGACGTTTAAAGGAGAACATGTAGTAGAAGGTGGCGTTATTAAAAAAGTAGAACGGAAGTATATTTTTTAAGGAACTCGTCATTTAAAAAGTGTATTACATTTCTAGTTTTATCTTTGTAGGAAATAAGAGCTAATGTAATCAATGTGTGATTAATTGTTTACTATGGGGCAAGATACTTTGTTAGACAATACCATACAAGACTGTCCGAAAAACAAAGTAATATAAAGCAAAACTAACCATTGTTGCTGTTGAAGATCCAAAATCCTAGGAAATACAATAGCTGATTAAATTAAACGAAAGAAGTCACACTGATTTTTGTAAGCTTGGTTGTAAACTTTAATCACATTAGAATAAACTGTCTAGACACAGTAGTCTAGTGATGAATGCGGTGGCGTTTGGCACGAAGCAGACTAGGTTCGAATCGCAGTGTAAACATCAACATTGGGGTGCAGGTACATCTAACCGGTGAGTGCCAAATAGGACAAAACGCGTGTCCTGGATTGCGGTTGCCAGACATAATTCAACTTCAAGTTTTAAGCACATTAATTTAATTTCAATGAGAGTCCTACTTTCGAGTAGAGTTTGATAACATCTGATATAGGTATGCATAGGTTATGTAAATGTTGTTCGCTAGTCTTGTCTTATTTTTGGCTACACAGTGCAAACTTCTTACATGTCCAGTCTTTTTGAGTTGCTGTGGGTTGGGAAGGAAAACGTTGTGGTATTCGACTGAAGTACAAGCATCAGAGATAGCGTTTTCGCATTAATCGTATTGACTATCGGCGGAAACAGACAAATAATCCGGCAACTATGGGTCTATTAGCTGTACCGTATCGCGAACAGTACAAAAATCACTAAGAATCAACGTCTTTGCCCCCCCCCACACACACCGGAAAACATATCAGTTCCAAGAGCTACCAGGAGAATGCTCCAATTATATAAATTGCATTTATGTAGTCATGAAAAGAGTTTATTTGGACTTTGTTTCCGTGGGAGTTTATGGTTACCTAATTTCCATGGTTTCCTAAGCTTTGGTAAACAAGGGTATTATGATATTGGATAAGCGTGGCCAATATGTATCAAGGGCATTGAACAATCTAGCAAGTTCACGGCTCAGCTCTTTGACAAGTGGTTGTTAGCTGATAAAACAGTTACTGATCTTTCATCCACCATCGTATCCCACAAAATGAAACTTGCAAAATTAATTTGGTTTTGTGAGAATCCGCCTTGTATTGCATCTTACTTATCCTAGTTTCTCACTCCTAAGCTATCGGACAAAAAGATTAAACTAATTATAGGATGCATTATTTAATTAGCCTATAAAGAATCAAAAGTTTGAAAGTAAAATTGAACTTTGGTACCATGAAATCATCTGTCTGCGTGATAAGTGACCCATTTCATCCGGACAATTAATGTGCCCTCTGAAAAAGTGATATTTGCCTCACTATCAAGTTCCTAACCCCAAAATACCTAAAAAGGTTTTGGCAGCATTTGATTGCTTGAAAAAACGTTGCTAAGTTAAGTGGCTCGAGCTTCATAGCTTCATAACGAGGTTTACTGATCAAGTACTTTTGATCATTAACTTTAGGGGCAACTGATATAAGAAAAGTATTTTGTAAAGGTGGGATGCCCAAAGGAGATAACAACTACCCAATATGCTTACAGTGTAAGTCTAAAGAAAGGAGTATTGAATACCGGACGAACGTACACCGATTTGTTGCCGGCCCTTCTTACTTTCATGTCGCGTTGGCTGTGCCGAGTGATACCAGTGTTGAGCCTGAAATCACCTTAGAGTGAGAAAGCTGCTGATAAATATTCTTACTCAGGGTGTCGCTTTGCATAGTTTGACAAGGCCGAACTCGCGATTTCTAAAGCGTGCTGTTATGGAGGCTGACTCATTGACAACACTGGCTGTTATTTTGCTGAACAGTTACCTGTTGCTGAAGGTCCGTGATTCCTGCGTAGAATCCGCCGTGCCTCTCGTGGGGCGAAGTGGCAGTCAATATACAGTCAGAGGTATAGGATATTGTTCACCAACTCATTGTTCAAGATTGGTTAATGTCGTGCCACAGTCAGTGAGCCTAGGTTGCCGGCATTACATAACTTTTTGATTTTATGGTAACATGAATTCTATAGACAGTGTCCCTGTTTTATTAAATTAGCGATTATGAAAGATGACCAAATTAAAGGTGTAGATAGCACACCTACTGTCGATTATTTAAGCAAGGTACTCGACAGTGTTTCGTAGGGTTTTATTTGGAGGCACTGTGTCCCTGAAATAAGGGGACGTATAGATCAGATTATTATTTTTCTGAAATTCAGTACACAGTTCACGTCAGTTTACAGGCATGGTCATTGTGATACAACACAATAGAACATAAAGTTTTGCAAAAATAAGTGCTTGGACAACAATAACATTTATAAGACACTAGATTCATGTGCAGGGAGATTACAAGTATATATACATTATATGAGGCCCCTTAATGTACCACCTAGATTCGTTTTATTACTGTTCTGTGTTAAGAAACTGCCATGACATCTGAAGTCACAGTGTAAAAGGCGTCGATAGGCCTAATGAGTCCCAACCAGTATGCACAAAGATCGTGATGGACCTTTATTATCTCTCTTATTATGTACTTAAATCGTTTCTGCTTTTCACGGGATGAGAGTTGATCACATATTTTATTTTGCTTTTATTTATCATCTAGTGTCTTAAATAATAATTCGGGTGTCAGCATACCTTTCTACTGCTCTGGGACTAACCATCTCAGGGTCTTTCACCTATATCGGCAGACGTTTTCGAAGGGTAAGATGTCTGTTCACTGACGTAAATGCTATAGGGGCCACCGGAACTACCATTCATATTGCTGACGGCTGAAATAGCTACAGTGCTTAAACACATGTGCTTAAATCAGTTTCTTTTTCGTCTTCTGTGTTAGCACCTTAGGCAGCTACCTCCATAGTTACTATTTTGGGGCAATCTGACTCCCAAACAAACCCTTCTACTATACATTAATGATCTTATCGTTCCTTACTTGAGTACTCAAACAACATCCTACGAGTAGCATGAAGGTCGAATATTAGTTAATACTAGACACTATACCAAAGGCTCACTACCAAACGATTCAGGTAAACTAGGCGGGTATAGTACATAAATATTTATTATATGTGTAATGCATTAGAATTCTGTCAGGGCGCAATCACATACATAATACTATTACTGCGTAGTACAAACATCTCATCCATCACAGAATGAATAAATGTCTTGGTTAACATAGTCCACTCTGCTCTTCATATGAAGATTTATTGTATATGTACCTGACAATTCAGTGGAAATAATTTATGAATTTTATTAAAAAGACTTACTAACTTGTGAATTAAGACGTGAGATTGGGACAGTTTATCTGGGTTCGGAAAGTGTGCCTCATCCACATAGTGGTGACATATTATAATCAATCTCATATTTCTTACTTTACATAACTCTACTGGAGTCTATTTAGTGACATCATGCTTATCATTTCAATATCGTAGTAGAAATGTATCCAATCTCCTATCTGATCCGGTGTATGTTTAAACACAAATAGAATCAGTTCTAGCCTTTACCTTTCACAAAAATATTTCTCCTTGACCATGTGAACAAGAATGTCTACAAGCTGTGAAGAGATGTTTGCAAAATATCTTTCTCAATTAAGTGGTAATATACACTGCAGAAAACCACGGACTATCGTTTGTTAATAATACAAATGGCACATCTTCGTAGATAAATACTTTCCCCCCAATGACTGTATCGTAGAATCAGCACTTGATGAAGACGGGCAAAATACCCCACAACAGCATCCAACAGTACATATGTAATCCAACAAAGGAAGCGACTACAGGATGTCTCAAAGACAGTAACAATATGATGTAGAATTACCCAGTTTGATAACAATGTAACAGGAAGCATGTTCTCAGTTTCAATGTCAGTGACGGAGTTCAAATTAATATAAAAGATTACATAACAGTTGTTTATTTAATGCCATTACAAGGGAAAGTACTAATATTAAACAACGTGCCAACGAAATTGTATTAAAGAACAGCAAAACTAATGATGAATTGAAATAATATTTATGCAGTACTCAATGCATACGTTTTAATGCGAATCTACTAAATGACTAACATAAAAAACCGTTACAAAAAATAACATCTCTAAACCCGGCGGCACAAAGGTAATCTATTAAGTAGACACCTATTCAAGACCAACTAGAGGAAACTTAATTTCTGCTCGTAAGATCTTACGTTGTTAGCGTCACCCAAATATGATGATCCTAGATTTAGGGCCTGGCAAACTCACCTGTCTGAGGCGAACCAATTAACTTGAATACAAGCAAAACTAACGCTTACGGTGACCGCCAAATCCCATTGGTAGTGTGTAATTAGACAGCTAGACACCTTACAATGAAGGCTATTAAGGATTGGTGATCGAATCTTAGCACCAAGACGTGAAACGATCTGACAAATCAACAGAAATACCACATAATATACTATCGCGCGACAGACAGTACCCAATCGGACTACTGTCTAGAAGGTGAATAAATAGCTACTAACTCAAATGAACGACACCTAGGACTGTTTTGTACAGGCACACCGGAGAGCAGGAAAAACTACCCACTGGCTGCTACAAAGCATACCCCATGTCACGCCACGTTCGACGTCAACTGAGTATGCTGACATCAAACCCGTTATTAGCCATATTTAAAACGTGTACTTGACCTCGTTGTAAAATCATAACGTCGTCACTCCGCTCACTCTAAGAATCGATACCAACCTTCTGGAAGGGGTACAGAGGTAGACCATAAATTGGGTAACGGGACCCTGGAATAAACCATACACTGACCAGCAACGACTGTAGTGGTTGCCCACCCTGAGTTACAGGCGGTTGTGGGGCGACTTAACAACAGCCTACAACATACTGAGCACACCAGGACGCTTGAACAAAAGCATGCTGGCTGCTCCGTGTTCTTCTACACCTAGGAGGAATTCGCAGACTAATGTTCATCGGAGAGGGCATATACACGTAAGGGCCAACTGCTCACTAAGGGTTTGCTCCACATGGAACGCATTACTAGAGACAGTGGACGAATCCTCTACTCTGGAAAGTTGCGAAAAATCTTGATGACCACGTGTACCATCACGACATACCACAAGCCTCCTCGAAAGGGGCCTGAACTCTTGTCATCAGTTACTCTGACTTCCTCCACATCCTACTCACACATCACTTGACCAACCTTTAAACTCCCCCCCCTCCTCTCTGCTCTTATCTGCTCCGTGGTATCTTTCTAATCTTTAATTATGAACTGAACTGTCTAGGATTGCGTACGGTGAGGTGAATACTGGTCTATCCTATTTTATAGATAAAGACGAAGAAATAATAACACTAATAAAAATGATAGTGATAATAAAATACAATCAGTCAAAACTACTAGGACTAGTGCGGTCGTGAAGCTACATTATGACTGGACGAAATCGAAGAACCTGAACCGAAACCAACAAACTCGTGAAGTGAACATGAACAAATCAATTGGTTAATAATTATTTTATCCGACAGATATTGGATATTGTATCGAGTGACATGTTTTGAGTTTTTGCGGAATAGTTGTTACTGTTTTTCTGTAAGTAACTTTATCTCGATGTAAGCAGTATGTGCACGTTATTGAGGCATGTATGTATATGGTTGTAATTTATTTCTCCTGCTTGTATTTCGTTTTCGAAAATAATAGCATTTAAAGACATTTTTAGAATACTTGTCAGTAGTATTTTTTTAAAGTCTAAAGAGAATTTGTATAGCGAAACCACGGTATCACTGCCTAAATATTTAGGCAGATTTTGCTACTTCTCCTCTGAATTGCCAATCAAACTCATGGCATTTTTTTTTTAAACTTGAACGTTTTTATGGCAATTTTGTGGGTAGGTGAGCAGATATATACACAGATTCATTCAAATCACCGCTCAACTAAGCATCTTAATAAACCACTAACTACCTTTTTCAAATAAGTTGCATGTTTGATTTTGTTTGCACAGCTATTTCTAATATATTTAACTTGACCTGATTAGGTCAAGTTAAATAGTCATAATGATTAACATAAGGAATTGTTCAGTTCACGGAAAATTCTTGACAGGATCGAACTTTATCTGAAGTATTGGTACAACTTGCGCCTCAGTAATATTGTCACCGACTTTGTAGATTGATGTCACGGGCTTTCTTAGTCATACTCAATATTTCAAATAACCGAACTTTATACGTAACCGTTTATTCTCATTGAAAAAGAGTTCCTCGAATGTTCCTACCACTTTTAGTCACACCCTAGGCGGTTATTTTGTTTGGCATTTTGGTGATTAAAGATTATCAGACGGATCAAAATAGTAGGGACCAGCGTCCGTGTTACGTTCTTCATATAATCTGGAGTATTTTTGAGGGGAACGGGGTGTATTCTGAATATGTTCTTATTCGAATATATGCTTACTTCGTCCTCACTGTTTATTTTGTATGATTCTTCCTTACTTGACTAAATTTTCGCTACCGAAGATTAAACGCATATATTGAAGTGTGATCCTAAACTCCTGAAAAAAATCAGTAACCATCCATAAGTCTTTATCTATAGCTACTATCTGCAATAGGTAACCAAAGAAATCGATAAGTTTTCGTCTTCCTGCATATACCTTATGTGTATTAACAGTCGATATCTACTATAAGTAGATGGTCGTTGGACCTTCCCAGAAAACTCTCGGAAAGTTGAAGTCATTGTACATATTGACCGCATTTAGCTTTGTGTTGATGGCCAAATAATCCCCATCCCTAACTGGTTCCAAGATTTCGGGGCATATATAGAAACCAAACAGATGATGGCCTGTTTTTTATTTCAACCGAATTTTTGATATAGTATATAGGCGGTTTTTTGACGTAGGTGCAATCAGCAGTAGGTTTCCCGTTCCGGTTTTCATGCTACACATACATTTACATAGTTACCGAAATTGACCGTTAAATCCTCATATATAACGTTCGAATTCCTAAAATCAACTATTTACGTCGCACGAAATGAAGTAGATAACTAAAACTGGGTGCTTTGCAGTTCAGAAATAATTGGTTCATTTGTGCCTTCTTGTTTCATATTTTTCCTATGAAAATTCATTGCCCTAATTACCATGGAATGCAAATAGTAAAAACTATCTTTGAAAGTTATTTTCGGTACTCTGTTATGACTACTGGTGAAGCATATATAGTTAAGTAGTATCCAATCTATAGGCAAACTATCCTTATTAATTTCGTAGTGTAAGAGTTTGTGGGGAGCCGTTATCGATGTTTACTGCTAAACCTGCTTCCAAAAATTATAACTATTGTTTTTAAAACTGTACTGATGGATATAACATTGATCACTCTTGACCTTTGTTAGGCTTGCCAGCTTGCAGACTATTTGGCGAAAAAAATATCTAGACGTTTATCTCATTTACAGAATACCTTATACCAATGAGACGTAATGTGGCATTAAAGCTCGTTGTTATTAAAAATTTATTTGAAAATGGAATTTGAATAATTTAGGGATTTTGATTGCTTTACCTATACAGACATCCACACTAGCCATAATGCTTTGATGGCTCGAGAATTGACCCGATATCTACGAAGTTGTATGTTGGTATGTGTGTCGATGTAGCAGGGACATTTATAACTCTTCAATTAGTTTTGGACTTTCACTTAACAAACAACTTTCCTAACAAGTTTTACAATTTTATTCGGCATTTAACAATGTAATGCGTCTACTTTCATGTGGTTTAGATACTTGTATAAAATATCTTAGTGAGTCCATGATTGCTGTCAAAAAGTTTCCATTACCATTTAATTAATTAGTTTTCTTTCAACCGGAGAATTTATGGAAACTATATCTATGGATAGTGCTATTCATCCAGTTAATAATGAGGAAAACTTTTCGGAATTGTCACCTCATGCTTACAAATTTATCACTGAATGTCCGGAAAATTTCTCAAACAGTGGAGATAATAGCAATCATTTTAACAGTGATAGTGACCTAGACTCACGAGAAAATAATAGCAACATTCGTTTGGTCAATATTCGTGAAGTTAACGGTGATACATCTTTAACTAGTATTCATCCACCTTGTAGCAAACGCAGATTATATGCTAATGATATCAACACTATAACTAGTCAGCAACCTACTTTCGCAGAGGAACGTAATTCCTGTGAGAAACTTACTAAAGGTAAACAAAAAATACCTATTGAATTTATTGCTGATCGTACTAAAAGATATTCAACCTTCTCAAAACGTAAAACTGGACTTATGAAAAAAGCTGTGGAATTAGCAGAATTAACTGGGGCCGAAGTATTATTACTTGTTGCTTCAGAAACAAATCATGTTTACACATTTGCAACACAACGACTAAAAGGTATTATTGAATTAGAATGTGGTAAAAGGCTAATACAAACGTGTCTAAGTTCATCTATAAATTCAAGTAATTCGTCGATGATGAAAAGTGATCAACCAGATTTAGACAATTTAAAAGCCATCCATAATGTAGATAGGAAATTTTGTGAAAAGGAAGAAAACGCAGCTATTGTTAACGCTGATACAACACTTAGTAATAAAGATTATGTGATAAATGATTTGAAGAATGTATGCGGTCAAGACAATGAAGTAAGCTCAATACGGAAAAATGATGCAATCCAGAAGTTGGCGAATCCAAACCGTGTAGATAATTTTGAAAATCCTATTAGTATTATTCCAAATACAGCCATAGATTCTAGCCAAACAGCAGATAATCATATATTATTGAATAGTGAAGCATTTTGTAGTAATATATCTCAGGTAACTAACATCTCCAGCTCAGCTGAGTGTAAAAACATGATATATGTCCCAGTTAGTATAGTACCTTCCTCATCACAAAATATGCTTACATTGACCCCGTTACCCTCTAGCCTTCTTTTAACTGCACAAATGACCACAAACCAGTTACTGTTAGTACCAAAATTGAATTCGCTTCCTTATATTACATCAAATGCAGGAAATATCTCAAGTAGTTCAGCAGACACATCAACCTCTAACTCGTTAAATCCTTATTTAGTGGGATTTTTAAATGTGGACGCAAGCAATAGATCGTCAGGAACTTCTGCAAATTGTGTAGCAAAAGAATCAAGCAATTTCACATCGCAAAATCACATTAGTGGATTTGTGAATAATTCACGTAAACATTACTTCAAACCTCCTGATTAGATCTGTACATGTTTTGCAAGTTTTCCTCTGTTCTATGTTTTTCTGGAAACAAATTTCTTTTCTATATCTTACGATGTATTGTATTTCAACGAGTTTATCTTTTTTTCATCCAAAATATTCACAGTCTTTTACTGTGTTGAATAGTCCTTGTAGATATCTCGCAGTCGTTTTCTAATGTTATTTAACAGTCATGTAATGAAGCTTTTGTAATTATATGTTATCATATTCCTTATCAATCGGTTTATAGCCTCTTCAGTTTAAACGCACTAAAGGAGGGTTTTAGTTAGAAAATGATAACTAGTAAACTGTTAAGAATTATAAAGCAAACTTTTCAACGTTTTAGATTCCTAGATAGTCTCCACTAGGTACGGGGCATTTCCGTCACATTTCCACTAAGTCCAGCAGGTAATTGACTTTCACGTACTGGCTACAATATCTTATTGACAGAGCTACACATTACGAGAGACGTTATCGCTAAGTGATTACTGTTACCAAATGTGTGACTCCATACTTTTGACATCATTTATGATGTTTGATGTTAATAGTTGGCATAGATTCATTAGCAGTACTTGAGATTTAATCTAATGTTACGCAACGACACAACTAAGTTGTTCTCACACTAAAAAGGACATTGGAACATTTACGTAGTATCTTTCGCAATATGGTTATGACAGTCGCACGCGCTTGTTTACTTTCAGTATGCAATAGCTATCTTGGATGCTATTCTATGACGTAAAATTAGATTGTTTCATTGGATGCAACATCTAATAGTCAAAATAAGTTGCTTAGGTTTACCTCTTAGATAAGATTAGTGAGACAATTTAAGTTGGTTGTTGACGATACAGTAGTTGAAAACCGATACTTATAGTGCAAATGCACTTTCTCTATTTTCAAGTCTTGGAAACTATTGTCTTTTAATCATAACGTCTTTTCTGTGTGAATGGGAATTTTCAGTGTCATAGTTCCACTCGAATAACTACTGTTTTATAAATGTGTTGCTAAGTTCAGACTCGACATACATTTCTTGTTTACTTATTTACCACATACGTATGCGTATTCTCGACTATCCTTATAACAGCTAGTAGTGTTAGTGGCTGTCTAAACCGAAGTAGGTAAAGCGAGATTCAACACTTCGTCCTGGTGGCTGAAAGTCAAATGCCTTAACTACTAAGCCACGACTTTGTAATATGCCTTGAAATCTCTTCGAAGTATTTTGTGAGTACCTACACTACAGATTCACATTTTGCTAAATAGCACATGAAGGTATAAAAATGAATACTTGTCCTCTAGTTGGTGTAGACAATAACTTACGAACGAAGGTAAATAACAGACAGTTGCGAAGTATATTTGTGTACAATCATCGCCAGTTTTACAAGGATACTTGGAAAAGCTTAATATACAATCGGTAAAATAAGGTTTCAAATAAATCAATTCCATATAGAAAATACTAGCTTGGTAATAAATGTACGGAAAACCCGAGATACGTAATGTGTATGCGATTCTTTGTCCTGCTAGTCCTGTTATTGTTTGCTTTGAAAAACTGGACAATAGATAATAAAGGTTTACCAAAACATTAAGATATCTATCAAAAATAGCCAGTACATTTTTGTTAGGTAATAATTAGAAAAGCAATAGAAATCTTTTCATTGATGTTAAACTATTAATACATAGCTGAGTTGAAACCAGCCATCGCAATTCACCTTTAATGTTCGGAATTTTTGTGAATCGCCAGTACCTATAATACAATAATACGACTCATTAGTTTATAAAAGCATTAGAAGAAAGTCAATTAATTTTGCTCGTATGGATTTTCGATATGTTTATTCATACGGTGGCTTTCGTATATTTCCCATATTTTCATTCAAATCTAAACGGTTAAACTATAAAACAGCTGAGTCGATCAATATCGAAAAAGCAACCTTCAGAAGTGGATGTTTCTTAATCCTAAATCGTATGAAATGCGCCGATCAAAACGTTAAAAAGAATTCTGTGGAAAACCTCTCGTAACTAATGTTAAGCTAATTGGATGCTCACTTCTTTGTACGATGGTCGTGTACAACATGTTAATCGTCTTGAATGAACAAGCTTATATATCTTAATTGTTTAGATTCAATAAATTCACTAATCATGTAAAAACTGTATATCATTTGTAATGTTTTCAGGGAACTGCTCAATAACTCTTCGACCTACCTAAAAGGAAGGATAAGATTTGTCGTCGTTCTGAGAGTGGGTCAAACTCAGCATCTTACTGTAGTTTAACTCTGAGTGTAACTTCGTATACTCATCCCCGAACTACATAATTGATTGCTATAACAACCAGTAACACAACACAATTTGAAATCCAATGGACAGAGAATCAGCAATAAGACGTGATGATATACTATTCACAATCGTATGTATAGACTACTACTTAGGATTAAACTAGAACAATAGTTGCATGAATAGAATGAGAAAAAGTTCTAATCGCAGATATATGCATATAATTAGAGGAATTAGCAGATAGGCATGCGGTAGATTATAAATGAATGCTCAAGTACAATAATTGAATGTCTCAACATGCAAAAGATTGGCAGTAGGATTCCTGAAATAGTTGCACAATTTTGTGCGATTCAGTGGTAATTTCTACCATGAGTTGACATCAGCTGGTGGGTCGAGTAGTACTACTAACCTTTGCATATAAAAGTATTTTGAACTCGACTACACAAACATGTGTACGGGTTACAGAGCTGGATAAACACCATATTTTTTAGTTGATTATTATGAAGCGAAAAGGATTTTATTAGCAATTTTGAATTCATTTTCGCCAATAATGTTTCATATGTACAGTTTTTGCAAAGACGTAAAATTTGATTGAAAGCAAAAATTGGATGAAATTTTGCACTGACAGATCTACTGACTAACTTTAAGACAACACTAAACTATCAGAGCCCAATGATTAAACAACTATGAACCTAACCTGGGAGTAGCGTATCGTGTTGTTCCATTACATTAGATAAGTAGTAAATGTTACATTCATATCGATACGTCTGAGTTGTCGAGTACTGCAAAAACCAAACAGTTCACATTGTGCCTCAAGACCAAGAGGTAGGTGTGATCTTGTGAACAAAATATGCTAGTATGCGCCTTTCCAAGAACGCAGCCAGATCATCATTATCTGGATCAAGGTAATCAAATGTATATATACTCATGACTTTCTGCACATATTTATTTGAGTTCGGCATTAGAGATTCTAGTTGGTTGAATTCGTCACGGATTGATGCTAGCGAGGTACCACTGAAAACTAGGGAGTACTGGACTTGTTGGGAGGGAGACAGTTACCACCAATGACAATGGATGGTCGTCGTGCTATATCACATTAATGGAAATGGGTATCCTGTCATTGGATGTCGGCCCAGTGATGGGGAGTAGGCGTTCGCCGACCTGAAGCCCCTGGGGCGTAACCGAGGGTGTGTACTACTGAGAAGTCCCATACTAGGACGAAACAGCCGTCCAATGCTCCCTACTTTTTAGTGATAACCTGACAATATCAATCCGTGACGAATTCAATCAACAAAATACCTATCTCAACAAACTACCTCAAGTCAATTAAAGATTCTACATATCTCTTCGTATAGTGGTTGGGCCCAAGTGTTGGCATATACCGCAATTATATTGGACTACCGATGTTAGTGCTACCTATATTACTCTGGTATTTATTTTAGCGTATTAATATGTAGCAGCTTGGATAGACGCACATATTTTTCAAGTTCTAAGTTGTTCATAATACACTAAATGCGACTTGCTCTAATGTTTGGGCTACCTGTTTCTCGGCTGTGTATATTGCAACAAATCAGTCGGCTTTATATTTATTGGAACAGAGTAGTAATAAACACTTCCTGTATATACTTAGGTGTTACTCTAAAAAAAACTAAATTATTGCTACGACACACGCTGAAGAACCCAAGTGGGAATATTGCAGCTGTTGGCAATGTTTTGTCTACTGTATGAAAAGCGAGAGAATATATCGAAATTTATGCATCTTACATATAATGAATGGATAAAACAGATGTATTAGCTGAACTGGTGAAGTCATCGCAGTTAAAAATGAATAGTAAATCATGATTGTTAAAAATGCTTACATATTACGTTTTAAAATGATCAGTTTAAATGCAGGTAAAACAGAAACTCAAGAATTCCTTACTGTGAAGAAATTCGTAGTACTGAACAGAGCCGCTACTATTATTACTCCAGTAATCTATAACATATTCAAGACATTTTCCGTAAAACAAACATCCTGTAATACGTATTCATAATGTGAAATGACATAGGAAGATAAGAAAACAACCAATAGAAAGTTGTAAAGGGAAATGCCGTCACATTTGGGAATTCAACAACTATGCAAAAAGATACTCACCTAATTAGTTGATTTTAACTAAAGTGTTTACGAAGCAGACAGAAGACCAGAGGAAGCATTAAGAAGTATAAACATTCCGTCACTTTCATAACAACCTAGTTTCACACTTTAAAAACAGAAATGTATTGGGTGAAAAATTAGGCAATCGCATATATCTTATTGCGGCCTAGAACCTCCTGACACGTTGACGTGTCAGGAGGTTCTAGGCCGCAAGAAGCACCACTATAAGGTATGGATCTCCACAAAGGAGGATCAAGATATATGTTATTAAGCTAATGCCTCGAATTATGTTCTTAATTTGGTAAGCCAGATAGACCTCACAAAATTTTTGGTTTATCAAAGCGAAATGCGTAGTTACTGTTACATAGTTATTCAACAACTTACGTGAAAAACGGTGCCTATTACGTATCATTTTCACTTATTAGTAATTCAATGTATAGCTTATTTCAAACATTCGGTCAGTCACAGGTGCCAGAGGGTTATCTGATAAACTAACAGGTCAGTAGTTTTGTTGACTACATCAGAAATTTCGCATACGCTACAGGTGTTAGCAGAGCGACGAGTCAGTGATTATAGCTATTGATATTCAACTATGAGGCCACTAGCTCTAACCCAGATCCATTTATGGCTTTTGTCAGCTTACGCCACCTGTAACAGACCAGAAATTTGTCTTACAACTAAAGGGTGAGTAAATTGCACAATAGTTTACTGATTTACTACACGGGCTTTAAAGTAGATGACATTAAAAAGCTACCAGTTATTGATCATAGGTTAGACAAAGATAACAAGTCAGTTGATAACACTATGGTTTTTCGTCGACTGTCGCGTAAGCTTAAATAGTGCTCAACTTAATTTGCAACATTACCTGGAGTGGGAATGGGTTAAGGGAAGACCAGAGGTGATCAAACCAAAAAGTAGGCAAAGTCCATGAGTTTGTTAACTGTCGGTTTTACGCTTGTGGATAGATGAAGTCAATCTAGTTGGGGTCCATGCAATTACAGTAATCAACGGTTGGAAACATTAGATTACATGCCTCATAATATGAATAATATTCCTATTCACGTTTTTTGTCTTTCTTTGGATACTGAGCTTTAAGACTTTTTCATTTTACGAATTAATACTTCTTTTTTGGGATCGCAATCTCTACATCTGATCATTTTAACTGCCAACAGCATTATTACTCCTACATTAGTAAACAGGATGACGCAATGTGGCAACTCTACCGATGCATATTTGTGCTAGGTTTTCAGTTGTTTATAAATAACTGACTTCTGTTTAAGGTGGGAAATATTGTTACTACTCTTCAACAAAACAGCATAACTTAATGTTAAGTGCATAAATATGCTTTCGGTAAAAAAAAGTCACATTTACTAAATGACTGAATTTATTATTTATTAAGTAGGATATATGGAATAAGAAAATTTTTGTAGTGCATTCTCTAAGCAAAATAATACCATAAACATGAATATAAATATTTATGGCCACTAGGTTAGAAGTAGAATACGTAATTCCAAGAACAGTGTAGTTAAGCTCAAACATTCGTGTTTCGTAACCATGACAATCAAATATACAGAATGTCTGATGTTAGTAACGTAGAGTGGAAGCTTAGTGGTTAGATCATTTATCTTCCAGCTGGTAGGTCCAATATTCGAACCCCGCCTCATCTCTTTCATTTTGAACAACCTAATACCATTAGTTCACACACAACTAGACTGTACCTGAAAGTCTGGCACATAACTATGTACTTGGTGCATAACTAAACCACTCGCTGTTCCATAAAATAAACTTCATAGTCGAGTTTTATAGCTCAGATTAGTAAATAGGTGACTCCAATTTCTGAAACTCGACATATAACCACCCTAAATTTCTCACTAACAATCACTATCTATAAACTTACTTTTAACTATAAATAGAAAAACATTTATTAAGCAGCTAAAATATACCATTGTTTTAAAGGTTATGTGGTTTTGCGAAGCACAAATAACTCATAATTCAGTCTTTTGACACCAGCTTCAGGAGATCGACGCCTAAATTGAAACAGCTCTCAACATCACAGCAAGGGGCTAATTATGTAGAATAATACTTCTATGATAAAGACGTATTCCAAAGAGTGTGTTTAGTAACGAATACCATTTAGATCGACCAATTTTTAAAAGCTACAGTAAGCAGTTAAAACGATTATCTTACCTGAACGAGGTAGTTTTGCAATCATAAATATCACAATTCGGAAGCGATTTATGTTCGCAACTAAGCTCCTTTAAAAAACTATCACGATTTCGTTCAACACTTTTGATTGTACTATGTAAATTTAAAATATCTAATGCTGTTTTAGAATAGTCGACCAAGGATATCATTAAAATAACAGCCACTTCTAATTTGAAGCCATGAATATCTGAACACTGTTGTGCTATTAAAACCAAGGGTTTCGTATAACCAGGGATTAAATTTGTTGAATTATCATACCATTTGACGTAGTCCCAACCAGCTGAATTTTGTTTAAAATAATAGCAAATAGTTTTATGTCCGGTGGAAATTTTAAGGGATAATAAATTAGAAATTGTCATTCTGGTAACTTGTTATTGAAACGTTAGACAAGCAAGCAAACGGCTAACTAGAACAGAAGAAGGGCAATTCGATATGAACGTATGGACTATAAAATAAATGTACGGATGAGGATATTTAAGCAGTTTAAATGTTATTCCGTTAGATAATGTAGACTGATACTAGTGAGAGTGAACATGTATTTTAAGCCCCCCCACTCTGTCCTCTAGATGATTGATATAAATCAAAATATCGACAAAATTAAACCAACTTTAAACAACAGTATGTAGATCAAATTGATTTTGCTACGTTATATGCAATACAGAATTGAATGGTATCTTTTGCTAAGATATCTAAAAAAAATTCATTATCCTGAAGGCTTAATTAGTTTTGAGTAGCTAGCGTACAGAATAAAATTTACACCGACAGGAAGATGTGTTACTAATCTCCGCACTAGGACAAATGAAACGTACACATTTAAGTCATGAGTAGGCTGCTCATTAAAAAGACAGCTTTTGTTAAAAAAAAAGTAGGAAGGTAACATGTACTATATGCAGGGCCTTGCTAATTGTCAATTGAATTAAAAATTCTGAAAACAGGCAGAAGGGACAACGAGTTAATTATACACAAATAAACTAATTGAAGCTTCCATATCCCATACAATGAACTAACTTCAGCCCTAATTTACGATATGACGTAGTATATAAAAAAGTTCTAGAGCATTTAAGCCAAAGTTGTAAGGCAGTTACGAAAGTCAACAACGTTTGATTTGATTTAGCAAAATCTCTGGACTGCTGAGATGAGATTCAGGTAAATTAGCAGCCTGTTAATTTTCTATCAACTAGTTCCTTGTATTATCATGCTTTTTCAAAATATATACTGGTATGTTCTTTTTGATCACTAGGTAATGCTGTTTAGAAGCCTGATAACTTCAAGCCATGTAATACACAAAATAACCGGTTAACAGGTCCTCAGTTTTAAAATGAAGTTAACAAGATACTACTTAGTATTAAGATATGACGGTTACTAGTTGAAATATTAGCCTTGTAATCTAGTGACCGACTTGATGGGCATAGTATGCGGCATATACCTACTCAGAATATGTATATATTTCACTTGGATGGTGTTACCAATAAACGCAATTGTCGGTAAAACAAAGTAACATGACGTAATCAATGCGGAAAAATTTAAGTAGAACAGATCTACACTTAGAAGTTCAAAAAAATGCATACAATCCTTCAGTTTGTCGATTATGTACTTCTGGTATAATTCCATTCTAAGTGATGAGTGTACTGTGCCTAAAATAAAATAACAAAAACGTAAACACGTATTCAAAATTTATTTATGGTGAGAAAAGTGGATAATGTAGATATATTGAGAGCAGAAATACAAAGTAAATAGACACTATGCGATACGTCTATTCAAGTTTAAAGCGCATGTAGTAGCATAGTTTAGTTAGCTTCAGCATCAATTCACTAAACAATAGTAATTTACACCGAGGATAATTATCAAACACAACACGAGTCGGTTGTATAGTGATAAACGTTAAGTCAAATTATTGCAGTAATTTCCCTCCATTTTCGATTACTCTACAAGGAATATTAAAACAGTTCTTGGTAATTACAGTTCAAACAACAAAATTTGGGAATTGTGAGTGGAAATATTTTTAGAAAAACTTAGCGAAAGAGAAATAAACGCTTTCTCGCTAAATTTGTAAAAGGCAGAAATTTTTATTTAGTGATACGAGCTCCTACCCAAGGAAAATACATGTTCTCCCCCCTCCTCAACATTTGCCCCACGCTCCTCACAAAGTTCATATTTTAAAATCTTGCCCCTAGAAAAGAACCTACACTTATCGAACAAAATCTGTTTTTTAAGGCCGAACTTGCTCTCTCCTTCCTCTGCGATTTGTACAAGGGAATCTGCTTTCTATTAGGAAACGTATCCGATCTATATCACGCTGTTTCAGTAAATCTCAAAAAAGTCTAAAGCAGACATGTATACACTGCAGAAAATTATGCATAAATGAAACACTTTCTCGTCTTACATAAGAAAGGAACAACATTTTATCCACTCAATTATGCTGGCTTATAAGGCATATATATATAAACATGCATTTTAAATCTTTTCCGTGTTTACTTGCCTGACTTACCAGCAAGTGTTCGAAGTGTACTAAGAACGTGCTGCAAAACCAAAGCAAAGTTTCTTGGCAGTGGAGTATACTATCATTTGGGATTAAAAATGAACCTTTTGAGATATGTTGAATTTTGGTTAAATAGTTTTACATTTGATTCATAAGAAGTGAATATAAATGTAGACGGCTTATTTCTATCTAGAAGTTCTAGTCAACAATTGTGGCCAATATTAGGGCGAATTATTGTTCCTCGAATTAGTGAAGTATTTATGATAGGTGTATATGGTGGAAATACCAAGCCGTCTAACTTTAATGTCCTATTGGCTGATATCATCTCAGAGTTTCGCGATTTACTGAATAGTGGGCTATATAGTCATCAGTTTAGTAAGTTAATATCTGTCAAAATAGCAGCCGTAATATATGACGCACCTGCCCGGTCTAGTGTTAAGTACACCATTGGTCATAACGGGTCAGCGGGATGTGACAGGTGTGTTGCAAGGGGACATCGCTGCATATGACGGAATCTATTATGCCGACTGAAACCGTCATAACTTTTGACTTTAAGAAACAGGTTGCTAAGTACAGAAATACTTTTATAACTTCTTATCCACCCAACAATGTAGTCATTGTTAAGGGTAGACCTAAATTAATAACAGAAATTAGGAAAGATGGATTATTGAGATTTAGGCCGCACTTGGATGCGACTGACTTCTTCATCACACCGTTCTCGTCTAGTGACATTGGTATTTTTATGTGCTTAGTTGTTAGTAGTGAATATATTTATATACATTTAACTGGTCTTATGTAAGTGCATTTCCGTAAGTCATGTAAACAGTGATGTGATTATACCACTTCTGCATACGTTTATTTGACTTCTTAGCCTCAACAGACGTCATATGCTATTGTCAACGCCGTCATGGAGAAGATTATTGCTGTACAGTCGCATTGGCTGATCAACGAGAAGCTATGCATGTATCCTAATAACATCCTTGATATGGACATGGGAAAAAAACACTATGCAGACGAAAATTGGCGTCCTATTAAATGCACCGTACTTCACCGTTTTGACGACATTGTAGCTGCTAGTGGATTAATTTCGTCTTTCACGAAATCATTTGGTTACCAGCAATCTATTGATGATGATACACTTCCCCAGCTTACGCAGAAGCGTCGACGGTAAGCTAAACCTTTTCTAAAATGATTAGCAAGGAAACAATCAAACGCAAGGCTGATTACATTTATGATTCCGTCGACATAGACGTAGCAGAAATGCAAGCTCGGTGCAGCTACGTTCAATATCCCAAGCTCAGTATCTTCGAGAAGTTACTGTCGCCGATTGCAAAGTAACTTCATTATGTAGATTAATGTTTTTATATGTATCTATCAGTTCGACAAAGGTGGAATCGACACCACGTAATTCGGCTTCGTCACCGAAGGAAAAATCAACTGTTGAGTAAGCACTTTTCTATCATGATCGCCATTATAGTTTCGCAAAAATGGATTCCAATATACAGAAGATCCTCAACGTATTGACGGATTTGTCTGGAAACATTGTTCAAGAAATGGGGCTTCTGAAAACATCAGTCAAAGAATCAGGGACGAACCAATTTCAAACTGGGTTCACGAATCTACAATTTCCCTTGTCAACGGAAGATGAAGTTGAATTATTAGAGGCCTCCCTAGTTCAATAAAGTCAAAGAGATAGTTTCGTAAGAGTTTATTGTGTTGTAATGCAATTTTGTTGCAGATGTCGTTGGTCACCAGATTAATGTTTGAATACTGCAAGACTTCGATGAAGTACATTCTGGGATACATTCTACAACCCGAACTTGCCATAAAGTTTACTTTATTTGGCACTACACAAAAGAGATCTATTTTGACTTATAAGTTTTATAGATCTATCAGGAGTAACACGACTGTTGTATAATCCTAAATTACTAGATGCTCTGACGTCGAAGTTCTTGTCGTCGACAATGACTGAGAAGAGTCTTGTCAGAATTTACGATTCAGCGATACAGGGTTTCTTTCATGACATGAAAGACAAACTCAACAAACGTTATGTCCGTCACTTGGAATCCGTAAGTTGCTTTTTAGACTCTTAAGAAATTGACTGTATTTTGTAGAAGGACAAATCAACCCTAGCATCGGCCTCGGTATGTTTAACGTTTGGCTGTTTTACTTATACACTTAATAACCATATCATGTATGCTTTAAATGAAAATCAGACAAAGTACTTGCTTACTTTCATGCATCTACAGATATTAAAAGAAAATGACGATAACGGACAATGGGATTTGCACTAATTTGTTATTATAAACAGTCAAATAAATATCTTCTGTATAACGACTATCTTTTACCTAAATGTTTTCTTACAATATTACGTTTGTGTGAAGTAGCATGCATTTAGAATAGAGCTTAGCAATTAATACTTACATAATGATATTCACTATATTTATTTTCGTTGCAGGTTGTCGTGGAGGGCAGTGATTACTTATGAATACGATAACAAATTCGAATATTGACAATGGACGGATGTTTATTTGAACCGTGTATATTTGCAATTAAACTGTTTGCTAATACATACTATACAGACAAATTTGTGCATTTTTATTTTCGTTTAGTGATTTGTGAACGTATGTTGTTTAAGTAACCGTTCACAGTAGTTGACGGAAACATTCTGTTTATGCAAAAAGTAAACTATATAATACCTGTAGACGATTATCGGACTGAGCTATGCGAAAAGTAGTTTGTAATGCGTAAATTCATGCAAGAAGTAGACCATAATGCGTAAATAAAGGCGAAAAACAGACTATTGATTCCTCAATGAAGTGTGAATTTGTAGACACGTCTATTCGAACCAGATAAATTAATAGAGGCCAAAGTGAAAATAAGTAGACATGTCTAGTTATTTACACCTGACAGGCGAAAAGGGCGAAAAGTGTTGCATTGTAGCCTTTATTCACACTTTGTTCACCATTAAATTTTCGCCTTTATTTACACTTTACTGGTTGTTTGGGGAAGCAAGCTATGTAGATTTAACCAGAGACGAGGAAATCCGAAACAGTAGACCAATTGAATACAGAATATGTCACTATGAGCACTATAATATGAAACAGGTATCAATCCTTTATTCTGACACTAGGTACCTGATTGAGAACAATTAGTAAGGTGGACACATGACAACAAGAAGCACGAGAACAGGCGTATAGAACGACAAACAAAGTCAAGGTTATAGAATTACTGTTCATACGTTTTAACAAATATGCCGAAAATATGTATCATAAAGCATACTTACAAAAAATTAGTGCATTCATAACGTAAGCAAACTTCTACAAGAATTAGTGTCGCTAAGTTACTGTACAATAGCATTTTAATGACTGATTATTATAATGGAAATTCAAATAATTGTCTACAGACTTACAGATAGAGTCTGTCAATCTTAAACTGCCTTCTGAAATGCTATCAGGAAAGTGTTATTGGCGAATATGTTTATTTTAAACGGAGGAAACATACATGTCAACACTAGCAACAAATGGTGTTTCTATAGTCATACGTCTGTGTTCTGTTTTGTACACAATCACGAACAAGTGGCTTATGCAATAACTCCACATCCTGAAATACATGGGTTACCTTATAGTACTTTCAGAATTTATTATACATCGACCGGTCTAGAGTGACTGTCAGCTGCAACGACTTCCGTCCCTCATACATCTATGTGCATTGGCTACGGAACCAATAGTTCTTCTATGATAATCTAAAACTATGACTGTCGTTGGTCGAAATTGTAATTCACGTTAACCCAAATCTCTCTTATTAGTTAAGATATGAAGGATACACATATTGCCATGTGTGCCGATTCTATGTAGGCCTTGAGAGAAGCGAAAAGCGAGTTTATCCAACATCCAAAAACCTAATGGCGAGCAGAATTCAGTTGTCTGATAAGCTAATTATTAACCAATTGATTTGTTCATGTTCACTTCACGAGTTTGTTGGTTTCGGTTCAGGTTCTTCGATTTCGTCCAGTCATAATGTAGCTTCACGACCGCACTAGTCCTAGTAGTTTTGACTGATTGTATTTTATTATCACTATCATTTTTATTAGTGTTATTATTTCTTCGTCTTTATCTATAAAATAGGATAGACCAGTATTCACCTCACCGTACGCAATCCTAGACAGTTCAGTTCATAATTAAAGATTAGAAAGATACCACGGAGCAGATAAGAGCAGAGAGGAGGGGGGGGAGTTTAAAGGTTGGTCAAGTGGTGTGTGAGTAGGATGTGGAGGAAGTCAGAGTAACTGATGACAAGAGTTCAGGCCCCTTTCGAGGAGGCTTGTGGTATGTCGTGATGGTACACGTGGTCATCAAGATTTTTCGCAACTTTCCAGAGTAGAGGATTCGTCCACTGTCTCTAGTAATGCGTTCCATGTGGAGCAAACCCTTAGTGAGCAGTTGGCCCTTACGTGTATATGCCCTCTCCGATGAACATTAGTCTGCGAATTCCTCCTAGGTGTAGAAGAACACGGAGCAGCCAGCATGCTTTTGTTCAAGCGTCCTGGTGTGCTCAGTATGTTGTAGGCTGTTGTTAAGTCGCCCCACAACCGCCTGTAACTCAGGGTGGGCAACCACTACAGTCGTTGCTGGTCAGTGTATGGTTTATTCCAGGGTCCCGTTACCCAATTTATGGTCTACCTCTGTACCCCTTCCAGAAGGTTGGTATCGATTCTTAGAGTGAGCGGAGTGACGACGTTATGATTTTACAACGAGGTCAAGTACACGTTTTAAATATGGCTAATAACGGGTTTGATGTCAGCATACTCAGTTGACGTCGAACGTGGCGTGACATGGGGTATGCTTTGTAGCAGCCAGTGGGTAGTTTTTCCTGCTCTCCGGTGTGCCTGTACAAAACAGTCCTAGGTGTCGTTCATTTGAGTTAGTAGCTATTTATTCACCTTCTAGACAGTAGTCCGATTGGGTACTGTCTGTCGCGCGATAGTATATTATGTGGTATTTCTGTTGATTTGTCAGATCGTTTCACGTCTTGGTGCTAAGATTCGATCACCAATCCTTAATAGCCTTCATTGTAAGGTGTCTAGCTGTCTAATTACACACTACCAATGGGATTTGGCGGTCACCGTAAGCGTTAGTTTTGCTTGTATTCAAGTTAATTGGTTCGCCTCAGACAGGTGAGTTTGCCAGGCCCTAAATCTAGGATCATCATATTTGGGTGACGCTAACAACGTAAGATCTTACGAGCAGAAATTAAGTTTCCTCTAGTTGGTCTTGAATAGGTGTCTACTTAATAGATTACCTTTGTGCCGCCGGGTTTAGAGATGTTATTTTTTGTAACGGTTTTTTATGTTAGTCATTTAGTAGATTCGCAATAAAACGTATGCATTGAGTACTGCATAAATATTATTTCAATTCATCATTAGTTTTGCTGTTCTTTAATACAATTTCGTTGGCACGTTGTTTAATATTAGTACTTTCCCTTGTAGTGGCACTATTTATTTATTTATTTTAATCACATACTACTCATTTACAATAAGCGTTGTGAAGAAACCATTTTGGGCTTCATCAGTTGAGTATAATAATTCAATAAATCAAATTAGCGAAGTAGTATTAAGAGTATAAACGCTAATGTAATGTAGGACGTGTAAATAAAAAAAGAAAAAACGAAAAAAACGAAAATGAAAAAAGAAGAAAAAGAAAAAAATTAAGAATAATTCTAAAGAGTTCAATGCGTAGTCGTAGCTTAGACTTTGCATAAATACATTTGTTAGCCAACTAATAAACCCAATATAATTAAAAGGTCAAGTTGTAATCAAAATTTAGAATCGGTTTATAAATGATGACAGAAGACAGATAATAGTAATAATAATAAAGTACATTGGAACAGAGCGAAAATATGCACTAATAACCGTGTAAAATATATAGAGAATTATAGTAATGGAGAGATCAAACAGTGCAATTAACAGTGTGGTGAAATTGTGTATTGTCACTCAGGTGATATTGGAAGGGTGAATAATAATAATAATAATAATAATAATAATAAAGTAGACAGATAATAATAATGTTACTAACAATGATAATAAATAATAATAATAATAATAATAATAATAATAATAATAATAATAATAATAATAATAATAATAATAATAATAATAATAATAATAATAATAATAATAATAATAATAATAATAATAATAATAATAATAATAATAATAATAATAATAATAATAATAATAATAATAATAATAATAATAATAATAATAATAATAATAATAATAATAATAATAATAATAATAATAATAATAATAATAATAATAATAATAATAATAATAATAATAATAATAATAATAATAATAATAATAATAATAATAATAATAATAATAATAATAATAATAATAATAATAATAATAATAATAATAATAATAATAATAATAATAATAATAATAATAATAATAATAATAATAATAATAATAATAATAATAATAATAATAATAA